>CM029643.1:26157145-26757145 GCA_017311315.1 Dendrocalamus latiflorus | reverse complement strand
ACCAATGCCCCAGCATACTTCATGAATCTGATGAATAAGGTGTTCATGGAATATTTGGATAAGTTTGTGGTTGTATTCATCGATGACATTTTGATATATTCCAAGAATGAGGAAGAACATGCCGAACATTTGAGGATAGTTTTGGAAAAGCTCCGAGAAAATCAGTTGTACGCCAAGTTCAGTAAGTGTGAGTTTTGGTTGAAGAAAGTACCTTTCTTGGGCCATGTGATTTCGGCGGGAGGAGTATCCGTAGACCCGGAGAAAGTTAATGATGTGCTCAATTGGACACAACCAAAGTCAGTATCCGAGATCAGGAGTTTTCTTGGATTGGCTGGTTACTATCGTCGATTTATTGAAGGATTCTCCAAGCTCGCAAGACCTCTGACCCAGTTGCTGAAGAAGGAAAAGAAGTTTGAATGGAGTAAACCATGTGAGGATAGTTTTCAAGAGTTGAAGAAGAGGTTAACTTCTGCACCAGTGTTGACGCTTCCGGACATTAGGAAGGATTTCGAAGTCTTCTGTGATGCGTCAAGGCAGGGACTAGGCTGTGTACTGATGCAAGAAAGAAAGGTAGTAGCATATGCCTCAAGGCAGCTGCGACCCCATGAAGGAAATTACCCAACGCATGATTTAGAGCTCGCTGCCGTAGTGCATGCACTGAAAATATGGAGGCATTACTTGATTGGTAACCGTTGTGAAATTTACACGGATCACAAGAGTTTGAAATATATATTCACTCAACCCGATCTCAACATGAGGCAAAGGAGATGGCTTGAGTTAATAAAGGATTATGATATTGGAATACATTATCATCCAGGAAAGGCTAATGTAGTAGCAGATGCCTTGAGCAGAAAGAGTTATTGTGCCAAGCTATGGATTAAGGACAGTATGCCTGCCCTTCAAGAAGAGTTCCAACGGCTCAACCTAGAAGTAGTGGAGGAAGGATTTCTAGCCACTTTGGAAGTTCAACCAACCTTAGAAGATCAAATCAGAGCAGCTCAAAAGGAGGACAAGTATGTCCAGGAGATCAAGGATAATATGAAGAAAGGAAAAGCTTCGGGATTTTCAGAGGATGAAAAAGGTACCCTTTGGTTTGGGAAAAGAATTATTGTGCCTGAAAAGAAGGAGGTAAAGGAGTTAATACTAAAGGAAGCCCATGAATCTGGATATTCAATTCACCCTGGGAGCACCAAGATGTACCAAGATCTCAAGGAAAGGTATTGGTGGTCAAGTATGAAACGAGAAATTGCAGAATACGTAGCCTTGTGCGATGTATGCCAACGGATTAAAGCTGAACACCAGAGACCTGCGGGACTTCTACAGCCATTGCAGATCCCTGAGTGGAAATGGGAAGAAATTGGTATGGATTTTATAACTGGATTACCAAGAACCAAAACAGGGCACGATTCAATTTGGGTTATAGTGGATCGTTTGACAAAAGTCGCCCATTTCATTCCAGTAAAGACCACATACTCCGGGGATAGACTTGCAGAGTTGTACATGTCAAGAATCGTGTGCTTGCATGGGATCCCAAAGAAGATTGTGTCAGATCGAGGAACCCAGTTCACTTCGAGATTTTGGCAAAAGCTACATGAACTTTTGGGCACAAACTTAAACTTCAGTACAGCTTATCATCCACAGACAGATGGTCAAACAGAAAGAGTAAATCAAATCCTGGAAGACATGTTGAGAGCTTGTGTACTGGCAAACAAGAGTAATTGGGATCAGAGTTTGCCCTATGCAGAGTTCTCCTACAACAATAGTTATCAATCCAGTTTGCAAATGTCTCCCTTCGAAGCCCTATACGGCAGAAAGTGTAGGACTCCATTGTATTGGAAGGAAACAGGAGAAGGACAAGTGTTTGGACCAGATGTGCTGAAGCAAGCAGAAGAACAAGTTCGTCTAATCCAGGACAGATTAAAAACAGCACAAACCAGACAGAAAAGTTATGCAGACAATCGACGTAGAAGCTTAGAATTCGTACCTGGGGATCATGTTTATTTGAAGGTGTCACCTCTCAAAGGAATGAGACGTTTTGGAGTCAGTGGAAAGCTAGCTCCCAGATTCATCGGACCTTTTCCTGTTGTGGCGAAACGAGGAGAAGTTGCTTACCAGTTGGAGCTTCCACCTCAGCTGTCAAAGGTGCATGACGTCTTCCATGTGTCTCAGCTAAGAAAGTGTCTTAGAGTTCCAGAAGAGCAGATGCCTCTAGATGAAATAAATGTAAAGGAGGACCTCACCTATCCAGAGTATCCAGTCAAGATATTGGAGGAAGCAGAGCGCCGTACGCGCAGCAAGGTTATCAAGTTCTGTAAAGTGCAGTGGAGTAACCATTCAGAATCAGAAGCAACTTGGGAGCGTGAAGAGGATCTAAAAGAAGAGTTCCCCGACCTTTTTCCCAGTCCATCCGAATCTCGGGGTCGAGATTCTTTCTAAGGGGGGTAGGTTTGTCACATCCCAAAAATTTGGCTTTTTGAAAAATTTAAATTCAAATAAATTATTTTAAGGTAATTGGATTTTACTTGGCTTTTATTTGCCTTTTTGGATTTTCTGGAATTTAAAAAATATTTTTAGAGCTTAAAAAGTAATTCAAAATATGAAAATTAAATATCAACAGTAGTTGGAAATAATTTTATTTAGTCCAAAATATGTCCAGGAGCTTCTGTGAATTTTTCTGGAATTTTTGGAGGTATTTTCATATTTTTCTGAGGCCTAAATAATTTTCTAGCCTTTTCTGAAATTAGAAATCAAATTCTGAAAAATAAAAACCTCCCTTTTCCTCCGGCCGACGCGTGGACGGCCCAGGGCCGCCCACGTCGCCGCTCGGCCAATCCAGGCCGTTCCCTCCTCTCTCTCTCGCCGCCAAGCGGGCCAGGCCCGTCAGCGACCCCCGCCTTCCCCTCCTCCGCGCCCGACGCGTGGACGGCTCGGATGAGCCGCGTCCCCGCGCCCGGCATCGATCCACCGTTCCCTCCCACTTAACTCGTCCCCGCCGCCCGATCCGCCCTCGGGCCACGCGGCTGCCATCCACACCCCGCTCCCTCATCTCTCTGACCCGCGGGCCCCGCCCGTCAGTGTCACGCGCCTCCGCTCCCGCTGCCACCCCGGCCCCGCACGTCAGAGCCGTCGTCTCCCCCGCGGAGACGCCTTCCTTTCTCTCCTCCCCTTTCCTTTCTTGCGCCGGCGACCGATTCCCCCGAGGATCCCTTCCTTCCTTCCTCGGCCCCCTCCGGTTTTGGAAACCCCGAGCGCCGCCGCGACCGAATCCCTTTAATCCCGTGCTTCCCTTCCTTCTCCGCCTCCCCTCTTTCCTTTCCCTCGCCTCCCCTTCCTTTTTCCGGCCGACCACCCCGGCGAGCAATTGCCTCGCCCCTGCTCCCCCTCAGCCCCTATAAATGCCCCATCGGCTTCGCCTTCTCCCGCACCGCATCCCAGCGCACTCCACCGCAGCTCCCGAGCCCTCTAGAGCCCGATCACCGTGCCACTCCTCCCCTCGAGCTCCGCCCAACTCCGGCGAGCTTTCCTCGCCGCCTCGGTCATCCCCGAAGCCCGCCGTCGCCACTCCAAGCATCCCCGCGCCCGGGCGAACCTCCCCGACACCTCAGCAGCCCCTCCCCGCCGCCGGAGCGCCGTCGCGCCGGAGGACCCGAGCCAGCTCCGCCTCCCTCTCGTCGCCGGCCGCCTCCGTTCACCCCCGAGCCTCGCCGACCCCTCCAACCGGATCCCCTTCGCGCCAGGGTTACATTTCACGCGCCGCCCGAACCTCTCCGCCACTCCCTCGTCGCCGGCGCCGTCGCCTCCGACCATCTTCCCCGACCTCCCCTCCGGCAGGTACCTCAAAAGGTATGGTTGCCCTATATGGGTAGGCAAAGCCTCCCCCGCCCATCTGGTTAGCCGCGCTCTCTCTCAACTCCCCGGTGCGCGTTCGAGCCCTCGGCTCCGCGCGCTGGGTTGAGTTTTTCGTTTAATTTTCGCGACTGACAAGCGGGCCCCACCCGTCAGAGGCCGCCGGTCTGCGCTGCCACTGCCGCCTGGGTCCCACCCCTCTGTGCTGGACTCTGACAAGTGGGCCCGAAGACCAGTGGGTCCCACGTGTCAGAGGTTGACTCATTGGGCTCACTGTCCAGTGGGTCCCACATGTCAGTGACCGCCAGTGGTTACTGTTCAGTGGGCCCCACCTGTCAGTCTCTCAGAATTAAAATAAAAGATTAAAATTTAATTCTCCAGTGGGTCCCACCTGTCAGAAATTTCCGAATTTCTCGATTTATTCAAATCTGAGATTTTCAAATGAGCATAACTTTCTCATTTTAACTCCAAATCCAGCCATTCAAATTTCTAAATTCATCTAAAATCAAGATCTACCCAATTATGGCCTCTGTTGAATTTTTGGTTTTTATTTGAATTTTCTTTTGTATTTATTGTTTTGTTGCTTCGTCTTTCCTCGCGTAGATACCAACGTTGTCGACGATCCCTCTTCACAGCAGCAAGAAGACCCAGAAACCCTGCAAGAAGGCAAGTCTCCTTTGATCATCTTGAACCTATGATTTTGAAATGTTTTAATTATTTTAAATGTTATGCATTGCTATTTACATAAAATGATAATTCAAATCTTAAGGTAGTAGTTAATCCAACTTTGTTATGCCCTCCATTGGAATTGATTGTCATGTACCCTTGTCACCATAGAATTTCCTTTGTCTCATTAATGAGAGTATTATAATTACTTGTTGATGTTAGTATGGTAGGATAATGCTTAGTCATGCTATCTAATAACTTTGGAAAATCTTGAAAATGGGAAATTATGATTTATTAGTAAATCCTTGTGTTTGAAAGTGAAGTGGCAATTGGAGTTGTCACTGTGATTTTAAAATAAAATAAAAATGTGAAAGTTGGTTTAGATTAGGGTGGATGGTTGTTTGGGTTGGTGCAGTAAGCACGAGAACTTGTTAAGTGTATGTTCCACCCTAGTCAATTAAGGACCGACGCTTGTGTTTGTCCAAACTGAGCATTAACCGTACAACCACAAGTCTATATGGGTACGACCTAGCTAACTAACCTATAAAGGTGTAGTTTAGATATCACCAGTGGTGTATTGAGTGCCAGGGCGTACTGGTTACTCATAGTGAGGGACAGGGTTACTGTACTCATATGGCGCAAGAGGGGGCTTCAGATTGGGCGGATTTAACCCTTCTGCGGTGAAACCTCAGCGGGTGGTCTCTAGCTATACTGGAGTAGGTGAAAGGCTTTGTGATATTTTATCTGGGTCTCATGCCAAAGGAAGCATGTTGACTATTAAGATAATTTATCTCTTGTGGGTAAAGTTGTACAACCTCTGCAGAGTGTAAAACTATTCGAATAGCCGTGCCCACGGTCAAGGGCGGGCAAGGAATGCATTCACATGGTAGATTTCTGGTTTTGATTTAAAATCAAAAGTTTTGTATTCCGAGGGTGGAGGGAACTCTCGGAAGGGAATCCTGGCGGTTGGAGCCAGAGAGGGTGGATGGAACCCGCGGTTTAAAACTTGACCAATGGTAATTTGGTTAGCTAGTGTTGGCAGTTGGAACCTTCACTAGAAAGTTAATTCTGTTAAAACATTTACTTCATTAAAGTGATGCCTTCGAAAATAATTAGTAGTAATGGAGATTTTAAATATTGCTTTGTGCAAAAGAACCATATGGCCTTCCTTTGTTAAGCCTTGCATCTATGCATTTTTCCCAAGACTTGCGGAGTACTTTATGTACTCACATGCTACACTTAAAAATAAAATCTCAGAGGAAGTTGAAGCTCAAGAAGGTGACTACGACTACTGCTTCGCTTGTGGCTGTGATGGATTCTTCCCGGAGGACTAGGTCGCGCTTCCCCAGTCAATTGCCTGTGGCGAATTGATGGGTCGTCCTCGAGTTTTATTTGCTTTCGCTCTATTTCTTGTGTGCGAGGTCTTAAACCTCCTTTGTAATAATGAGACCCGGTGGTCAGTACTCTTATTTATTGTAATAAATCGTTGATGGTGATGTTTTCCATTCTGTTTGACTGTGTGCACTAGCTTTGATCTGGGACTAGTGCTGTAATACACAGAGGGTCCGGGTTTGATAATCCGGAGGCCCGACAATAGTCTTCTTGGGCTAGTCATGCGGCCTTACAACTGTTAGGCTTCTTGGAGCAATAGGCCGGCTGAGTCAAGGTGGGGGCCACTCCCCCAACAATGATGTTGGTTTAATTCTTCCTTTGATAATTGTCTTGAGATGATACATGTGTGTGCCGTAATTGAGACTTTGTTTGTGTTTTGGGGTAATTTGTGAGTCTTGTCATCAAAGATCATGTAAATTAACCAGGGCAAGACTCCTCTAATGAAAGGAAATTTTCACTACATGACTAGGTGAGCAATTTCTTTGATTATTCTTTAGTTACCACCCAAAAGAGCACTCCAAGCACGTTGAATCCATTCACTATCGCCAAATCTTGATTGAAGAACTTCGGTTGAGCCGTTGAGGGTTGGAGTGAGTGTGTACTAAGAATTTCTTGGAGTCCCTGGGCACTCAATATATTCGTATATCTTCGGACTTGCTTTCATTGCTCACGAAAATAGCAAATTAACACAATGAATTTATCCATAAGAATGTCGCACACATACATATGAGTGTACCTCCTAGCTCATTTCTAGAATTGTGTATGTTAGAATAAATTTGTGACTTAGGGCATCTCCAATAGTGACTTATGAGCTAGCTCTAAGCATATTATTTCATATTTTAATAGAAGAGAGAGAAAAGCTAGCTCTTGATCAAGAGCTAGTCTCATACACACATTCCAAGATTATATGAGGATGTCATGTGGGACTATTCATGTTATGAGCGATGTGCTAAAAGTTAATATCATTGGAGAAGTTATCTTAGAGCTAGTAACTAGCTCATACCATTGTACATGCCTTTACAGAGCGTCAGCCCCTGTAAAGGCGAGCATGCAGTAGTTTTTTTTAACTACACTTTTGGCCACGGTTCTCAATAACTGGACTGGACGTCACCAAATTGTGAACACTCCATCGACTGGAACAGAAAAAAACTTTTGACCGGATGAGCAGGCTATTAGCTCAAAACAAGGAAAGAGGAAGCACGGGAGCGTTGCCGTGCTCGCCACTCGCCAGAGGGGAAGGAATGTACGACAATGGTTGATGTCAATGCAGAGGTGGTGACTAGTGAAGGGGAGGCGGCTGACCAAGAGCATGAGAGTGGGAGGAACGGATCCGTCTTCGGCGACGTTTGGTGGTAGCAGCGCAGCGCAGCTTTTCGGAGGCCTTGTTTGGAAAAATAAAAACTTCTACAGGAAAACTCAGTTGAGAAAAGTGAATCCGAGACAAAGCAGCACTGCTTGCGCAGGAAAAGTTTGCACGCAGCTAGAAGAGAAACAAAATAGACCTTGCTGTCAAGTCAAGGGCATGAGACCCAAGGTAGGGGGAGCTCTGGTCCAGCACGCCTCAGTTCATGCGTGGCAATGTCTCCGAGAATCTGAGCCAAACGTGATCAGAGTTACGAAACGTATTTATTCTCCAGACCCCCTCAGTCTAAGAGCCACTTCAAAGTAGCTCAAGTTTTTGATCCGTGCTTAATATCATGTCGCGTTCTCCGGGAAGTGGTGTCACCGGGGACGAAGCATCATCTAGTATGATGGCGAATGAAAGTCCCGCTGTCTCGCTGCATTATCCGATACTCACGACGAGCAATTATGCTGCCTGGACAATTAAGATAAAGGTGTACATGAAGGTTCAAAGAGTGTGGGACGCTATCGAGAACGGCAACATCAATGTGCACAAGGATCAGATGGCATTGGCGGCCATCTATCAGGGCATCTTAGAGGAGACGCTCTTCCTACTGGTTGAAAAGGAGACGGCCAAAGCCACGTGGGAGGCGTTGAAAATGATGCATCTTGGTGGTGATCGTGTGAAAGAAGCAAAGGTACAAACTCTCAAGACCGAGTTCGAGGTGTTGCGTATGAAGGAAATGGAGTCAATCAATGACTTTGTTGTTCGGTTGACGATCATCGTCAACATGATACGGGCCCTTGGCGAGAAGGTGGAAGAGTTGTACGTAGTGAAAAAAAATTCCTTCGTGTTGTTCCTTCACAATTTCTCCTAATTGTTTCGGTCATAGAGCAATTTGGAGACCTAAAGACAATGACCATGGAGGAGGTCATCGGTCATATTAAGGCATATGAGGAACGCATTCATGACAATAGTAACAATGGCGACGGACATCTCTTGTTGACCCCACGCTGAGTGGGAGATCTGATCATCAAAGCGTGAAGGCAAGAACACTTCCAGCAGTGGTGGCCAAGGCCGTC
The DNA here is from genome assembly GCA_017311315.1 of Dendrocalamus latiflorus. Taxonomy (NCBI): domain Eukaryota; kingdom Viridiplantae; phylum Streptophyta; class Magnoliopsida; order Poales; family Poaceae; genus Dendrocalamus; species Dendrocalamus latiflorus. Next base: position 26,748,817 of record CM029643.1, on the reverse strand, counting down.
AGAATCGAAAGTTTAATAAGGCAAAAGTGATGTATTATAATTGTAACGATTATGGGCACTTTGCTTCAGAATGCCTCAAACCGAGGATGAAGAAAGCATTTGTTGCTGAAGCGCTCAGCGATAATGAATCACAGTGCTATGATGATGAATTGAGTCAGGGACGTTGAGAAGGTCTGTCGTCGTCCAAACTCAAGTAAGGTGAAAAAAATCGGAACGTTGAGGAGATGTGTCACCATTCTATATCAAGTATGAGTTTAGTAAGTCGTAGTTGAGACCGATGTAAGATCGAGGAGGCCGACTAGAGGGGGGTGAATAGGCGGTTTAAAAATTCTCTACAAATAAATATTAGCAATTCAAAACCTTTTCTATTTGCCTAAACCAAGTATACAATGCGGAAGCTAAATTCAAGTTGGTTTAGCTCAAATAGCGCCTACAACAATTAAATTCGCCTAAGTGCACTAATAGTTTAGCCTAGGTCAAGGTTTGCAATTCTAAATATACAAGCAATCAATTTAATTCTATGAATGTAAATTGCTTGAATATAAATGGAACACAAGAAAACAAACCACAATTGACACAATGATGTTTTACCGTGGTGTTCGGAAACTTGCCGGTTTCCCCTAGTCCACGTTGAGGTTAGCCTGAACGAATCGGACCGGCTCCACGAATTAAGCCGAAACACCTCGTATCCACTAGTGGTAGCTCTTTCCCACTCCGGGTAGGTGAGCTCCAGCCTTCACAACTTCGCCGGGTCTTCTCACAACCTTCTTGAGAAGATCACCGCGCACGACGCCTCCCACGCCGTCTAGGAGTCGGCAAACTCCAAGAGTAACAAGCCAAGCCTCTCGCTTAACTCTCACCACGTGCAACGAATGCACAAGCTCAATCGGGACACAAAGTCCTCCTCTAGATGCAACACATGTACTCTAGATCACCTCTCCTCTCTCACAAAGTGCAACACATGCACAATTGAGTGGAGACCCTCACTCTAGCTCAAGACAACAGAAATGGATCAAGCAAAAAAAACATCTCCAACCGGCCACAAGGGTATTTATACCCCACACAAAAAAACTAGCCGTTGGAGCCAAACCCCTGAAAAAATCAGGAAAAACGGAACTACCGCAGTACAAATTGTGGTACTTCCGTTTTCCTCGCCAACGGTCAGAAAACTAGTCGTTTCTTAGCGAAAACGGAACTACCGCAGTTCAAATCGCGGTACTTCCGTTTTTCCCAAGGCTAAGTCATTCAGAAAGTTGCATTTTCATGTTCACCATCACTATCTCGGTAGTCATCCGACTTTGAAGAATTCCCATCATACAATTCATTGGCTATCGGTGAGGGACCATTTAACTTTCCATTGCTTGATGCCTCCGGTCTTGGAATAAGCATCCTTCTATTGGTAGTACTAGTAGCAACAGGCTCAGCTGAGTTTTCTCTTTTCCTGTCCAAGAACGTAGCACATAAGTATGCTAAATTGTCGCTGTCCCTAAAAACGGTAAATTTTCCTTCCAAATGAAAATTATCAAGCAATAGAGATGATCCACATACTTTGTTATTTTGATGGCTTCATTTATTGAGCGATCATAATCATCTGCATCGTAAGTAAAGTAGAACCATGTATAGTTAGAACAGACAATGAATAGACTGATAACGGAATATACTCCAGTTGTCACAAACAAACATCTATGGTGAAAAGAAGCACAGGGATACGAGTGCACAAGGGTTCCAAGACCAGGAATAGATACAAGATCAGTTTCTGCCACATGGTATTAGTTTCCAGCCAATAAGCAATCAGCTTTGAAGCTTCCTAATTTAGATTGCTTTATAGCAAACCCTCACTGAAACTCAGCTGGAAGTCAGGTTAACCCCAGAACTAGCCAACAAATATTCACTTCTAAATTTAGATTCCCTGGAGTTATGCATCACTTGATCATTAATCTGCTGCTAAGAAGAAACTAAGACTGGTACTAACAAATAACCACACCTAGGGGATCCATAAAGGGCGTAAATATAATTGATAAAACAGTGAATCTGTGATGCAGGTTACTCGGATATCTAATGTGAAGGAAATAGATGAAAGAGAGTTCAATAACTAAGAAGCACTTACTGAAAAAAGAGTCATTGTGTTCAAAACAATTAAGGAAATATTAGCAAAGTACCATCCTACCCAAAGATGTATAAATTGCTAAATACCATCCAGTGTGAGACTGACAGTGGGGCCTTGGGCCACATGTCAGTGATACATCAATAGTGATTTCCAACTCAGGTGATCTTTGCAATGGTATTGAGGAATTAGCCCCCAAACAATAATGCTTACTTCTGTCTTGAAGCTTACCAAAGGTATATGTTACTGGCTTTCTATCACGAAGAGAGCGGCCAGTGGCAAGTCCATCTGATGTCATGTAGCTATCAAGGAGGAGGGCTTCTCTCTGTTGCTTTTTGAGCAACCTCTCCTTCTTCTGCATGAGGAAGAAATGGTTGTGATTAACAAGCTCAAAATAACTATCCTCTGGCAACACAAATATATCAGGCTGAGTTAAACAAGGTATGTACTTTATGAAGCTTTTCAATCTCTGGAAGATATTCAATCTTCAACTTCTTGCCAAGGGAAACCTCTGTCCTGTTCCGACTTGAAAAGAGTTTTTCCTAAACAAGACAGAAAAGTAACTAATATCATTACATGTCACTATAATTAATCAACAAGAGCACAAGATTAACAATCATAACAAGCCACAAGTAGTATCTGATTGATATTTCATGTCAGTATTTTCTTCTGAGTAAACTCTGTTCTGCACCATGGAAGTTAGCCAACAATACTTACAGCTAGACAAATCTTGGCACATTATTTAGATACTGATGCATGGGCAGAGGAATATGATTTCAAAGGACCCGGTAACCTTATTTTCTAACATCAACATGGTTTTGAAAACACATGCGCAGATGGTACCACGATATCTGACATGGTTATAACTTATAAGAACCCCATGCAAGTTCAGTCATACTGGGAACCAGTTTTATAAGACAGTCATAGCATGTACCCTTGCACGTTGCTGTTATGGCATGTCATTTGCTATAGTACACAACCAGAAATTTTACTTCATTACCTTGAATAAAAAACATAATTAAAAATCATTCTCCTGTCCATCCTATACAAATTCCATCCTAGCAGTGCAATGCCTTTGCTATCATGCAAACTCCTTTTGTTCGCTAATCACAGCCATATATGTCAAGAAAGTAACTCCTAACAACAACAATATCATTCACTAGTGAAACATAAAGAAAATAAAATGGGGATCAATATCTACTGCAAACTGCAAAGTAGTCTTCCTGTCAAACTTGTGCGAAATGGCATTTACATGTTCGCATATGATATCGGTGAAAATGCTTTAGTGGAGACTGAAATGTTGTACTTAACTTCTTGTCAAAAAAATGTTCTACTTAACAAAAAAAAACATTCTAGATAGATCTAACAAAGGATAACTAGAAAAGAACAAATCCAGCACAATAGCTACTAGTACATTTCATTAATTCGCTTCATCTTTTATTAAATGTCTTCTTTTTTTTTTGCACTCATGTAGATCAATTTAGAATAAGAATTTTTCACCGATACATGAAGATCTACCTCCACCATTCTTAGCTCTTTGTTAAAAAAATGATTATTTACTATCTCCATAATTTTTCATGGTAATACTGCTCTGCACTAGATAATAACCCAATAAAATAGGTACAAAACTAAAAGAAAAGGTGCATTTGTATGCAGAACAAAGTGTGAATTGTCACTAACAACTATCCTGGTCATGACGGAGATGAAGGATAACCGAATTCCTAATGCTCAAATCCAGCATAAAATACTCTGCATGTTACAATGTGAAATGACCATAGCAACCTTAGAATAAATAAACCATCAGAGCAAAAGAATTTTTATAATTAAAGACATGCTCGTTTATTATAGCACGTTCATACTTGTAGGTAGCGCTGGCGAATAACAAATACTACTAAATAACTCACTCTATGGGGGCATATATGAGGAACTCAAAACTTACTGCAACATCGTCAAACTCATCAAAGTTGGATGCAACAGTTTCCCACTGATAGGACACAACTGGAGGAGTTGAAACTCCTTTTCCCTTAGATCTCTTTCCTGGCTCCTTCACCTGCTCCACTCGTCTAATTTCGCGATACAATCTATGTCCGAGAACCGAATCGTCTTCATACCTGTTTCGCGTTACTTGATTAGCATGCCCTTACCTTGAAATCCAAACGATGAAAATTCCAGGATGCTTTCCATTTAAAATGGCTTATTAGAAAGCATTCTACCCACCAGTATGAGATTCCAAGGGAATCTCCCCCAATTCGTTCTTTACGGAAGGTAGAAAGGTCATAACCATGCTTTAGGGAACTGTCAATGAAGTTACGAATATCCTCTTGCTGCAAAATATATGCTTGATAGTCAGCTATCTTGTCAAACTTAACACACATGTGATACAACCAACTTCAAACCCAAATTGCCACCTATTTCCAAACATATCCAAAACAACATATTCTCCAGCTGTTGGGAGCATCTGTCCTCTACGAAGCAAGGTACTATCAACAAAGCATATCCCCATGCCTCTCTTGCTCTATTATGTTTAATTTGCACAGGCAGCTGACAAACTGTCTGTTTGCTATCAGGCATATGTATGTTTCTTAAAAAATCAGCAACTTATTCAAACTATCTTCATTGCTGTTTTCATACTATGAAGCATCAGAACTAGTGCAGGGCTCCTTCCTCTGCAGTTGCACAAGGGGAAAAGAACAAGAGCCAAGTAGTAGATTTTTTTTTTGAAAAAAAGGAAGTGCATCTTGTTCATGGTTGTCACGCGTAACTGGCGACCATGGCGCCTAAGAGGTGCCAGGACGCCTAGGCGACACCATGGTGACACCACAGCGACGTCATGGCGAACGCCATAAGCTATAGTGTACATGCATACAGCATGCGGTCACCTCTCTCTCCTGTCTAAAAGCCATGCGTGGTCCCCTCCCCTCATAATATGACCTCCTCTCTCTCTCTCTCTCTCCCGTGGCGACTCCTCTCCCCGCCGCCGCCTCCCCTATCCGCCGGCCCCCCCCCCCCGCCCGCCGGCCCCCCCCCCGGCCCCCCCCCCCCCCCCCCCCCAAGGCGCGGCGAGTGTCCATGGCGTCCACCCAGCTCGTCTCGATATGCATCAACTCATGATGCACCCTTTCATCAACTCCATCAACACATGATGGTCTTTCTTGACTTGATGATCAACACATGATCATCTTCTCATGCATCAACTCATGATGCGTCTTCTTCTTTGATGACCTTCAACACATGAATCCATCTTCTTCTCGATCTTGACTTAATGACCTTCAACACATGAAGTCATACCAAGTTGTTCTCATTTGTGGAACCTAACCTCTGCATCCAACTCATGGAAACCGTTAGTCCACAAAATAATTGTCATCGATTACCAAACTTCACAATTTTGGTAATTCATGACAATCTCAACAAGTAATGAGATATGAAATTGATTTGCGAGTATACAATATGTACACAACAAATGTATACTCTAAGATAAGCTTTAAACAAAGCTTACTTATCTGGTTGTCATTAGTCATCCAACCATTAACACATAATGGAGAAGTTAGATGACAACCCGATTGCACATGAGTATATATATACTCCAGTATGTATTTCAAAGTAAAGATCTCAAATATGCATATTGAAAGAAGCATGAATCAATACTTATGAAACTCCAAAATATAGAGAGCTCCCCCTAAATGTGTGCATACAAGTGTATATAAATAAGGACATATGCACATATTCATTTTAGACTATTTGAGGAGTTCAATCTATATTTTGGATCTAAGGAATGCATTTGTATATGAGAAAAGCAATTTCGAATGCATACCTCTTTGATTTCACCTTTTCATCCAATTGAGACTAACCAAAGATAAACTCAAATAAACATATTAATCTTATAAATTCATTTACCATTTTCACCAAAACATTATAAAAGTATGTGTCATTAATATCATAATGTTATAATGGCATTTGTCATTAACACCAAAACCAACTTAAATGGAGCTTGATCTTTCAACCGACTGCCTCAATGTTTTAAAACTTTTTGCATCTGGATGGACCTGTACCAGTTGAGTTGAGTTATTACATGTAGCTTGCATGTAGAACGCTTCATGTGGAGGCGTGACTGGTAGTTCATAATGCATTGAGACTAAAACTAGAGTATGTCAAGTCAAGATTAAGGGGGGAGATTGTTAGAAATAATCTTGACTTTGAGTCCAAAACGTAGTAGAGTCCGTCTCCGTGTGTAACTCAAGTTGAAGTTGTGTCCAACTTGAAGTCGAATATGTATGCTAATAGAAGATTATTAGCCTATATATTGAGGAGGCTTGTAACCAGTTTTGTAAGAAAAGTAAGGAAAGAGGGAGATCAAATAAGAGAATAGAGAAATTTAAAAATTCTCCTATGTTCTCTCAATTTATTTGCGATATATACGTTTTCTCCTGGAACAAAGTTAAAAGTCGCCATGTGCAGGGCCATCATCGTCGTCTTCTACTTCATCTGGGCGTGGCGGGACCCCGTCAAGTTCAAGCTCGACCAGCTCATCTGGGGCCACAGGCTCACCGTCGTCGCATGCCTCGCCATGGTCTTGTCCCTCGTGACAGCCGTGTACATCACCGTCGTGCCAACGTCGCGGTGGCCGACGTACGTGGTGATCGCCATCGGCGCCAGCACTCCTGCCGTCGTGTTCCTCATACTGGGCAAGGAGGCGTACGTCCCATTATAACCAACACAAGCAATCTTCACTTGTAGGCCTCTTGATGGTAATTGGTACTACACATATAGCCATGCAAATTGCATGTTCATCTCTTCCAACACGTTTTTTTTCTTTGATCCTGGCATTTTCTAAACTGTAACGGATCCTCCGTCTTCTATCTTTTATGAATAGATTTGAGCTCTCCTGCTCTTTCTTCAATTCAACAAAAAAAAATCCTCCAACACGTGCACAACTTTGTGATTAAGATGGTCAAATGAAAAAAGAAAAGAATGTTGTGCAATGTAGAGAAAAAGCTTCCAACATATAGAGTATCTAGCATTGATTCATTGGAGATTTGTAATCAAGCATAAAAGGTATTGGATTTTGAAAATGGGTTTACTAACCAACCGATTTCTGGTCTATTCTGGTTACTGCCTCTTTTTAATTTCCCCCCATAAATATTGTGTTTTTCGTTATTATGTTTTTCTCAAGTATTGTATTTGTTTGGCCTTTTAAGTATTAACATCTAGGTTCCATTAAAATTAGTAGGAGAGCAACTGTCTCCAACCAGTACGAACAAGATGTATAAAGGTCATACAGGTAAAAGATCAGACTTCCCTATTTTACATGGTGAGAACAAGATGTATAAAGAAATATGTGTACCATCAAGTAATTGATGTTGCACTGCCAGGATACGCTGCTACTCTGCTAGCTAGGATACCAGACACAACTTTCTTCCCAATTTTACATGGTGGAAACAAGATGTAAATAGTAGTACATGTGTACCATCCAAGTACTGGTGTTGCACTGCTGAATCAAACTCATGTGTTATAATTGTTGCATAACAGCGTCAGAGACGTTTGGCCGCAAAGGACAACTCTAAATTTTCAAAGCCACAGAGCAACCTCCTGGACGGCCAATGAATGCGATGAGAGCTACAATTGCAGCAAGGAAGAACGAAAAGGCTATTTCCAAAAGCTACAACTTGTCAGGTCTGAAAATTCCGGATTCCCAATCCTGAATCTGAGTCAAAGCTTGATCTTACTTGGACGATGGAGATGTCAGGATACCTCTTCAGTTATGACCATCTGATGGTTTGAACGCAAAGAGCTTCATTTTAAAGGATCAACGGTGGAGGAGAGCTCATACCCCTTCAATCTGCATCGTGTGGTCCATAAGAAAAGCAGTAATCACTGTTTAGTGTTAAGTAGATTTTAATGGATGTAATGTTCTTCCTTTGTCGCCGAGGGTTCTAAGCTGGTTGGGTTGGTGCTTTAGTGCTTTAGTTAACGAAAAGGAGGAAAATACTACTAGTGGTAGAGTTGGTGCTGATAAATGGAACAACGGGAAATGCTTTAAATGCTAAGAACCCTGGACTATTGGGCATGGCAAGGTATGTAAATTTAAGAAGAGTGTGCACATCATCACTATTGAGGATGAGGAAGAGGAAGAGCAAAATGAAAATGTATTCAGCACTCCACCCTCTAGCCTTGGGCACAAGGAAAAGGACAAGTTAGAACTACAAGTGTCAATGCATGCCATCTCAGGTACAAGTATAAAGCTTCAACTTTCACCGTGAATGTCAAAATTGGGAATGTGATGTCTGTAGCTCTAGTTAACAATGGAAGCACCACAAACTTTATTGCCCCTGCCTTAACATTGAAAGCCAAATGCAAGATAATCATGAGCCAATGAAGGTAGCAGTAGCTAATGGGGGAGTTATTTTGAGTGAAACCTTAAGTCCAAGATGTGCTTATACAATACAAGGAGAAGGTTTCAGTTCTGATTTCAAATTATTGGGCTTGAAGGGTTATAACATTATCCTAGGAAGTGATTGGATATATCTGCACAATCCAGTGAGTTTGAACTTGAAGACTCGTGAGTTTTCCATTTGCAAGGGAGGAGAAAGGACAATACTATTTAAGGATGAGACCCTACTAACTGAGGAGTGTATCCTGAGTGCACACAATTACAAAAATTGCTTGATAAAGGAGTGATAGGGGTAATAGTGTACTCCAACCAGCAGCAAATTTGAATACAGTCACTAAGGGGACACCAGAAGGATACAGGGCATTCTCAATCAGTTTCATGAGATCTTTGAGTAACCATAGGAACTGCCACCAAAAAGGGAACAAGATCATACTATTCCATTAATTCCTGGAGCCAAGCCAGTGAACATCAAGCCTTATAGGCTACCTCATCACCAAAAAAGATGCTATGGAAGTTCTAATTGATCAACTTGTGAAGTCACAAACTATCAGGAATAGTATGAGTCCCTACTCCTCCCCTGCAATACTTGTAAAAAAGAAGGATGGTATTTGGAGGATGTGCATAGAGTATCAACAATTGAATGCAAATATTGTCAAGAATAAGTATGCAATATCTGTAATTAAGGACTTACTTGATGAGTTGGAGCCAAATACTTCTCCAAGATTGATGAGGTCTAGGTACCACTAGATAAGGATGAGTGTTGAAGACATCAGCAAAACAGCATTTAGCATTCATGTAGGACATTTTGAGTTCCTGGTCATGCCATTTGGTCTCACAAATGCACAAGCTATGTTTTAGGCACTAATGAACAAGTTCTTAGCTGGTTGTTTGAGGAAATTTGTGCTGGTTTTCTTTGATGACACTCATATACAGTGCTGCTTGGGAGGAACATAAGGACCATTTGAAAAGAATGTTGACCATCTTGAGGGAGAACATGTTATTTGCTAAAGGTAGCAAATGTGCCTTTGGACAGCAGAAGGTTGGGTACTTGGGACATATTATTAGCAAGGAAGGTATAGACACCGACCCTCAAAAGGTGGTTGCAGTGAAAGAATGGCCAACCCCATTTAATGTAACACAGTTAAGAGGGTTCCTAGGACTTGCTCGATATTACAGGAGGTTTGTCAAGAATTTTGGAGTCATTTGCAGGCCATTGTTTGATGCTCTGAAGAAAATTGCTTTTCATTAGGAGAAAGAGCAGCAGTAGTCATTTGAGAAGATAAAAGAGATGCTAAACACTGCACCAGTGCTGAAACTTCCTGATTTCACCTATCTATTTTGTCCTATAAGCATATGCCAGTGGGCAAGGAGTAGGGGCTATGCTAATGCAATTAGGAAAACCCATATCCTACCTGAGCAAGTCAATAGGACCAAGGGCAGCAGCAATGTCAACTTATGACAAGGAGGCATTAACAATATACCTAACTAGAGCAGAATTAGTCATCCGAACTAATCAGCAAAGCCTAAATTTAAAGTATATGAATGAGCAGAGGTTGATTGAGGGAGTGCAACACAAGTTGATGGCCAAGCTATTGGGCTATAATTATAAGATTGAGTATAAGAAAGGTAGAGAGAACAAGGCAGTTGATGCCCTGTCATGGATGCCTCAAGTGAAACAAGTCATGGCCTTAACAGCAATAGTTCCTAGCTGGATTGAAGAGGTACAAAACAGCTATCTAGCTAATGAAAGATGCCAAGATTTACTTACCAAGTTGAATGTGGATAACCAAGCTCAAACCCATTATGCATTGCAAAATGGGATACTCATATACAAAGGCAAATTGTATGTGGGAGATAGCACTGGACTCAAAAATTAACTCTTGGATTCATTCCATGCTTCAGCCTTAGGATGACATTCAGGAGAAAGGGCTACTTACCAAAGATTGAAGTTACTATTTTATTGGCCAAGAATGAAGCTTGCAGTGAATACTTATGTGAAAATGTGTCCAGTGGGACAGAAAAGCTAGTCTGAAAATGTACACCACCCTAAACTTTTGCAACCACTACCTATACCAGAAATGGCTTGGGCACAAGTAACTATGGATTTTATTGAAGGTCTACCTAAATCAAGGAGCATGATGTGATATTAGTGGTGGTTGACAGATTTACTAAGTATGCTCACTTCATATCTCTCAAGCACCCCTATGCAGTATAGGATATTGTGGATCTCTTAGCATGTATGCAAATTGCATGGGTTGCATTAGTTATAAACTCTGACAGGGACATAATATTCACAAGCACTATATGGCAAGACCTATTCAAGGCTTTGGAGTTAAACTTCATTTTAGTAGTGCCTACCACCCTTTAACGGATGGTCAAACAAAAAGGGTCAATCAATGTTTGGAAAATTACTTGAGATGCATGGTTTTTGCCAGCCCTAAGAGATGGAAATTCTAGTTGTCCTAGGTAGAATGGTGGTATAACACTTCCTTCCATACTTCTCTCAGCATGACCACTTTTCAAGCCTTATATGGAATGAAACCACCTCAGGTTATAGAGGCAATGTTACCAGACGCAGCTATTGAAGGAACTCAAAATTCATCTCAACAGAGGATGGCAGCATTTGAAGCTATCAGAAGCTCCTTGCAGAAGGCTCAAGCTAGAATGAAATTCTTTGCTGATAAGAACCGGACTGAAAGATAATTCAATGTGGGAGATATAACATATTTGAAAATGCAACATTACCGACATAACACCCTAGGCTACATAATTTCTTGAAATTGCACACAAAGTTCTATGGCCCATTTAGAGTCTTGGAAAGGGTTGGGCAGGTAGCATACAAACTCATGCTACCTCAAGGATGTTGTATACACCCTGCATTCCATGTCAATTAGCTTAAAAGCATCTTGGCCTGAGAGCAGTGCCAAGCCCTGAACTTCCTCTGATTGACCCTGACAGCAACATACTGACTGAACCCAAAGCAATGGTGGAACGTAGTGTGGTACCAAGGAATAATGAGTTGTGGTACAGTGGTTAGTACACTGGGAGTATCTTCTTGCAAAATCTACTATTTGGGAGGATGCTGATTTCATTTCCAAGGTGTTTCCAAGTTTTCATCCTTAAGAACAAGGATCTTGAGGGGAAGGCATTGTTAGGTCTGAAAAATCCAAATTCCCAATCCTGAATCTGAGTCGAAGCTTGATCTTACTTGGACGGTGGAGATGTCAGGATATCTCTTCAGTTATGATGATCTAATGGCTTGGAACGCAAAGAGCTTCGTTATGAAGGATCGACGGTGGAGGAGAGCTCATACCCCTTCAATGTACATCGTGAGGTCCATAAGAGAAGTAGTAACCACTGTTTAGTGTTCAGTAGATTTCAATGGCTGTAATGTTCTTCCTTTGTCACCAAGGGTTCTAAGCCGGTTGGGCCAGCTGTGTGCTATATAAGCAACACCATATGTAATGGGGATATGTCTGAAAACCCTAGTTATTTTTATGGGCATGTTCTTTTGGCTTCGGCTTATGTCTGCAGTTTATGGCTTTTGAGCTATTCGCAAGAGATAATACGGAGTAATAGAAACTCACGTACAATTTTGACCGATATAAATGAAGTCACTACAGTATGTACTACAATTAACTTGTAGATCCCATCTTATAAAGATATCCGTTTGAAAGCTAGTTACTGTAGAAAAGCTAAAAAGTAGCTTTTAAAAGCTGGAAAGAACAGGTCCTATAGTTATTTCTATACTATGCACTTCCCCAATTTATCTACCGCAATTACTTATTCTTGTCTTTCAATTCCTGCAATTTAGATTCGATTTCATATTGGGATTCAGATTTCATTCTCGGATACTGACACAACTCCTACAAAGAATCTAAGGAGACGTTCGTACTGGTTTTGTTGTTAGCTTTTGACTGTGACTTTTAGCTAAAAATAAATAACAATAGCTAAAATAAATAGCTTTTAGAAAGAGATGACGAGCGGTGAAAAATTAAGAAAGAAATGTGTGCGTATAACGGAAGCGAAAAAAGTGAGGTACATTATACACCTGGCTCTCCCTACCTTATCCCCAAATCAAAACACTAGCAAAAAGAGTAAAAATACCACTTCAAGAAGCCAGATATTTATGTTAACTTTTGAATTTTCTAAGCAGAAAGTAGAAGCACCAACAGGCCTAAGTCGGATAGCTCAGTGTCCGCTACACAGGTGTACCAAACAACTCAGGTTGTCACACAGAGATACAAAACTACAGCTCTTGTTTAGACTCAAAACATCCTACACGTGGAAAAGAATCTCTCAAATGCCGAGCTGACGAGCAATCAGGTGTACAAGTTTTCCTACATAGGAAATACTGCAAGAATCCCCATAAACATTATCGTGACCAAGACTGAATAAATGGAGGCAGCAAATTTATATCCAACAGATCTGGCCGCTACACAGCATCGATCAATCTGGCCATAATACATCAGCGATTGATCGACACACGCCCTTTATGTAGTGTACATAATTGAATGCAAAACTTCCTCAGCATGGCCTTGACGTATCAAACATTTGAAGCTCGTCAGCGCACCCGGTGGAACCTCGACTCTTTTGTCACTATAAATCAATGTACCTGCGATCAACTTAAAACCATCCAAATATGCTGCGTCATCTCATCAGAGACCCATTGATTTATGGTAATAATCCATCATGACTTTCACGCATTTACACCTTGCTCGAAATAGCAACCCCTAACACAAAACCTATTTCCTAACTGTTATCCATGTCCTCATCTTTCATTGTCAGGCTTGGCCCATCGTCAAAGCCACCTCCAGGTGCAAGCTCATTTAGATCTAGGAATGTTCTCCTTACAGTTCCACTTTCCCTGCTGAGAGCATCCATCTTCTCTTCAGACTGCTGTAGCGGCTGCGGCTGCTGCTGCTGCTGCTCCTCTTGCTCTTCTTTATTTGCTGCCACCGCATGGTCCTCGTCCATTTTATTGTTGCCATTATTACCCTTTTGTTCCTCGGGGCCATCATCTTCTTCTTCCTCTTCCTCTTCCTCTTCCTCTTCCTCTTCCTCTTGACTTGATGTCGAGAGTTCTATATCATTTTCTGCATCAGAGCCAGCATCAAGATCTGATGCTTCGGATCCTGCCTTTCCTGCCTCTGTATCTGTATCTGAAAAATCATACTGCCGATAGTTAATACGTGGACGAGAAGAACGCTTGCTGCGTCTGAGACCTGTTTGGATTTCATCAACAGATCTCAGCTTGGCCCCTCGCTGGCCACGAGTTTGCAATTTTTTATGCTGCTGGGGCTCCTCTAAATCTTCACTGGTACTCAAGGAATATTCCTCTTCCTCTTCATCGTCATCTTCAGCATCTTCTTCCAACCGGAACTCTTCATCTCCTTCAGAAGCGCTTGATGCCTTCTGCTGTTTGCGACTTCTCAAATATTCCTCATCATAGACCGCCTCTCCCATGATATCATCATCACTGTCAGCGTTTGGGTCAATATCCGAGACAGCTTCAACAAAGTCCTGTGTGTACCTCTGAGATCTTTTCCTCTGCCGGTTGCTACAACACAAAAAAATACGTTCTTAAGCCCACAAATTTCGGTGGGGTTAACTGCTATATACCGAATGTTAAATGACATGTACCTGCGATCAAGTGTCTCATTTTCTTGTTCACCATCACTATCTCGGTAGTCATCCGACTTTGAAGAATTCCCATCATATAATTCATTGGCTATCGGTGAGGGACCATTTAACTTTCCATTGCTTGATGCCTCCGGTCTTGGAATAAGCATCCTTCTATTGGTAGTACTAGTAGCAACAGGCTCAGCTGAGTTTTCTCTTTTCCTGCCCAAGAACGTAGCACATAAGTATGCTAAATTGTCGCTGTCCCTAAAAACGGTAAATTTTCCTTCCAAATGAAAATTATCAAGCAATAGAGATGATCCACATACTTTGTTATTTTGATGGCTTCATTTATTGAGCGATCATAATCATCTGCATCGTAAGTAAAGTAGAACCATGTATAGTTAGAACAGACAATGAATAGACTGATAACGGAATATATTCCAGTTGTCACAAACAAACATCTATGGTGAAAGGAAGCACAGGGATACGAGTGCACAAGGGTTCCAAGACCAGGAATAGATACAAGATCAGTTTCTGCCACATGGTATTAGTTTCCAGCCAATAAGCAATCAGCTTTGAAGCTTCCTAATTTAGATTGCTTTATAGCAAACCCTCACTGAAACTCAGCTGGAAGTCAGGTTAACCCCAGAACTAGCCAACAAATATTCACTTCTAAATTTAGATTCCCAGGAGTTATGCATCACTTGATCATTAATCTGCTGCTAAGAAGAAACTAAGACTGGTACTAACAAATAACCACACCTAGGGGATCCATAAAGGGCGTAAATATAATTGATAAAACAGTGAATCTGTGATGCAGGTTACTCGGATATCTAATGTGAAGGAAATAGATGAAAGAGAGTTCAATAACTAAGAAGCACTTACTGAAAAAAGAGTCATTGTGTTCAAAACAATTAAGGAAATATTAGCAAATTAAAGTACCATCCTACCCAAAGATGTATAAATTGCTAAATACCATCCAGTGTGAGACTGACAGTGGGGCCTTGGGCCACATGTCAGTGATACATCAATAGTGATTTCCAACTCGGGTGATCTTTGCAATGGTATTGAGGAATTAGCCCCCAAACAATAATGCTTACTTCTGTCTTGAAGCTTACCAAAGGTATATGTTACTGGCTTTCTATCACGAAGAGAGCGGCCAGTGGCAAGTCCATCTGATGTCATGTAGCTATCAAGGAGGAGGGCTTCTCTCTGTTGCTTTTTGAGCAACCTCTCCTTCTTCTGCATGAGGAAGAAATGGTTGTGATTAACAAGCTCAAAATAACTATCCTCTGGCAACACAAATATATCAGGCTGAGTTAAACAAGGTATGTACTTTATGAAGCTTTTCAATCTCTGGAAGATATTCAATCTTCAACTTCTTGCCAAGGGAAACCTCTGTCCTGTTCCGACTTGAAAAGAGTTTTTCCTAAACAAGACAGAAAAGTAACTAATATCATTACATGTCACTATAATTAATCAACAAGAGCACAAGATTAACAATCATAACAAGCCACAAGTAGTATCTGATTGATATTTCATGTCAGTATTTTCTTCTGAGTAAACTCTATTCTGCACCATGGAAGTTAGCCAACAATACTTACAGCTAGACAAATCTTGGCACATTATTTAGATACTGATGCATGGGCAGAGGAATATGATTTCAAAGGACCCGGTAACCTTATTTTCTAACATCAACATGGTTTTGAAAACACATGCGCAGATGGTACCAAGATATCTGACATGGTTATAACTTATAAGAACCCCATGCAAGTTCAGTCATACTGGGAACCAGTTTTATAAGTAGACAGTCATAGCATGTACCCTTGCACGTTGCTGTTATGGCATGTCATTTGCTATAGTACACAACCAGAAATTTTACTTCATTACCTTGAATAAAAAACATAATTAAAAATCATTCTCCTGTCCATCCTATACAAATTCCATCCTAGCAGTGCAATGCCTTTGCTATCATGCAAACTCCTTTTGTTCCCTAATCACAGCCATATATGTCAAGAAAGTAACTCCTAACAACAACAATATCATTCACTAGTGAAACATAAAGAAAATAAAATGGGGATCAATATCTACTGCAAACTGCAAAGTAGTCTTCCTGTCAAACTTGTGCGAAATGGCATTTACATGTTCGCATATGATATCGGTGAAAATGCTTTAGTGGAGACTGAAATGTTGTACTTAACTTCTTGTCAAAAAAATGTTCTACTTAACAAAAAAAAACATTCTAGATAGATCTAACAAAGGATAACTACAAAAGAACAAATCCAGCACAATAGCTACTAGTACATTTCATTAATTCGCTTCATCTTTTATTAAATGTCTTCTTTTTTTTTTTGCACTCATGTAGATCAATTTAGAATAAGAATTTTTCACCGATACATGAAGATCTACCTCCACCATTCTTAGCTCTTTGTTAAAAAAATGATTATTTACTATCTCCATAATTTTTCATGGTAATACTGCTCTGCACTAGATAATAACCCAATAAAATAGGTACAAAACTAAAAGAAAAGGTGCATTTGTATGCAGAACAAAGTGTGAATTGTCACTAACAACTATCCTGGTCATGACGGAGATGAAGGATAACCGAATTCCTAATGCTCAAATCCAGCATAAAATACTCTGCATGTTACAATGTGAAATGACCATAGCAACCTTAGAATAAATAAACCATCAGAGCAAAAGAATTTTTATAATTAAAGACATGCTCGTTTATTATAGCACGTTCATACTTGTAGGTAGTGCTGGCGAATAACAAATACTACTAAATAACTCACTCTATGGGGGCATATATGAGGAACTCAAAACTTACTGCAACATCGTCAAACTCATCAAAGTTGGATGCAACAGTTTCCCACTGATAGGACACAACTGGAGGAGTTGAAACTCCTTTTCCCTTAGATCTCTTTCCTGGCTCCTTCACCTGCTCCACTCGTCTAATTTCGCGATACAATCTATGTCCGAGAACCGAATCGTCTTCATACCTGTTTCGCGTTACTTGATTAGCATGCCCTTACCTTGAAATCCAAACGATGAAAATTCCAGGATGCTTTCCATTTAAAATGGCTTATTAGAAAGCATTCTACCCACCAGTATGAGATTCCAAGGGAATCTCCCCCAATTCGTTCTTTACGGAAGGTAGAAAGGTCATAACCATGCTTTAGGGAACTGTCAATGAAGTTACGAATATCCTCTTGCTGCAAAATATATGCTTGATAGTCAGCTATCTTGTCAAACTTAACACACATGTGATACAACCAACTTCAAACCCAAATTGCCACCTATTTCCAAACATATCCAAAACAACATATTCTCCAGCTGTTGGGAGCATCTGTCCTCTACGAAGCAAGGTACTATCAACAAAGCATATCCCCATGCCTCTCTTGCTCTATTATGTTTAATTTGCACAGGCAGCTGACAAACTGTCTGTTTGCTATCAGGCATATGTATGTTTCTTAAAAAATCAGCAACTTATTCAAACTATCTTCATTGCTGTTTTCATACTATGAAGCATCAGAACTAGTGCAGGGCTCCTTCCTCTGCAGTTGCACAAGGGGAAAAGAACAAGAGCCAAGTAGTAGATTTTTTTTTTTTTTTGAAAAAAAGGAAGTGCATCTTGTTCATGGTTGTCACGCGTAACTGGCGACCATGGCGCCTAAGAGGTGCCAGGACGCCTAGGCGACACCATGGTGACACCACAGCGACGTCATGGCGAACGCCATAAGCTATAGTGTACATGCATACAGCATGCGGTCACCTCTCTCTCCTGTCTAAAAGCCATGCGTGGTCCCCTCCCCTCATAATATGACCTCCTCTCTCTCTCTCTCTCCCGTGGCGACTCCTCTCCCCGCCGCCGCCTCCCCTATCCGCCGGCCCCCTCCCCCCGCCCGCCGGCCCCCCTCCCGGCCACCTCCCCCCCCCCCCCCCCCCCCAAGGCGCGGCGAGTGTCCATGGCGTCCACCCAGCTCCGCCGCGACACCATAACAAGCATGATCTTGTTTATAAATTATAAATTTTTCATATCAATATTAGTATTTACCCCTTGCCACGACTGTTCGACAATGAAAGTAGCAACCACTCTTCACAGCAACTGCTTTTGAAATGCACATTAATGAAATGGTGAAGAATTTTCGTTGAAACATGGGTGTCTTATCTGTAGCCTGAAATGACGGTTGCTACTTACTTAAGTTCTGGTTTCAAAATAATTTGCAAAAATGGATGAATATTGGTCGTATTAGTATTTACCCATTGTAGTAAAATAAGCTTTCCAAAGTACTGAATCAACAACTGTGGAACTGGATTCAAATTGTCAACAATGAATAGGACAGAGCCACACCACAAGAACATGGGGCAACAAAATACAAATGCCGATACAAGGCACCTTTCCCAAAAAAAATCTACAGTAGTTATAGTTCTCTACTGCACAACATGTTAGAAAAGGTTAAAATCATAGTTTGGTAAGCTTCCTTGGCTTTCCTTGGAATGACAATAAAAATGAGCACGCACCTCAACACGTATATCACATATTGCTTTCAAGATCACTAAACGAGTCGCAGGTTCTAGCGCCTTGTACATTTCAATTTCGGCTCTGTGCAAAATTAAACAATTGGGAAAAACATCAAGATAAAGTTGTAGCAGGAGACTTAATAAGACATTTCTTATGTGCTGAACTAACCCATGCGATGCAATTATTGGTAGATCACCTTCTGCAACCTGCAGTTCGGATCCTTTTTAGCTCATCAGTTGAATGGAATACCATTACCATCATTTCTCTAAAATTGTTTGCAACATGGAATAATAGTAACATACCCAATGCCACCAATCCTTTAGCTTTCTACATAGGACGGTCACCCAAGTTCCACGCCCCATAGCCATGCGGGTTATTGGAGGAATTGACTGCAAGTGATCAATAATCATGAGAATTCAAGTAGGACTTTTGCATAGCATATTGTGCTTGAGCATAAAAGATGCAGTAAGACAAACTAGCAAAACATGTGATCTACATGCTAGCTCAACACCTCAATCCAAGAGACGCTAACTGAATAACATGTATTGTCTAAGAAGGAAGAAAAAATAGCTATTAAACCACATGATCAAATACAGGTGTACTCAATATATGAATGAAGTATATTCCGGTCATTAGATAGCGAACATCAGCCCCAGTAAGAACAACAGGCATAGTATTTGTTCAAATTCAAACAGTTAATGTAAAAATCAGCACCAAGCTCCAATAACTGCAGGTAACATTAAACACAATACCACAAAGCATGCAAGCGCAATACCAAAAAATGAACATTTTTTACTCATTGCAAGCACAGGGCACATCTTTTGTGTTTGATCATAACCAAAAATGATCTCTAAGCTCAAAACCGCACTCCCCACACTTTAGCAGCGAAGTAAGAACTAGCAAACTTATCCCAACCAGGAGAGAAGAAAGATAGCCTCAACTTTAAAATGAACAGCTGAAGAGCTCACCTTTAGCAGCGGCATGTGCACATCATCTAGAGTACTGTTGGGCGTGATAAGCGCCACCTCGAGATCCTCTGCTGTGAACTCCACCGTGATGTTCAGCAAATGGCGGAACACCTGCAGCCACCAAAAACAGGGCGACAGCCGCGTCAAACCCTAACCCTAGCTCTGAAAATCGGAGCCACGAAACGAAACCTAAACCGCCGAGCTGGCGAGCGCGGGGCCGGCAAGAGCGGTAGGCGGGAGCACGAGGAGGGGGCACAGCACGCACGTGGAGGAAGTTGAGGATGGAGGCGAGCTCCCACATGCAGCGGAGCCGCCACCGCGGCAGCTCCGCGGGCGCCTCGGGCTCCGCCACGAGCGGCGTCACCACGCGGCATTGCGGCGTCTTGTCCGCGCCGGCGCCCGCCGCGGCGCGCCGCCGCGGCCGCTCTGGCGGCGGTGGGGGCGGAGGCTTCGGCTTGCTGTTGCACGCGCGCGGCAGCCGCGACTTCCTAGGGGCCGGCGCCTCCTCCTCGGCGGCCTCCCGCTTATCCTTCCCCGGCGCCGCCGCAGCCTCCTCCTCATGCTTCTCCGGCGGCGGGGGGGAGGCCCCGTCGCCGTCGCCGTCGCCGGCGCCGGGCATGGAGGGATCAGATCGGGGATCTGCGTCGGCTTTAGGGTTAGGGTTTGGGTGGCAGGAGGAGGCGGGAAGCGAGGAGGGGGAGGCCATGGAGGAGGGGAGGAGGGGTAAAAGTGGGATTCCGCGTAGGCGTGGGTCTTGGGAGAGAGAGGGGAGGGCGGGCGAGGCGGGGGTAAGATGGTAACATTGGTAAGGCGACTCCGACTCGGGTGGGTCGTGGCGTCAACGTGGAAAACAAGGGTCGGGACTCGTTCGGTCAGCTTGGGTTGGGCTGAGCTCGTGTGGGGTTTGAGCAGGGGTCTGAGAGGGTGGTGACCGGTGAACTGGAGTCACTTTGTCGTGGTGTCAACGGATTGGCTGCTTCCGATTGAGCCATTTCGAGAGGGAGAGAACAATTATCTAGCGTAGTTATGCTAAGACTTAAAATTCACAGGCTATAGATTTAAATCTCAATACATCATAGTGGAAATTCCACTAATTTAAGTATTCACGTGCAGCTAAGGAAAAAAGGAACAGTAATCTCAATACTCCCTTGCAATTTTTCATGTAATTCACATTAGAGTATCTTATAATTAGTATACGAATATACCTAAAATAATAAAGAGATATTTTAAATTTATTTAGATGGTATATTAAAGGTAGGTGTAATTACACCAGGAGTAAAAAGTATTTTTCATATATATATATATATATATATGTGTGTGTGTGTGTGTGTGTGTGTGTGTGTGTGTGTGTGTGTGTGTGTGTGTGTGTATGTATGTATGTATGGGGACCATATCTAGTTTGAATGGTTAATTCAGTGCTAAAGTGTGAAAGGTAACATTGGCCGTCCAATCTACCTTGAGTGGCTAGGATGTAGGCAGGTGGAACACCACTCCCCACTTATGTCTTTTTACAGAAAACCCCTGTGTGATGAAATTTTATCGCAAAAATGTCCCTATCACTACCCCTCGTCTCCCCTCATCTCTATATGTTTGGCTTCCTCCCCATCGCCATCTCCACCTCACCGCCAGCAGCGCCGCCGCCTCCACCTCGCCCCCAGCAGCGTTGCCGCCTCCACCTCGCCCCCCAAGAGTGTCGCATCCTCCCTCAACTTTGGGGCCCCAGCAGCTCCACCCAACCTCAACTTTCCCTACCGAGTCCTCCCCTCCTGCCGGTGCCAGATCGGTCCCACGGCGGAGAGGATCATGGAGAGCGTAGGTCACAATCTTGCTGGCCGCAATCGGGGGGACTGCAGCGGCCTGAAGTCAGTGAAGATGGCCCCTGTTCTTCAAGGTGTTCGTGCAGTGCCTCCCTCATATGGCTAGTACTGCTCGTATCCATGCCAATTGCGACAGATATTGTTTGTGTTCAATTAATGTGGCCACAATAGGGATGTTCAATTTTAGAGCAATCTATGTTGCATGTGAGCTGGCGCGAATGCGCAATCTGGATGCTGTTTGCTTGCCGACGCGAATGCGCAATCTACCAAAACAGCATGGCAATTTTTCCTCCCTAACGATACCAGATCGCCGTTGCCATATCGCGGCAGCTTGGATGTTGTTTGCTTGCCGGCGCTCGCGTCGTCTTGCCGAGTAGTGAGGAGAAGAATATACAAAAAGGCTTGGTGCGTCGTCTTGCCGAGTTGTGGGGAGAAGTCTTCACAGCATTTGGTTGGTATGTCATCCTTTTTTCTAATGCTGATTTCTGATGTTCTGAACTGCTTAGGGTTTATAGTTCAGTGTCGATGTGCTGGATTTTTCGATAATGGTTCGTTCTTACGATCTTGGTCAATTGTGAGGAGATTAATCCCCTGCACATACTACTCAATTCTCTGACCGCCGGATTTATGCCAGTCTGGCCAAATTTTTTAGGTAGTGCAGACCGCTCCGCAAGCTGGTCAGACCGGCGGTATCAGGGAGGTTTCAGACTAGTTGTCCCACTATTTTTGCCTAATTGACAATACTTCATGGTAGTTGTTCAATTCATGTACTTGCAAAACCTGTTAACTTGACATTAGCATTCCCATCATTTAAATCACTTTACAAGCTGCCATTGCATATAATACTCCAATGATTAATGGTGTACATAACTCCATTCAGTTTAAGGTCATTTTGTTTCAGTACAGGTGTCCCACTAATTTTTTGCCTACTTGACAATACTACATGCTAGTTGTTCAACTCATTTACTTGCAAATAAAAGAATATGAACAAAACTGTTGCTGGCAGTATCTCAAGCCGGTCATACATCCATTAAGTTTCAGGCCATTTTGTTTCAAATTAGTTGTCTCACTCATTATTTGTCTACTTGACAATAATTCATGTTAGTTGTTCAATTCATTTTCTAGCAAAACCTGTTAAATTGACATCAACATTCCCATCATTGAAATGACTTTACAAGCTTCTATTGTAGGACATGGCCAAATCAAAGAATATGATCAAACCACTTGCTGGCAGTAGCTCCAATTCTGCTTTGACCAGGGCCCTGTCTCTTGTGCGCTCCAAAAAAATTGGAACAACAAAAGAGCAGTGGTGCTAAGGGTTTCCAATCAAAGGAAAGAAGTGCTACAAAGTTGAGAAAAGCTTGGCATAACAAGATATACTCTAGGTGTTCTCCCCCTTTTATTGTTGACTTAATTGAAGATCTAGATAATCTTAAGTTGGAATTAGTTAATCAGATGGGCTTTCAGGGATTAGTTAGTTTAAAATTGAGTAAGCTGAACTGCCAATTTGGTGTGTGGCTTCTAAGAAAATTTGATCCTCAATCTGGAGTATTGTGTGTTGGTACAAGGTTAGAACTCACGATGACTTGCGATGATATCAAACGTGTAATCGGCATCCCTTGCAAAGGAAAGAAAATACTACCTACATCCCAAAAAGAGGCCTCAGATCTTAAAGCCTATTTGTGTTTCATCTTTGGTATGTCATCTTGGGATGATTTAACTATCCCCTACCTCGAGTGATTACTGACAAGTAGATCTGATGGACCTATGGATGCTGATGAAGCTATCAAATTCAAGATGGCATTTGTAATTTACATTGTCACAAAATTCTTGGCACCGCAGTCATATAACAATTACCTATCAACATGGTACCTCAAGGCTATGGTTGATATTGAAAATGTTCATTATTACAATTGGGCTGATTTCGTTGCCGAAGAATTGAAGAATTCTGCCGCCGTGTTGCAAAGTAAAATTAAGAACAGAAAGAGTACAGGGTATATCAACGGATGCATCATCTTACTTCAGGTTATGCCTGTACTAATTCTTCACTTAGTTTTGTTTTTTACATATGTCTGTTTGTCCTATACTATTCATTGCAGTACCTGAAGGTTCTACAAACACTGATACTACATTTTTTCTCAGATTTACTACATAGACAATCTCGATTTTGGAAAGGACAATTTTGATCATAACATCTTACCTCGCATCAGTGCTTACGATGACAAGAAGTTGGCAGACTTCGTTGAGAGGGACATTATTCTGAAAAACCGATCACCATTCCCTTCATATGGAAAGCTCAAGGTATCATACTGCAATTTACATTTTTCAATTGCGTAATGTTTCATGCTCATACTGACTCTATACATACAAACCATATTTTTTATGTGTACAGCTTCGTGATCGTAGCAATGTCTGCTACGGACGCTGCACATATGCTCCAAACTACAAGGTTTATCATGTTTTGCAACGCATTACGTTAAAAACAGCCACCTATGTTAAACTGCAAGTAAAATGGGCTTATATAGATGCAAATACTCACTGATATCAGGTTGTACACCACACACATGTGGACATCGATGTCCCAAGCTTTGATTTGGGAATCACGCAAACGTCGTCCGAATACATTGCACCCGTGTCTACCCCAACAAAACATATGGCGTCTAATCTGATACAAGAATTCAACAATGTATCCACTTCGAAGGACAATCATTTGGACATCAGTCATTCAGGTCATTCTTTCACATATTTACATAATTTCATAAATGAACTCCTGCTACTATCACTAAATACTCCTTTGTCCCATATGTACTAATTTCCCATAGACCTCAAACAGAAACACCTGTGCCTACTGAAGATGATTTCCTTAATTATGTTGTCCCAAATACTCTTGAATCAGAGCAAGGACAACATTCATCCAGTAAACTTCTGACAACTAATTTGATTGTTACGAAATTATCATATTCAGTTTTATCTACAGTACATATTGCATCAATTAAAATACTTCACAATTTTTGTAGGGAATACGTGTTCCCCCGCTATTTTCATATCTCCATACTCTGCTATGCGGGAGGTTAGTGCAATTAGGATTGTTCTATGTGAAGAGTATTCATGCACCAAATACCCTCCAAAATCCAAGAGAAGGATCATTGGGGAACCTTCAGATTTACTCATGGATAGGCCACGAAGGACCATTAAACCAAGCAATATTGTCAAATCCCCATTTCTATGCAAACAACACTCCTTCATGAGATATGATTTGAAGGCAGTTGATGACTTGTATGTCTACACAGTTTCACAGAGTGATGAAGTGTCCCTCATGTAAGTTTTGCTGAGGGTATACCAGTTTTCATACTATTGTCTTTTAAATACTCTCACTTACACATAACACTTCATTTCTCAGCAAAATTTGGGTCCACATATCAAACCCGGTCCCCCTGACACTGAGCTTGCAACAAATACAACAAGCACTACAATTTGATGTTGAAATGCATGACGAAACATTCAATGTTGATGTACAAGCGATTTTCGAAGATGAACTACATAGGTTCGGAGGAACTGACTTTGTAGGTTGGATACATTTTCTTAACCAAGATTTTTCAGTAAGTGAACTATGATACTACATTTTTTAGAAGTTTCCATTTTTTAGAAGTTTGCATCTGCTGGTTCGGACATGTGGAACCCAGAAGATCATCTCCACTGCTTCAATGATGACACTCTAATACCCTACGACGTTTGCAATTGTCGACTGGTATGTGGCTCGTATAAACATACAAGTATAGATTGGTCAATACATTTGTTGACAACCCAACTTTGATGCAGATATTTATTCTTGTGCACCATCCACATCACTATGCACTATATGCATTTGACATGCACCGCAAGAAACTTAGTATCTTAGATCCCTTGAGAGATACTACCATTGCATGCAAAGAACTCAATGAAAGACATTCCAAGATTAAGATTGTCATATCTACAGCACTTGCTCAATGCATGAAACTCTGTTTTCCTAAATGGGATGACGACATCCCAAATTGGCCGGTCGATTTCCCATCGAATATCAATATTCAAGAAAACAAGTTAAGTATATACACATCGGCCTGTTACTTTTTTATTCTTCAATCATCAATGTTCTCAATTAGTTCCCATGCTAGGTTGGACTGCTCATTCATGTTCTAAACTACATGAGGAGCTGGGATGGATCTCGCCTCGTTATGCCTTCTTGCAATGTGAGTATCTTCATTGGGACCAATATACCCATTCGAACCTTCTACCTTTAACTCGTACATATGTATCAATCACTCTACATTGCTGTCTCAGGATCGATTTGAACTTCGGAAGCAATTTCTGGCGAATCTCTTGTCATTCAAGAAAAATGAAGCAATACTTCCAGATTACATCAATCGTTGTCTGAAAGCCTGGGATCAGAAATAAGCCCTTGAAGACTGCTGAGTTTATTCCAATGAAGGATTAATAAGCACAAACTGCACTTGGATTTACTACGGAGTTTTACATTCACCATGATCTATTGTAAACTTCTTTATAAAAGAAGACACTAGCATTTGAACACATGCTGCTATTTTGTGACCTTATCATTGGACATGAAGGAAATTCTGCATTTTCAAACATAGTTTTCATTGCAAACCAATGGTGTATGCACTACACTCGTCATACGAAACACATGTCGAACACTGTTTAATGGGAATACTAATACGCGGTGACATAACTGCCTAACTGGCAGAGGAAAATACATTTGTAGCCGCAACCGAGCAAACGTGCAACCAGTCAGACCGCAACCATCTTGCCTGTCTGGCCGCCAGTATCATTTTGACTGCGGAACAAGGTCATTCTGACCATAATAGCACACAAGAATATGGAATGGTAGTATGTAAAAATAACATAATAGCACACTCCATAATCATAATTTAACACCAATTGCACACAGTATAGATTTCAAAAACAATGTAATACCTTAACAATACACTAGAATATGGAATGGTAGTATGTAAAAATAACATAATAGCACACTCCATAATGATAATTTAACACCAATTTCACACAGTATAGTTTTCAAAAACAATGTACTTGTATACACACTAGATACACACATTCACAATCTCACATTACACAAGGACTATTGTTGACCTCTGCACGGATCACTTAAACACGGTAGCACAACTACTTGGAATATTTTTCCTACATTTGCAGGAAAAATAATACACTTGCATTTGCTCATAACAAAACCATCAATAAGTACGCAAACATGAATCACTATTTGCACACCACTCAAACAACAATACCCATGTTTTTAGCAAACCAATACATTTCATATACTCTCATAGGCAAACAATTTTCAAGTTTACAGCACTATCAAAACATAACTTCAATAATGCTGGAACCAAATAATCCAGTACTTAAATAAGAAATTAGCACATGTCCACACCCAAATCTAGTTTTAACTATTATGCTCATCTACTTCCTTTTGTATGTAGATGGACAACCACATGTGCTCTTGTTGTGCCCACGTCCACCACACTGCCCACAATACCTAATCTGCATTGCCTTAGGAGCCATCGTGCTGCTTTCTACAGGAACCTTCTTTTTTTGAGAAGCAGACTCCCCGTTTGACATATACCTTTTAGCTTTCAGGCGACCTCTCCCCCTCACTACTTCCGGAGGGAGTATCTCATTATGTTCATCCTCATATAATCCATCAACTACCCTGTCATCTGTCATAATTTCCCCATGCTCTATGTTTTCATAATCTTGATCACTCGTCATGTCATATTCCTCCTCTTCAAAACCAAAGTCCTCTTCTTCATACTCCCCATCTTTTTCTCTATGGCAAGCCCCTTCGTCCCTTGCCTCTGTTGAACTCACCAAAACCTTCAGTTCGGCCATTAGCTTGCCCAAGACTTCCATTGATTTCTCATATGTTTGCACATTGGTGTCACCGAGTCTTACCATTTCAAGAGCAGACCTATGCAATAGGGTATGTCTGTAGTTTCTTGACACAACTTCTGCTTTATCCCTATTGTGCCCAACAAGATGTTTTGGGATTGAATCCCTAGCATCCTTTGTCCACCTCTTTATGATATACCTCTCTGGTATTTCAGTGTAACCGTTCTGAATAAAAACCTAATAATTTGAACATATGGTTAATACAAAAAAATTCATGACACATTATTTTTAAAATGAGGCTAAGCATTAGTATATCAAGAACATACGCTTATAATGTGGCAACAAAGTATCCCTAAATGCTCGAATAAATTGCACTCACACATGAACTCTTTTTCCTTTAGGTTGATGTCCAGTTCAAATACTTTCCTGCCCCAAGTTTGATTAGAAGTATCTCCGATTTGCGTCACTTGAAGGTTGCCTAAATTATCGGTAGATTGGGCCATATACAAGAAGCTCCAACCAAATTGTTCCTTGAATCTAGCGAACACACCCAGGTGTACACACGTGCAGCATGTTTCTCTATAAGTGAGCTTGTTGTTGTCGCCACCTTCTCCTTCGAGAAAAAAATTTTATACACGTTCAACAATTAGACAACACCAAAAACTCAGGAAAAAAATTGATATAGCATTAATAACTGCACAAAATTGCCACAATAGGAAAAACTTACCTTGTACGATTGGTGCTCCTCTGCCTCCTCCTCCTGGATTCTATCAAAAAAGAAACTCTCGTACCTTCTAACGAAACCATTCAGTGATGAAGACGGTTTCACTTACTTCTTTAGAGCATGATTCATGCTCTCACTTCTTTGAGTAGTCGACATTTTTGCAAAGAAATAAGATTTGAAATATGCCAGTGCCCACTTCTCCCTCATATCCCACATTCTTCTCAAGTATATACTTGACTCTAATTCATACTTCTTCAATAATCCTATCCATGCCCTTTCAAACTCATCAATTGTCTGTGGCCCATTTATAACATTATGAAACTCCTCCTTAAACTTGTTCCTCCTTGTATATATATTTCCCAAATTCTCTTTAGCTTTTTTAAGTACATGCCACTTGCAAACTCTGTGAATACTATCAGGCCAAACCTCCTTTATTGCAACATCCATTTGATGGCAGTTATCTTTCAAAAAAAAGGACCAAATTAGTACATCTTTACGTGGAAATATGTATTTCTTATTTATAAAAAGTTACGATACAGTACAGTACCTGTCAGTATAGCAGCTGGTTTCTTCCCATTCATTGCCTGATTGAAAG
The DNA here is from genome assembly GCA_017311315.1 of Dendrocalamus latiflorus. Classification (NCBI taxonomy): domain Eukaryota; kingdom Viridiplantae; phylum Streptophyta; class Magnoliopsida; order Poales; family Poaceae; genus Dendrocalamus; species Dendrocalamus latiflorus. The sequence continues at coordinate 26,720,173 of CM029643.1, read as the reverse complement.
TTTGGAACAACCATTTGAATGAATCAACTATTTCTTCTCTCAGCAATGCACACCCAAAAATTATTGTTTGGAAATGATTATTAACCCCTACAAATATACCAAATGGCATGTTGTATCTATTTGTCCGATAAGTAGTATCAAACGTTACAATGTCGCCAAAATGCTCGAAGCTCAGCCTTGAAAATGCATGTGCCCAGAATATATTATTAATTCTACACGCCCCATCAACACGAACGGTGTATAAGAATTCTTTGCTACGACTCTGTAGCTCTTTCAAGTAATCTAATGTTTTCTGAACATCGTCACTGCACTCATCTCTCCTTATGGCATACGATAATATGTTTAAAGATCTTCTAGTGAATGGTGCCAACGAAGGTCCACCATGCATTCCTGCTACCAAGCCATACATGCACGTAGGTGGTACTCCCTTATCGACCATTTCTGCAATGATACTCTTCGTCCCATCGTCAATGAAATTATGTGACCTATAGTGCTTAGTATGCCTCAAATCACATTTCATGCCATTGTTATGCTCTCTCACAAAAGCAGTGATTTTCCATTCATGAAGCTCAGAAGAACGATTAATCCTAATCATAGCCTTACATCCTACCCTCATTGGATTTTCTTTTATCTTGGGATCACGACCCTGCATATGTCATCAATCACCTATGTCATAACTGGTAGTCTAATTGTTAGTCTTTACATGCAAATACTACTAACGTAACCATGGGAATAGTAACACATTACAAACACAATATGTCAGCTGCCAAACCATGGTATACTTCACAACCTATACAATTACAGTTTGCAGGCTCATGTGAAATCCTAGCCTCGTAACGAAAAAAACACCATACTTCATACCCTTGTTCAATAGAATTTAGTTTACACAAGAACTAACATACTCCGTATGATTTAAAGATAATTTTTCCCAGCTACCCTCTATCTGTCCTAAATGATCCATGCAGTATGTACATATTCCTCACCATCACACATATACAAACCATTGAATAAACAATATCAACATATGCATTTTCTGTATGTTAAAAACACCCAGTTTGCAAATCATACAATCATTCTATTTCTGCATAAAGTTAACACATAACCTGACAACTGCCAACACATGGTATTCTTCAAAATCTATATATTACAGTTTGAAGACTTATGTGAAATATATGCCGCATAACCATAAAACACCATAATTTAAACCATTGTTCAATTAACTAACAACAAAGTTTCTGAACAAATAGTTGCCAGGTTTTTCTACCCCAAGAATCTATCCACAAAGAGAAGTGAAGATCCATGCATGACGGTGGCAACAAAACTCTTGCATGGTCTTCACAATGCCTCCCTTGCTAAATCTGCTCTTAAACCTCCTAATGCCAAAACCATTACACCGAGCGTACAGATTATAGAATGTATATGCATCCGTTTCTTGATTAAAAAGCTGTCCTATTTTGGGCACCATGATCACAAGGTCCGAATACGAACTAGGAACTAGTATGTTTAGAGCCTCACTGTCTGCGACAACCCTGGGAAACACAAAATAAATTCAATGACTGTAAACACATACCTCCAGAATAACATCAAGCAGTGCAACTTTCTGAATAATCTAACTACCACCTCTCCAAGGGTATGAGATCTCCAGCCGTTTCATTCTGATGGGCACTACCTTCTCCTATTGTAGGTTCTTCCCCTCCCCCCACCCTCCCAATACCAGCGGCTCTACACAACTACTCGACATTTCTCTCAGTTGACGTTCCCGATGGTAGCTCTATTCAAGTGAAGTAACATACACACAAGATGACAATGTGTATCTCAACTGCTCTAACCATTTTACCCGAACAGGGTAACCAGTGAAAAAACAACCTACATAACACAGTGCATAGATGAATCACGAGACCTTAATCAACGCCTATTAACACGGCGAAGGATACGTAACAGACAGATACTACCAAATCCATTCAATAACTTACCATTTTGTAGTCTTGGGAAAAAATGTTATGAAGCACCAACTAGTTACCGAGTAGAAACTTAATTAGTCACTTCGCCTCAAGAGGACTCGCCTCAAGAAATTAGTTGAGAAAACAATATCCCCTAATACTCCGTTCAAGAATTACGTTTGTCAGTCAGACTACGTTCCAATCTCAACAGCACCATTGCAAACGTCAAACAACTTAAGAAAGTATATGTGCGCTGATTCACAACCTAATACATACCAACCGCCTACGCAATCCATGGTACATACCATAAAACCATTCACACGCAGAAACAGTAGTAAATGCTCCAGCATCTGTACACGTAAACTGTTATATTGCCATGTACACGGGTCTATTCGAGAAGAATGCCTTAAAAGACAAGCCAATAACCCAAATATTAGGAGTGGTATCTTGATGAAGATGGATGGTAGATATGATAGGTGTAACTACACCTGGGTGTAGTAAATAGGCCTCCTATATATATATATATATATATATATATATATATATATATATATATATATATATATATATATATATATATATATATATATATATATATATATATATATATATATATATATATATATATATATATATATATATATATATATATATATATTTGCTGTATGTTATAATTGAAATTGGACTTTATTGCAATTTGATAATGCTCTAGGAAATTAGATGCAAATTATATTGCATACTCTCTTTTAGATTTTGTAGACAGCTCAGTACCTACTTTTTCTCTACCTATGTGACACCATATGAATAGTATGAAGGTGCTTCATTTTTTTATTACAAGAAATACGCACATATGCACACACACACACACACACACACCATTACGTCCCGTTAGCACAAGTCTAGAAAGAAGGCTAGGATAAATCTATGACCTCACAAAAATTTCTAGCGAAGCGTCAGTATTTGAACCCTAATAGGTTTAACTCATACATTCACAACTCTACCATGCCACCAAGAGGTTGTTCTCCTGTTTTATTTTCTTTAACTATTAGAAACTTTTTTATTTTCTAACTCAAAAATCAAGTATCTGATTCTTTATTTGTTTTAACCATAACAACGTGTAATGATTCAAAACTATTATGGGGTGTCTCATACGAGATATTTTACTTACAAAGTTGAAGCCATATGTGACATTGATAGGCCACATCAATTTTGTCATACTAAGTATAGATGTACCAAAAACCTTACGTGCTTTTCGAATGGTAGAGTATACAAACTATTATGTGAGTTATGTAGTGTACTAATAAAAATCTATGAAATTTATTTGTCAATGTTAGTATTTGTTATCATTGTGATGCCATAAAATTAAATTGTTTTCACAATTAAATATGTAAAAGTAGTCAATAATTGGGATACAAACCTAAATAATTATATAGTAACGTTAAAATACCATATGAATACAATATTCACAACACATGATTTACCCAGCGCTAATATTTTATTACTCCATCCCTTTTTTGAAGTGGTATTTTTTATTTTTTACGGTCTACGAGGCATTATTTTGATAATTACTATTTGTAACTTTATCTTATTATAAAATATAATATTATAAAATTATTTGTAGTAATAAATCTAGATAGTGATGCGGGGAGATGGCGTGACCCGATCTTCACGATGTAGGATTATGGATAACTAGCCCGTGCAACCTAACAATTGATGCGGCCAACCACTGTCTCTATACAGCAAGCTGCAGCACTCAAATTACTCAACAACACGCTACGGTTTTTGTCTGCTCGCTATCGTGGAGTAGACACGTTCGAGCAATCCCAAGGAATCACAAGAACAACGGCATGGCAACTCACAATTAACACCCAATCCCAATTGGTGGTGGAAATGGCTCACACACAAAAAGAAACAAGTGTTCAACTATTTTCCAAGCATGACCTATGTTACAAAAGAGTGCACCCCTCCTTATATAGACTTTGGAGGTCGGTGCTACAGTACTGCTACAGTACACTGGTTGCTACAGTACACAAATAAAAAATACTACTTGGTTTGCTAGTCAAGCAAGGAAGCAAAAATCAAAATCCAAATTGGGTTGGTTTGCTTAAGCCATAAGTCACTTAGATATTTTCTCCTCATGGATGTTTGCTTAAGCCATAAGTCATTTAGATATTTTCTCCTCATGGATGTCCCCATCCTCTGCGTTGATCTTCTGTGGCTACACGATCTTCTGTTGCTATGCTTCCTGTGTCTCTAAAGCTTCTTTTTCATCTGTTAACTTTTCCTCAAATCTAAGAACACATAAAATAGAAGCACTACGTAGCAACAAATTCTCATGAGTACAAGAGTAATCACTAAGGAAAAGATTCACCTCTTGTTGCATTTGTTTTGATCTAGTTCTTGTGATTGGTCCAATGGGTTCAACACTTGAAGTAGATGATGTAATGTGTTTGCTAATGATGTCCTCATCAGATAGTTTTAAATGTATTAGTAGTCAAACTTTAGAAAGTTTGATGACATAGATTATAGAACGTCAGTTACAAAATCTGTGTGGATAGCACAACGAGTCGATGACTGTAAGAGCGCATGCCAGGTGCCCAGCGGCCGTGGTAGGAGAGTGCATCCAAGGAAACGGGCATGGCGATTGAGAGCACATCTAAGAAGATGTGACACGTATAGTGTGCACATCCAATAAAATTTTTTCAGCTCCGTCACCGATGGTGACATGAGGTGCCTGTTATACCACCATATTCCCAAGTGTCCTTCGCCTCACTAATGGATAGTTTTGAACTTATCTAGCTGAAAGTTAATACTTCCATCTTGAAAGTCTCTAAATTACAGATGAAAGTTCAATCTAATTTGAAAGCTACAGGGCAGTAGCGATGGGAATATGAATGAGAATAGGGGTGGAAAAAGCCCGAGGCTCATGAGTTGACTCAGCTCGTTGAAGGCTGTAGGACCTAGATTTTACAATCCGGAATCTTCTGTGATTCCACCGCACTATTCCCTAGATTAGTAGATAGTGTTCACAGATACAGTACTGGACATCAAAATACATATCATACGGAAGCATAAATATAATAGTAGACTTACTTGTGGGCCAAGCAGGCCAAAATCATTAAATTGTAGCAGTGGAAAAATGAAGCACGTAGGTGGGACCCTCAGGACGTGCCCACAGGCAACCAACTGGGGTTCGCGACCTAGTCCTTGACATCTTCATCTTCTTCGCTATCATGACCAAGAGTATTGCCGAAGTATAGCGATCTGACACCTGATTCTGGATTAATTGTGAGAGCGAGGGTGAGCACAAACCACCGTGCTCCGTGAGCCAATACACAAGATGCAAATAGATAATATGCATGACATATCAAGGGAAGGTTTGGGTTATTTTATTTGCCATAAATTGAATTTAAAATATAATACATAGAAATCTCTTGAGACCTAGCAGTTTGAATTAAATCATAATGTGTAAAAGAATGCAATAGTAATAGCTATCCAGATTCCATCCTCCATTACATAGCCTCTGCACCATATGCTAATCTTTCAGCATTATAACTGCTTACCTTATCACTGGGGTGACACTCAGGGCAACACAAATCAGAGTTTTCCACTGCCCTCCACTTTTCCAATTCCACCCACAAAGTTGTTTTCGAAACAAAATTATATCTGGTAAAGTTCCCATGTCTGTCCTTGATCATGGACACAACTATTCGAATAGTTTTAACTCTGCAGAGTTTGTACACTTTCACCACAAGAGACAATCAGCTCGTTGCCCCATACGATTCCTTGGTCATGTGGTTGAGTAGATCATTACAATAACTTTTCAAAATACCTTGCCCCTTTTGTCATCTCACCCTATGGGCTGCTCCCACTTGCGGTGGGTCCCATACGTTGCACGTGATGTTCACCATAGATACTAGCGCATTCAGACTCCACTCTCCACAACGCTAGTACGACTGGGAAACTTCACCCTGCACTCGTTGTCCCTTTAGGCCTCCCCTTGCCCTTGCAATAACCACTCCTATCCACTACAGGTGAGATGAGTCCTGGGGTTTCGACAGATTTACTTAGCCAAGTTGGACTTGTGGTTGTACTATTTTACACAGGAAGTCATGACAGGATTCGGTCCTTAATGGTATTTGAGTGGTTCTACCATAATCCATACACCGTGCTTCCGCTGCACCACATACCAGCCCCCCATACCATCCGCCCAGATATTCAAGTAAATTAGGGTTTTTGGGAGCATAAAATAATTATGTTAAAATACACCAGTCATTTCCACCATGACTTCCCAAATCAATTACTCATGATTAAAAGTGATGCTTGGGGCATTTTGGTGCCCCCAATATCTAAGCAATGCTAAGCAAGCGGATAACATTAGACTTATTTTTGAAAGCTATAACATTATAATTTTGCTAGGGTGACAAGGCTCATATGTCCAAGGATGTCAAGGAGAGTAATATTAACAAGTGCAATAATGGGTGTATAACTAGCAACTTGAAATCAAACATAAATTGACACACATAAAATATAGCATGCAAGTTGATAGTTTAAAATGGAAATAAATTTGCATAAATGTAGGTTCGAATATGATCAAAGTATTGACTCGTCTTACGCGGTTTACCGCGGTCTTAAGCTCACACAATGTTTTCTCTTGAGTTTCTGGTATTTATCTTCACTTTTCTCTTGATCACGCTTGATCCCTCGATTTTTCAGGACTCCAATTTCTAATTACGCGCTAAACAACTGAATCTAAATAAATGCAATAACTCAAAATGTCCAAATAAATCCAATTGAACTTTATAAATTTTTATTATGATTACATAGGTGATTTGAGACAAGGTTGATTGGCGTGTGGAGTATTGTCGGTGTCATAGTGGTTGGAGTGAAGTGAGGAATTTCAGGGAAACTTGTCAAAATGGAGGTCAAAGGATGGGTCAGGATAAAGGTATATTCATGAGATTATTTCTGTTTAGTGCTCGGAGATAACTAGGTATAGCGGACGGCAGAATACGATGACTCGATCTTTTTATTAATAGCTTCTTTTATTATTTTTGTATTTATCAAGGAAGTTTCATGAGTCAGGTTAGACCTATGAATCAGTGTACAAGTCTAGCTAGGTATTATTTTGTCGAGCGCTAATATTCAGGGCACATGCTATATGTAATGTACACAATTTTTAGCTTATCAGATTAATCTTAGAGTCCAGGTTTATAACATTTTGTGGTACAATATTTTATGTATCCTTAGTTATCACTAGGCTTAGTTTAATTTGAATTAGGATCTATTTATACGGGTCCTAGCTTGCTATATTCAATCATGCCCAACATTATTATTTACTAAATCTATTGTTAAGATTTAATTAATGGCACCATTAACTATTTTGTCTACACTTTAGTTATTATTAGGCCTAGCTTTATTTTTAATTTAAATTTATTTATTTGGGCAGAGCTTATTATACGGGTTCATATTTCAATATTGCTATTAAATCTATCACTGAGATTTATTTAATGGCGGCATGATAAATGTTAGGGCATATATTTTAATTATATTTAAGGGTAATCTTTATTAAATTTGGACATTTAACCAAAGCCACTTTTTCTTTATTAATGCCTTTAATTAATAATTAGATTTAAAATAAATACTAAAGGCACATTAATCTTTCATTATGATAACTAATCCGAATTTAAATATCACATAATCTCTTTTACATCCTAATAAATTTTATTAGCTTCCCTGGATTATTTCCTAATTTCCCTTAATTTTTCTTAATTGAATTGGATTACAGAAAATCAAAATAAAAAGTGCAAGAAAAAGGGGCGGCTGCTGGATTCAAACTCGGGACCTGCGGCCTGAAAGTCTTATGCGTGCTCGGATAGACAAATGGGCCGAAGGTCTCGGCTGACAGAACGGAGGCACAAAAATAGGAAATGATGAGTTGCTGCTGGGTCAAAACAGGGGAGGTGGCCGGCGCTCGGTGTTGGTGTCGCCGACGGTGGACGGTGGCCGGGGAGGCGGTAGTAGCCGGCAAAACGGGTTGTGGGGAAGGTGAGGAAACCAGTGGAGGAGGTGGCACGGCCCGAGACGGCGCTAGGAGGGGTCGACAGCGCTGAGAGCGACTGGCGGCGAGGGTGGAAAGGGGACGGCAGCGCTGGCATGGAGGGGAGGGAAAATCGAAGCATGCGTGAGCATTAGGGGGTACAGGGGAGGCTTACCTTGGGATTGGTCGAGTGGGAAAGGGGTCGAGGCGAGCTGGCGGTGGTGGCCATGGGCGGCGTGGGTGTGCTCACGGCACCGGCGAGCTGGGGCAGCGGGGAGCTTTGGCCAGTGGTCGGGGAGGCTCCAGGGCGTCGAGGAGATGCTCCAGGTGCACGGGATTGAGAGGCTAAGCACCGGAGAGAGAGGAGTGACGGCGGCGGCACGGAATGTAGTGGCGGTCGGCTTTGAAGAAGAAGACCAAATCGGAGAGCTTGGGCGCGGGGTATCCCAATTCGGTCGGAGGGGAAGTACCTGAGGGGTGGGGACGCGGTATGATGCAGAAGATTTTGCACTAGGAGCACCAGGCCGGCCAGGACGGCGAGTGGGCACGGCGGCGGCCGGTGCGCAGTGTGGCAACGGAGGAGAGGGGAGAGGCGTGGGAGCTATTTATGGTCACGAGGAGGTTGTGGAGACAGCGGGCGGCGAGGGGGACTATGGGCGACGGTCGGGGAAGCCGTGGGCGGCAGTGGCGTGCAAGGCGCAGGGTGAGGTGACGCGACGGAGGCACAGGGCGATGGCGACGTGAGACGGTGATGGGGCAGGCGCAGCGGTGACACGCGGCATGGCAATGAGATGGAAGCAGGCACACAGTGAGCGACGCAGGCGCATGCCTACCATGGGGAAGGTGCGGGAAGAAGGCGACGCGGATGGCTCACGGGCGCGCAGAGCAGAGAGGAAACAAGGAGGAGGGAGAAGAAGGAAAAAGAAAGGAGTGGGGTAGGGGCGGGCCCACAGGGTAGTGGTGGAATGGGGAAAAGAGAAGAGAGAAAAGGAACGGGAGGTCAGGCCCGCAGGGCAGTGAGATAACGGGAAAAGAGAGAGGGGAGGGAGAGAAAGGAGATTGGCCCACATGCAGTGACAGGGAAGGGTAAAATGGAAAAGAGAAGAAGATAAAATGTTTAAGCTTGGTTTTGAAATTTCAGACTTCTAATTTAAATTTTTATTTCATATTTATGATCACTTATTTTAATTTTTGCATGACATTTAGAATTTAAGTTTTTAATTTTCAACTATTTAGGTGTGAGTTTTTAATACTCCTTTAGCCATTGCTTTTCTTTTACCTAAGTAAATTGGATTTCAAATTTTTATTTCCATTAGTTAATACTTAAATTTTAATTTGAGCGTAGATCATTAGATTTTCTATTTCTTTTATTAACACCATCATTGTTTTTAAATTTGGATATTATTTCTCAATATATTAATTTGCATGCCACAAAACTCAAAAGATTTTAAATAAATATTCAAAGGAAAATCTGAACGCCAGCAAAATGCAAGAAAAATTTTAAAATCCCATATTTTTTAATAACCAAATTTTGGGATGTTACAAAGCCTTGGCTCGATTCATAGCATAAATGAGCCGAGCCAAGCCAGAGTTTCAACTCGGTTCGCTAATGAGCCGAGCCGGCTAGCGAGCCACTCAGTAGACTCGTTCAGCCCAACCTAATTAGGTCATGTTGTAGCATATGTAATCAAGAATTTCGAGTGGCTCTGTAATTGTTAGAGATTTTGGGTCTATACCTGTTGTCGAACTCATGTTATTCATAGAAATGAACTTTTTCGATCCAAAGCGCAAGCCACACTCCTTAGTAAGATACTCATTATGGCATGTGTGTCGTCATGCTCACTCAGCCACCCTGCCATGAAAGGTCTCCCAGTGTGGTAAATATAATCTTCTAACTCTATTAGTGGCATTTTAGATCCATTTGTTTGTAATTAGTTTTGCACTGAGGGATACTGTGTGGTGGAAACAAGGAAGAATTAAAAGTTTTTCACAGCTGTGTCTATACAAAAGCTATAAAATTCCAAATAAATTTTACTAGAAGCATTCACCAATCTATAGCATAACCTAAATGTTACTGAGCAATATAGTAAAAATGGTGGATTGTAGTGTACTATCTTAGTATTTTGGAGCAGCCTGCAGCCAAGTATCTTCTCACAGACAATTCAAGTTCAAACGAGCCTAACAAACCAAGCCGAGCTTCCTAACATGCTGAGCCGAGTCTCTTTTTAGTTTGTTAGCCTAATGAACCGAGTCGAACCGTCTCTTTACCAAGCCTTACCAAGTCGAGCCACCTTGATATCCACCTCTAAATGAAAGGCAGGTGGAGGTTGGTGAATACTATGGGGGGATACTGGCGTCATGCGCGGTGGGACGGGGGATTGATGTTTGTTGGTGACATTTGCAATGAACGCCCCACAATATAAACTCTAGAGTAAATCGTTAGGATTTCATTGGAATTGCATTGTGTCCTGTAAAATGACTATGGAATTCATGTGAATCTCCTGTGTTCCAAATCGGTCCTAAGTAAATATGGGTGTAAACGTGTAACTTTGTAACATAACGGTTAGATATATATGTGATACCATCGTTGCAAAAAGAAAGACACATAATACCAGTATGATCCAACATTTTGAGAGGAAGGTCAATATTGCTGTAACTAGGTCAGGTGCTTAACCTGTAACAGTTGCCGATGATCCCCTTGTAACATTGTTTAAATTACGCTAAATCAAACGCTGTAATATGGTGATTAAACGTGTTCTGCATGAACTCTTAATCTGATAATTAACACTTGCCTTTGCAGTGCCTCCATTCCCTACCGCTGGTTGGTTCAAAGGGTACAAGGATGTTGTTCGGATCTCCTAAACCACGATGATTTACTAAGAAAAGGGATGAACGGGAAATGGAACCTTTGATCCCCCCCCCCCCCCCCCATTAACGTGTATCTCTGCATCTGATTTTTAATCAGGCCGACCTCAGCATTATTCAAAAATACAGAAATATACATACATTTTAATTTTTTTACAGAAATAACCTTCAGTAGCCCAACCGTTGAGCAACTGGACCCTGTCACTTGATGGCCGAGCGACAGGCAAGCAGTAGCTCTACCACTGGGCGACAAGTATGTAGTTGTCCACAGATACGTGGTCGAACCGACGTGATCAACACAACGTGATCGAAGATTAGTGAGTAGTCGAAGAGAATAGCGTGATTGGAACATCATGGTCTAAACATCGTGGTCAAAGATTAGTAAGTGGTCGAAGTGAACAACGTAATCGAATATTAGTGAGTGGTCGAAGTGAACAACGTGGTCAAAGATTAGTGAGTAGTCGAAATGAATAACGTGGTTGAAGATTAGTGATTGGTGAGAGGTGCTGTCGCCGAATGGTTGGGCGACAGCATCTATCGTCCAATCGTTAGGCAACTGTCCTGTGTGTCGCTTAGCCCTTAGGCGAGAGGGTCCAGTTGCCCAACGGTTGGGCGGCTGGAGGCTATTTCTGTAAAAAAAATTAAAACGCATGTATATTTCTTGATTTTCAAATAAAAAGGATTATTTTAAAAAAAAATCTAAAACCCTGACCATCTGAGCTGAAAACCAGCCAGAAAAGTGGGTGTCTGTCCATTCTCTGTGGCCTCACAGCATGAGCGAAAAAAGCAACAGCTTAGGGTTCTTGCATCTGCAGTTCGGCGCATCCAGATGTGGACTTGTGGTCACAGTGTCGTCGTTTCTCCAGGAAAGGCATTAGATCCATCATGTTTGTCAAGTCCTCCTAAACCCCGTCACGATGAACAGGTGCAGCAACCGCGAAAATGACATGAATAGATGCGCATCTCAGACTTGTGAAGAAGAAACCAAATAGGGAAAAGAAATTACCTTTGCAATAGTGCCTTTCAATTCAGGGAGACTTCAGATCTTTCTTATGAACCTAACAGAAACTTGGTTGCAGGAATTTAACACGAAATAGTTCAATTCCAGTAGGAATCCAAACCCCCCCCCCCCCACATTCCAAATGGGCCTTAGGAACAAGTGCAGCAACCACGAAAATGACATGAATAGATGCACAGCTCAGACTTGTGAAGAAGAAACTGAAAGCGTGTAGTGTTTTGGAGAAATCACACAATAAATTGATTAATAAATCAAAGATTGTATATATAGATATCTTCCTTCTATATCTGAACAACCATTTTTAGAAACAATACCTAAGAGATAAGGAAAGAAGAAACCTGAAAAGATGTGTGTGATCCGTGGCACATAACAACCATGATAGGCTGATCATGACAGATCAACCACGGCAGGTTGACTCTATGACTGGTTCACTGTAGCTCGGCAGGTCGATTACAGTAGATCGACCACGGCAGGTCGATCCTATGACTGGTTCACTATAGCCACGACCGATTCACTGTAGCCACTACTGGTTCACTAGTTACGACCTGTTCACTGTAGCTACGACCGGTTTACTGTACACCTACCATGGTCGATGGTCGTATGCAGATATCTAACACTCCCCCGTAGTCGGAATGGCAGAAGAACAAATGTTTAGACTGGATTGAAACTTGGTGAAGATGGATGTGGGAAGACTTTTAGTGAAGATATCCATGTGATAACGTTGGGACATGAAGAACACGCATATCACTAAGAGCAACATGCTCCCGAATGAAATGTAGGTCAATCTCTACATGTTTGGTACGCTGATGCTATACCGGGTTGGTGGAGAGGTAAACCGCACTGACATTGTCACAATTGACTAGGGTGGCGCAGCGAAGGGGACTATGTAGCTCCACGAGCAATTGGCGCAACCAATAGGCTTTAGCGACACTGTTTGCCATGGAGCGGTACTTGGCCTCAACACTTGACCGAGAGACAGTATGCTGCCGCTTTGACAACCAAGAGATGAGGTTACCGCATGATGCGCTTCACCAAAGCAAAATGTGGCTCACGTGGATCATGCATGTAAAGACACACCTACTACACAGTGTAGGCAATATTAGGGCGAGGGAAAAGTCAAGTATTGCAAAGCGCCAACAAGATTGTGGTAGTGAGTCGGATCATCAACTAGAGCGCTTTCGCCAGAGGGCTTGGAGTGCATGTCAACATGTGTGTTGCAAGGCTTGTAGACGAACATCCCGGCGTGTTCTAGGATATGTAAAATATGCTGGCGCTAGGAAAGAAAGAGAGCACCCTCATACGATGCACTAACATCCCCAAAAAATGGTGAAGTTAACTGAGATCCTTCATGGGAAATTCTTGCTGGAGAGCTGAGATCGTCTGGCAAAGAAGACCATCAGAGGAGGCAGTCAAGACTATGTCACCCACATAGAGCAGTAAGTACATCGTGTGAGCACCCTGGTGGAACACAAAGAGGGATGTGTCTTACTTGGCCTCCACAAAGCCAAGGGATAGGAGATGTGAGGCGAAGCGACTGTATCATGCACGAGGAGCTTGGTTCAAGTCTTAGAGAGATTTATTGAGCTGACAAACATGGTCAGGTCGAGCAAGGTCAACAAATCTAGAGGGTTGCACACAGTAGACTATCTCAGACAGAGTGCCATGCAGAAAGGTGTTCTTGATGTCAAGCTAATGAATCGGCCAGTCTCAAGATAGTGCCAATGTAAGCACAGTGCTGATTGTAGCAGGCTTAACCATGGGACAGAATATCTCATCAAAATCAATACCAAGGCGTTGTGTGAAAACACGAAGAACCCAACAAGCCTTGTACTGATCAAGAGATACATCCAAGAGAAATTTGTGCCAAAAATCCAATTTCCTATCACCACAATAACTCCAGCTAGACGCGGAATGAGGTCGTAGGTGTTGTCGGCTTGAAGAGCGTTGTATTCCTTAGCCATAGTATGTCACCAATTAGGATCAGCCAAGGCATCCTGGTGTGTTTTGGGCATAGGGGAGAGTAATGTGGCCTAAAGATTGAGTCGTTGAGCTAGAAGACGAAATCCTGACTTTCAGTGCGTAACCATGTGATGATCATTGGTTGTCAGTGTAATAGGGACAGCAGTCAGTGGCGAGAGACAACGTTGGCTCCGCTGGCATCAACCTGAGGTGTGGAGCCATCAAGGGCAGCAGGGTTAGCGGAGTCACCCGCAGCGGCAGATGAGAGCGCGGGTGCCAAGAGCGACACACAACCAGTGCCAGACGAGCTAGCGGTCGTTGTGCCAGGAGGAGCCAACGAGCCAGCAGAGCGCAACCACGGCCCAATGTAGTGGAGCAGGCTGACGGGAGCTGGTACCACTAGGGCGTCAGCGCCACTGGGAGAGGGCTGGCCGGTAGTGACCAGTGAGGGCTGGCCAATGCTTGGGGGGAATCCGCTGGTACCTAGTACTGCAACAACTTGTGATCCAATTGGCAAAGGTGAAGTGCCATAATCGGACAAAAAATCAAGGTTAGAGGGAGGCTACATTGGTCTTCGACCACATTGGTTTAACCACAATGGTTCTCGACCACACAGGTCTTCCGACCACCAACAGACATAGTAGTTCCATGATTACAAAGCTGGTAGTTTCAACTAGTGGTAGTACCGCAGAATACACTGCAATAGCTTCGATTTCCCTAAGAAGTGCATATAATTCAACAAATTTTACAAAATATATTTGCAAACTATAGTATCATGCACACAAGAATTATCCATAATTCCCAGCAAGTTGCAAAACACATTTGCACACTTTTAGAATTATGACACAATGATTATATATATATGACTTTCAACCATTTGCAAATATAAGTCTCATACCACAAAAAATGGAAACATAGATTTCAAATATTTGCAAAAGACATTCGCAATGTATAGTCTCATGTTACAAGGATTCAACACATAAGCTTCAACTATTTGCAAAACACATTTGCAAATGCAAGCCTTATGCCAAGGAGAGCTAGTGCAAGTGAGGTTGAACTATCAACACATGATGAGATTCAAGCTATTAGACATGACCCCTCTTAATAGTATGACAACCTATACTAGCAACCCGGTCATTCAACTAAATATCAAAACCGGTAAAAGACTAGGAACACATCCTCAGCCCTGACTAGCCATACCTTTGCCTTGCGCATCTCCTTGAAGCTTGATGACTCACATCTACACTTCACGTCTGGGTCATCGTCTTTACATGCATCAATACACGACGCATCCTTCATTTGACCTCCATCTACACATGATGAATCTTTACTTGACTTGATGATTAATACATATTTATCTCCTCTTGGACATGTATCAATTCATGATGCATCTATTTCTTAACTTGATGATCTTCAACACACGAAGTCATTCTAACTCTTCCTCATCTGTGGAACCTAACCTATTCATCTAACTCATCAAAAATGTTAGTTTGCAAAACAATTGCCATCAATTACCAAACTTCATTATTACACATAATGGAGAGACTAAATTCTACAGTCTTCCTTTTTTGTTAATTCATAACAATCTCAACAAATAATGAAATAGAAATTGAATTGCGAGTATACAATATGTACACAACAATTGTATACTCTAGAATAAGCTTTTAAAGCAAAGCTTACTCATCTGGTTGTCATTAATCATCCAATCATCAACACATAGTGGACAAACTAGATGACAATCCAATTATAAGTATATATGAACTACGTAAGCTATATATACTCAAGGGATATATTTCAAAGTAAAAAAACCTTAATATGTGGGAATGGAATATGGATCAGTACTAATGAAACCACAAAACATAGAGTGAACCCCCCTAAATATGTGCATACAAGAATGTATTGTGAAAGCATATGCATATATTCAAGTTTGACTTATTTAGTGAAGTTCTTTCTATATTTCGGATTCGAGAAATGCAATAAGATAAGAATATGATATTGAATGCATACCTTTTATGTTTTTACCTTTTCATCCAAATGAGACTAAACAATATCATAATCAATAAATACATTAGTCTCATAATTATATTTGTCGTTATCACCAAAACTAACTTAGTGGAGCTTGAACTTACACCACCTTGCACACTATTTTGCCCGATGTAGCCCCCATGTACCCAAAATGCCATAGTTGGCCCCTGTAACATCCTGATTTTCAGAGCCTTTTTCAAGATTTTAAAATAAAATTCACCATTTGGATTTTTCTGGAATTAATTAAAGATTAAAAGAAATTTTATTTAATTAAAAGGATTTAATATGACTAAACCAAACATTTATATCTGGTGAAAGTATTTTATTTGGGTTCCTTGTATCTCAATGAATTTTTTGGAATTTTCTTAGATTTTTTGGGGTTTATTTACTATTTTTCTAAAGCTCAAATGAATTTATTGGAATTTCTGAAAATAGAAAAGCCCTTAAAATCTTTAAACAGTATTGGGCTGAGCCCGCTACAGTTCATTCGGCCCACCTAGCCTCATCCGTTCGATCTTTTCTCAGCCACGCATCGGTCATCCAAGTCTTCTGTGTTTTAGCTGCCGGATCTTGCCTTTGGACGCATGTCGGGTATTGAGGCCGCCAAGCACTGTGCATCTGCACCATCCAACTGCGGCTGTTTGATCTCTCACTTTCGCTCGTGCATTTTTCATCTCCTTCCCGACGCTGACTCTGTCTCCGCCACTGCCTTGGTTCTCGTGCACGAGCCAGAGTCTGCCTCAGCGTCCGTGTCTGCTTCGCGTGCGCTGCCGCCCATGTCCATCTTCGCCTCCTCAACGTCCATACTATAAAGCCGGCTAACCCCCTCGTTCTTCATATCCCGAGCCGCCGTCTTTCTCGTCGAGTTCGCCGAGTCGCCACCTTCACTAGAGCTTTCCGCACCGTCATTTCTGTCTTCATCTCTGGCTCCCGTCGATCGTCGTCCCCACCTCTCGCCGGTGAGCTTCTTTGCCATGCCATCGTCTTCTCACCGCCGGTTGGCCGTGGTCTGCTGTCCGCTCTACGCCATCTCCGACCAGTCGCCTTCGGCCACTTGCCCGTTCGTCGCCGCTCACGTCGCCTCACACCGCATGCTTGCCAACTCACCCCACACCCACTCCCGCGCGACTGTTCGGCTTCTCCATGAACCCAATCCACCGTGAGCTGAGTCATTGACGTGTGGGCCTGCGTGTCAGATCTCCTGTTCCGTGAACTCGTGAGTCGACCTAGCTGAGTCAGCAGCCACGCCAGCAGCCGCGTCAACCCTAAAGCCCAGTCAGCAGCCACGTCAGCAAGCCAGTCACCGTGCACTATTCCATGAGCCGAGTTCACCGTAGACTTACTTTTCCATGAGCTGAGTCTACAGCACAGTAGCTTTTCCAATTTTCAGTCTTTTCCTTTAGATTAGATTTTCCAAGAGCCTGTTCTCCTTCGTCCTAACTCCGATTGACTCACTTCTTTTTCCTAAATTCATATAAAATTGAGCTCTATCTTTTAGTTCTAGTTTTGCAGTTTTTAGAGTTTATTTGAATTTATTTTGTGTTTTATTTCATTTTCTCTCTCGTTAGATTACGCTTTCGAGGGAGCTAAAACAAGATTTGAAGATCAAGAGCCATTAACTGAGTAAGGCCAAAGCAAGTTTTCTCTTTTGATCATGTTGAACCTAGTTTTCAAATCCATTATATATTATTTTGTTTTAAATTATCATGCACCGCTATTTTATTACAAATCCTTGTATTTGGTAGTTAATGCCCTATTTGATTAATTCCTCCTTGATAATTTGAATGCCATAATTCTAATGTCACCATAGGATAGGTAATTATCTAGTGATACAATATTAGTTGTCACATGGGTTATACGATTACTATGCTTAGCCATGCTTATAGTCGCGTTGGATTCATCATCACATGTGATCAATTAATTAATTTTGACTTAATGATATATTGAAATGTGGTGGTTAGTCACAGTTATAAAATTTGAGTACCATGACATAGGAGGTGTCATTAGTGTTGGTTATACAAAATTGGTTTTCACCTGGGCGAATGATCGTGTAGTAAAGAGGGTGCAGTTTGCACATTGAGATGTGGGTGTTTCGCTTGGGTAAATCTAAGGACTTAACTTTGTATGCCATTGATCTGAGACTTACCATATAACCACATATCTAGTATAGGATGGACCTAGCCGATTAATTTGTGATGTTTCAATTTTGATTCCGCCATTTAAGATGTCAGTGTGTGTCGTTATACATTCCATGGGGCGCAAGGGAGGCCGGATAACGAAACCGTAGCGAGGCGGAATTGAGTTGAGATTGAACATTGTAAAGATTTTGTTATGATTTTCTTAGTCGACATGCCAAATGAAGCATGTTATACCGGTGACATTACAAGATGATCCCATCGTGCGGGTAAAGTTGTACAACCTCTGCAGAATGTAAAACTATTCAAATAGACGTGTCCCCGGTTATGGACAATGCTCGGTGATTTCACACGAGGGGTAGAGTTTTTATAAAAATCTAGATGGGTTAAGTTGGGAAGTGAATGATTAGTTCACTGGTGATTCATTACGTGAATGATAGTTCACGGGTGGTTCATTGGAGTGAATAGTCTGCTCTTAATTCCTTTGATTATTTACTTATTAAGTATTTTCAAAGTTCACTTTCAATCTATTTATTGTATTTACTTTAAATTGTTGCTTTCTGCAAAATTAACCTTCCAGCCATCCTTTAGTAAGCCATGTATACTATATTGTATCTTTGTTACAAACGACTTGCTGAGTACTCTATATATTCACGGCTATATCTACATTTGCTCAGTTGAGGAAGAAGGACCAGAACGACAGGAGGTACCAGAAGGAGGATACTTCGATGTCTTTGCGGATTAGGACTTCGCTCCCCAGTCGATTGCCTGTGGACATGTCGAATAGTTACTACGCTTATTTCTGTTTTTCTGCTGCAAGTTTCTTAAGCCTTTCAGGCTATTATTTGTAAGCTTAGCCATAAGATCGTAACTCTGATAATTATTAATAATATTTGAGTCTTTTCTCAGTGAATCATGATATAGTCGATATTTCATTTTTGTTTATATTGTGTGCACTAGCGTAATCCTGAACTAGTACAGAATAGATAGGAGAATCCGAATTTACATATTCAAATCTCGATAGCCCCCTTGCGTGTTTGGCCACCACGTGAGGTCCCCTGGCGCCCCCAAGGACCGTGTGAGCTACCCTAGTGCGCCTCTCGGCCGCATGACCTCCCCTGGCGTACTTGCCGACCGTGTGCATGTACCATTTGTGCCAGCCGTCACTGCATGTGTAGTTAGGCAACAATTACCATGTACAATAACAAGATAAGCTCATACGTGAAACACGCAAGGATACTTGTTGGCATCAAATTTTGGCACAAATGGGCAGTGAGTCAGTGACCTCCCCTCACGCGGCGGCAAGCGCACCAGGAGAAGTCACGCGGCTAGGAGGCGTGCTAGGGCAGCTCTCACAGCCCCCGGGCAGAATAGTTATTTCCATCTCTTTCTTGACCATACAGGAACTCCCCAGGGTACATGCATAGCAGAGAAACTGTCCACAGATCCAGATGGAAAAAACACTGTTCTTGCTCCTAGATGAATTTATCCATGGCATTACACCCCCAAATTAGGAACAAAAATACACTGGTGATACGATAATTCAAAAAAATAAACCTTGGACCACAGACTTTGATCCAAGTACTCTTTATTGGTCACCACTAGAAATTTTGTTTTATGGAGTTCCTTGTTTTATTCATGTCACTCTTTCATAAGCATTGCCAATCTGCATGTGAAGCCACTCTGACGTCGAGCCCTGGGCGTATTCCCTTGGTGTTTGTGGATCGAATGTCGAACCAGGACCTGTATGATATGGCTGAGCGCCAAACTACAAGAAAGCAGGCACATGAATATTTTTGAAACTTAATATAAGACTGCAAGCTCATTAACAGAATAAGCAAAAGCATAAAACTAAAAGAAAAAGGAACACACATGGCACTTCAACAATTCGCCAACCCTTAAAATTCAAATTTCGAGCTACAACACTGGTGGCCAAATCAGGAACTTGAACAGCAGTTCTAGCCATAATTTCAGTAACATTTGTGACCATATTCCTAAACAGCAAGAACAAAATTGAAACAGGTGGAAATGCAGGTGGACTCCGAACATTTGGGTTGCAAAATTACAATACTGTCACTTCTGTTTCAGTTAAAAATTTCACATATGCATTTAGGAACAAGTCAAGACCGATAAATTTTTCAATGGTTCAGATGGATTGTCTGATGACTTGAAAAAAAATATAGAGCGAATGGAAAGCTTCAGAGTTCAAATTTACCAAGAAAATATAGCGATATAGCTTGGGATAAGTAGTATAGTAGCACTACATGAAAGTGCAAGTTGGTAACCAGGTCAATTTGAAATATTAAGACTGAAGCTGAGATGATGTGCAAAAACAGGATATGCTATAATTTACCCTAAGTGGATTTTTTTCATGAATATTAACTGTTTATAACCATTGACTAAACTTACATCTTTAGATGGAAAAGTTACAGTCCCATCGTTCATATGGGCATTAACTGCTTCAAGCTTCATGGACAAAAACTGCAGAAAACAGTTAAATTAGGACTTCAAGTCTTGAACATAGATGATAAGACAATTCCACAAAAGGCGCGATTGTGAAAATGGCATACCTCAACTTGACACTGTAAAGCCTGGATGTAATTTATTATCTCATCAAGGACTGATGCTTTCCCGACAATCTGACAAATGAAAAAGAATGTTACAAAACAGAATCATTCACTGAGAACAGGATTTTGGGAGGACAAAGAGCCTTATGATCACTGAAACTTGTAAGTACAACATGAAATTTTGAACACATGGTTGAATCCAAAGTACACCTTATTGCAGCCAGGGATAAGATCTTGGAGAATTTTCATCCGCTCACTTATCTTCTCTCGTCGTGCCTGTCAATAAACAAATATTGAGTTGATGGGATCACCAAGTTGATTACCTATAAACCACAACATTTGAGCACTCCAATTTATGTGATCAATTAGTCACTACTATTATAATCTTGTGACGGAATATCAAAACTTCTATAGTTAAACAAATAAATTATAAAAGTCCAGGCTAAAAAAAGAACAGCAAAAGATGTAAGAGCTTACCCTTTCTGCAAGGCTATGGCTGTCGGTTGCTTGACCTCTTCTTGCCCTCACATGGATGTAGTCTTGTTTTGGTGGCTCTGGTGGCGTGAGATTTTTATCAACAGCCTTACTAGCACTTTCTGAATCTGTTTGAGCTTCTGTCCTTAAATTATCATTGTTATCACTATATTTTATCGGCTTCAAACGTTTTGCTTCTGGATCCGCCTGAAAAACAGAGTGTCAGTGTTTCAGTCAATTTGAACATCCAGGCACACAGTGGAAAAACACAAGTATCCACATGGTCATCCACACACAAGTATCCACATGATCATCCACACCGAAAACATTCATAATTTTACTTTCTGTATTTAAAATGTGAAATAAATTCAATCATGAATAAGAAATGGTCGATTCATATAGCACGGCACCTGATCGCATGGAAAATTGACAGGGGTAAGGTCTTCCCCCGTAAGGTTTAATATGACTGCTCTAAAACACGAGTCATGCAGGGAGGAAAAAAACACTTGGCAAGCATGTAATTCAAGAAACAAAATATGAGATTAAGCATCATGGCTTGCAGGTCAACTACAATAAGTTGTCGGAAATACCAGAAGCTGCACCTGTTAGAGTAGCTTGTACCTTCTTTATATTAGCATGACGTATAGGGGGCTTTTATGCTTATTTTCCTGTCTCCATGCTTGTACATCTGTGTATATATATCCCCAGGGGCCCATGGAATAGATAAGCTACTATTCCTAACATGGTATCATATTTTTAGGGTTAGCTTCCCCTCTCTCTCTCTCTCTCTCTCTCTTCATCACCCCTACTGGCAACACCTTCCTATATACCTCTTTGGGAAGCCTAGATCCAGGCTCTCCGAGCACCCCCCCCCCCCCCCCCACCCGGATCCACACGGATCCAGGCTTGCCAAGGTTGTCGTTGCCCTCTCCGCCCGTCGCTGCCCCATCTCCCAAGGCCGCCACCACAGAACGCCGCCACCGCTTTGCTGACGCAGCCGTTGCCGGACGCCTACCACGACGCCGATGCCGCCACGACCTCCTACTGGTGCTGTCGCCCAAGCATCTCCAAGATCCTTGTGCAAGCTGCCCGATCTTCTTGCAGATGGCATCCGCCGTCCCTCCGATTTCAATCCCCTCTCCGCAGGTCATACTTTTTTTTTTGAAAAGAAAATACAGCAGGGGAGGCCCCCACTGTCAAATTTATTAAAACAAAAGAGAAAGACAACACTGAACAAAGGTAGCACAACAGGGAAGAAGGAGCTACACAAGAAGCAAGTCCTGGGAAGGTTGGAGAACTAGGCTAGAGGAGCTATACAGGAGAGGAACTCTGGACACTTTACATCATTGAACCTATGGGCCTGGAGCCTAGCTTCTTCACAGAAGGAGTTCTTCCAAGAGGTAAAAGAAGGCCGACTGCTATCAAAGATGAGGTTGTTTCTTCTGCTTCCTCTTTGGGTTCATGTCACAGAAGCCCTTAGTAGCTATGGGCCTGGAGCCTAGCTTCTTCACAGAAGGATGAACTACTCACTATGGGCATCGCTCATGGAGGTTAGTCTTGATGGCCTTCGTCTTTGGGTTCATGTCACAAGAGCCAGACCTTGTCCGCCGCTTCTGACTCCACTGGTTTTGGGGCCGCCCGTTCCTAGACCACCACCTCTTTCTGAGGTTCTTGCAGCAAATGTGACAGCGGTGGACTATCAGGCTACCCTTGCAACTGCTGACACTGCTGTTGACAGGGCCATTGAGGCCTATCGATATGCCCTCACCAACTACGGGCGATGGTGTGCTGATAAGGCTCGTGCCAAGTCACTCATTATCCATGTTGTTGACGTGTCTATCTCACCAGACATTGTTCGTCTGCTGTCTGTTCAGCGGATGTGGAAGCACCTGCAGAGCCACTACCAGCCGAGTAGCCATGCTCTCTACTTCTCGCTACTACATTAGCTCTAGTCCCTTCAGTAGCACGGTAGCACAGTGGAAGCTTTCTACCGGCAGTTCATTGGCCTCTAGCGCCAGATTAACGAGTTGGTGTCTCCTACTTGTCAGACTTGTCACTGCTGTACCACCTACCGTGACGAGTAGGACAAATATCGCCTCTATGACTTCATGGTTCGTCTTTGTCAGGAGTTTGAGCTTGTCAGGGCTCAACTATTGATTCGCTCCCCACTAGCGACTATTGGTGAGGCCCTTGCTGCTCTCTGCACTAAGGAGCTCCGGCTCCATGGTACACAAGAGCAGCCCTTGTTGACTGTTTTGGCTGCTTAAGTGTCCATGCCACCTCCGCCAGCTGGTACGACATGTGACTACTTCTGCATTTGGGGGTCCCTGACCTGCTACTGTGTCTGGATGTCCTCGGCCTCACTATTCTTACTGCAATACTAATGGTCACAACTACGACCAATGCTATAGCCAATGGAGGAACCGGGACAAGAACCGTAAGTGCGGTCGTCCAAAGGGGGCTAGGGGGGTGGGGCCACCTCCTCCTCTGGAGACACTACTTAGACAGGTGCCATTGCGGACTTGGTTTACGCCAGTCTACTTCAGCGAATTTCAATTCAGGGCTCATCTGGATCTGCTAGTCTTGCTTCTTCCACTCCTTCAGGTAATAATCAGTGGGTTTAGACCCTAGTGCCTTGTTTTACATGACACCACACTCTTCTTCTCTTACTTCTCTAGGTTCTCCTATCATTCCCACTTCTGTTCGGATAGCTGACGTCACTCCTATGCCCATCCGCTGTCAAGGCACCTTTCTGACTACTGATTTTTCTGTCCCTGATGTTTCCTATATTCCTCAGCTTGCTATGCAGCTTCTGTTGGCTGGTCAACTCACTGATCTTGGCTGTTGGGTTGGTTTTGACTCTCATTCCTCAGCTTGTTATGCAGCTTCTGTCGGTTGGTCAGCTCACTAATCTTAGTTGCCGGGTAGGTTTTGACTCTCACACTTGTTAAGTTCAGAATACCAGGACGATGATTGGTACTAGCCCCCAACATTATAAATAGAGTTTACACTCCCGAAACCCTGGTAGCACTCTCAGACTAACACAAAGAAAACTCTAGCGAATATCACATGGTCAAATAATAATGCCTGGATTACCCACAGAATGATGGTTTCATCCATATTTGGCAGTTCCAATTTATTCAACAGCTCAAGCACCAACAAGAATTTCCCTACCACAACCGTGACATGGGAGCGCCTGGTTTGACCACAAGCTACAGCTTTATAAAGTTAGCACATCCTACGCTAAGATTACACCGTTTGATCCCAAATGCGTAATATGCCCGCAAATCCGTCCTACTACACAGGGTATCACCCTCTCTTCACCGAGTACATCCCGTTCTACATGGCGTTGGCCACCAGCTTGTTCAGCACTCAGCATTTCCAAAATCCAAACTAGTTGAACCACATTCACCATGTGCGGACCTTGCGACACGTTTCGATTTGATTTGAGCTAATCGGGTTGCATTTCCCAAGCTAACTGCACTGCGCTACTGCCGTACACAAACAGCAGTACATCCAACCACATGGAAGGGCAGATCACAGCGACAGGACCGTCAAAGCTACAATTTGCAGCTCCCCAAGGCTAATGTAACACCCAAAAGCACCAACCCCATACAGATCACATCCAATGCGGCGCGCGGGCGTGGGGTAGAGGAAACTAGTCTTACCAAGTCCTGGCCGCCGCCGGTGCCGGAGGTGGAGACGAGCTTGGATGACTCGTCCTCAGGCACCGTGTCGCTCCGGGGCCTCCTACGGCCGCCGCTCCGGTCAGTGACGACGGAGGAGGCCTCGAGCGGTTCGTCGAGGCGGGGGGCGGCGGCGAGGTGGTGCGGCTGCCAAAGCTCGGTGGCCAGCGACGGGGCAGGGTCCATCGCGGCGGCGAGGGAGAGGGGTCTAGGGTTTCGCGCGGGCGTGCGGCGCGGCCAGATCGGGAGGAGGGGAGGAGGTGGCTCGCATTGGCAATGTAGCTCCGTGTGATGGAGGCAGAGAAGACCGGAAGAGTGACGGAGAGTGACAGTGGAAAAAGATTAAAAAAATGGTGGGGCTTGGGATTTGGAGATTGATGGAGGCTAGTCCCTAGAGACTAGCCTGGGGTTGGGTCTAGCGTAGCGCGAATGATGGATGGGTCGGCTTGGGTCCGGACCGGTTTGGAAGCATTGCAGCATGCTAGTTGTTTCATTTTTCATCTTCTTATCTAAGGGTAGTTTCATTTTCTTCAAGAGAGACATCGTTGGGATTTGCTTTCGTCAGGCATCGAGTAAGGCAGAGGTATAGCATGGAAGGCTGGGGAGTTAGACCCGTTAGTTCGGGGTTTGAAAAATTACTAGCATAACCCATGTAAATTCAGTCCAGCCCAAGGTAGTAAGTTATCGGTCTAGCCCAGGTGATTTCAGTCCAACGCTCACCTAGAAGCCACTCGACCCATTCGTTGCTCGCCCTTGCGGAAAGAAGCCTGCAGCCCAAGCGATTGCAGTCCAAAGATTGCCTAGAAGCCACTCGGTCCATTCGTTGTTCGCCCTTGCAGAAGAAGCCCGCAGCCCAGGTGACTTCAGTCCAAAGCTCGCCTAGAAACCACTCATCGTCTCAGCCCATTCATTGCTCGCCCATACGGAAAGACACCAGTAGCCAGCTAAAGCCAAACCCTACCTCTCATACTTGCACGACAAGCCAAGCACCGCCCCTTCTCAGCCCCTCCCTACGCCCCTCCCTACGTCGCCCTCTTCCTGTGGAGAGCAACCACTATTGCAGAAAAGGTCATCACAGACGGTTCAAAAATGTTATCACAGACGGTTTCATGTGACGTCTGAGTTTATGGGTCAATAATGACATAAGGTCTCCACTGACGGTTTTCGCACCGTCTATGATACGTACTATCACAAACGGTTATTAACTCATAACCGCATATGATAATTGGCTATTCTAGACGGTTTATAGTAGAAACCGTCTGTGTTGTCTCATGAATCACAGATGAGGTTTCAATTACAAACCATCTGTAATAGTCCATTATCACAAACAGTTCGTAGTTGAAAATGTCTGTGATTCATGAGATATTACAGACGGTTTCTACTATAAACCGTTTGGGATAGTCAACTATTACAGATGGTTATACGTTACTAACCATTCGTGATATTCTTTTGTACTCCTAAATCTATTTTTGTCTATTGGCTAGCCTCAGGAAATGCTAGCCATGCTCTATGAAACAAGCAGAAACACAACAAGTATATATACATCCAATTTATATTTATTTCAGAAACAAGAACATTTATTTCACAAATTAATTAACTCAAAATAAAAAAATTAACCATCCATGAACAAATACGCGCATGTACAATTAAGCTCAATCTTATCACAATCAAATTCATTCTACATTGTGGAGCTCCCCATCCTTGTTTATGACCCTAGACATCATGAAGTATGCACACTATCCTCGAATTTGTTGGAGCTCGGCCTGTTGCAACGTAGTTGTATAGATGGTTACAACCTATTGGTAGGAAAATCAATATTGTGCATACATATAAATTGATAAGTATGAAATAATTATTACAAGATTGACAAACCTGAGGATCATTAGTCTTCGCGGAACCAAGGAGTAGTTTCATATTGTGGCAAATATATAATCCACAGGTGTTACCCGGTGGCTGCTGGTAGCACTGTAAAAATAGAATTTGTTAGTTCAAGAGTCATTACTATGAAGTGTTATATAAGATTAATGTGTAATAGCAAATACCGAAAAAATTAGATCATGTCGTAGGGCGTTGATCCCTTCCTTAGATTTTTGTACAGAAGCAACGTAATTGGCAAACAACCTACATGATTCTAAAAGGTTAGCACCTACATGATTCTAAAAAGTTAGCCTTAGTCATTGGAAAGGAATTAAGGAAAAAAATACAATAGAGTTATCTATAGACAAAATGTGTTTACCTATCGATTAATTGTTGGACAACTGTGAAGTCAGTTTTGGTCCTCTTTAGAGAATCAAGGTACATTACCTTGTTCTGTTTTGCTATAATTACAATTAGAATCCAATGAAACCTACACAAGTATATCGTTATAGTCATTAAATCTAAGTTCGTGTTACTTATAAGTACAAATCAATAATTATAGCCACTAGTGCAGCACTTACCCCTGGTGGTAAAGCATAAGTATGAATTTCTTTTTGCGGTAAGCCACCAATGCCATCATTATGTAACGCTCGACGAAGAATGCATCCTTCTTGATGATATGCGTGGAGACCAAGAGTGGGTCGAGGAAGCCTACCGTTGATTTTGTTAATTTGGCTTTAGTCGCCATGTATCTATATCTATATATATACAAAAGCAATTAGTTATATATGATATTTCAGTATTACATGAACATAGACCGTGATTGTACACATTTATAGTGTCCAACATCGAATGAGTGAGGCGTCGAGGGCATCAAGAGCGTCGAGTTTGAAGAGAAAGAATAAGTCCTCAAAAGTCACCATGAAGGCACAGTCATGAATACCATGCTGAAGATGTTGCAGTTTGAACTTGACGGTGACACCCGAGCACCGTTGTTCCTTCGGCTTGTTGGCCTGTTCCATGTACCATACATGCATCACTGGCAAGCGAGTCCTAGAGTTTGAAGGCGTACTATCAAGACAACCAACAGCTCGTTTAGCTCAGATTTCTGGGCCAACGGCAAGTAGGAGATATCATCATCGGTTTTCTTCGATTTGCCCTTGCTACCTCATTTGTTAGAGGTCGACTTCATGGTAATCGACTAGGCATGAGATGTAGATGCATATGATCCACCGCACCCTTGCCACGTCGACGTAGATAGCTTCGGTGGACTTGGCACCGATATAGGTAACTCCGGTGGACTTGGCACTGGTATAGGTAGCTCCTGTGGACTTAGCACCAGTGCAGGAGCCTTCAGGTAGATGTCCCTCTGGGGCCACTGGATCAATATTCTAATGGTTTGACCTAGATTCACGACATCGTCGTTTGGGGACATCTGCAGCAGGACGACATCAAAATTGGCATAAATACCATCCACATTCACTTTTGTGAAATATGGTGCTAGAGTTATACTGTGCACCAAGGCCCCAACACCAGATGGATACGCCTAGCCCCAAGCAGCGTACAGGGCAACGGATGCATATCTTATTTGGAGCTTGTACTTCGTAGCCACCTACATAATGTACAAAATTAGCTACTCCAACAGGCCTATCAATGGATTGAGTATATTAGAGATAATAATTATTGCTAGGATGTCATCGACAAGAAATCTATTATCGCTTTCCAAGTTAGGGTTGAACGCGTAACTACTCTGATGGTTGGGGGCTAGCTAGCACAGGAGCGGTGGTGGTTTCCAA
Source organism: Dendrocalamus latiflorus (assembly GCA_017311315.1). Classification (NCBI taxonomy): domain Eukaryota; kingdom Viridiplantae; phylum Streptophyta; class Magnoliopsida; order Poales; family Poaceae; genus Dendrocalamus; species Dendrocalamus latiflorus. Next base: position 26,691,811 of record CM029643.1, on the reverse strand, counting down.
CTAATTTTCCCTACACCATCGCACTCATCTCTGACAGCATCAATGATCTCCTTTGTATGATCGAATATCGCAATCAGAGGGGGGGTAAATGATTGCTGCCGCTTTTTGGAATCTCTCAATGCTTGGTGAAGATTTTGACTGCTCGGCGTTCGGCCACTCTCTCGACTACTCGCTTGACCTCTTTGTACGTAGTCTCAACATCGATGCTGATGGTGATGATCAAGTTGAAGATTCGATGAACGATTAAGTCGATGGAGGAATGATATGCACCACACACTATGTACTCGTAACAAGAATGACTCGAAGATGACGCCTAGAAAACAGTGCCATCGGTGCCAACTAGCTTTTTAGAAATAGATCTGATCTTTTATTTCTAAAACATATTCTATGGCTACAAAGCACCCTCATGGCACCCCTCAAATCGTAGCACAAAAGCTAAAGCCTCTTCAATCTACTCCACAAAAACCTTGCATTAACCCTTAACCTTCAGGACCGCACCTCTTGTAGCTTCTCCACACATCATCTTCATGTGTCAACCTTCAGGGCTACACCTCCCGTAGCTTCTCCATGTATTATCCACATTTGGTCACATGCTCCAGCATGAGTTGATCACCTCGTGACATCCTCGACTGCTAGGACCTCAGGTTTCCCCCTCCTAGTGCCGGTCCTCCACGTCATCGACCATAACCGTCTCCATGTCCAACCTGCACATAAAAAGATCAAAGAACTTCCCCAGCACAAGTTTTTCCCAACTTGACCGGCACTAGTCCACACACGCAAAACACACCCTTAACCATCAATAACTACAAACTAAATCATCTATGATCTCAATTTCCATGTTCTCTAGAAATCAACTTCAAACTACTCAGTAAAACCGGTTAGACATCTATACCCAGGTTGGTCAGACCGCTGGCCCAACACACACGAGTACACGAGGTACTCGAAGATCACAAGAATTGAAGCACTCAAAGCCAACGAGTACCGACCATGAAGCCTACTGCAACCGATCACAAAACTGATGTGTGACTAAGAGATTATCACAAGACCTTTACAATGCAAAACTATCAATCTGGTCATGTCCTGTTAAGGTTTCATCTCAATAGTAAGGCTCAGGTTAGGACATCTCGTAGCTTACATCATGCCCACATTCAACCTATAGCAAGACTTAGGTTAGGACCTGTATGCCAGACTTGTGGTAGTACAATGTGGCTTTGTAGTAGTAGCTCACAGACCGGTCCTTAATTGACTTAGATAGACTTTCCACATACCTCTTGTGCCACCAAGCACCCACCATCTAACCAGCTGCCTAAGTCTAAACCATATTTTTATATTTTATTTTCAAACATTTCATACACATTTTTGACTCACCAAAGTCAAGAATACATTTTAAGAATCGTCATTTTATAGATTATACCAAGCCTAGGATTATTTCTAAACATGTCTAAGCATTTCTATAAAGTTTTCTAGCTAATACTAGTGTACTAACCAGAGTTTTATTCTAGGGGACAAGGTATTTAGGTGATCAATGTCAACTGTGGTCATAATGAGTAGATATTAACTTAGCCTTTAAAATTGAAATTGAAATACATTAAATACACATAAGCATGCAAAATAATTTGAAACATCATAATTTTATTTGCAAACTAGGATTAATAAGGTCAAGATGTGTAACTTGCCTTGCTCCGCGAATTGGTGGTGAAATTCGTCGACAAAGTCGTACTCCTCAGAAATATTGTAGTCTACACATGAAAGGCCAAAACCAAATAAATTCAAATAAAATCTAAAAATTATAAAATAGGTACTAGGAGGTAGATTATGAATTTAGAAACTTGAATAGCTTGATTCAGAGTTCGGACAATGGAGAATGGGCTTTCGGAAAATTTGCTAGGGTAGAAAATGTTGAAATTGGAAAGAGAGGGAATATTTTGAGGAATATTACACCTGGTAGAAATTGAAACAGAAAGGCAAAAGGGCTGAATTATGGGCCATGAATGTAAGAGAGATAGAGACAGGGGGAATGGTGGCAAAGCTTTAGCCAAAATAGAGAAGTCAACTGGTGCACAATTTTTGCCTTGGCATTGGCGAGGGGAGGTGCGGGAGGTGAAGCCAACTGGCAAAATGGGTTTCTAGGGACTCAAGGAACATGTGGGAGTTAGCGGCACAGTCAGAGATGTGGTGTGTGGCCGAGACGGTGCATGGAGTGGCAACTAGGGGCGGGCTGTAATGGGCAGCGATGTTTCGATGGAGAACACATGAAAGTAGCATGAGCATGGGCATGGCATGCTTATGTGGAGAGTTTCCATGTGGCCAGCTTGATAAGAGAGTGGCTGGAGAAGTGGGGCAACGGTGACTACGTTGGAAAATGGAGGTGGCATCGGTGGTGGCTCTCCACGGTGATGTATTGGGAAAATTGAGTCTGGAACATGTATAGAAGGTGGAGGTGATGGTGTGGACATGAGAAATTGAAAAATGGCTCACCAGAGGTGACAAATCGACGACGAGAGGCAAAAATGACCAGTTTTGGAAAAACTTGATTCTCGTCGATTGGTTGTACAAAAATCAAATTAACTTGGATGATGGGTTACTTAGATTCTAGGGCACAATATGACGTGAACAAAACTCAAAAATCTCACCAGAGCAAGAGATGATGAGGTTGGGTGACGGACGATGCTCGAGAAGACATTGCTCATGGCTATGACGGTGCAAGAGAGGTTGTGAGGTTTGGGAAGGGTGTGAAGGGATTGAACACTATCACATTTGCTCCATTTTATATAGAAACAACGAGAGAAATAGGATTAATTCGATCATATTGAATCCATGACGGTTTCAAGGTCTGTATGCAAGAAAAACTGAAAAACAGACGATTTAATGGTTAAGAAATAGAATTGAATTGATTCTTGGCAATGATTGTAGATGTTTTGTGCTGCATGCAATTTCTTTTGGTGGGGAGAATTGATTTAAAAGCCCTAGTCATATTGGCTTCTAAAAGCTATTTTTCTACCGTAAATGGCTTTCTACAATACCAAGCTTTTAAATAAGGTATCCTTTTAAGACAGAGTCTACTAATCGATTGTAGTACACACTGCAGTGACTTCATTTATATCAGCCAAAATCACACACGAGTATATCTCTCTCTACAAGCTTCTCCACAAACTGTTACTATTCATAAGCCAAAGCTAAAAGCTAATATGAACAGTCCCTTTGGCTTTAATGCATGGCTTCTGGTGGTGCTCGGTAGAAGAACATAATAGAGAAGAAGAGGTTATTCGACTGCAAGAAAATAAAACAGGGGAGGATAGAGAAGAGCAGGATGGAGGTAGTCGAACAAGAAAGCACAAGGAGGAAGGGCGGAAAAGAATTTTGAATTTGGATTGGAATTTAAATTCCAGGGTTACACATAAAATCCAAACATGACAAAATGCTTCAAAATAACTAATTTGAAATTAATTTTATAGGAAACCATATTAATAATTATATTTATTATTTTTATTCATGAATGACTTTCTAATTTCAAGAAACAAGAATAGCTTTCTTAAAAGCAGAAAAATAGGGTAAATAAATTTGCAACTTGAGAAAACCAAATAACATTGTTTTACTTCAATTAAATTAATTTTTATTTTTATTTTTTGTGATAAAAAGTTGGGCTCTTACATACTGCCCCCACACGACGTTGCCATCTACATTTTTTAGCTCGTAGAAACACTCCCCCAAAGCTCCCACAACTGTGGTAGTCACTGCCTCGATAACAAGCTTTTTCCTGCCTACCTCCTTATAAAATGCACTCCATACACACCTCCTGAGCTCAGGCAGGCTCATCTCCTTCAAACCAGGAACCCAGATCATAGTATGTTCATAATATTTTAGGTCTGCCCCATACAGCTCGTCCCGTACGACACCATCCTCATAGAACACAAACAAATGTTTTATATCCGACATCACGTACCTTGCACCAATGCAAATGAAATTCACTTATTTTAGATGATGTTAAATACAATTAAACATAACAAAAAATGATCATACACATATACATAACTAAGCTATCATATATGCCTGTGGACATGTATGTATGTATGTATGTATGTATGTATGTATGTATGTATGTATGTATGTATGTATGTATGTATGTATGTATGTATGTATGTATGTATGTATGTATGTATGTATGTATGTATGTATGTATGTATGTATAGGCACACGCACACACATAAATACTAACAATAATAGTACACATTTATGCAATCTTATCATCATTTTCTATATTTCTATATTTTTTAATCTCACCAAGCAAACACATATATGTATATAAATATAAATGTGTGTATATATATATTTCCTAAATTATAAATGCATCGAGAATACTAAAAATAACAGTGCACATTTCTTCAACATGGTTAGTTACAAAATGTCATCATTATCATAACTAATACACCATCAACATGGCTAATTACAACATATCATCCACATGAACTAAATACATATGTCACCTAAACATGGCATATTACCAAACCACTATTACGCTAATGGCATATTAAGCATATTGCTCGCATGTGAATGAAACATACATCTTCTTGAAGGTCTCCATTGGATCTATATTTTTCATCTAGCAAATATCCTAAATCCCAGCAAAACCGTCTCAAAAATATAATTGAAACTCTCTTCTCCTCTCTTTCTTTCCTCTCCCTCGGTTCTCTCTTGCTCGGTCTCGGTCACTCGGCAGAAAAGAAAATGAGCTCACCGGGGGCTTCAAGTGAAAGACTGATGCGTGTGAGAATTTATGCTGTGGGTACTGCGCTGGCGACTAACAAGGGTTGGTGGGTGCTTGCCAAGCTGGCCGAGTGTGGTAACAAGCTACTGAGTTGCTCAACCTTAGTAGGATTGCAAACACTTGTCAAGCATGCATGACTCAGCAGGACTGTAGGCCCATCACCTGCACCGGTCATCTGTCCGATTCTGAGTTAGAGCGGGCTATTGGGGACACGTCCTCTTGCCGAGTTAGGCCAACATAGCAGGCAACACTACCATTGCTGCTGAGTTTATGGAGAAAGCTAAATTTGCAAAAATGTACGCTGGAGGCCAAATTTGGAGAGAAAAAACCTTGTGCAGTGCTAGGGGTGGGTTCTTTTGGGCTGAGCCTTATAACTTATAGCTGTGGTTTTTGAATTCTAGCCTGTTCATGAGAGGTAGTACACAAAGAGAAATAGTCACACGTGATTTTGGCCAGTACAGCTAAACTCGGTATAGTTTATACTATAATTTACTTGTAGACCCCATTTCCGGAGGTTTAGGTGCAAGTTTTATGTACCTATACCCCTCCACAGTGTACAACAATATGCCCTCTCTAAAGGTATGAGACAACGAGATTTGCGTACTGCTTATTTTGCTGATAGTATATTTGATGAGGATAGTTTCCCGACATTAGGGGGAGAAAATCAATCCCTTGATGAAAAATGTCAAAAACTTACGTGGTAAGCCACAGGAATCCATGCACATGATCCATGCACTAGTGAAGCAAATAGAGAAGTCCAGGAGATCATTGACCTATAAGCATTAGCAAACCAACTGCCAGACCACTTTAGTGATTTAAAAAGCATGACCAAGTCGCATGTGCCTGCAGGCAATGCACCGGAGAGGATTGAAATACTGAAGAAAGCTAAAGGTATCTCTAATCCCGTCCAGAGGTCTTAGAATAAAAGGACAAGAACTCCAGTCCCTTGAATCTCAAGTAACCGGGGACGTCTGATGAAAAAGAATAAGAAGAACTTGACACAACCAATCACCGAAATTCCCAAGAACCAGAAGGAGAGCTAATTGAGACCTGGCACCAGTATGGCACCTTCAGAAAAAGGGCATACCGAATCTGAATATTCCTATAGAGGGAGAAATCAGCATGGATGTATGCGCACACATCAGAGCTAAAAAACTAAAGGAACCCTCCCCGCAACTAGAAGGAGTGGTGAGCAAGTAGAAGCATTAGAAAAACCAACCCACGATGAAATAGCTATAAACTATGTGTACACAGAAGAATCTATGAATAGGATAATAGCCAATGTTGATATTTATTTTTTGCAAAGACAATTGCCACAATCATCAATCTTGATCCAAGCATGTATCGCTCACTGAATGTAAGAAAAAATCAGATTGGGAAGATTGGAAAAGGACAATAGGAACTGAATTATTATCTCTAAACAAAAGAAAAATGTTTGCGCATGTAAGCCACACACCTCCCCGTATGCACCCCGTAAGGTATAAATGGGCATTTGCTCGAAAGAGAAATGAAATAAATGAAGTTGTAAGATATAAAGTAAGGCTTGTTGCAAAAGGTTTCACTCAAAGACCACGAGTTGATTATGAAGAAACCTATTCCCCTGTCGTGGGTGTTATTACCTTTAGATATTTAATCTCAATGGTAGTAAACCTGAATTTAGAAATGAAATTGATGGATGTGGTAACTGCATACCTTTACGGAGACTTGGATTCGAACATTTATACGAAGGTGCCTGAAGGTATCCCTGTCTTGAACCAAGACAGAGCAAATAGAGACATGTACAATGTGAAACTTATAAAATCACTGTATGGACTTAAGCAATCAGGCAAGATGCGGTATAATCGCTTAAACAACTTTCTATGCAAGAAAGGCTATATGGACAATGATGATTGTCCCTGTGTATTTATACGACGATCCCAGAATGGATTTTGTATAATCTCAGTGTATGTAGATGATCTGAATATCATCATAACCTTGGAACATATAAAGCAGGCGAGTTCTTACCTGGAGTCAGAATTCGAAATGAAAGATTTGGGTAAAACTAAATATTGCTTAGGCTTGCAACTTGAGCATGTCCTAGAAGGAATATTAGTACATCAATCCGCATACACTCAAAAGGTGTTAGGAATGTTTGGCTTTGAAAAGGCATATCCTTCGAAGGTACTAATGGTCGGGAGATCCTTAAAGTAAGACAAGGATCCGTATAGACCTCGAGAAGAGGGGAATGAAGTCCTAGGACTGAAATTTTCATATTTAAGTGCAGTAGGAGCACTTATGTATTTAGCAAATTGTACTATACCGGACATTACATTTGTCGTAAACCTATTAACAAGGTATAGTACAGAACATACCAAAAGGCATTGGTAGGGAATAAAGGACATTTTTGATACCTCCATGGAAGCAAAGATCTTGAACTATTCTATAGAAAGAAATAAGACTTGAATATGACTGGCTATGCAGATGCTGGGTACGTGTCAGACCCGCATACAGCTAGGTTGTAGACAGGCTATGTATTCCTATGTGGTGGAAATCGTCTAAACAAAGTCTTGTATCGACTTCGACAAATCATTTGGAAATCATAGCGCTGTATGAAGCCGCACGAGAATGTGTTTGACTTCGACGAATGGTTCATCACATCCAGTAGTCATGTGAATTGAACATCATATAAGCTCACACAATTATCTATGAAGATAATACAGCTTGTATTACACAAGTGCAGACGGGATACGTGAAGAGTCATCTTACAAAGTACATCAACTCTAAGTTCTTATATGCTCATAAATTGTAAAAGATGGACGAAATTAAGATATTGCATATTAAGTCATATGAAAATCTTGTAGATTTATTCATTAAGTCACTTCTAGCATCTAATTTTGAAAGATGTGTACGTGGAATTGGAATGATGAGACTTAGAGAAGTGCAGAATTCAAAAGGAGATTTTTTATGAGTTCACTATTAAAATTTGATCATAAAGATCGAGTACCCAAAGGATAAATCATGTAGATTGAATGAAATTGGGTAGATTATACTCTTTTTTCCTTGACGAGTTTTCCTGAAGTTTCTCAGCCAAGGTTTTTAATGAGATAATTCGTATAACACAACATTACATGTATCATGTATTCTTTCTTTAAATTTTTTCCACTGAGTTTTTTATGGAGTTTTGATAAGGTATGATCGTGCCAGATGAGTGCCCAAGGGGAGTGTTGAGAAACATAGGCCTAGACCTACAAGCTCAGCCCATTGGTGGGCACTGTCCACTTAGTATATAAATAGGGGGTCTCCATTGTCATCACTTGTACCTTCGTGGAAGAGAAAAAACAATAAAGAAAGGAGCTCCCCTCTTATCTCTTGTGTTTAATCTGTTATCATATTATTTTATATTTTGATCCACTATTTTTTATATAGGAGAAATCGATCTTACTAGACTTACTAGCTATGCCCGTAACAAGTAAGTTCACAGTGATGCTACACGTAGCAATGGGCTAGGAGTGGATTAGTGTAATCGTGTCAAAGGTCACAAAACCAGTCAAAGCAGGGAGTTAACCGGAAATAGCGCGACCCACCGAGTACAAAGGCGCAAAAACTCGCATCGAATTCGATTTCCTTCTCCCCTTCTCCACGCCCACCTCGTCCACCATTCTCATCCCCCTCTTACCTCTCTCCCCTTCCCTTCTCCACCCGCCTCGCCATCCCCATCTCCGGCGAGCTCCACCACCCCACCGGCGGCGGCTTTCGGCTGCGAACAGATAGGGAGAGGAGGCCATGGGGCAGCAGTCGCTGATCTACGCGTTCGTGGCGCGCGGCACGGTGGTGCTGGCGGAGTACACCGAGTTCACCGGCAACTTCACCACCATCGCCGCCCAGTGCCTCCAGAAGCTCCCCGCCAGCAACAACAAGTTCACATACAACTGCGACGGCCACACCTTCAACTACCTCGTCGAGGACGGATTCAGTGAGTCCCCCCCTCCCCCACCCCGCGCACCCCCTCGATCCGATCGATCCTCTCTTCGGCCTGCTCGATTGGGTGCTGGCTTTGCACCGATCTGCCTGGATCTGCTCCGTTGTGTGCTCGATTTGTTTTTTTCCCGCGTGTAAGTCTCGCGGTTTTGCTCGATCTGCTTAGTTAGGTTCATCTGAGCAGTTGGACTCGCGGTTTGCGTCGGCTCTAATCTGAGTTGTGCTGCGCGGTTTGTTGCTAGCAAGAGGTAGCCGTTTAGGCTTCAGTTCGAATTGAGATATGCTTGGGAGGGAGAGGAGGCGTAGGGATTGACTATTTTCAGGAAGAGGCACCCACTTGATCGTTCTAGTTGTATAGCTCAATTGCTTTTCCATTTGGCACTTTGGTTAATAGAAGAGGTTGCAGCGTGTTATGTAATAAATGATGCAATGGCAGGTCCTTAGATTCCAGATACGCTGGAAGCTCCCGTTTCAATGGACCAATAGCCTTAAATATGCATTGAGAATAAACATCATCTTCTTTTCTGCAGCATACTGTGTAGTTGCTGTTGAATCAGTTGGGCGACAAATCCCCATTGCTTTCCTGGACAGAGTTAAGGATGATTTCACCAAAAGATATGGCAGTGGGAAGGCAGCTACTGCCGCAGCAAACAGCCTCAACCGAGAGTTTGGGTATGTTCCTTTTGCTGCTTTTATGATATGTGAGCTAGATGTGGTACCCCCGTCCCCCTTGACTAACATTTGTTTCTCTACTATTCAAAGATCAAAACTTAAAGAGCACATGCAGTATTGTGCGGACCACCCCGAGGAGATCAGCAAGCTTGCCAAGGTGAAAGCCCAAGTCTCTGAAGTCAAAGGAGTTATGATGGAAAATATTGAGAAGGTACCGTATTAATTATTAACCCATTCCAAAGGAAGATCTACATATTATGCTGATTGAAAATAACAATACTTTTCAAAGGTTATTCTAATTATATATTACAATTTTGAAATACAGGTTCTTGACCGTGGTGACAAGATTGAACTGCTCGTTGACAAGACTGAAAACCTTCATTCTCAGGTCTTAATGCATTCACTTAATCTCTTGAACGACTATTTATTTTGCATGGATCTATTGCAAAGCACCAAGAGATTATACTTGAAATCTTTTTATCATCCCTGGAATCTTTAAACAATGACTAGTTGAGTGCCCGTGCGTTGTTACAGAATAAAAACATTCAACAGACATGATATCAGGGGGAAACATATATCGGACAATTCATAAAATATTAACAAAGGAAAACATTTGATGAAAGACCGATTTTTAAGAAATGAAAATAAATTGTTGTAGCCTCCCAATTTTTTTATTAAAAGAAGATAAGTAAGCCATCACTTCAGTGTTCATCCTAACTCTTTTAACATGTATGCCTTGCGCCAAAAATGCTAGTTCACAGCATACTCCAGAGAAAACAAAACAAATATAGATAGCAACAATAGCAGCAGCAAAAGAGTCAATGGAACTGGAGGTGCTCAGCATATTATGATATAAATAAACAACATATCACCATTATACGTAGCAATATTCGCTTAACAGGAAGCTGTCATTGTCAATACTGAAATTCTGAGTACTTGAGTGTATGTGTATATGCATGCATGTGTGAGAGCAGTATATCGCCTCCCACATAAACCAATGGAGAGAGGCAGTCTTTGTAAAAGTATTCAGATTTGATAGAATTATCACATCAACCTCCAGTTCCTGTGTGTGTGCACATATGAACGTATGAATAGACGTACTATTTCCTAGCAGACCGGTGGGATTCGCATCAAGAAACAAAAAACAGTGTTGTAGCCTAGGCTACAACCACTGATTACGACCACAGTCTTCGACCACTCGCTACGACCACAGTCTTCGACCATTGGTTACGACCACAGCACTTCGACTGCATCTTCGACCACACAAGTCTTCTAGCACCGAGGTCGACTGTAGCTACGACAATCGACCGTTGACCACTGTAGCTACGACCACTGGCTTCGACCATAGGCTACGACCACGGGATACGACCACAGTGTTCAACCACTAGCTACAACCACAGGCTACGATCACGGGCTACGACCACCGTCTTCGACCATAGGCTACAACCACAGGCTACGACCACGAGCTACGACCACGGTGTTCGACCACAGGCTACGACCACGGGCTACGACCACTGGCTATGACCGCAGTGTTTGACCACTGGCTACAACCACAGTCTTCGACCACTCGCTACGACCCGTCTTCGACCACTGGCTACGACAACCGTCTTCGACCACTGGCTACGACCACAGTCTTCAACCATTGGCTACGACCATAGCACCTCGACTACATATTTGACCAAACAGGTCTTCTTGCACCGAGGTCGACTGTAGCTACAACCACAGCGTACGACCACTGTAGCTACGACCACGGGCTATGACCACAGCGTTCGACCACTGGCTACGACCGCCGTCTTCGACCACAGGCTACGATCACGGGCTACAACTGCAGTGTTCGACCACTGGCCATGACCACCATCTACGGCCACTATCTTCGACCACTAGCTACGGCCACTGGCTACGACTACAGGCTACGACCACGAGCTGTGACCACTGGCTACGACCGCAGGCTACGACCATGCGCTACGATCGCAGTGTTTGACCACGAGCTACGACCACTGGCTACGATCACTGGCTACGACTACCGGCTACGATCACTGGCTACGACCACTGGTCACAACCACGCGCTACGACTACTGGCTACGACCACGCGCTACAACCACAGGCTATGACCACTGGCTACGACCGCAATGTTCGACCACGGGCTACGACCACAGGGTATGACCACAGTCTTCGACCACTGGCTACGACAATCGCCTTCGACCACTGGCTACGACCACGGGCTACAACCACAGGCTACGACCATGGGCTACAACCATAGGTTACGACCACTGGATTCGACCACAGGCTACAACTATAGTGTTCGACCACTGGCTACAACCACGGGCTACCACCACAGGCTACGACCACGAGCTACGACCACTATCTACGACCACGGGCTACGACCACCGTCTTCGACCACAGGCTACAACCACGAGCTACAATCACGGTGTTCGATCACAGGCTATGACCACGGGTAATCACCACAGGCTATGATCACGGTGTTTGACCACAGGCTACGACCGCAGTGTTCGACCACCGTCTACAACCGTAGGCTACGACCACTAGCTACGACTACAGGCTATGACCACAGTCTTCGACCACTCGCTACGACTACAATCTTCGATCACTGTCTACGACAACTGTCTTCGACCACTGGCTACGACCACAGTCTTTGACCTCTGGCTACGACCACAGTCTTCGACCTCTGGCTACGACCACAGTCTTCGACCATTGGCTACGACCACAGCACCTTGACTGCATCTCCGACCACATAGGTCTTCTAGCACCGAGGTCGACTGTAGCTAAGACCACTGGCTACGACCACATCGCACGACCACAGGCTATGACCACTGTAGCTACGACCACAGCGTATGACCATAAGCTACGACCACGGGCTACGACCACCGTCTTCAACCACGGGCTACGATCGCAGTGTTCGACCACTGGTCATGACCACCATCCACGACCACTGGCTATGACCACTGTCTTCGATCACTGGCTATAACCACAGTCTTCAACCACTCGCTACGACCACAACACCTCGACTGCATTTCCGACCACACAGGTCTTCTAGCACCGACCTCATCGACGTTGGCATTGGCCTTGGAGGCGGCACACTCCATTGGCCATGAGGGTGTCCAAAAAAACGCTCCATCGCTTCCGGGCGTTCTTCCACATGCCCAACGTCCACTCGGCGATATTGGACTTTGTTTGTTCTTGCGCAACTTGCCAACGCAACAACTCCAAGCATCTGCATCTGGCCGGCCTACTCCAACCGTTACCAGTCCCTTCGCGCATTTGGGATGACATCTCCATGGATTTTATTGAAGGGCTGCCGCGTGTGAATGGGAAATCGGCCATCCTCAGAATTGTGGGTTGTTTTACCAAATACGCCTACTTCATTCCATTTGCACACCCATACACGACAAATTCGGTTGCCATGGTCTTCTTCGAAACAGTGGTCCGGCTGCACGGCTTCACCTGCTCTATTGTGAGCGACCGGGATCCAATTTTCACAAGCAATTTTTTGGGCAGACCTCTTTGACCTCGCCAGCGTACAACTTCATCTCAATTCGGCTTTTCACCCGCAGTCCGACCGTCAAACAGAGGTGGTCAACAAGATTGTGACCATGTACCTTCGCTGTTTTTTCGAAGACCGACCACGGCAATGGCTGTGTTGGCTTCTATGGGCGAAGTATTGCTACAATACATCATTCCAGTCATCACTCCGTGACACGCCCTTCAAGGTGGTCTATGGTCGGAGCCACCGACCATACGCTAGTACACGGAGAACAACGCTCGGGTGGCTGCTGTTGACAGCATGCTGCGCGACCGCGACCACGCCACCAGATCCACCGTGCGCAGCAACACTACAAACGCCACTATGACAAGCATCATCGTGAGTTGTCCTTCAAGCCTGGGCAGTGGGTTTGGTTGCGTCTTCATCACTGATAGGCCGTCTCTCTCGCTGTCTGTGCCCACAAGAAGCTGGCGCCATGATTTTATGGCCCATACAAGGTTCTGGCTAGGATTGGCATGGTGGCCTACCGCTTGAGCTGCCGCCTCGTGCTCGTATTCATGACGTATTCCACCTCAGCATGCTCAAAACATTCCACGACGCACAACCTGCTGCTCCTCCTGCATTACCTGAGCTCCAGGATGGACGTGTTTCCCCGGTGCCTCGGTGAGTGGTGCGAGGCCATCTAGCCCGCGGTAAGTAGGAGGTATTGGTCCAATGGGAGGCTCTGCCTGACGCCGACACATTATGGGAACCATTAGACGACTTCAAGCATCGCTAACCCTCCTTTTAGATCGAGGATGAGCTGTTTGCCAAGGGAAGGAGAGATGTGATGGTCAGCATACCATACCAGAGGCGCAAATCATGCAAAACACATATGGCACAATAATTACTTTCCATCTAAGATAAGATTGCTTAGCTATTTTTTGCTAGGATAATTATCTCCAAGATTGGTATGAGTAGATTCTTGTTAGGTGGGCTCTCCCTATATAAGGGCTACCATATGAATTAAAGAAACAAGCAATAATTATCTCTAATTACCTTCCCTCCCCTTCTCATTCCTGTGCATTTCCCTCCCTGCGCATGCTCCCTCTCCTTCCTTGCTATCTCCACAACGGCGCCAGGTCGTCGAGGCCCTAGGCCGAAGCCTACCGTTACCCACAATTACCCCATACAATCACAAGACCGTGACAGTGACTGACTTCTGATTTGGTGTAAACCGACATGTGCCTACCATCCATAGTTATTCCACTCATGCGGAATAATATGAGCTCCCGTCCAAATCTTAAAGAGGATACTAGTATTAGTTGCTGGAGATGTATTTGACACTTGAGATTGATATGTGAGTGATGGCAAGTAAACAACTGTTGAAAAAGTGAAAAGAAATAGTAAAAGACATAAAAAATCATTTGCTTGGCATTATTTAAAAAACAGATACATTGCAGTGTTTATAACCGCTAATTATGCTTCACTTCATTCTTATTGGCCAATATGTATACCTGTCTCAAGACATTCAAATCTACGATTTGCAGGCACAAGATTTCAGACAGCAGGGTACAAAGGTGCGGAGAAAGATGTGGCTACAGAACATGAAGATCAAGCTTATTGTTCTGGGCATAATCATTGCGCTCATTCTCATCATCATCCTGTCCGTGTGCCATGGCTTCAAATGCAAGTGAGGGTGCACTTCAGGTCGCCACATTCACCTTGCCCTATAATACTGCCTACTTATGGCGAGAAAGACCATATGTTTTTTGTTCTGTTAGTTGAGTCTTGCACTGATTCTTGGTGGTCGAGTATTCCTGATGTCGTGATCGATTGCTGTTGGATAGTGACTGGGTTTATGGGTTAGTGTCGTGTAGTTTTGGGTATGCCATTCATGTATATAGCTACTATGCTACCCTCTTTCGCTCTGCTATATGAGTATATGTTACTACGTTTGCCCCAGATTAGACTTATTGCGTCGATACATCGTAAGAAGAAATAATGTAGATTTTCAATCTGTGATCTTCAATTGAACAGAAGTTAATTTTGAGCGATCGGAACTTATCGTGTGTTTGGTCTGGGAGATCCATTTGCATCCAGGTAGGCAACTGTTCCTTATGTGGGCAGTAGGGAGCCTAGGAAGTATTCAGATTTCGTGAAGAACCTGTTACAATGATGTGAGACGCTTGTCCTTACCATCAGGCTGAGGATGGGTACTTGCTTGATTTATTCTACTTAGGGCTTGTTCAACGGATGTTATTAGGGAATTGTCGGACGTCCACCCATTAACTGACTAGCTACTCGCTTTTAACCTTCTATTCCGAATCTTATCTCATTCCCCCTTCCCTACTATATCTCTCTCCATCAGCCGTCATCGCTTCTCCTGCTATCACTCGATCTGGTGGCTCACCGACGGCCGGACTTTGCCTTCTGGGAGCCCGCTACTGGAGAAAAGCCTCCTTACCTCCATCTCTCTCTTAGGTGCCATGCACACATTGTTCCTAAGTCGGCGATCCCTCGTAGATGGCTCTAACTCAACAGTGGCACGGTGAGAGTTAGGGCAATGAGGATATGGTGTTGAGGCCACTAGATATGGCACGGTCAGGATTGGAGCGACTAGGGGTGGAAACGGATCGGATATGGTCGAATAATCTCAAATACGAATACGAATATATATTTTTAAAACGAATACGAATAAAAATTTGAATATTCTCAAATACGGATACGAATATTCTCGAATACGAATACGGATATTTTTGAATAAGGATATTCTCGGATACGAATATCGGATAAAATGGATTCCTAGCGGTTTTTCTGATTTTTCACTGGTTTTTGACCGGTTACCAGTTTTAAACCGCCTAAATTCAAATTTTGAATCACAAAATTCGTACGGATTTTTTATGGCTTCTAAAAACGGATCGAATACGAATCGAATAGTCTCGAATACGAATACGGATACGAATATTCTCGAATACGAATGCAAATATGAATATTCTCAAATACGGATACGAATATTCTCAAATACGAATACGAACATTTTCGAATACGGATTTTGCTTACCACATTCGCGTTTTCTCGGTACGAATATCGGATAAAACGAATTATCCGTTATCATTTTCCACCCCTAGGAGCGACGAGGATGTGGTGTTGGAGCCGCTAGATCCGGTTGGTGACATGGTGGTGTGTGGCTTGTCATCCTGCTTCGAGCCTATCTAAAAATTTGGCACAAGTAAATTAAGTTATCATAGTGGTTATTTCGAATGTTGCAATACTCTAAAAAATGTTAGGGTTGATTTAGTCGTTTTTTAATTTTTTTTGTTGTAACAATGTTTCAATTTTGTTGCAACAAATTCTCATATTTATCACCACAGTAGTTCTCCTTTGTTGCATAATTTTTAGTTTGTGTTTGTTACATCGAATGTGAATTTTGTTGCAACTATGGGAACCAATTATTGCGGTTCATGATTTTTTTGTTGTGCCAAATCGGGAATTCTACCATCCGGATCCTCCTCCTACTTCCTCCCTACTCCTCTACCAATTTAGGGCTCCGGCAAACTAGTGGTGGTTAGAGATTGCTATATGAGACGAGTTTCTCTCCCACTCTATGCCTGCAAGGCCTTGGAAGCAGGTTGTGATCACAGTGTCTTGAGCTCCAACGTTAATCGTTGGTCCAAGGTCACACGTCGCTTGTGCTCGAGGGAGGTCATCCACCACCATCACCTCCTCCTCTAGCAAATTAGAGCTCCGGCGAGATAGGGACACCTAGATATCACCACCTGAGAAGATTTTCATCAATTTTTGTTTGCGCCAAATCGGACAGCCGAAATTCATCTAAATGCGATTTGGTGGCCAAGGAAAGCATATGATTTTACTCTCTCATCGTACGACCGAACGCTAGTCCCTTTCATGTTATTATTATCGATAGGACTTGTTTTAGAGGAGAACCGTTTGATTTCCATCTTGAGTCTCAATTGGACTTCAGCTTTTAACTTTTACCCTCTTAATTTCGTTTTTTCTGGTTTTTTGTTTTTTTTTGTTTTTCTGTATTCCTTTGCATTGTCCGTGATGAGATAACATATTTTTTTTTCTGTTTTTAATTTTTTTTAATTTTAATTACGCTAAAAAACTAACAATATCTGCAGTACTAAAAGACCATAAACGGTATAATTTAAACTTAAAGCTTAAGCTTACTTGAGCACAGATATAGTCCAAAGCCTGAAACATGTGCCTCGTTTGTGACTTACCACTATAAATCTCTCAACGCGGCCTATGAGTGGCTTAATCTATTGATTTCGATTCTGCGCAGCCATGCTGAGTTGGCGGCATCTGCCTACGTGGCAACACTCAATTGGCCCAGCTGAGATGCGCCTATCCGGCCGGCCACGCCCTGTGGGCACTCCTGGAGATTTAGGCTGTGGTTTGTGCCCAAATCAATCTTTCTAAAATTTAGCTAGTTCTAACAATTTAACCTTTGTTTAGATGATTGTCAAAATTTTGGTATGTCTAGAGATTTATAGTCCTGCCCTATGTATTTCCTACCAATCTTTGATTAAAATATGGACAACCAAAATTTTGGCTAGCTGAAATTTTGATGGATTGGTTTGGACAAGAAGCAAACACACCCTTAAGATAATGTTCCAAATAGCTTTTGGTTTTGTCTTTTAAAAGTCAGCTTTTGAACGAAGTGACTTTTTAAGGTGATTTCTATAAACAATTTGTATGAGTCACTGTAAAAATCATTTTAAATTAAATAGCCTTTTAACATAAATATCTCATACTCTTTCAATCTTTTATAACTAGCTAAAAATTAAAAACCACAGCTCAAAAGCCACGTGACTTTTGAGCTGCGGCTTTGACGTCTCCGCGATGATTTGACATGAACTCCTTCACTGCCATGAGATGCTACCCTGTCAAGCAGTAGCACATGATGAGTCAGCCTTTGACCACAGTGTGGGTACGGACCAGAAACACGCCCACCTGGCCTTGGCTAATGTGATCGAATCAACGGGGTGGGAATAGCATGGTCGGTCAACGTGGTTGAAGTAACATTGTCGAAATAACATGGTCGAAATAGCGTAGTCGATCCAACATTGTTGAAATTATGTGGTTGAATTAGTGTGGTGAAAATGACTTGGTTGATTAATGTAATTGAAGCACCGTAGTGGAAATAGCATGGGCGAAACAACTTAGTCGAAATATTGTGGCCAATTAATGTGGTGGAATGAACGTAGTCGAAAGAATGTGGTTGACCAATGTGGTCGATCAAGGTAGTCAAAATATCTTGGCCAACCAACGTGGTCGATAAACGTGATCAGATCATCGTCGTCGAAACAACGTGGTTGAATCAATGGGGTCGAATCAACGTTGCCGAAACAATGTGGTCGACAAATGTGATTGAAAAAACGAGGTTCAAAAAATGCAGTTGAAGGAAGGTGGTTACAACATCATGGTCGAACGAACGTGATAGATCAACATGGTCAAACTATCGTAGTCGAAACAATGTGGTCGAAGGATCATGGTCGACCAAGGTGGCCAAAACATTGTTGTCACAATGTAGTCGAAACATCGTGGTCAATCAGCGTGATTCATCAATGTTGTTGAAACATCGTGGTCAACTAATGTGGTTGAAACATCGTAGTCGAAACAATATCATTAAAATGTTGCAGTAGAACTAATGTGGTGAACACAGCATGGTAAGAACATCATTGTCAAAAGAATGTGGTTGGCTAACATGGTCGATTAAGGAACTCAAAACATGGTGGTCGATCGAGGTGGTCGAAACATGATGGTTGAAACATCCTAGTCGATAAATATGGTTGAGACAACGTGATCGAAAGGACATGATTGATCAACGTCATGGTCAAAACATTGTGATTGAAACAACATGGTCGAAACATCATATCCGACCAATGTGGTCGAGACAAACATCGTAGCCAATAAACGTACTTGAACCAACGTGGTCCAAACATCGTGATCAGTCGAGATACTCAAACCAAGTTGCTTGACAAATATGGTCGGAACAATGTGGTGGACCAACAGAACATATACTCAAAGCAATGTGATTAAAGCAATGTGGTTGAAACAATATGATCGATCCAAGGTGATCGAAAAAAACATTGTTGAAAAGATGTGGTCGATAAAGGTTGGCAAATCAAAGAAGGTGGGGGAACATCATGCTCGAAACATCATGGCCGACCAACATGGTTGAAACATGATCGGCGACCAACATGATCAAAAGAACGTAATGGGAAGATCGTGGTGGAAACAACGTGGCCAAAACATCATGATGGAAATATGGTAATCAAAATAAACATTGTGGTCGAACATGTGGTCGGAATACGTGATCGAAACATCGTGATCGAACCAACGTGGTGCATCAACGTAGTCGAAATAATGTGGTTGGCTAATGTGCTCGAACCAACGTGGTCAAAATAATGTGATCCAAACAATGTGGTTAAAATGTCGTGATCGAAACCTTTGCACCTTCCTGGGGTAACCAAAGAATGGGCACAACGTGGTCAAAAACCGTAGTTGAAAACCATGGTCGAAACAACGTGGTGGATCAATGTAATTGAAGCATCGTGGTTGAAATACCGTGGTCGGCTAACATGCTTGAACCAATGTGGTTAACATACGTGGTCGGATCATTATAGTCAAAACAACGTGATCGAAACATCGTAGTCGAAACATGCTGATCGATAAATATGGTTGAGACAACATGGTCGATAAACGTACTCAAACCAACATAGTTGAAATGTCATGATTAGTCAACATACTCGAACCAATTTGGTCGACAACGTAGTCGAGGCAAATATCGTAGTTGAAACATCATGGTCAACCAAGGTGGTTGAAATTTCATGGTCGATCCACGTGGTCGAGACAAACATTGTGGTTGACAAACGTAGTCGAACTAACATGATTGAAACATTGTATTCGGCCAATGTGCTCGAACCAACGTGGCCATTAAATGTGGTCGAAACATCGTGGTCGATCCAATGTGATCGAAGCAACGTATTCGAAACTACGTAGTCGGCTAGTGTGGTCGAAACAACGTGATCGATTAACATGATCGAAACATCGTGGTTGAAATAATGTAGTCGACTAACACACTCAAAACAACATGTTCGAAAAAACGTGACCGAACAAATGTGGCCGTGTAAACAAAAGGGCTCACAATAGCGAGATTGCGTAACGTATTCAAAACCATGTAGTTGGCCAGCGTGGTCGAAACAACATGGTCAGCTAACGCACTCGAAATAACGTGTTCATAAAAACGTGGTTGAACAAATGCATTGGTGTAAACAAAAGGGCTCACAGTACAAACATTGCATATTCTATAAGTAAGCAGAATGCAGAAGGGAAAATGTATATTAGATATACATGAATAAGCACATACATATGTAGTATGTACAGGATTCGAAAAAAGCTATGATTACTGAAGTCTATGTATGTGCTGATTGCGTGTAGTAAGCAAGTAAGTATTTTTAGAAAATCCTAAGAGATTACAAAACTGTATCATAGAAAAGAAACTGTGATAATAACAGGAGGTACTAAATAGAAGTAAGCGCTTCTTTATATACTATATTTTTTGTTCTAGCAGAAGGAACACCTTGGTTATCTTTGATTAACATTTTCAGTCCTGAATATGATATAACTCGCGATATCACAGCATATAGCTGTCCATGAGAAAGAACCGGATTTCGTAAATAAATTTCAACTTTGTTCACAGTCTGACCTTGGCTTTTGTTAATAGTCATAGCATATGCTAGTTTGACTGGAAATTGACAACGTTGTAATGTAAAAGGCCATTGCGGGCTTGTTGCATTTAGTATAACTCGAAACGTCGTGGTCTATGTCGTGATCGAAGCACCGTAGTCGAAGCGCTATGGCAATCCTATGGCGCTTCGACCACGACTAAATCCTGAAAACCTCAATTTCGATAAAGACGGCACCTTAGGTCCATGAGAGAACAGGAGAAATAAATTCTAGAAAATTTGATAAAGATAGCACCTCAAGTCCATGACAGAACAGGAAGGAGAAGAAGAGGTGTACGGCGATGGGGTCGGTGCGGCCAAGGAGGAGGAGGGTGGCTTGAGCGAAGAGGGAAAAGAGCGGCGGGCACGACGCGGGTGAAGAAGAGGAACCAAAAGCAAGAGCGAGGAACCAAGGAGCACGTAGAGAATAGCAAATGAGGGTAACAAAACGGAACACGCAGGCGCAGCTACAAAAAAGGGAGCTGCGATGCGCCACGATGAACAGTCGACGCAGGCGTAAGGTAAAGAAGACTATTCGAAAAAGTAGAGGACTTTTTTGCAAACTCGGTGATGTGGCACGGGGAGGCCTGGAATCCCTAGGTTTTATATAGGGACTATTTGAACAGTACATTTCTTGGATCCAATGTAAAAAAACAAAAATCAAGTTGTACCATACAAAGGAAGCTCCCTAGTATTGTTTGGATCAAGAGAGTAACGAAACTGACTCTCAGCTGACTGTACAAACCGGATACACATTTGTCCCCACTTTAGTCTGCATCTGTTACCGTGAAGAAAAGCACTTGGTACACACCTTATTCCCAGTGCAGGACACAAGAAGACTGGTCAAGAAAAGAATAGATTAGTCCCAAGAAGAAGGTTCATCTTTTAACCAAGGACACTGGTTCTTATCAGTCTTGCCCACACAACTTTGCTTTAGGCCTCATTCAGGGGGCACCTTTGGCTGTTCAAAGTTTTACTCTTGCAAGAAAAGAAGAGAGAGAACAGAGGGGAAAAAAAGAAAGAGAGGGAAAAGCATGCTTCGAGAGAATCCATGCTGCTTTGGCAGCTTGGAAGTTCTTTTCTTTCTTTAGCCCTCTCTCTCTCTGCCTTTTGTCTTTGTTTCTATACATGCTTCTTGCTGATTTACTGCAGTAAAATCATTGGTAGGTTTTTGTGCAGGAGGGAAATTACAACAGACAGACAAGTCTATTTAAAAAATAAATATGAAAAAGGAAAGTGTTGCCATGTTCTTGAAAAGAAATTTGAGTTGGTTTTAAAGCAATCAACTGGGAATTAAGTAATCGAACTATATCAAACTTTATAAGCTTTCATATATTCCTCAAATAATTTTCTTGTTGCTAGCGAATGGTAGGGTTATTTGCAAGTGGAGCATGCGAATTGGCAAATCGAAAGCATCTTTAGTAAGTGGGTCTACTATGCTTTGGTGCTAGGGCACAAACTACAATGGATTTCACATCTCATCACAAGATACGAAACAAAGCCTAGAAATTATTGGTCATCTTGTCTTTACTTGTTCCTCTATAGCAAACTTGCAATGTGCTTTCCTTACCAATACAACAAATAAGAAAAAAAAGAGAGAAAAAGAATCAATACTACTACAAACATGTGAAAAGCAACTACTGAAAGAAAGGAGCTCTTGCCCATATCCCTTTGCCAAGAACCTTTGATGCCTGATTTTTGCGAGATGTAAGCTTGGTACAGCTCTCTTTACAAACCTCCATCAGTAGAATAGCTTTTGTTTTGCAAAAGCAAAAGTTTTATGCCTAAAATCGTCTTAAATAGCAGAGCTTAGAACAAGATAGGCCACCTTCCCCAAGTTACACCAGCATCCCCGGCCAGACCCACCACAAATGCAACTCCTGTTTTTCCTTCCTTTCAACAAAATGATCTGATCCACAACAAGCACTTCGGAAGCTTCCATCCTTCGGGGCACGTGCTGCCTACGCTCGGCCTGGCGATCTTCCTGACTCTCCAGCTCCCCTGAAGAATGCAGAGTGATGAGCATTTGAAAATTAGAGGGATGAACAACCTGCAAGTGTTGTGTTCAAGGTGACCTATACTGCATCATTAGGCTTGTGATTAAGTAGTAATAGCTAATTAACAATGCCATTGCACAGTGTACTTTGTTTGACTGCTTCAGATGCATGTTGGCTAATCATTTCAAGTATGATAGTGCATGCAGGGTGCTCATTAGGAGAGTTTAATAGGCTTGCCTTTGTTAAAAGGTTAGCATACTATCATCATGGGGAAGTATTGGTGTAATGACGACAAACAGTGTGGCCATCTTTTGTTATTGTTGTCATCTCATTATCTTTATTATGCATTTATGCTAAAGAAATTTAAATCAAGCCTTTGAAACTGTAAATGGGTGGGATTGATTTTATATTTAGAAATTGGAAACTGCAATAGCCAAAATTCAACTTATAGTAAGCACATTGAGGCAAACAGGCCTGAAATCAACATTTAAACAAGAGCCATGAGGCAGACATTCCAAATCTTCTTTTTGTAACTCATCACTTTTGGTTTACTCTAAACTAAAAGGATGACAACAATAATCAGGAATCATGAGTTTAATACCAAGTTCTTTGACATTAGACAGAAGTGGGGCTACACTAAATGCTTCCAGTAAGAAACCTAAGGCATTCTTGAACAAGGTGACACCTCAGAGGCTCAGACAACACAATTGCATATCATGTTCTTCTCTTTTGTTAGTTTTTTGGTGTCAAATGATAATTTTTCGAGATCCATGTAAGGTTGGAAGGCCATTAAGATACAAACTCGATTGGTAATGTCAGACGTCTCAAGCTAATATTCAGACTGAAGCTGGTCAAACAAAAAAAGAGGAAGAAGATGAGAAGAAAAAGTGCAGCACATGTCATGTTTGCATGCAAGAAAAGTTACCTGTTGTGGATTGGATCCGGTCCATTGGGCACCCTCCTCTTGCTGCTGCTGAAAGGATCATCAGCCTCGAATTCTTCTAGTGTCCTCTGAGCCAATCCTCCATTGACTCCGATCATCATCCTCCTACCGCCTACCGCAGCAGCAACGCTCACCAGCTTCGGCGGCTTAGTGCCTCCCTCCACCAGCAATGACACCAAAACAAGGCCTCCAAACAGGATGGCCAATGCCGCCGCCGTTGCCCGCCTCGCAGACCTGCCCAGCCTGCTCATAATATCCTATTTTCTGCTACTTGGCACTGTCACCACACCACACCTCTATGAGCTTCTCATAGAGTGGTGCAAGGACAAGGCGACCCCAATGTGAGGTTACTCTCTCTCAGCACATTATATTGTGGATGCAGTGGTATTTGTGTTTCTTGCTTCTTGTTTTCTTCTGAGTTTTCTTTTTTCTTGAGCTGGTTCTGATGTGCTTTTGAAGAGGCTAATGTAGGGGACAGGGTAGAATCAAAGTGAGCCATACTCGCTTTTGTTGTCTGCTTTTTGAGTTATGTTATTTTCTTTCTTTTCTTTTAGTATCTTATCTCATTGATCTTGAGTGGTAAAAAGATCCGATAGGAGTTTAAGGTGGCAAATTGACAATGCTGCCCTAAGGATTCAACCCGGTTAGAGGATAATTTAGATTACATGAAAGCGTTTAGAATAAAGAAAGGATGGAAAGAACTAATCTTTGAGTAAATCTAGGAGGAGGCATGACAGATGAGAGATTGCTCTGGCAAAGCGAGGCCCAAAAGCAACTTCGAAGTGAGAAGCACCCTGAAGAAATACGCATCTGTATGCTACTACTTTCAGGTGATATGTCACTATACTTTTTTGTTGGGAGAATTTTTATGGTCCTTGGAGAGGTACCACAAGGTACCAGTACCTCCTACCTCATCTGCAGGCACTAGTTAAATCAATTTCGTAAGGGTATGATCGGAATTACACAATCTAGTAACAACCCTTAACAGTCATTCCTCATCTCCTTTTAATCCACTCATGCCTACCCGTCTCCATTCCCACAGCAAATCAAAACCTCCTCTCCTCGCAGAACTATTGTGTAAATCAATCGTGTAGCACGCAATCTGGAGATATCTTAACCATTGGATTGTGTTTACGTGGACGGTTCACAAAATTTTCCAATAGGATCGCACCGATACTCCACTGAACTGATGTTCCTGTATTTGATACTATCCGATATGGTGATACAGCGTGGTACGATATCGGAAAGTATCGGTAAAATTTAATTTCCAAAATAAATAAAATTAATCACGGTACTCCCATCGTACTTCCCTGATACTTATTGGTCTAAAATCACTCAAATAAAAGCTCACTACAAGCTCAACCTAATTCCAACCCCATCAAAAATCTATCCTTGCCGGCTTGCCCTACCCCTCTAGTCGCCCCTCTCCCTGCTCGCCTCTTGCCACCGCCGTCACCTTCCCCGCCGCTCCTACCTGCCGTTGTCCCTCCCCTTCCACCTCCCACCAGCCGTCGCTTCCTCCCCCTTACATCTCCCCCTGAATCTCCCATGGTCCCATCGTCTCCTCCCTTCAGCTGCCTGCTCGCCACCTCCCCCTGCCTTCTCCCTTCTTCGGCCATCGCCTCCCCCTGGAGCCCTCCCATCACCCGCCGCCTCCCACTCCCTTCTCCAGCCACTGCCCCCTCCCTTCTTCCGCTGCCACGATCATGCTTGCTAATGCTGCCACCGCCGTGGACAACTCGACTGCTCGCTGCCGCCAACACTGCTTGACTGGTGACTTGGTGATACAAGACTTGGTGAGTGGTGACTCTATAACAAATTTTGTTCTTTGGCCATACTTCTGATGTGTCTCTCATGTACATCTTTAAATGCAGATACAAGGCAAGCTTTCAGGAAACATCCTTCAGGCTTCAGTGAGCTTCATTGAGTTCATTTTAGGAAGAGCTTGAGATTGGTAAGATGGTATGAACTTTGAAGTATTTGACAATATTTATGGACTGATGTAAGAGGAGCGAGTGGCCGGGTGCATCTATGAGACTGTGACTGGACCACAACAATGCCAACGAGTGAGGGAGGCTAGGAATATATAGCATTTGTTAAGGTAATCTTAGTTTCCCGCTCTCTCATGACCTTTCTACATTTTTTTATTTGTAAATACATATATACTTCGTATCGACATACCCTTATTTTTGGAAAATATCGTATCGCGGTATCACCATACCCGTATCGCGTATCGGGGTAACTTAGCTTTTCAAGGACTATGAAAAAAAAACTCTTTCATTCGACTATGACTACATATATTGCACTTTCCTCCTCATCACATCAACCTTATGAAACATTACTCTAGATATATGCTATATTCTCCTTGCGTCATTTTCAGTACACTGACAAATATACTCAAGTCCATTTTTATCACATGCGATAGTACAAAATATTTAGGGGCAGAACTTGTTTTAGATGTGGTTTATCTACATATTTGAAGCAAACAAACTTTCCTTGACCAAAAGCCAGGCTGAGGCAGGAGACAAAAGTCCATATAACTTCTATATTGTGGAAAGGGCCAAAGGAATTGGTTATTTTTTAGATAGCCTGACACACTGGCTGTCCTGAAATCCACTGTTATGCAAGCCAACAAAATTACTGCACCTGCACTGTATCAGTAAAATACTAAAAATTACTTCACCTGCACTTGCAGTAAACTTGAAATTTGAAATCATAAAAAAGAAGTGATTTTACTACTGTTCACTATCCGAAAATTCATATACCGCATCATTTCGTGTGAGAATACTAAGTATGTACATATCAAGCATTCAGTAAGTGGCACCAACATTGCATCAAGAAAGAAAATGCAAAACTGTTTACGAATCACAGACGCTGCAGCTCTTTCGGCACTGACCAGGTGAGCCCTCGGATCCTACCATGTAAACTGGGTTTTTCACGCATTCGCCCGCTGCAGCCCATTTCGCGCAATGCTCACTCTCATCGGAACATCCTTTGGTCTGCTTCAGGACTGACGGATGCTCATAGGACCTGATATGGATCCACTTCGGCGCAGACCATTTTTCGCCTTCTATCACTGGGCAGCTCCCATGGAGGCTGAGCGGGTCCGGTATGCCGTCGACATGAAGGCTGAAGAAGAGCACTGCATCACCTTTAAACGGTTTAACTGCAAGTAATTAGCCTGGTTAAGTTCAGAGCTTCTCCACATGTTTCAGTTCTTGAAGAGGTACTAAAACATACAGATTTGTCACGTTTGGAACAGTTTAAAGGTTTCGCTATAAGACGAAACATTACCTGCTAATCCTTTTTGTGCGCACTCAGAGAAAGTATCATCCTTGGGCTGAGACTCCCACCCCTGAATCAATTTGCATTGACAATGTCACAAATATAGTATTTCTCCCTAAAAAAACTTAGCACTTGGGCTAGGAAACGTCAGGAACATCAAATCTGTAATGTACCTCGGCATTTGGGAACACGGTCTCGCCTCCCTTCTCGACAGTCGACAGATACATTAGCACCGTCGCATACCGGTGACCTCCCTGTGCTTGATTGACCTTGTCGTGGAAATAATCGAAGTGCGGCTCATACTTCTGACCTTCCTCGTAGCGTAGTATCTGAATGTTCTCAGCATTCTCTGGTGAAATCGGTGGCTACATGTCAAAGGTTGCTAACTGAATAAACATTGCAAGTAGAACCAAACAATCTCAAGAAAGCTCAGTCACCTTCAGGAAGAAAGGTCCACGCTGCAATCCTTTCTTCAATCCTACTGATCACCGGATCCTTCACAAAACAAGGAAAACATTGCAATCACTCATCAGAATGACAGGATCCATTGCATAGTACAGGAGCAAATTACTAACAACTGCTATTACCAAATTGCCTAACTAGTGTCACTACCAAAACTGGTCCAAACTCCCAATTGCAATGGGTGCTATAGCAGTAAGTATCAGTTGCTGCAATGGATGGATACTGTTCTCTGGATCCTTAGTAAGTGCTCAGAGGGGAGCCAGAGCCAGTGATCCAGTAACTGACGCCTTTCTGGATGTTTACTGGTTGCCGGGGGCGTGCCACGAGCTGGTCCGTCTGATTCAGTATCAGTACAATAAAATACTGATGGTGATCTAAATGTTCAGTAATTGCAATATTGCATCGCAACAGGAATAGCATTGACCTAGTGAACATGCGAGAGGTCAGAGGCTGGATGGATTTAGCTCAGTGGATCGCACTAAGATGCAGCAATACCTCAGGTTAGAGCCACAAAATTTTAAGCGGTCAGACGAGCCTAGCAACGGTGGTCAGACCGCCCTGGTATTGGTGGTCTGACTGGTAGCTATGGAGTGATCAAACCAGTCATGTGGCCTTTTTAAAAATGAACACCAAACACTTGTATAGGTGTGTTTAAACATATCTTTACATTAAGTGTCACTCAAATTAGACCTCTGAGCTATAAAACAAGATAGAAATTAACCAAAGATTCAGAGAATATTTTCTAGTGCTCTTAAGTAGTCTGACTAGCATGTGGTCGGCGGTAAGACTGTCGGTGATCTGACCGGCATTGGGCCAGCGGTCAAACTGGTCCCCTATTACCATGAGAAGTTTGAGTCAATTATCAGCGGTCTGACCGACTGTTAGTTGGCAGTCAAACCGGCCTTTGCTGAGTCGAGTGAGCTTATTTGGTTTTTGGTTGAGTTTGCTCTTGAGGAGCTTTGGTTCTTGTTAGGATGTATTGTTGTTTGTTTGTGTGTCACATACTCACATATGATAGGAAGTCATGTGTTGAGATGGAAATCTTGACGAGAGTGTCAAGTGGTGCATGTTTTCATCGGTCTTATTGATGAGAGTTAAGTGCATATCACTTATGCTCCAGACGATTGCTTATTCTTTAATGTGCAGGGCGCCTATTGATTGTTGGTGGTCAATAGCAAAACTGAGGTTAGTGGAGGAGCCAGAGGCCACAGGGGTGGCGTAAGTCTGGGTGAAGCTATATCTCAAGCAGAGATGCACAGAAGAAATAAAAGGATCGTGACAAGGCAAGTGTATGCATGTAATGCGCCATTGGACTTGGGCCGTTTCAAGTGGAGATGATCCGAGAGGTGACTAGAGTCGTATAAGCTTGGTGGCAAGTCATTAGGCATCACGGAGATCGTATTGGAGTTTGCTTCGAGGGGAAGCATTGTGAAGGCCGGTGGGTAGCAATTGTGTAAATTGTCCAATACCGGATAGAGAGACGGTTTACAAAACCGTAGCAATGGCCAATGGGTGCTATACCAGAAAGTATCAGTTGCTGCAATGGATGGATACTGTTCTCTGGATCCTTAGTAAGTGCTCAGAGGGGAGCCAGAGCCAGTGATCCAGTAACTGACGCCGTTCTGGATGTCTACTGGTTGCCAGGGGCGTGCCACGAGCTGGTCCGTCTGATTCAGTATCAGTACAACAAAGTACCGATGGTGATCTAAATGTTCAGTAATTGCAATATTGCATCGCAACAGGAATAGCATTGACCTTGTAAACATACGAGAGGTCAGAGGCTGGATGAATTTAGCTCAGTGGATCGCACTAAGATGCAGCAATACCTCAGGTTAGAGCCACAAAATTTTAACAACGTGAGCAGTGTTGCCAGTGGTCACTGGTAAAAGAGGTAAAAATTTGGACAAGCCAAAAAAGAAATCGTTTGCATAACTTGTAATTATTATCTTTTTTCAATGCTACAAGCAAAACAAGGGGTGAGGTGAGAAGGGAAAAAAGGCTGCAGCGCAGGATATTTTTCCTGGGCGCTACACCAGATGTAGGACCTACCTCCAGACCTTGTTGTTCCATGTCCAAATTGTTACATCGAATTTTCGCAAAACTATATATATTCTTATCAGACAATGAAAATAATTTGGCATGCGGTTCTTTCGCTAGATGTAGGACCAACCTCCTCTTTCTAGTTCATCTTTGGCATGTGGTTCTTTCACTAGTCGATGGTGTGGAGCATGCATTCGACAACGACGTGGCGGGAACGAGCTAATGCCTTGTGGTGACCTAGTCCACGGGGTGGAGAACACAGTTTCCTGTTCCCTTCTTCCTGTTCCTCTCGTCTTCCCGTCGACGCGGCGGAGATCTAGAGCACCAGAAGAACATAAGGGAGACAGGGAGAATGCTCTGAATCTTTGCCACGTCGACAGGAAAACGAGGAGAACAGGGAGAAGGGAACATGGAAGCTACGTTCCGGGGTGGATAGTGCTATTGCCGCCGCCGGTATCAAAATCTCACCACCACTCAGACATTTTAATGGGTGGTTCAGCCCGTAGGCCTGATCTGAAGCCCTAAAAAAGCCCGGTATGATTAATAAAAAATAATTTTTTTATCAAAAAATAATAAAAATAATATTTTTATTCAGAAAAGGGGAAATGGAAAATTTTTCGGGCCTTTATGTTTCTTCGGGCTTGGCCACTTTGGGCTCAGGGAAAATATTGCCGCAGAAATTTCACCGGATACCAGTGGTTATCGGTGTTATCGATACGGTCCGGTAAAAATTCAAACCGGGTAAGAGATTTTGGATTCACCTAATTTTCATCGATGCATAAAGGAGATTTAAAACCAATTTAAGTTATATGCGCGCACATGGCCTGGTGGGAAGGATCCATGTCTGGGAAAGGCAGGTCGTGGGCTAGAGCGCGCTGGTTGCGTCAATTATCCAATTTTTTTTCTTTTTACGTCTAAAAAATTCAAGTTTCAATTCTAAATTTGCATCCAAAAAAGATCTGTAACCGGCGGTTACCGGTTCTATCGCTATCCTCTAATAAAATTTGAAACCGATAGCATTTTCCTTAGTTGGGCTAAGCCGGGCTCGAATCTGGCCATGCTTTTCTAGGGCTGGCTCGATGCCCAGGCCCGCCCATGGGTTGAGGGTCTTCGTTGGCAGTAGCAGAGCAACTAAGCAACAATGGGAGAGAGAAAGAGATAGGGATACAAAAAGGAAGGGGAATGGGTGATGTGGCTATTGATATGTTGATATATATCACCTCTAGTATATTCAATGGAAGTCAAGGATGTGCCGTTTATTGAAACGTGTTGCCGAACCAGGTGTAGTTTACTACAATGCAAAAATAGATTTTACAACAATATGTGTGGGTCTGCGAAATTTACTTTTGTGATATTAACTTCCCTTCGTAGCCTTATCCTCTTCAGCCAAAATTTTAATGCAACATTGAGACAAGTTTAATAGCTGTTTGTACAACTTGGTATATCATTAGCTCAAAAGAGCATAGAAGTAAATCCTCCTAAGAGGACTGATATGAACGGCGACGAAGTATCTCCGATATAATACGAGCCATTATGATCACGAGGACCGCATCTGCTTCACTTGCATATTTCTGCTGGAACAATTGCTCAAATTGTGAGAGCCCCTTGGACACAAATGTAAGTATGCTAGAAAAGTTGTAAGATCATGTGATGATAACCCCATGTTGGTAATAAGTATTTGATATTGCAATTCTAGTTATTACGCTGTTTGAGTTTGATTTTGTCTGAATTTGCAAAGTTGCAGTTTATTATCAGGATTTAAGCGGTCAAACGGCCTGGCAACGGCGATCAGACTGGCCTGACATTGGTGGTCTGACCGGTGGCTATAGAGTGATTAGACCAGTCATGCGACCTTTTGAAAAATGGATACCAAACACTTGTGTAGGTATGTTTAAGGATATCTTAGCTCTGAGCTAAAATTAGATAGGGATTAACCAAAATTTCAGAGGGGATATTTTCTAGTGCTCTTAAGTAGTCTGATTGGCCTATGGTCGGCGGTAAGACCGCCGGCAATCTGACTGGCATTGGGCCAGCGGTCAAATTGGTCCCCTATTACCAGGAGAAGTTTGAGTCGGTTTTCAGTGGTCTAACCGGTTGTTGGTTGGCAGTCAAACCGGCCTTTGCTGAGTTGAGTGAGCTTATTTGGTTTTCGGTTGAGTTTGATCTTGAGGAGCTTTGGTTCTTGTTAGGATGTATTGTTGTTTGTTTGTGTGTCACATACTCACATATGATAGGGAGTCATGTGTTGAGATGGAAATCTTGATAGGAGTGTCAAGTGGTGTATGTTTTCATCGGTCTTATTGATAAGAGTCAAGTGCATGTCATTTGTGTTTCGGATGATTTCTAATTCTTTGATGTGTAGGGTGCTTGGTGCTTGTTGGTGGTCAATAGTAAGACTGAGGCTAGGGGAGGAGCCTGAGGCCACAGAGGGTTACGTAAGTCTGGGTGAAGCTATATCTCAAGCATAGATGCATAGGAGAAAGAAAAGGATCATGATGAGGCAAGTGTATACATGTAATGCGCTATTGGACTTGGGCCATTTCAAGTGGAGATGATCCAGGAGGTGACCAGAGTCGTGTAAGCTTGGTGGCAAGTCATTGGGCATCACGAAGATCATATTGGAGTTTCCTTCGAGGGGAAGCATTGTGAAGCCGGTGGGTAGCAATTGTGTAAATTGTCTAATACCGGGTAAAGAGATGGTTTGACTACTAATTATTATTTTTCTGTTAATTATCTACTTGATTAATTGTTTAATGGAGTAGAATAGCTCATTTTCCAGTTTTAGAGTAGTACTGCCACACTATTAGTGATCTAGAGGCCTTTGTGTCGAGGTGGCCTTGTTCCACAACAAGTGCAGTCGACATCTGAGAGCAATAAATTTTAAATTAAACTCAATTTGAGAATTATGTTAATTGAGTTTTGTCTATCACTTACTCTAGTTGCTATGATTTCAATTATACATGACTTGAGAACAAATTATCATCAAGCTATAATTTTATTTATTCTCTTGCTATTATAGTTTTCTTGGAATCATATATTTCTCATAATTATTAATTCTAGAATTATGGCTAAATTCATGCTAAAACTGCATTATTTGTAACATTCAATACCCAATCTATCCCCGTGTAAATTGCTCAGAAGATCCACGTGTAAATTGTTCTATGATTATATATATAACGGTTTTGCTAACCATTTGTCTACTAAAATTTTTCTTGATTTTAGTGGATGTTTTGTCCCTCTGATTTCTTTTCTAAGCTTTGAAAGAAGAGGCTAAATTAGCGTTTACTTAGCACTAAAGTGGTAACTCTAAGTTCTTGCTTAAGAAATCTTCTTGAGAAGGGACCATGGCCCCCTTTGGCCCTTGAGAACCCCTTGGGATTGCAAAGGAAAAAAAGTCTACTTTTCAACCTTGAGCTCTGGGATTGGTTTTTGTTTTCAACCTTGAACTCTAAAACCATCTGAATCACAACCTCAAACTAATGAAACCATCCACTTTTCCCCTCTTGACTCAAACCAAGGTGATTTTATTGGACATGTCTATTTGTTTTTGCTGATGTGGTGTCCATGATAGCATCCATGTCACCATATTTTACCACCTCATGAACCAAATCACATCATCAGTGCACAATGGTTGTCTTCTCACTCGAAACAGAGAGCAGAGAGTTGTCAACCATGGGTGCGGCTCAGCTAAGCTCACCGTTAGAGAGGACAGGGTCGGCGGCACCCGACCAGGACTAAAATGAGATGTCGCGGGCATGAAGAACTCCTAGATGGTGCCAACGCACATGGAGGCGATCTATTGTGACAGCTGCATGCGATGGCGACAGTAGGGCACTGGTCAGCTCCCACGTCGACTGTGTTGCATGATGGCTATTGTGGCCTACTTTGCTCCCCTGTCGACTGAATCAAGCATCGAGCCAGACAAGATCAATTGATGAAACATGTTTGTCTTGCTATGGATGTGAGCCACACAATTAGTCCATGGCAGCAACCTCTAGATCTTGATCTAGGCTCTCGTGATAGCTCAGACAGCCAAGAATTCGTCAATTAATACAATACTTGTTGCAATCACTACAAAGAATAGGAAAGACGTGGTGGCAACAATAATTAGGTTCGAAGTCACCGTTCAGTGCTGCCTCTTCAAGCTTGTGGCGTCACATCCGTTTGGTTGCAGAGGCAGACGACAAAGAAACAGGGGAAGGAAAGGAAGATAGAGATGGCGGTCCACCCGCTGCGTCACGTGTGAGCCTATGCCCACCTCGAGGACACCCGCAGGATCACCCATGACTACAAGCAGAGATAGGAGAGGAAGACAAGGAGAGAGATAGGGGCTGGATGCTGTGGGGAGAGTACGAACACAAGTAGCCGGCACAGGGTTGCACGGAGGAGGCCCAATTTCTTCTCTCCACCACCTACTTCCTCGAAGTCGATGAGAGCCCTCCACCCGATCTCCTTCAGTGAGAATCACACCCAACTAGCCACGCCATTGCATATTCAGTGCTTTGCCACGCAGCTAGGCCGGAATAACCCTTCCTCTCCATCGCTAGCCAGGAGGTCCACCATGATGACGTCGCCTCCTAGATCAACTACGGGTGATTTCTTCATGGCCAGAGCTTCACCATGACTCCCTCTTCCTCTGCACGTGTCCTTTCCAAGATATGGGCCACCATCCACACTCGCCTTTTGCTTCATCGTCGCTTGCACATCGCCAGGCCGCCATGGGCCACCATCCATCGCGAAGCCACTACGGGTGAACTCGTCATCGTCTAGGTGCTCCATTTTTTCCATCCCTGGTTCTCTCCATCCTCCTCTACCGCCAGTGAGCTCCATGCCCAGGGATGCTCTGTTTCAAGTTGTGGAGAGAGAGAGAGGGGGGGAGGAAGAAGGGGATGAGGTTGATGCCAACTGTTGGCCCCTTTCCAAATTGGCCACCACGTCCACAAAATTGAATACACATGGATGCCAACTAGGTGCGAAACTGCTCTGGTATGGTTTAAGGGGTATATGGTTTTGATACTTTAGTGTTTATTTCAGACGGTTTTAAAGTTTAAGGTTGAAAATCGAACCGAGGCTAGAGTTCAGGGTTAAAAAGTGGACTTCTTCCAATTGGAAAAAGACATGCTTTCACAGCTCCTTGATTCACCATGAATCCATGATTTTTCTTCAATTACGCTGACTTTCCATTCCACAACTAACAGGGAGCAGTTCACACGCACAACATTTTATGCATCCCCATGATGATCTAGCTCGCCAGTCCTAATTTGACAGTTTAACAAATGTTGGGCCTTCACTGGACCTTGGATGATTCTAGGAGATTTCAACATCTACAGATTTGCGCACGAGAAAAGCAATCACCACGTCAACTGGACAGGCATGCAAATTTTTAAGGAAATTATAGTTGGATGATCATGGATTAATAGAGGTGGACATTCCAAACACTAACAAAATAAGACCGGATCACCGGTCACTAATCAATACGGATTGTGGAGACCAACGGATCATCCCCCCCCCCCCCCCCCCCCCCCCCCCAATATTAGCAGACATCTCCAAACAGCCTAGTACAAAAATCTATGGCAAAGGATACGATCCAAAGCTGGACTGTAACAGAAGTGTCACCGTACCTGGCGCTTGTCGAGGAACATGCCGGAGCTGGTGCGCACCTCGCTCATGACGCTCTTCCCTGACTCTTTGTCCGCCACCATCGACCTCTGCATCTTCTTCTTCCCCTGCTCGATGCACAAAACAACACAGAGGATTCTTCTAACATTCGTGCAATTCATCGTTTATTTACCGTCGACTGCGGGATGCTCACCAGCTTGACGAGGTGGTCGCACTCGTCGTCGGAGAGGAACCCCTTGTACACGAAGATCCTGCGTGCATGCATGCATGAACCACATCAAGAAGGCAAGAACTCTTTAACATCAAGCTAGCTAGTACTGTGTAAGTATCTCTCCACCTCGGCTTCCAGGAGACAGCCGTGACGCGCGATGAGTTGAAGGGAGGCGCCGCGGCGACGGTGTCCGCCGCCTCCTCCTCGCTCAAGAGGAGCACCGGGACGACGACGGTGGCGGCGAGGAGGAGCGCGAGGAGGAGGAGCACGCCGCGCAGCTTCATAGCGATCAACAGCGACGCAACCATCAGGTTCACTCCAACTAGGGTCGCAGCATTCGGCGCTTTATACCGTGTTCGTACCAAGTAAACGGCGCGCTCGGCGTCTGATTTGGGTTTTTTCCCGTGGATTTCCTGCATGCGTCAGACCCCGGCCTGCGCGCGCCGAGGTTTTCTGCCGTCATAGGTAATGTTGCGTGTGGGTTGGTTTGCGCGGTCGCCGGTTTGTGCCCACGGCATAGCGGAAAACAGGAGGAATTAAGCTGAATGACGAGAAAAAACAGACGAAGTGCGTGTAGCGTGCGAGCTGGGGGGTGTTGGGTCGTGGTTTCTGGTCTTCTGGATGCAGACGTTGGATGCTCGTTTCTGTAGCTAGCTTTAAAACGAGATGTTTTTTAAAATAAAGTCTATAAATTAATTATTTTAGATATTTTAGTGATTTTATTTAGATCAGCTAAAATCATACACGTGTCTTTCTCTCTGTACTTTCTCGTAAACAGACAAAAGCTAAAAAATTTTAACCAAAAACCATAAGTT
The DNA here is from genome assembly GCA_017311315.1 of Dendrocalamus latiflorus. Classification (NCBI taxonomy): domain Eukaryota; kingdom Viridiplantae; phylum Streptophyta; class Magnoliopsida; order Poales; family Poaceae; genus Dendrocalamus; species Dendrocalamus latiflorus. Next base: position 26,655,807 of record CM029643.1, on the reverse strand, counting down.
ACAGCCCAAAAGTTTTAGGTTTACTCTAACCCTCGATTAATTCTGCAGAGGTCCACTCTCTATTTCTCTGCCTTATCCGTGGTGCCGCTCACAATGCATAATGAGGCTAGAGGGTAGAGACCTATTTATAGATTCCACTTTCAGGTGTTACAAAGTGACCCCACCTGTTTTCGGTATCCCGTGAGACTCTTGAACTATGTCATCAACCACGATCAGACATGTCAGTTTTATAAGTCTAAAAATATATTAGTCCCAAGCACACATGTGTGAGTCATACGTCAGGATCAGATTGTTTATAAGATCAATTCCAATTTGATCATGTGGGTCAACAGCCTGCAGAGCCAATCCTGCAAAACAAACCCAGCTATTCCGCCCTGTACTATACCCGAGTTAATAATTGCATACATATTAAATTTCAGTAGACTTGACCTCAATAAATATGTCTACCATATTCCATCACAGCCGTTCTCGGCACCTCAAGTATTAATTTCTCGACTTACATTCCACATCAAAATATTTCCTATCACTTATATCAATAATACGAATAATTTCACATCGAGTAAAATAGACAATAACCACAATAAATATTGAAAGCCACATAAAAGTCTCAACATCTCCCACTTGACTGAAATATTTTAATCAATAAACTAAAGTCTTATGACTTAATCATGCTTAGAAAATAATTCCTGGCTAATTGACTTAATCACAGGATTTTTCTTCAATGTGTTTACTTTTACTTTGAAATAAGTATTAGATTACTTTTCATGACCTTAAATAATGAAAGATATTTCCTTAGCCATACAATTTTCTTGCTACTTCAGATGCAGCAATGTATTCAACTTTCATAGTAAAATGAGCAATTGTATCATGTTTCCTGCTACACTAAGAAATAACACCTCCTAACAAAGTAAATAAATAACCAGAAGCCGTTTGCCAATTAGCATCAGAATAACCTTGCAGTTGAAGATTTGGTCACCAAAACATAATGAATAATGCATATATTTCTTTGACATAATGCAGTACATATTTGATTTATTTCCAGTGCTCTTCCCCAAGTTTCTTTTGATATCCACTAAGAATTTTAACGGCATGGCTAAGGTCAAATCGTGTGAATAATATAGGATACATAAGACATTCCAAAGCTGAAGAATAAGAAATTTCATTCATTCTAGCTTTTTCTTTAGGATTATTTCGATATAATTCCTCACTGAGTCTACTTCCCTTCACAATAGGCGCATTAACAGGTTTACCATATTCCATAGAAAATCATTTAAAACACTTCCAAGGTATACCTTTTGGGACAACCCAAAAAACCTTTTATTCCGATCTCTATGTATTTCCACTTCTAAAACATAGGAAACTTACTCCATATCTTTCATATCAAATTTAGAAGATAACCAAGCTTTTACTTCCATCAATATATTTTTGTTATTAGAAGTGGTTGGATGAAGTCCCGACCGCGAGACGGTCAGAGATCACGCGAAGCCCAGCAAAGACAATGCAAGGTCGAGCGGGGACCCGTGGAGGCCACGCGAGGTCTAGCGGCGACAAGTCCATATGACATTTGGCGGAATTTGTGCGAAGTCTATCGAAGACAGGGTGAAGTCCTAAGAGGGCCAGTGGAGGTCAAACGAAGTCCAACGGAGGCAACGTCCACGGGGGTTCTGCGAAGATCGCGCGAAGTCCCGCGAAGGTCGTGCACAGTCTCCGCGTGGACATTGTGCGAAGACCTCTTCGATGCAGGGTAGCCCTCGCGCCATGTGACCCGAAGACCATGGACACCTCGGTGAAGACCCTCCCTCGTAGGTAGACTTCGCACGGCCTTCGCATGACGCGGACTTCTTTAGAGACAGAGCCAACGACTCACGAGCGTGGCGACAAAGGCCCAGAGACTTCGATGAATGGCCAGTCTAAAGCAAAGGCATGATTTCAGTGAGGCTGCCAATGTGTCCACGCAGAGGCCTACAAGGGCTCACATAGAGGCACGAGGCCGTCGTGCAATTTTTTATATTCCATAGAGTTGCCCGGGACACCCGTGGTTCCCAGTGCTTTATACTCTGTAGGGTACGCCAAGCCTCAATGCGTGCACTCCGTCCCCCACCCTTCTAACGAGTCATGGATGAAGTCGACGATGATACGGATCTGACGTGCACGTGGCCCATCCCCCATCAGACGAAGCGTCTATGAACACAAAGTTGTCAGACGAAGCATCTACGACAACGATGTGGTCGAACGAAGTTGCGTGGCGAACTCCCTGGTGCACGCATACAAGGCGATCGATGAAGTCATGTCGCCCCTCCGAGGCAATGCCTCCAAGGTGGGTGGTGGAGTCGTGCCACCCCACTGAGGTGATGCCTCCAAGGCGGGAGGTGAAGTCCGAACGAAGCATCGGCGAAGGTTCGACCCTGAGGGGTCGAACGACATCGCCGAAGGTGCAATGGGTGTTGACAAAGTCATTAGTGGGGTGAAGATTTTGGAGTGTGTGCGCTCCATCTCGATGCTTCAGACTGGTGTCAATGAAGTCTCAACTACAAGGTCGTAGCTATCGGTGAAGAGCTGGGCACAACACAGTCATAGATGAAGCCTTAAGTGTCTACGATCACGGAATGGTTGAACGAACATCTGCAACCAGAGGGGGGTCAAACACGTCGTGCAAAGTCGTGATTATGTAGTGGTCATCCAACAATCGAAACTGGTGTACATCGCACATGGAGGCCAACTACCTAGTACCACGATGGTGACGACGAGAGGGGCCCTTCCCCCTACCTGTGCTGGTGCGATAGGGTAGCCGTCAATAGCATCCAGCACGGTAGATCACCACTGACGATAACATCACTTTTGAAAACCAACAGTCCCTCTCTAGCGCCTTCCCTTGCGCAACTTCTTACGCACATTCTACGGAGTCTAAATAAGACGCGTGGAGTCCATGGCCCCCGCGCACACTCTATGGAGTCTAAATTAAGACGCGTGGAGTCCATGGCCTCCACGCTTACTCTATGGAGTCTAAATAAAACGCGCGGAGTCCACAGCCTCCGCGCGCACTCTACGGAGTCTAAATAAAATGCGTGGAGTCCACGACCTTTGTGCGCACTCTACGGAGTGTAAATAAGACGTGCGGAGTCCACGGCCTCCGCGTGCACTCTACAGAGTCTAAATTAAGACGTGCGGAGTCCATGGCATCTGCGCGTACTCTATGGAGTCTAAATTAAGACGTGCAGAGTCCATGGCATCTGCGCGCACTCTACGGAGTCTAAATAACATGTGCAGAGTCCACAGCCTCCGCGCGCACTCTACGGAATCTAAATAAGACGCACGGAGTTCACGGCCTTCGCGCACACTCTACAGAGTTTATATTAAGACATGCGGAGTCTACGGCCTCCGTGTGCACTCTACAGAGTCTAAATAAGACGTGTGGAGTCCACGGCCTCTGCGCACTCTATGGAGTCTAAATAAGACATGTGGAGTCCACGGCCTCCGTTTGCACTCTACGGAGTCTAAATTAAGACACGTGGAGTCCGTGACCTCCGCGCGCACTCTACAGAGTCTAAATAAGATACGCAGAGTCCATGGCCTCCGCGCGTACTCTACGAAGTCTAAATAAGATGTGGAGTCCACGGCCTCCACACGCACTCTACGGAATCTAAATTAAGACGCACGAAGTCCACACCCTCCGCACGCACTCTATGGAGTCTAAATAAGATGCGGAGTCCACGGCCTCCATGCGCACTCTATGTAGTCTAAATTAAGATGCACGGAGTCCACAATCTCCGCACATACTCTACGAAGTCTAAATAAGATGCATGGAGTCCATGGCCTCCGCACGCACTCTACGGAGTCAAAATTAAGATGTGTGGAGTCCACGTCCTCCGCTGGGGGATGGAGCACACTCTCTAAGGCTTCGTCCCTACGCAAACTTCATCGACATACGTCGAAGGGTGAGGGACAGAGCGCGCTCTCTAAGACTACATCACCTCTGCCGGACTTCGTTTGGCCACCATTGGCCCTCGCAGGACTTCATGCAAACTCAGCCAAATGCCACGCGAACTTGCCACCACCAGACCTCGCATCGCCTCCACGGGTCCCCGCTCAACCTCACATTGTCTTCGCTGGGCTTCACGCAATCTCCAATCGTCTCACAGTCATGACTTCATCCGACCACATCGTGGTCGAAACCTCATCCCACCTCTCGCGGTCGCGACTTCGTCCGACCGCTTCATTATCAAAACCTCATCCGACCATCTCGCAGTCGTGATTTTGTCTGACCACTTCATCGTCGACACTTCGTCTGACTGTCTCATGGTTGTGACTTCTTCCAACCACATCGTGCTTGAGACCTCATCCGACCACCTCACGGTCGTGGGGAGCGTGTGCCTCAAGACTTTGTCTCGCCACTGGCTTCATCGACGCTAGTTTGAAGGGTGGGGACAGAGCGCATGCCTCAAGACTTTGTCCTACCACCGGCTTCATCGATGCTAGTTTGAAGGGTGTGGGACAGAGTGCATGCCTTAAGACTTTGTCTCTCCACTGGCTTCATTGATGCCAGTCCGAAAGGTGGAGGACAGAGCACGTGCTTCAAGGCTTCGCCCTACCGCCAGCTTCATCAACGCTAAGCCAACTTTGTCAACGCCAGTCCAAAGGGTGGGGGATGGAGTGCGCATCTCAAGACATTGTCCTGCTGCCAGCTTTGTCGATGCCAGTTTGAAGAGTGGGGGACAGAGAGTGCGTCTCAAGGCTTCGTCCCACTGCCAACTTCGTTGACGCTAAGCTAGCTTCATCGATGCTAGTCTGAAGGGTGGGGGACAAAGCGCGCGCCTCAAGGCTTCGTCCCACTACCGACTTCGCTGATGCTAGTCTGAAGGGTGGGGGACGAGCCATGCGCACTGTAGCTTCGTCTCTCCATCACCTTCGTCGACTTTGAGTCCGAAGGGTGCGCGATGGAATGCGTGCCTCGGAGCTTCACCTCGCCGCTGCCTTCAATGACCGCGAGTCTGAAGGTGGGGCAAGGATTCGTCTCACCACCGACATTATCGACGTCAAGTGTGAAAGGTGGGACACGGCCCATGCGTGCACTAGGGAATTCGTCGCACGAGTTCGTTGGACCACCTCATTGTTGTTGATGATTCATCTAACTGCCTTGCAGTTGTGACTTCGTCTAACCACCTTGTGGTCATAGATGTTGTATCTGACCCCCTCGTGGCCGTGATTCTGTCCCACCACATCGTGGTCGTAGATATTTCATCTGTCACTTCATGGTTATAGACGCCTTGTCCGATAACTTCATGTTTGTAGACGTTTCGTTTGACCGCATGGTGGTTGTAGACACTTCGTCCCACTGCTAACATCATCGATGCCAGTCCGAAGGGCAAGGAATGAAGCATGTGTGGCAAGGCTTCATCTCGCCACCAGCTTCGTCAACGCTGCCCGAAGGGTAGGCGACAGAGCGCGCGTCAAGGCTTCATCCCACTGCCGGCTTCGTCGGCAGCGTGTGACCTCATCCTAGTTGTGACTTTGTCTGTCTACCTAGTGGTCGTGACTCTGTTGAGTCCGTTGGCACCCATCTGACAACCTCGTGGTCGCAAACGTTTCGTCCGACCGCCTCGCAGTCGTGACTTCGACCACATCGTGGTCGATGCTTTGTACGGCCATCTTGTCGGACCCGGATTTTTCAATCCAAATCCACTGTGTTTTATTGCACTATTCCCTGGATCAGTAGATAGTGCACACAGTAACATTGCTGAATCATACACATACATCGCAAAATATTACATGCCATAAAGGTCTTTTCCCATATCGGGTGATAGTTCACATAGGAGCCACATTGGCTAACAGTTACATCACATTAAAGCAGCGGAATAGTAGCAAAAGTGAAACCATTACCACAGGCAAGTGACCGGAGGGTAATTGTGTTCCATGCATATTACCCAAGATTGGATAATATATATGCACACAATCTCCATCTAGTCCTCTTGTCTATGTTTCAAAATACGTAATAAGCGTCCTAGTTGCTGTCATCGCCTCCTTCTGCATTTATAGGAGCCTCTTCATGCTCATAGTGCTCCTGAGTCCCTGTCTCTGTTTGATATTTGCGAGTGTGAGCACAAACCACCGTGCTCGCAAGCCAACACACAGAATGCAAATATTTATAACATGCATGGCTCGCCAAAGGATAGGCATAGGGTTATTTTGTTTTGCCAAATGGTGTTTTTGAATACAATTACTTAAAATTCCCTAAGACTTAGCAGGTTTGAAATCACATTTTTAAACCATTCATTGTAATAATCCATGTAATCATTGTTTTCCATATTTATGGCATCACACCATATCCCATTCTTGGCATCGCACCAAGTGTTGCATATGACATCGCACCATATGCTCATTGTTGGCGTCACACCAACCATCCTTATGGCATCGCACCATAAGTTACCCCTTGGCATCGCACCAAGGGTTGCGTATGACATCGCACCATACGCTATTTGTCGGCATCGCACCAACATTACATATGACATCGCACCATATGTTGCTTATGGCATCACACCATAAGTTACCCATTGTGTTCATAATAATTCGAGAATATTTCTTGGGGCATTAGTGTCACCCCAAGTATCTAGCATTCCTAAGCATGCCGTATAAGTAAGGACTTATTTTTTGAAATCATATGTTAATTCTTACTATGGCGACAAGGTTCATATTTCCAAGTTTGGCAAGGAGAATAATATACACAACAGCAACAACAGGATTTAACTAACTTGCTGAAATCAACATAACATATTTCATGAAATAATAGCATGCAAGTTGCTAGTTTAAAAGGAAATAGCTTTGAATACTGGGTTCAATATGATCAAAGTATTGACTCGCCTGGATCGCTAGTGTTCGGGTCTTAACTGTCGGGTCTGGTGTCGTCGGCTGCCTCCTCTTGCTGGGCCTCGAACGCTATATACGTTGCGCGAAAATTTTGGATAAAAATTAGCAAATCATACAATCCACAATCAAAAATTCAAATGAACTCAAAAATTCATGGTTTTGGTCCCATTAGACAGATCTTGAATTTAGATGAATTTACCAATTTGTTTCATTTAATTTGGAGCTAAAATGAAGAAGTTATGATTGGTCAAAGTTCTCTGTTTCGGTCAAATCCAAAAATTACTAAATCCTGACATGTGGGGTCCACTGTCAGTCTCGGTCTTCATTTTGATTTTTTTCCCATTTTTTTCTTTTTACTTTCTGTGCTACTGACATGTGGGTCCAGCTACTGTTCTGTGGGGTCCACACGTCAGTGAGGGTTCTGTGCCACTGACCAGTGGGGCCAGTGGTCAGTGGGCCGCTCAGGCGGGCTGTCACTGACAGGTGGGGCCCACATGTCAGGTGGAAATAAAAGAAAAGTTCAACCTCGGCGCGCTGCGGAGCCGGGGGCTCGAACACGCGCGGCCGAGGGAACTGGGGGGGGAAAGAGTAACGATGCTAGCCAAGTCTCCGCTCGAGTGTTTCTTACCTCTATAGGGGAATAAATCCTCTTGAGGTGGGTCGGCCAGAGGAGTCGGGGGCGACGGTGGCCGGCGGTGATCAGTGGTCGGAGAGGTCCGGTGGAGGGGCAAAACACGCTCCTCGAGCTACGGTGAAGGCGGTGACGCGGTCGCCAGGGGCCCAGGAGGTCCGGAGATGGGTCGGCGTCGAGCGGCGGCGGCGGCTCGGGGAAGCTCTCGGTGACGGCGGTGTACGGGCGACGGGGAGCTCGGGCGAGGCCGGGGGTGACTTCACAGCGCTCCGGAGGTGGTCCTTGCACGGGGAATCGGCGTCTAACGGTGGGGACTAACGGGGGGCTCCGTCGCCGGTGTTGGGGAAGGAGGCGGCTCGCCGGTGGCTACGGGACACGGGGGCGCAATTACCTGCTGGAGAGCGAAGAGCGAAGTTTGTGGAGCACAACGGGAGGCGCAACGCCTTTTATAACGGGCCGAGGAGAGCGGGCAACAGACGAGCGGCACGGGCGGCCGTGTAGTCATGTCGGAGCGGCGGAGCAGGCAGGGCAGCGGGATTCCGGGGCTGCGCGTGACTGCTCGGGCAGGTCTCGCGCCGCGCACGCGAGCTGACCGGTCGGCAGCGGTGCAAGGGTGAAGCGGGGCGCATGAGCGCCACGGGGAGGGAGAGCTCTGCGCGCGGCAGAGGGAGAAGTGAGGAGGAGGAAGAAAGAAAGAGAGAGAGGGGAGAACGGGCGTGGTGCGGGGCCACCGGCCAGAGGGAGGAGCGGGAGTGAAGCCGGGCCCGCTGGCAGCGGCGGAAGGAGACGCGGGCGAGGAGGGCCCGCGGTCAGGGAAAGAGAGCGGGTGCAGGGGCGGGGCCCGCTTGCCAGGGGGCGCGCACGCGCGCGTCGCGCGGCCGGACCGTGCAGATGCTGGGCCGGGGTGGTGGCCGGCCCGGCTCCTTTGTATATTTTTATTTTTTTTCTTTTGTTTTTGTTGCTTTATATTTCTTGCTATATTTTTTGTTGCTTTATATTTCTTGCTATATTTTGCGTTAACTTGGGTACAAATTCAAATATAAATTCCAGATTTTATCTTAAGTTCCTCCCTCCTATATTCTGGATCATCTTTTCAGATTCTAAATTACAATTTGAATTTACCTTCTTAATTGTATATTTTCTTTTTATTTCAAACTTTGGGAACCTCAACCAAAAATCTTGAAGAAACACCATGAAATCCAAATCAAAAATAGAATATACTGCAAAGTGTCCCAAGGGCTCCACATTTTATAAAATCATATTTTTAGGGATGTTACACATCTCGTGGTCGTGACCCCACCCGACCACATCCTGGTCACGACTTCATCCTACCATCTCGTGGGCATGACTTCGTCTGACCACGGCGTGGTCATGGCTTCGTATGACTACCTCGTGGTCTTGACTTAGCCCGGCCACTTGGTGGTCGGGCCCTTGTCTCACCACCTCACGGTCGTGACTTCATCCAACCACATCGTGGTTGGGACCTCGTCTGACCGCCTCGCGGTTGCGACTTCATTCGGCCACCTCATGGTCATAAACGTTTTGGCCGACCAACCGCAGTTCGGACTTCGCCACCCACTTGGAGGCATCACGTCGGTGGGGTAGCATGACTTCACCGTCCGACTCATAGGCATCACCTCAATGGGATGACACGCCTTCACTAGGAGACTTCACTGCTCATCTTGGAGGCATCGCCTCAGCGGGGCAACATGACTTCACCAACCGCCTCGTACGCATCACCTCAGTGGGACGGACTGGCTTCAGCGAGGGAATTCATCGACCTCCTCATAAGCATCGCCTCGGAGGGACGGCACCACCCATGCTCCACTTCCATTATTTGTTGGTGGACTCTGTAGTTGCATTATGATCAATAAAGAAAGAACCATCTACGGGGCTGCAAGCTGCTAGTTGCATCGGCTCACCAGTCGACGTCCTCGCGCTTGTTGTCGGGGGACGGAGGGCTAGGATAGTTGGTCACGTCAGCTCGCCCATCGGGACTTCTATGTTGCTGTCGAGGGAGTCCTGTTGTAGGGGTGGCCAACCCCCATGACTGGGCCTTGCAACGGGTCCAATATGTAACAGGCCCAATAGTATAGGGGAATATACCAATGTACCCCTACCTTTTGTAATTATTAAGGGGTAGGATGGGAATTTTCCATCCTACCCCACTCGTATATATAAACCCTTAAGAGGGGCATGAGGAGGGCAGATCTACTCATTTTATCATCAGCTCTCTCTCTCTCAGTAGTTCTCTTGGCTATGTCTCCTATGGAGAAGAGTATCTTGTACCCACTGTTGTAGTCATGCTACAACATTATCCTTTTTCTGTATCATAAAACTTGTACTCTTTAAATTCGAAAGAATAACTAATAACAAATTCCTGGCGTGCTTTTAGGCTATAATTTCTATTCCAGTTTAAAACTCATTAGGTGTGATTGTTACAGCCTTAGATGTCTTGAACAAATCAAAACCTTCCGACTTTTGTTTAGAAAGATACACATATCTAAATATAGAATAATCATCAATAAATATGATAAAATAAATCTTTTGGCCTCTAGTAGTAGTAAACATTCCACCACAAATATCATAATGAAGAATGGCAAGAGGCTCATTAGATCTTTCCGCCTTTGAGAAAGGTGCACGGGTCATCTTACCCATTATACATGCCACACAAATACCAAAATCCTCCCACTTAAAGTGCAGAATTTCAGAATTAATAAGTTTCTTAATTCTATTTTTAGATATGTGACTAAGTCGTAAATGCCATAAATATGATTCTAAGTATGTGTTCCTATCATTAGTGTTCCTCACTATGGAGACATTTTCACCAACTAAGTAATCAATATGGTCCTTGTTTGATAGTTCATCAAGAAAATAAAAACATTCATGATGAGTTCCAGTATACACTAATTTCTCACTGAGCAATATTTTAACTCTTCCTTTTTCCAAATAGTATGTCATAACCAATAAATTCTAACTGAGCAACAGAAATTAAATTCCTTCTCATACTAGGTGAATATAAAGTATCCTTTAATAATAATTTTCCTCTGTTAGGGAGTTTTATGACATAATTTTTAATTTCAAGTACATCAGATTTAGCATTAGTGCCCAAAAAGACATACCTATTTCCCCTTGGAATTATTTGCATAGAAGTAAAAACTCTATAATCTCTAGTAATATGAGCTGTACCACCAGAATCGACAACCCAACTTTACACTCAACTGATTGTTTGTTTTGATTCCTTTGCTCATTCTGCTACTTCTTTTTCCTATAGTTAGCTCTGAAATGCCCATACTAATTACAATTATGACACTTGAAATTCTTATACTTTTCATTCCTCTAAGCTGAGTGATATTTTTCACAATCATCGATCGCATTTCTTGTTAAGCTTTTCTCTCAAATCACCATTATGCTTCCTCTTTTGCTAATTCATTTTATTATTATTTTTTCTACGCCAAGGTGTAACTCAGAGTTGTGAGTATTTGGCAAAGAGTTTAGAACAACCATGACCGGCACTTCTTCAAAAAAAAAATAACTAGCATTTTGTAATTCCTCTGCTAAAACACAGAGTTCATTGAGATGCTCATTAAATAAAGTATTGTCATACAACTTAGTAAGGAGAAAGCGATTAACAAAATTAAGCACTTTAATAAGAGATACTTTACCAAAATCATGTTCAGATAGCGCATTATTTTTCGCGCATTCTGTTCACTCTCATACTCAGCAGCCAAAGAATCAGTTATTGAATCCAATATAAAAATACGAGCTCTTTTATTATCCCTAGTCCAATTATTATGTTTTTCTGCATATTTTTCCTTTTCCTCAACAATAGCATTTTTTTCTTAGCTCTTCCAGTTTGTTTTTTTTCTATGACATATTCTATGTTTTCAGCTAAAAGTAACAACATAATTTTTTCTTTTCCAAATCGTAAAATTTGAGCCATGTAATATGCAACATCTAAACAGTTCCGAGGACAAAAAAAATATTGGTTGCCACAGCGAAAAAAGTTACCGGACCGTCCGAGGAAGAGTTGACACATATGAGGGATGACACCGATGTTTTCTTCCGCACGGCCGGCCATGGCTTGTAACACATATGGACACGCAGGCTTGCTGCGAACTGAGACGAAGCAAGACACCGCACAAATGACACATGCGGACTGCGCGGGCCGACCGAAGGACCAGCATGCCGATCGACGAAACAGACGAATTAGGTGCCACTTAATTAGGCTGAAATAAGCTGATTTATAGTTGAAATTGCATTGTAGCTAGTTGAAATTACATTGTAACTGATGATGGCTTATTTAGCGTAACTAAATTTTTAAAAAACTAAAACAGAAAAAATAGATTAGCCCATTTAGCCCATTACAGATAATGCAAGTAAATACAGGAAAAAGAACCGGTAAAAAAGCTCAAAAAAGTTAAAAGATTAAAAAAATAAAAGTTAAAAATAGTAAAAAAATAAATTAAAAACTAAACGTCCAAGCCACCCTGCTCGTTTCGGCTTCAGTTTCTGGCTTCTGGCTTTTTTCACTATTTATAAATTTTATCTTTTTCTAAACTTTTGGTTTTTTTTTAGCTTTTTTTTTTTTTTTTGCCCGCGCGGACGAACTGTGGTGGACTTCTTTCCAGCCGCGCCGTGACTTCATTAATTAAAGCAACGCCAAAGTCACGGCAAGATGTTGTAGCCGTACCATTGGAATTGATTATCTGTCCGTTGATCATCGGGATCTCTTGTTTCGCTCAACATCATGGGAGGTTTGTATGTGCTGGTTGATGATTGGACTTGAATCTTTAGACTTCCATGCTGGCTGTCGATTGGACTTCATAAAAGCTTGCTTTTCCTCACGTGAGAGGACAACCAAAACAATGCTCGGCTTTAATAAAATATTGATTGCTTCTTGTGACTGATTCCGCGTGAAGAAACGTGCAACGGTCGCGTGGTGGTCGATGACGACTTGATCTGATTGGTGACGCCTGGTGCTCGGTGTTGCCGCGCGTGAAGAGAATAAACGACCAAGTTCAGCATCGTGCGAGACCGATGAGGAAGCGTGACTTGAGGACGGGATGTCGCTCCTGACGAGGATGCTGAGAGACGAAGCAAGACACGCCGTGGGGTTTCGTTTCCGTCGTACGTTCTATCCTGCTTTGATATTAATGTTGAATCTTTTCTTATTCTATATTAATTCTATAGAACCTTTTCATTTTGTCCTCTATTTTTCTATCTTATGCGTGATATCACTCACATTACATAATAATACTAGAGGATAGATATCTATTTATAGACTCCACTTTCAGGTGTTACAAAGTGACTCATCTGTTTTCGGTATCCCGTGAGACTCATAAACATGTCACCAAGCACGATCAGACATACCAGTTTTGAGTCTAGATCTTGCAAAATAAATCCAACTATTCCGTCCTGTGTTGTACCCAGGTTAACAATTAGGTACATATTAAATTTCAGTAAACTTGATCTTAATAAATATATCTACTATATTCCAACACAACCGTTCTCGGTACTTAAGTATTAATTACTCGAGTTAACCTACATTAAAATATTCCCTAATTTCATATTAAGTAAAATAGATAATACTATAATAAATATTAAAAGCTACATAAAAATTTCAACAAAAGAACATGTCGGTTGCCTTGCCCCGGTATGAGATGAGGCGATGTAAACAGGAGGCCGCGACAGGTTGACTTTAGTTCAATCGTCCCACATGCTAAATTTAAAATAGCTGCAAGAGGTTCCATCACAAATATTCCAGCAGCCAATAAGCGATTTACAGATCATCAGCTCTGAAGTCTTAACTCATAAAACGCCGTATATCATAAATAAGTAACTCAGAAAACGTTTTTATACACATGCGGTATATACCACCTACCTCTCAAAATTCCTAGGTCAAAATAATTTGACACGAGTATAAATATCAACAAGTGTAAAAGAATCCCAAGAACATCATCCATCAGGTGTCAGGATCAGCAGCTTGGAAACGGGCCGCTGACCAAAAGAAAGAATGAATCTCGTATGATAAGTCCAGGAGAGAGCTCTCCTCCAAACTGTCCTCAGCGTCGCTGATGATTTTCTGTCCTTCCATAAGCGAGCTGTGCTTACGAGCTGATCATCTCTGTTTGCTCCACAATGCCGCAAATTTTTCGTTGTCGTCATCTCACGTTGCAGCATTGGGTGCTCCCGGACTGCAGTTTTCTCCACAGGCAAATCATGTGCTGGGGGGACTGATAGTGTGCCGTGAAGTAACCATCGAAGCAGCCAGACTGGTAGAACCTGACATCGTGCCGATACTCCACCGGCGAATGAGTGCCGTTGAACTTCTCAACCCACATGCCCATGCTTACATCTTCCATCTTAAATAGCTGTACCAAAAAGACGTAACAATTTAGCTATCACTATTTCTAAACGATGTATGTAGATTCAGTGGATGGGAGTAGATAAGGAGGTCCAAGTGAGATGCTTACCGGAAGTGTCTGATTGTCGAATTCAGATACAATATATCGTGCGATATCTGATGAAATTACATAGCCAGGTCCATTAGCATAATTTGGGTACACCTCCTCTGACCATTCCTGAAAGAAGCAGAAGAAATTTAACTGTTAGCATGTATAGAATGTGTGCCATGTATGGCAATACATATACAAGGTTACATGATGGAAACACTAGGAAAAATAGCATTATTGTAAAAATAAATTACTAAGTTCCCTACAAGAGCTACCATCCACTCCTGATACTAAAAATTAGGATAGAGGAAGACAGGTGACAACTAAGGACAGCATCACAGCACAAAACATTGAACACCAACTTTTGTGAAATACAATTCGAAAGGTTACCATGTTTGTCAAGAATAACATATGAATGAATGGAAATCAAGCTAACAAGGATTAAAAAAACTTATCAAAATATTCTATATTATAATAGAAGTCGAAGAAAACGTGCTTGTTGGTTAATGCATTTAATGATTGGCTGGCAGCAAAAGGAAACACAGATGCAGAACATTGCATGACCCAAAACCCAATATTCTTTCAGGTTCCATTTTTCTCAAGCAATATGATGTGTAGTGGTTTCTGCAATAGAGGAAACAATAATTTACCTCATAAGTTACGGCCCACTTGCCAGATCTTAGTGGTCTATGGTAGTAGTTCATGCTTCCCACATACACACTCTTATCACTTTGCACTTTCTTCACTTGATCCAGTACTGAATCAATTCTAACAAACGTATCATCGTCACATTTCATTACATATTTTGCAGGGATGACTCGAACCTGCATGAACAGAGAACATTAATGAGTATATAAATGTCAATGAAATTGAGCTGCAAAGGAACATGGCAGAAAAGCTAATATGTAGATATGTAATTGTCTTGATGACATATTCACTTCACTTACCCCATACTCGGCAATTGCAATAGTCTTCAAGACAACAAGGTCATAACTATCCATGAAAGGCACTATAACAATATCACGAAAGAACTCTGCCTCCCTTTTCAGCTCTGCATTGACCTCCTTTTTTCCATTCTGTGAAATTTGGTTAATTTGGTCAGAGTTTGCCATATGCAGCTGAGTAGTACAAACATGAGTCAAACTAGTAGTTACCAGAGCCACAAAGAACCGAGCTACAATATTAGATGATTTCCTTGTATACATCATCCATGACTTCCGCACAGCCATACGCTCAGCAAAATGGTTGGCTGCTGAAAGGATGCCAATAAAAAGCTCAACAGGTTCAGTTGGTAGGGGTGGGGCCCTCCACTGTTCAGACATTTCAAGGTAACTCTCTGGGGCGAAACTAGGGTGTGAATTGGGTAGAGAACTAGCAAAAATTGACTCAATATCAATGTCACCATTCAGAGACAAGCCAGTTGCATCCTCAAGAGTGTAACCCTGTAGAGACCAACAGTTGACCACAATTAGCTATGCAGATATCAGGACACTACTCATGCAAGTGAACAAGATTTATGAAACTTACAGTGCGGTAAGGAAATGAAGTAACATGCCTCCCATCAACGTTGACATGGTAACCTTCCAAACCAGCTGTTAGAGTCAAAACAAACAGCTTGCCTTCTGCGAATGGGTATGGCCAACTGATGTGGACATCCTTTGGCCTACCAATTAAACGTTTCACCCACCATTTCATCTTTGACTCTTCCGACTTTTTATCATCATCCTGAATCCATTTCTCACACTTCAGTTGGCCATCAACTGAAAGATGAAAAAGATGTCACATTAAACATGCCAATTTTGCAAAGCAATGTTGGTACATTCTTTAAGTAAAAGAAAACCCGGTTTAACTTCAATTTCACGTTCAAGCGTTTTTCTCATTGAATTGCAAGAAACTAGATTTGC
This sequence comes from Dendrocalamus latiflorus, assembly GCA_017311315.1. Taxonomy (NCBI): domain Eukaryota; kingdom Viridiplantae; phylum Streptophyta; class Magnoliopsida; order Poales; family Poaceae; genus Dendrocalamus; species Dendrocalamus latiflorus. Next base: position 26,639,956 of record CM029643.1, on the reverse strand, counting down.
TGCGAATGAAAATGCCTGCTTTCTTGTAAGTACTCCCAATTATAAAAGCTCGCCAAGCACGGTCATACTAAAGATGCGTAACCAAGCAGTCAATTACTTGCGTTCTTCCTTCTCTAATCGGGGAAGAAGAAAAGGAGAAAACAAATTCCAAGTTCCCACCGACATGTTACCAAGTCAAACTCGACATTTAGCCCTCAAACACGGTTGCAGGTCGATGCTTTCTTTTAAGATTATACTAATTTGACAAATCAAACACAATCACCATCACAAACATTCCCGAGAAAGAAAAAGAAATCGAACCCTTTCTGGAAATTTCTTGCCCAAAGTTTGCACCTTTCTTGCCAAATTCCGCCAACCTAAGCTATTCCACGCAATTAGACTACTGAAGTTGACGCCTTTTACTGTCCTAACAAACAAACCATCCTTCCTACCAACTTCAATTTATCTCCTAATCTCCTTAAGCCAGATTCTAAACTAACGAAACAAGACGAGATGATTAGATCGGATCAAATCAACATGTATTCAACCAAACGAAATTAACTCAAGATATCTGGAGCTCGAGATCCGCAACTCACCGGTCTCCTCGGCGGGGCGGGACGCGAAGCCCTCGCACCGCTGCGAGGGCCCCCACTGCATCCTGTAGCAGCTGTTCATCTCAATCACCGGCTTGCCGCTGTAATCCCCGCGGATCCTGGGGTTGAAGTGCAGTATCCTGGGCGGCGCCTCCCCGTCCACCGCCTTTGTGCCCACCAGCTCGACCATGAACTGCGACACCATGAAGGGTGCCTGCCCGTCCTTGCGCTCGGCGATCTTGGGGTCGTACTCGGGCCGCGCGGCCCTCGGGCGCGCCACCACCGTCACGTGCGACCCCACTGCGAGCCCGCACGGCAGCTCCACCGTCCGGACCCCGTCCGCGGGGAACTGGTCCGCGTGCACCGAGATCGAGGCGGGGCAGGTCGGGGAGGACGGAGGCGGGGACGCGACGGACGCGGCGGCGGCGGTCCGGAGGTGGGCGAGGTGGGGCTTGGCGGCGGCGAAGGCGTCAGCGGCGGTGGCGTCGAAGGAGGTGGCGGTGGAGTTGGGCCGGGGGAGGAGGAGGAGGGAGGAGAAGATCGGGAGCGGGGGAGGGGACGGGGCGGGGGACACGGCCGCTGGGAAGGCGGGCTTGGCAGGCCGGACGGGGGAAAACGGAGAGGTGAACGCCGACGCCTCGAGCTCGCGGCGGCGCGGGTGGTGGGTGTCCAGCGACGACGACGAGGATGGGGAGAAGGCGAGGGAGGGGAGCTCGAAGAGGAGGACGAAGAAGAGGTATCCCGCGCCGGCGGCGAGGAGAGCCGCGCGGCAGAGGCGCTTCCGCGGCGGCGGCATCGGGAAGGGGGCGGAAGGCAGCGGCCGCGGAAGGCTCTAGAAGGTTGGGGAAGGACGGAGGAAGTAGCCGTTTGTGGGATGGAGATGGGGTGCTACTTATTGCTACTCGGGGACCTGACCGTTGCGTGGTGGGGTGGCGGTGGTGCGGTGCGGCGGATGAAACACCAAACAGCGATGAGTAAAGGAGGGAGGCTAGCGTTTTCTTGCTTCGGTTAAAATGAAAGAGCTAGGTTTATCTTTTGAAGACGGAGGAGGGTTTTGGCGGATTTTGCTCTTTTTTAGTGCATTTACAGGAATAGTGTTATCATCGTTGCGATAATAAAAATATCATTTTTACTGTCTGACCACCGCAGCGAGCGCTGAGGTGCCGATATGTTACAGGAATGCACAGTAGCCGTACGGCCAAAGTGCCAACATGTTACAGGAATGCACGGTAGCCATGCAGCCAGGGCCTTAGCCGCATGGCCACCGTGCAACCAAGCTCGCTGCCGCACAGCTACCGTGCGACAGAGCCTGGTGCCATACAGTTGTCGTGCGTCAGGTGATTAGTCTCTATCATTAATTAGTTTAATAGCCATGATTAGCCTGAAATAATGTGTTACCGCACGGTAGTCGTGCGGTAGAGATTGGCGCCATACGGTGGAGGTGGGGATAGTGTATTTTTTTAGTAACTTTACCAAGCATGCAAACAAAGCCAATGGGCCAAAAGCCATTTAGTTGTTCTGCAAAATCGTGCTCATGCTATGCGCAACGAGGGAACAAACCACTGAAAGTGAGGTGCCGTCATGTCTACGGCCCCCCACCCCCGCGCGAATTTCCTTCCCATCATTACTGGCGCATCACTATAAATTGCGAGCTCTCTCGTAGTCGCTCTTGCAGTCAGATGCTAATCACCTGCCACACGTCCACTGTGCGGCACCGGGCTCTGCCGCACGGTGCCCGTGCGGTAGGGCCTAGCTGCACGGCAACCGTGCATTCCTCTGACGTGTCGTTACCTTAGCACCCGCCGCACGGTGATCGGATGGTAAAAACGAAATTTTTGTCATTACAGCGCGACTGACATTATTTCTATAAATACATCTCTAAAAAAGAGCCAAATCTGCCAAAAACTCAAGGGTGGAGAGGAGTACGTAAGCTGCTCAGCAGCGACAAGAAGGTAGGAGAGGAGAGTACGTGAGCTGGTCAGCAGTGACTAATTACCCATTTGGATTCAACGGGGAGATTTTGAGGTCAATGGGTTATCAAGAACAGTGAGATTATATTTTGGAAGTCAGTTCATGGCTTTGCGATTTAAGCTATAGAAATCAGGTGTAAAAGTTCTTGATAATTCTAAAAAGATCAGGTGAAAACCATTCTTTAGGGTGCCTGTGGTTTGGTACATTGAATGGAATACCAAACGGCATGTAGGTTAGACTATGCATTTCTTTGTTCGATAAGAAGGCATGGGATATCGTAGATTTGCTGATACGTGGGTTGGCTGGAGGTAAAAAAAAATGTGGTTTTTGGATTCAAGGAGATTCTAAGGTTACAATTTACAATTTAGTCCTAGATAGTAAATACGTGATGTAACGGTAGGTCTTGTGTGTTGAAAACATATCTATATTACATCATGTTATCTACTTGTATGATTATATTGACTGTGTGGATGTTACAAAGATACATATTTCACAAAATTTCTCACGGAATATGACAACAGCCATGATTTGGCTAAACAACGACAATGAACCCTATGGAGCTCCACATAGATCAAGCAAGGTTTTTTAGCGAGCGATACTCAGTTATTGTTGACAAAAAGACATGTATAGTTATCACGGAACAATAGAACCTACGGCCCCGTTTGGCACAGCTCTAGCTCCGAGATCTATACTAGATCTGTGTTTGTTGACTAAATTAAAGTGATTTAAATATTTTTATTTAATATATAATATAAATGAAATGAGTCATGTAAATGCACTTAACATGCCTGCAACTCTAGATCCAGAATTTCCTAAAGATACATATGACCAGCTCTAGGAAATCTGTATAGTCTACAATCTAGATTCAGATTAGTATAGAGCGACTGCCTGATGCCTGACGACACTTTGTAAAAATCCTTTTCATTTATTGTTGAAAAAACATACATAGTTATCACATAATAATATAATATACAATCTTGATTCAGATTAGTATACAGTGACTGCTCGATGATAGGGTAAACCCACCACTGTAAAATCCTTTTCGTCGGCGTTGGGTTGTTAGAGCAACTCCAGCAGGAGCCCTCAAATCAGAGCCCCTACTTTTGATTTGAGGGCTCTCCCTACTTTTGAAGGCCCTGTTTTTTGAGTTGAACTCCAGCAGAAGCCCTCAAATTAGGGCCCTCAAATTCATTCTAGTAGGGAATGACACGCAGGACCCGTTTGTCATCCTCTTTCTTCATCTTCTTCTTCTTCCTCGTGGACTTGGCCATGCCGGCGAGGGTTGCGCTGCCGGGGAAAGGGAGTTGCCGAGGAGAGGGCTCGCCGGACTTGCCAGATCCGGACGAGGGTCGCGCCGCCGGGGAAGGGAGCTGCATCCGCGGGGCTCGACGGGGAAGGGCGGGGAGGGGAAGGAGGCGGGCGCCGGGGACAGGAAGTCGCGGAGGCGGGCGGGGATGCCGGGCGGCGCGCGTACGTGGTACGAGCGTCCCGTGTGGGGAAGAAAGCCGCGCGCAGGTGACGGTGTCCGGGCGGTGGATGTCGGCGAGGAGGCGGCGCGCGGAGGCGGGAGAGCCGAGGGAGAGGTAGAGCGAGAGGAGGGAGTTGGCGAGGCGGAGGTCGGAGGGGAGGTGGCCGGAGGAGACGGCGAAGGCGTGGAGGACGGAGGCGGTGGGGATGGTGCGGGGGGCGATGGTGCTTGGAGGAGAGGAGGAGAAGCGTGAGGTGGTCGCGGGGGAGGAGACGGAGGAGTGCCGGGAGGCGGCTGCGGGGGAGGTGGGGGAGGAGGGAGTTGAGGAGGCGGGAGGAGAGGGCGGGGTGGAGGGAGGAGAGGCCGGAGGTAAGGACGAGGGCGAGGGACTGGAGGAGGAGGCGCGGCAGGGTCGTCGGGCCAGCGGCGGGGAGGGAGGCGATGGGGAAGAGCTGAAAAATGAGAGCCAGAGTAGGGGGCCCTAGGAATGAGGGCTGAAGGGGGGATTTGAGGGGCTCCTCAAATTTGAGGGCTCTAGTAGGAGCCCTGCTGGACCTCTATTTTTACCTCAAGCCCTCAAATATGAGATTTGAGGGCTCAAGTAGGGGTCCTGCTGGAGTTGCTCTTACCGCTTGCTTTAGATTTTCGTGGTGATCGGTTTGGCTGAAAAGGTCGTGGCTTATGGCCGAAAACACTGTAGCTGGCTGAAAAAAACACTGTAGCTGACAGAGGCTTATTTAGCATAATTAAATTTAAAAAAAATTAAAAATAAAAAAATATGTTAGCCCATTACGTATAATACAAACAAATACGGGAAAAAAGAACCGGCAAAAAAGCTCAACAAAAAGCCAAAAGTTCAGAAAAGACGAAACTTATGAATAGTGAAAAATAAGCCAGAAGCCGAAGCCGAGCTGACTCGGGAGACGATGGCTGGTAGTCGGTAGGCCCGGGGCGTGGCTGTCCGCGTGCCATTGGAGCGGGCTGCTGTTCGGTGCCGGGGCGTGGATTTGACGCGCGCGTGCTCCACTCCAGCCCACGGATGCGCTGTACAGTGCCACAGTACGATAATGAGGGGTCCGTTGCGCTAGTTTGGTCGCTCCAAACGGCTTCGCTTCTTACTTCATAACTAGCTGCATAAGCACGGCGCACGCCGCGCTAGCTACCGTGTGGACCAAAATAAAAGAGACGATAATTCGCAGGGAGTTTTATAAAAAAAATCAAGGACAAATGCGTAATTTCAGGAAAATCAAAGGGGTTTTTTGTAAAAAATCGAGGACTTGTAAGGACCTGTACGTAAGTAAATAAGGACCTATACGTAATTTCGGAAACCCGCCGGGCGCAATCAAAAATTTTTTGGCAAAGAAAAAACTTGCAGGGACCTTTTCGCGAGGAAAAAGGACCTATACGTAATATTCGCAAAACCGGAGGAAAATGCCTCGGCCGGCCGTACGCGAAATCGCTGGCCACGCGCCGGCCGGCCGAGCGCTGGGCGTGACGTGGAGGGCCTCAGCGTGCAGGAAAGCCGCGGGGAGTAATAAGGGTTTGATTCCATCTTTTCTATTTTTAGATTTTTTTCCTTTATTTTTTATATTGTTTATAATGATATAATTTTTTTAAACAATTTATTTTCAGTCGTTATGGTGTAAAAATCAGAACCCATGACTTATAAACCAGTTAGAGCACAGTCATCACCCTATGTTCACTCGTTTCAGTGGGTACAGACCTCTTACTCAAATCTGCACAAATTGCCCTCTTCTAAACCACGGAAAGAGCATTAGTATCATCTAATAAGGTCCAATGTGTAATGTATGAAAAACATATATTAGACCACCTGCTACGCTTCTATACCATAGCATCAGGTGCCTTACCCTCTCTTATCGTGGTAGGTTGTGCGGTAGGGGCACCTGCTATGGTATGGGAGTGTGACAGGGGCACCTGATGTGGTATAAAAGTGCAACAGGTAGTTTGATACATATTTTTCATGCGTACGAATCTAATGTGGTCTGGTATCATGTTAGATGACATGTGTTACCTCCTAGGTCCACTGCAGTGAGAGCGCGCTATTTTTATTTTTATAAATTTGAGTAAAAAAAGAGCTATTTTCGTTCAAACGAGCGAAGAGAGAGAGCTAGATTAGGGAAGGATTCCGACGCGGAGAAAGCCAGAAACAGGGAGGCGAGGGCAGCGCGGCCGCAGCGTGGAGAAGCAAAATATTTGCCAGGCAGGCGGGCTGGTTGTTAATTGGCATGCGGCGCATGTCCGGTGGTCCGGCCCCGCCGCCTCGTGTGGACGCTCCCTCCGCTGTTGAAGACCACTCAGATCGGTTGGTGCGAGCGTTGCAGCGCGGCGGCGCCGGCAGCGGCCGCGGATGCGTCGCGGTTTTTTCCAGCTCGGTCCTGACTCCGCGCGCGTACGTACGTCTCACCGCCATCACGGCCGGGGACACTGGGCTATTGCTGCAAATCCGCTGGGCATGCGTGTTTTCTTTTCGCCGCATCTTGCAGGCGGATACCGTGACCTCGCATTTGCCGGTAAGCAAGTTTGAGTTAGTTTTCGTCTGCCAAAATATTAAGGCTCGTTAATTCAAGAAATCAGAAGCCGGAATCAGTGTATTGACTTCTTAATTTCGGTTTTTCATATTTATTGGTTTTTTAGCTTTTTTTTCTTTTTTATTGTCCATAGAGATATAACGGTGTTTATTTATTTAATTGTTAATTGAATAAATCAGAAAAAACTAACAATTATTATAATATAATTTTAACAAAAACTAATAGCTCAAAAGTCATAAGTAGCTAAAAATTGCTCGGTTGAACGGGACCTAAATCAATTATTTTCGCCTGTTCAGCTCGCGTAACTATGCCTTCTTCGAGAATGCATTCACAACGGTTCAAAGGTGTGCCAGCCTCTGTGCGAGAATCTGGAAGTCTGAATTTTGTGGCACGTGGTTTACTTTCCTGCTAGCTTGGTACAGAGTTTACTAGCCATCGATCTTGCCAGTGTTAAATTTTAACCTAATTTACATGGATATTTTGTATTTACTGGCTTGCAAGTAATCCAATTTAATAATTTATGATGGTGCACTGGAGTCCTGAATCGATCGAATTGCCGCCAAAGGATGTCTTTGAACCTTTCTACACTTTTCCCATCGAAACAATCAAGACACACACACACACACACCACTTAACAAATTCACTTGAAAAAAAAGCAGATCAAAACAAAAGTATACCATTTGACACATCGCCAATCTATCATCCGAAGGCAATCACAAACATTTCATATTAGATATTACTCCAGACGATAGCCATACACATATAAAAAAGACAGGCAGGCAGCACAGCATTGGCCAACCCATGATGAGTTCGTTTAATTTTTCTTTTGGCAGGGCGCCACAAACACAGGGTGGCAATGCCCTATCGACAGCACATTTGCCAAAACACCAGCAACTCATCATCAGACAACAGCATGGGATTGTTAGGATAACAGCATGGAATAAATCAAAGAGATCGTGATTAGATTTGATTGCTTTGTAAATAAAAAATAGAGATTATGATTAGCCTTATGTTGGCATGGAACTGGACCGAATCAGAACCAGAAGGTTTATGGGCTTGTTCTTTTTGGCTGTGGCTTATGGCTGAAAATTTTAAATTTTGGCTATTTACGGTACAGATTACGGAGAGATCGATACTCATTTGCGATTTTGGCTGGTACAGATGTTGGGTTTTTAACGTGTACTACGTTTAACTTGTAGACCCCGTCTTGATAAAATACTCCTTTTAAAAGTTAGGTATTGTGGCAGCTACGAAAAGCCGACCGACTTGTTGCCTGCCGAACATGCCCTATATGTTCTTTTTTCGTCTTTTTTCAATGATCATACGACCTAGCCCGGAAATTATACATGAATAGGGAGAGCACATGTTCACTTTCGAGTGTTTACTGTTTAGGACTCAGCCAAGCCATTTGGAGTTCAAGCGTCTGATTGGAAACTGCATGCAATGATGGATCCTGACAAGTTGTTATGCATACCAGTGATTCGTTTTTTAACCAATTTATTGCCAATTTTCGCTGAAAATGGAGTCCACCAATAGTGCAATCCAAGAAGGGCCCACTTGTCACTGATTGTATAACATATATATGAATCTTGGAATCTTGGGTAATGCACATGGAAGAAATCGGACAGTATGCAGGAATGCACAAGCATGATTTCAGGCAATCTGATACTGCTCTTCTTAGAAGAGTAGCTTACGTGACAGGAGCAATTCCATCGGCTTATCTGTTGAAATGTTGCTGAAGTATGTTGGGTGTGTTCGGAATCTCTTGGCTTAGACTTTGGCTTATGATAATTGTAGTATAAATTGTATCGATTTTAGCTATACTGATAAAAATTACATGTGACTATTTCCCTCTGTATACTGTCTCTTACGAACAGTCCAAAATTTAAAATTTTCAACCATAAATCATAAGCCATAGCACAAAAACACCCACCCAATTGATTGCCAAGGTTCAAGGGCCGTGAGCCGGTTACTGTTTACATGGCTGAGTTTTACAACATGATGTTTTGATCATGCTAGTAGGTTAGATGCAGTAAAAGGTACTGAATTTGTGTTTGGAGTTTATTTTTTTCCAAATATACAACACAATAAGGTAGTTAGAATCCGACCAAAACTTGTGTTTTTGGATGAGTGGCCCCACCTTAGCTCAATCGGCTCACTACATTAAAAGCCTATTATATGTGTAATTACATAGCAAGCCCAGTATGGCTAAGCAAGAAAATGACATGTTTGCCTTTGCTATTACAAACCCCAAGGGTGGCACTTGTGTAAGCAATCCCCCCTGGGCTATAAATATAGCCTCTAGGGCACCATAGAGAAGAGAGCTCTTTTTTGTAAGAAAAGGTTTAGGTAACAATAGTGGCGTGGTACATATATTCTATATTGCTCCTTACTGTGTCTCAGGCTCCAGGTAGCCCCCCTTTGTAGTTTTTCTGTAGCCCCCTTATCCATTGTTTGGCATATAACGACAATAGTTGGCGTCGTCCGTGAGAAGCAACATAGAAGTTGCAAGCTAAGGCAAGGACGTTGGGGCGCAATGGCACTGAGGAAGATGATGTCAGCCCCCAAGCGAAAGAGAAGTACCACGACCAAAACCACTACGGCAAGTAACAAACATGGTTCTTCAACAGTTGCACGGGCCACAGAGCGGGCGGCATCGTGAGTGGAGGACTCGGCCTCGGTGGCCCTGAGCCACACCGACGTCTCGTCGTCAACGCGACGGCCTCTGCCAACCCTGACACCTTCGCCATTACCACGCGACGAACAGAGGGCGCCCTCGTCCCTACACCGAACCAGGGTAGAGGTACCCTGGAGGTGATTTGTGGAACGTCGTAGCAGGAGCTGGCGGACCTGTGAAGGGCCATGCATGAGATGCAGGAGATTTGGAGTCAACAGACTCCTACCGCAACAGTAGTAGAGGTGGCTGCGGAGTCACAAGGCCACCACTGACACCCGCAGTGGACTCCGAGTCACCCTCAGCGTAGGTTTATAGCGGAGCTCCTAGCTGGAGGCTTCAAGATGCTCACAGTGGAACCCTACAAGGGTGATACAGATCCCCACGAATTCCTACACATCTACGAGACGACCATTGAAATTGCAGAGGGAGATGATTCGACGAAGGCAAAGGGACTCCCGCTTGGCCTGTAAAGGGTCATGCTGCTATGGTTCTTCACAATTGCACCCAGCTCCATTTACCCATGGGAGCAAATCTGGTATATTATGCACAACAATATTCAAGGCAACTACACGGAGCGAGTCGACGTCGGTCAGCTCTTCGCAATAAGGCAACCTTCGAGGGAGAATCTACGACAGTACTTCTGGCGATTTACCAAGCTTCACGAATAGGAGAAGGATGTCAACAAGATGACCACCATCAATTCCACCATTCGTGGCCTTTGGAAGGGCCCGCTCGCAGAATACAACGCCCGGAAACCCATAAGAATGGTAGCCAAGCTCCTTGACAAAATGGAGGAGTACGCGAGAGCAGAGGAGGGTGCGGTGCGGCATGAGGCCGACATTGCGGGACCTGCTCTCGAAGCAAAGCCTACCGCCGCAGCCCCGAAGGAGGGCTCAAACCACAAACATCGAAAGGGACCTTGGGGTAGATACATACTCGTCATCGAAGGGGGCGGTGACAAAATCTCTACCCCTGGAGATGTTGCCGCGACAGAGAAAATGCCCGCGGTCATGGAAGGGGGCAAGGTCGGAAAGATAGGCGCCAACAAGGGGCATGGTGTGATATGCATAGTCGAGGGGAGCATATCACACGCGATTGCCCCACCATCATGACGCTCTATGAAAGCGCGGTTAGAGAGCACGCCAAGATGGGAGGACGCCAGTGGTGATTCACGTACAACCACCCCTGGAAGTACAACTTATCTAGCCCCCCGCCAAGCGTGCTACGGATACAGGCCTCGACGTTGGGCCCCACCGAGTGATCAAGCCATCATGGGGGGATCATCCCTCGAAGTCCCCTCCGAGCGACAACGAAGGGCATACGCGCATCAAATACATCACATTGCTGCATACATTAAAGCTGACCTGTCGACTACATTGCCTGTATCGCAGAATGAACCCCCACATGTCAGCCGAGCTATCAACCCGCCCTGGAGTCGGTGTGGACTTTGCATACCAATGGGGCATACAAGGACATAGGCGTAGGGGTAGGGGCCATCATTACAACCCCCCAAGAGTCAAAGTCTAGCGTACACAGCACGCCTCGAGTTCCAAGCAACCAACAACACGACGGAATACGAGACCCTGCTATTTGGCCTCCGCAAGGTGAAGGCACTCGGAGGCAAGACAGTGCTCATGCACAGCGACTCTCGCTTACTCATTGGGCACATCAACAAATCATATCAAGCCAAGGACCCTGAACTCGTCAAATACCTCGCCGTCGTCAGGGCAAGGAATTAACATTTTGTAGGGGTAACCATCAAGTCATTTCCAAGAGCTAAAAATACGGAAGCAAATGCCTTAGCAAAAGTGGCTAGCCAAGGATGCGAGCCCTCCAGCACATTCTTCAAAGTCCTCACCTCCGCAGCAATACCACAGGACCACACAGAGCCCCGAACATGCTACACATCGGTCAAGAAGACGATTGGAGGCAACCGATTGTCACTTTCCCTCAAGGGACCGAAGAGCTAGATGACCCGCAGGAGCTCTGGAGATTTGCACACCGGGTGAGAGACATGGCGGATGGGATGTTTTACAAACGATGCGTGTGTGTGCCCCGCTCTTACGATGCCTCTTACGATGAGAAGACTGAGGGCTCCTTGCGGAGATTCATGGCGGCCTACATGGCTTACACTTAGCCCCCGTGCTCTCGTAGGAAAGGCCTTCCGTCAAGATTTTTACTAGCCCATGGTGATATCGAACGCATGAGAGTTGGTTAAGCACTGCCAAAGAGGCCAATGGATGGCGAGATTCGCACACATGCAACCCAACCCCCTCCAACCAATCCCGCTCGACATCATAGATCTACTCCCTCATGCTCCCGACGACCTTCGTTCCGTCATTGGCCTGCATCAACTTCTCCAAGTCGGTTAAGGCGATCCCCCTTGCCAGGATTACCTCTGTGGCAGAACAAAAATTCTGTATGAATAGAAGGATGACAAAAATGAAATAAGTAGATTTTCGATAGCAGAAACAATATTGCATAAATTTGAAACCTACCTTAACGTAGTCAACCATAAGTCAAGTAGGACACCTTTATGGGATCCCCATGTTATTCAACCCATTTTTATCCCTTCCTATTTTTAGCCTCACAAACTGGAAGGATTATAATCCTAGTATAACCTAACGCAATAGACCCCCTTGAGACTGAATTTTCGCACATTTTTCGGGACGTTCCCAGCAATCTAATACTTCAACAAAGATGTAAACATACAGAAGAAGGGTAAAGAGCATTTAATAACCAGAATAATTGTTTATGATCTGAATAATAGTGCATACATACATCATTAATTATGCAGACAATTATGCGGATCATGGCATATATTTTTCTAGATCAACTAGTACATTGATATATTTCATGCACTGGTAAAAGAACAAGAACACTGAAATATTTTTGGATGGCCCGATCATCCGGTGGACAATAGCAAAAATCCAGCAATCCACTTGAAAAAAATGGTCCAATATCAGTGCAATTGATTAATCCAAATCTGAATTTCACAAACAGCAAACTGCATCTAGAACCCAACAAGGAACCTACACTAACATCGATGAACGTGCAGAATAATGACTTAGCTCAATTGCTTACTGTATAAACCATGGATAGAAAAAGCTCAAGAGGCTCCTCGCAAAAACAAAAGGAGGTGCACAACATGAACAGATATGCCCATGGCAGCGCCATGCCGATAAAGAAAGCATCAATAACAGCATAAAAAGATGTGAGCTATGCTTGCCAGCTACCCCATGGATATTCTCTCACAAAAGCAACTGCTACTTTCTCCGGGCCACTTCACTGAGTTGTATCCTTCACTTTGTTCCAGTCTTTTGGATGCATGGGTCATTGGACTTTGGAGAGCACTTTCGTAGAAATACAGCCACTGTCCACACACGTATTACAACAGTACAAGCTATACAGTTTATATATTCAGGGGTCACATAGGAGCAGTGCTATTGGAAACGAAAAAGTACATAACAATGTGCTACTAGTGTTCAATAGCAACGAAGTTTGCACAGAAATCAATAGACCAATCATTCTAATGAGTAATGTGATAGGAGAGCCATCAAGTATGAAATCCACATGAAATTTACCAATCGCATTAACTAACAAACCATTGCACTAGCACCTAAGATAACAATAACATTCCAGTCAACTGGGACACATAAAGAACGAAATTTTTGATCATTTGCCCATCTTTCATGTGCATTTGATAAAATACTTTATGATGTCTTACTTGCATGTAGATCCAGAGCTCGCATAGAAGTGACACATCACAGGACATTTTACCAAATACAATGTAAAATAGGGCAAATAGTCAAATCTCCCGAGCATGCTTTGTAGATGGAAAAAAAAGCCAGATAGCACTAGCAGATAGTTGATGTCACCCGGAAAAAAAAGCTAGATAGCGCTAGCAGATAGTTGATGTCACCTATAAAAATTATGTGCTAAGAAGGAAAAAACACTAATAAAGTAAAGGCATAACCAAGTTAAATGAGACGTTGCGCGACAAAATCGGCAATCTGATAGATTGCTCATCCATACCTGATGGGTTGTGTACAACAGTTGCAACAGCCGTCGGCCACACTAGGGCCAACTTCTTTTCAGCTAATGGCTTATGACTTCTCTCGAATAAACAAACGGGACAGTTTTTCCGCCGCTATTTTGAAGCGGCTTATCGGCATTCGATTCGTTCATACGAATGTTTATGTTAGGACTAAAAACTATAAACCACAATTATAAGTAATAAGCCGTAGCTGTAAAGAACCCACCCTAGAAGTAGCAATAACTTAACTGAACCTTTAATTTATATTTACAAATGAAGTTTTAGGCATCTCTGGAAAGGTGCAAGGTTCTATCTAAATGGTTCATAAAAGAAAGAGCACTGGTGTGCTGGCTTGTCCACTTTCGAAACTAGACAGGTCAGCTTTAATGTAATCCAGGAAATCATTTCTACATGTCAGTCTCCAAGAGGCATAATTTACCATCACGATATAATTACTGAATCTTGGGTGATGAAGAACATTAGTCAAACCATCTCATTTGTTGATTAAATGAAGATTGTCGCTATGGCTGAGAGTCAACCGCTACTGGTTCCATTATTGTTATCTCACATTGCAACATTGTGGTTTTCCATCCAGCAACTTCTGCCACATACATAACATCAGCCTTGGCGATTGGTAATGTGCAGTATAATAATCATCTACGCACCCAAATTGACAAAACTTGAGACTATGAACGTATTCAACATGCCTTGTCCTATTGAACTGCTCAACCCACATACCCATGCTCACGTCTTCCATTTTGAAAAGCTGCACATCAAGCAATTGTCAATTAAATATGTTTCTTCCTTGCACTGAATAGTGATTAGGCATTTTCTACCTGTAAAAAGAGATTTCCACAGTAGTCCACATGCCAATTTTATCATTATTCAAACAAGAGCTCAAATAATGGGCCATATAAGGTTCTTAGCAGCTATTACTCAACTAATACGGAAGAATTATATACAGTTTGACCTAATGAAGATAATGTATCGCCTTTTTTATTCCTTATTATTGATATGTTTCTATCCTATTGTCCATGAGGTATTCTGGAAAGGTTTGTTTGCAATTTAATGATATTTTGGCAAGCCCGAACATCAAATGGCATTTTGGCAAGGAAATTATAAGATCCTACCCTCAATTTTTTGTTTGTGAATCCTGACAAAATAGAGCCAGCAATATCGGAAGATATAACATATCCAGGGCCATTTGCATAGGGTGGATACTCCTCTGCTGGCCACTCCTGTGAAGTGATAAGCAAGATTAGAAATATCTAAGCTGTATGCAGATATAACCAAACTAGTGATATCAACTAGAAAAAATAAACCAAAAGGCCACTACAACCCTGATAAAATCATGTTGGGACAAGGTACAAGGTTGTAAACATAATACTAAATGTTGACATATGGTTTAGGCCAAAAAAGTCTAAAGCATCAATGCACAAGTAGGGCCCTATTGACTGCAAAAAAAAATGCTATCATGCTTCTTGGATAGCTAAAGATGTTAACAATAAACAGCAAAGAGTCACATCTTCTATTATCAGCGCCTTAGAGGGCCTTTCATCACTTGCAGTAAGTGATCCTTCACTTTGGTACATGTAGACAGTAGAAAGAACATTATAGGAACAAATTAAAAAGTAATTCCAACAAGAACGAATCACAATGATAATTGGATGTCCCTATCCTGATATGGACACACTTTTTTTCAATCTCCAAATCTCTGAAGACACAAGGATGTTGAGTGACAGTAGACAGAAAATACAATTCCTATTTATTTGTCATGGGCCAAATAAAACGCATCCCAAGCTGAATACAAATTAGCAAAACTGACCATTGACATTTAATAAAGAAGCGAATACTGCAAAGTCCAATTCGCTTTCAGAGAAAACAGTTCCAAATACCAAACGAAAAAAATATATTGATCATCCAAATAGGGGGGGGGGGGGGGATTCAATGTCAGCTATATGAAGTTTAAACTGTCTTCAGACAGCAACACAGTAAATATCAATGACCAAGTACATTTTTATGGAATCATCATTGTAACAAAGTAGTTAAACTTGTATTTCAAGCAATAGAAGAAAGAATGACAAAAGATACATGAAAAATGTTATCCGATAACAACAATAGTCAAACGAAATATCACATATGTTTTACCTCATAAGTCACGGCCCATTTCCCATGGCGCAGTGCCCTGTGGTGAAAATTGATATTCCCTATGTAGAGACTTCTATCACTTGGTACCTTCTTAACTTCACTGATTACTGAATCAAGTCTAACAAAAGTATCATCATCACACTTCATGACATATTTAGCAGAGACAACATGAACCTGATCAACCAAGTCCACTACTGTCAGAAAATAACAAGATAACAGCTATAGGCTATAGCACTTTCAAGAAGAATCAATTTGATAAGAAACTCTTTGCCATACCCCATACTCGCATATTGCAAGAGTCTTCAGAACAACTAAATCATAGTTATCCAAGAAAGGCACAAAAACAATGTCCCCAAAAAATTCTGCCTCCTTTTTCAGCTCCACATTCACTTCCTTTCTGCCATGCTGGAGATACGAAAGTCCATGAGTTCAAGTTAACAAAATACATGAAGACACAAAAGCTATCGGATTTACGCTCCATGATTTACCAGTGCAACAAAGAAACGAGCTACCACATTTGGTGACTTCTGGACAGTGGACATCCATGTCTTCCTCACACCCATACGCTCAGCAAAATGATTGCCAGATGACAGGATGCCAATGAAAATCTCAACTGGCTCGTGAGGCAGAGGAAGGGCCTGCCAAACAGTTGACATCTCCAGATAACTCTGTGGTTCAAAGCTCGGGTGTGTAGTGGGTAAAGACCCTGCAAACACTGATTGCACATCAAGGTCCCCATTCAATGACAAGCCTGTGGCGTCCTCAAGCACAAATCCCTGCAAGGGCCACAAGAAACAAAAGTTAACTACAAAGGGAGGCCCAGATATCCAACCCAACCTCAACTATTTCCCAACCACTAATTCTTTGAACTACTGTAATGCATAGTGCGCCACCATTGACTATGCAAGTCATTCACCACAATTTCTTCCTGCATTCTACATGAATTGGAGGAACATATGCACTTACAGTGCGGTAAGGAAAAGAAGTCACATGTCGCCCGTCGACATTCACATGGTACCCCTCCAACCCAGCGCTCACAGTAAGAACAAACAATCGGCCCTCTGCAAATGGATAGGGCCAATCGATATTGCCCTCCTTCCTCTGCCCGATCAGCCGGTTCAGCCACCACGCCGTCTTCGACTCCTCAGAACGATCCTTGTTGTCCCGAATCCACTTCTCACACTTCACCAACCCGTCCACTGCAAATCAATTCACTCATTCAACACATTTGAGCAGAATCCACCTGAACTAATATGATTGAATGAACTAACAGGGGTCCCCAACCGGTTTCCTCATGAGCATGAGACTTCCAGCCCTCACAGCGGAGTGGAGTGCCCCACTGCATGCGGTAGCAGGTGTTCTGCTCGATCACCGGCCTGCCGCTCCAGTCGCCGCGGAGGCGAGGGTTGAAGTGGAGGATGCGTGGCGGGTCCTCGCCGTCGACCGTCTTGAGCTCCAAAAGCTCCATCATGAACTGCGATACCATGATCGGTTGTTCCCCCTCCCTCAGCACCGCGATCCTGGGGTCGCGCTCCGCGTGCGCTGGCCGAGGTGTCGCGGCCACCGTGATGTGGGACCCCAGCGTGAGCCCGCACGGCAACTCCACCACGCGCCCCCTCTCGAGGAACTCATCGGCGGTGAGCACGATCGACTGCGGGCACTTGGCCTTCTCATCCGCCTCCTCGCCGGATGGCGGCGCGAGGGCGGCGGGTTCGAGGTTCTCGAGCTCGGAGAACACGAGGGCGCCGGCCGCGACAGCGTCGGCTATCGGGCGGCGGAGAGGGCCGGAGCGGGAGGAGTTGAGGAGGCGTAGGTCGAGGCCGGATACCATGCGCGAGAGCCGGCCATCTCGGGCGGAAGGGCCGGAGACGAACGCGGGGCGGGGCTCCTTAGCGGGGCGCGTGGGTGCCGCGCGCTCCCCGGGACCGGAGAGGTGTAGGAGCCGCGCGCCACCGCCTCCATTACCACCACCTGACAGCGAGGTGGACACGAGCGGCGACTCGAGGACGAACACGAGCACCGCGTAGAGGAGGAGCACGGCGGCCAGCCCCTCGATCGCTCGCCGGCGGCAGGAGGCCGCTGGCCTCCGCATTCCGCCGGAGCCCGCCGCGACCGGGGAACCCGCGAACCCTAACCCTGCTCGAAGGAGGCGCTATGCTGCTATGGCGTCACGGGCGCAGGGGCCGCACGGCGAACGAGACTGTTCCAGGCGATGGGGAGAAGAGGACGAGAATTTAACACGAGAGGAGAGGGCGGAGTAATTAATGGCCCGATTGGTACTAAAATTAAACACATTCCATTAAGAACGAAATGGCGGGTTGCTTTTGAAAAAGTTTTGGTTACTTCAGCATTACCGGTTTGGGCGTTCTCTGATTAAATTGGCATTGTGTGTTAAGGAATAGAATTACGACATGCCCAATTCTACATGTCAGCTGTATATAGGATTATGCTATATAAAATTTTAGATTATACGAAGAGAAGAGAAATATATTATCTATTATTATTATTTTATTATTATTATTATTATTATTATTATTATTATAAAAGAACGAGTTGGTGGCTGTATGTCCATTCTCTTTCAACAGTTCTATTCCATCAACTTCTCACCATTCTCCACTTTCTAACCAATCAAAACAGCTCTCTTCTATAGCACGATTCTTTATACATTCAATGAGTTCCGTTGTAACACACATGTACATAACTATTAAAGATGATTTTATAGGCAATTTTTACTGTCTATACTATTGCATAAATAACTATAGAGATAATTTATTATTCATGTGAGCTATTATAAATAATTTATTATATAAATTGTTTTTACTTCTAGTTATAAATAATATAAAAGTTTATTATAGATTACGGTCGTCTATACCGTTATACGAATTTTGGACATATATAGCACTGTTGATCACCAGAATTCCAATTGTAGCCCCCAAACGACAAGCTTTCCATTTCTAGCCCCCTCCCGACCGCATGATTTTCTTAGAGCTGACACATGGCAAATCGTGCGGTCCCCGACCATATGACCACTGTTCACGTACTAATCGTGCAGTCGGGGACCGCACGACTACTGTTCATCCACTGACCGCACGACCTGGTTTTTAAATTTTGTATTTTTGTTCGATTCGAAAAAACATTTGGTGCACGCAGCCAATTCACAATGTTTTTGCGAAGAACATTCGCCAAAAAATGTTTTTGCGAATCAAACATATTTTTAACCGTTCACAATGTGCGAAAAACACAAACGGATTAACTATTCCACCGCACTATAATTTGCCTCCGTACGTACGAGTTATTCAGAGCTCAACCGTCCCTACAAATTTCTTCCGAAAAATAACCGCACTATAACATCGCACGGCGATCGTACCATTGAGAACCTACGAAAATCACAAACGGACCAGCCTACCTATATTGTCTGTCATTCTATTTCGAAAAAATAACAATCTAAAAAACATTTCGTACATGTATCATCTACACTGCGTAACGAATTTTTAAAATATTTTTCATAATATTTTGCACCTCCTCTACTATATTACAAAATTGCTACTAACTCCAAACAAAATAAATTACAAATGAATATACGTAATATTTATAAATATAAACAATTTGCACAATTAAATAAACTCTGATCTACACAAAATACAAAATTTAAAAGCTAGGTCGTTCGGTCAGGGATGGATGAACAGTAGTCGTGCGGTCACCGGCCGTACGATTAGTACATGAACAGTAGTCGTGCAGTCCCTGAACGCATGATTAGTACGTGAACAGTGGTCGTGCGGTCGGGGACCGCACGATATGCCACGTGTCAGCTTCAGAAAAATCATACGATCGGGAAGAGGCTAGAATGAAAATCCTATTATTTAGAGGCTATAATTGGAATTCTGAAGATCAACAATGTCATATATGTCCAAAATTCCCGTTATACGACTCAACGTGCGATTTGGGAAGGATGTAAGTGGGGTGAGGGTGGACCCGGTGTAAAGTGTTTTAGGACCGGGTTGCAGGTGGGAGCCGGTTAGAAGTGGGTTGTGGTGTATGAACCGTGTTTAGGGAGAACGAGGTGGGCGGGGGTTTTCACGTGGATTGAGATGGGGCCAAGCCGGCCGTCTGACTGTTGTTTCGAGGGGACGACGTGGATCCCGTGTGGTGGGTGTCCGGCTCTTTTTGTCTTTTAAGTGAATTTTAATTTTTAATTTTTTAGTAATTACTATTTATTAAATTAATAAATTAAATTAAAAAAATTTATAAATGGTAACTAAAAGGACAGAGCGAAAGCCATTAACCACCTCTGAACTTTTTTTCCCAAATGAAACTTGTAACAGTAGTTCCTAATTATGTAAACTCTGAAGTACTTACTTGATGTAGACGTACATCTTGGAGTCAATCTTCTTTTGACGTAAATTCTGAATGCACCATTTTATCGTGACGGTTTCTTCGCTTTTAGTTGACCCTACTCTCGACTCGAGCCACATGTGGAAGACGTACATCGGTGTACGCGGTACGCCTTAGGATTTAAATCAGCTCAGTGCACACGAATTTTGCACATATTTCAATTGCGTTTACATAGTGCCAATAGATGTTTCTTTTTTTTTTAACATAACAAGAGTAGATGACAATTTCTTCTCCACTCTTAGGTTCCAAACGTGACCATGTATCCAGGTGAGTCAAGGTTACAAGCCTCTAGATCATATCAAATCAAATTATTAAATCTTCATTCGTTCCTTTTTCTTCCCCAGGTCTTCTTTAGGACCTGGCAACTAGACGTTCTTTTCGATGACAAGCACAATTTGGAAGCAAAATTACCAGAACATCGGTCTGAACGATATAATGGATTTCTGCCATTGTTTGTCCGTTTTTGTATTTCAAGCGGTACTTCGTAGTTTCGACTCTCCATGTGTGATAAACATCCAGACAAATTCTTATACTTCCTACGGAAAAATTCATTCCGTTGAAGGAATTTTGTAACGCCGACTTAAGACAGTCGTGAATTTAATTAGAACAGTAGCTTTAGCTGATGGATGATCGGATGGGTTTTTTTAGGCCGTGGTTTTGACTTTTGGCTTATTATTTTTTAATGTTGATTGTTTGTGAGATATAATACATAAAGAAAGATAATTGTATGTAATTTTGATTGATATAGCTGAATTTGGTATAGTGTTTACTATAATCTACCTGTAGACTCCGCTTTGAAAATATATACTATTTAAATTTTAGTACCTATAGTAAAAAAATGATAAGCTAAAACAAAAAAGAATCCAGCCGATGATTCCAAGGTGGCTATCAATGGATGAATAATTGCATAACAAATTGTGGCAGCAATTAACAAGTGCCTACACAAATAGTCAATTGGTTAAACTGAAAGGTGCTAGTATAACTGTAGAAGTTTTTTTTGGCTCTTTTCCCTGGACACTTCCTTCTTATTCATTCTTTTTTTAGTGACAACTGATTACATGGCTCTTCCTCAAATACCTCTTTTTCTTTCTTTTTATTCCTAGACAATTGACTACAAAACAAGTACCCCTTTGATTCACAAAAATAAGTTATTTTAGATATCGATACGATCTCTAAAACGTAACTTTTATCATTAACTATTATTATAATATATTTGTAAAATCTAACAAAACTATAATAGTATGAAAATATTTTCGATACAAATCTACGTATACAATTTTTATATATCTAATTTAAATATTTAAAACATATTAATAGCTAAAATTTTTAAATTTTAACTACACGCATTCCAACTCGACTTGTTTAGAGCAAGGCTAATAATACAGCCTTCAGCTGGATGTATGGACACCTACAACCCACTTATCAGCCTATTCATATAGTAATTTACAGTCAGCTGAAGGATGTATGACCCACCCCTTTCTCTCACAAAGTTTCTTGGTTCTTGTGCTTCAGCTGGCTGTAAACTTACAACCCACCTCTCTTCTCTCTTCTCTCTCTCCTTACCTCAGCATATAACCTACTAACTTACCTGAAGCGGAGAGAGCAGCATCTGGTCCGGCGTATACTTGCTTACGTGCATGTGCACCAGGTGTCGTGTTATTTTGCACCGACCACTACTTTACTTCCGTTAGCGTACGGTACAACCTTTTGGACGACTAGGGATGCATGCTTGTACGCAATATATAGTACTAGACTATATACTAGTAGCTCCGCCATTATGCCCCGCGGGTTCCCCGCCCAGCAAGCGCCCCACGTCACCGCTTCCCCGCCCGCGCGCGCGCCCCGGCCGGCGCGTGGCGGGGCATTTCCCGTACGGCCGGAGGAGGTAGTTTCCTCCGGTTTTGCGGAAATTACGTATAGGTCCTTTTTTCTCGCGAAAAAGTCCCTGCAAGTTTTTTTTCCCAAAAAAATTTTTGGATTGCGCCCCGCAGGTTCCCGAAATTACGTATAGGCCCTTCTTTACTTACGAACAGGTCCTTACAAGTCCTCGATTTTTTTCAAAAAACCCCTTTACCTTTCTCGAAATTGCGTACGTGCCCTCGATTTTTTTAAAAAAACTCCTCACGAATTATCGCCTCTTTTACTTCGGTACACACGGTGGCTGGCGCGGCGTGTCGCCGCGCCTATGAGGCTAGTACTACTAACAATAGCACGCATCGCGATTTAATTGAGATACAGTTGGAAAGAAAGCTAGTTCGACAATCTACGCTAACTAGCGTGCTTTTGTTTAGTTATTAATGATCGGGTTGTACAAAGCTGTGTCAAATTGTACTCCAACCACGTGTATCTTTTAGTCGTAGAACAGTTGGTTCATAGCCATCTTGTCAACTGGAGTACCTCCAGTTGTCCAAAAGCCTAAGGTACAGTAATTGATGTACCAAGGCTTGCGTAACCTATTGAGAAAATCGGTGTATTAGGCTAAGAGGAGTGTCTTTTTGGGTCTTGTCAAAAGAGGATGAAATTTGAATGTTTAGTTTGTGATTGCTTTCAAGTGATATGCTATCTCTATTTGCAAATATGTAACTCTTTTGTGCTTTCTCATCACAATCAAAGTCATATAGAATATGTATTTTTTTTGACCTAGAGTGAGAATTTCCTAAAAAAAAAATTGGATTTAAGTGGCTTTGATAAAAACTTGCTCTTTCCTTTGCCCTCAATCTATTTCAGTGCTCTCTTAGTCATCTTCATGCCTTGAACTCAATTTAAGACGAAAGAGAGTAGTCTTTTGCAAAACTTCTCTCCCTTTGTTAAAATCAACTTAACATTTCTAGGGTGTTGCCAATGTGTTCATTAAGAGATAGATTGAGAGACTATGTGCAAAGGTCTAGACCTATTTGTGATGATCAATTGATAGTTGAGTTTAATTGAAATTCAATTTTGCAAAAGAAGTGCAAGTTCTGGAATTTCAAGGTGCTGCTAGGATTTAGGCAGTCTAACTGGCCTATGCATGGTTGTTAGACCGGTCTAAGTGTTGGTGGTTTGATAGGTCATGGTGACCACGATCAGACTGGCCAGAGCGGTCTGACCAGCCTTATGGTGGTAGCCAGACCGGTGGTGAATGGTGATGTTGAATGGGCACCAAACACTTGAATCTATCCCCTCTCGTCCACTTTTGTCTATCAAATCAAACACAAAATTAAATCATCATATACACTGTCATCATATCAATCAAATAACAATCCATATGTTTTTTATCCTCAAATCAAATAGATAACTTAATTATCCCATCCCATCCCACTAAATTCTAACTCACCCTGTCCCATCCAACTAATCACACCTGAAGTCACTGTCTCGGTCCCCGCGCGTGAAGTCGCTCGCTCCGTCCGTGCGGGAAAACCCATGGTGCCGCTCACGTCCAGCATAGCCTTAGGGCATCTTCAATGGTCTGAGTCAGCTAGCTATATGTATGTACACATCAGCATATATTCTATGTGGAGGAAATAGAGTATGCAAAAAAACCGAGCCAGCTCTTCCTTAAGCACTAGTCTATAACGCAAAATGAGGCAGGCTCTAAAATGATAGCCCTTTTCTGTGTGTGCATGTAAGCATCAAATAGCTATCCTTATAGATAGTTCTTTAGAATGCTAGTTTTTAGTGTGTACTATATAAACTAGTATAGTGCCCGTGCGTTGCCATGGTTTCATTTAAACGATCAAGTAATCAGGCTGCTGAGCTCATCATTAAATTCAAGATATAACAAGACTTAATACAACAAAATGAATAGCGTAGCAAGGTGGTCTGATTCTTTCAGTTGTCACAGGTTCTGAGGTTCAGCTCCTTCACTGGCTCCCTCTTTCTTGTCTCTTCATCTGCAGCTGCTCCCTCTGTTGCTGTGGTATATAATTTGTGTCACAGTTATGCTAGAAAATTAGAGAATCTGACCAGGAACGATGACAACGAACTTACCCTGTCCAATGGTGTTTGATATGTCGCTAAATGCAGTGCGGGCTTGTCGCTTATCCGCCATGTCGGATCACCTGTAATGCAGTAACTCGATGATTGCCTGTATCAGAGTTAAAACTTAGGAACTGATGAAAATCTGAGAGAACTAAACCCTGCTGCAGCCATCTAATTCCGGAAGTGCCAGCACAATATGAGGAGGTTGTTTAGGTCATTTCAATATTTCATAATTAATGGCTTGTACAGAGAAAAACTTCAGGACATGTAAAAAATATGGAACTCTAAGAATTGTTATTTCTAAATTGTGAATTTTCTTACTACAATTAGATTTTGCTTCCCATGGAAGGATAATGATGCAGGTGTTTCGGGACAACGAGCCACCTCTTAGTAAGATAAACCCATTGTATTTTTTCATCAAATTTTTTAAACTGAAACTTTCTAGATGAATAGTAATAGATCATTACGTACATATGAGGGGCAGTCCATTTGAGCAAAACAGGAAGTAAGATGCAAAAAAAAAAAACAATGTTGCGAGGCAATACTTCTCCAGATGAACCTGAGTGATGCCAATTATCCACCTCACAGAATTTACATGCAAATGGAGTGCCAATGTCTGTAGTACTGCAACTGGCAACAAATGCCTTGATGACACGCGACAGCCTTGATGCCTATCAGAGGTGTATTAAATTGTGGTTAACAATTAAAACAAAATGGCAAGCCATGCACGCGAGTCAGGTCTATCGCATTCATAATCTACATGGACTATTTGTGATGGTACAAGAGAGGTAGTGAAAACATCATTACTGTGAAACCCAAGTTCCAAAAGTCAGAAACCTGGGTAATGATGACAATGACATTTCATTTTAGGTAACTGGAGAGATGGTGGAACAACTGAGTAACTGAACTGACCGATGATGAAATACATCTGAGAGGTGTTAGCTTGCTAACACAAATGGAAAATTTCATAAAGCAGATAAATATGAAGTTCACTAATTCACATAGTAATTGAATTGGCCAAACAACTCTCGGCTTATCTAAGGCATTATTTTTTATAGTCTGCAACTAATATACCAAATTTCTGAATGACAGGACCAATACTGGACAGCTGACCAAAATAGTAGAAACCAATCATAGTACGCTGATTTAGTCTACACATTATAATAGCATTCAGTTAAACCTGAGCATACATGATTAGGATTAGGATTAGGATCTTCAGTGCACCAACAGTTGCCGGTCTACATGACGGCAGAGGCTACAAACCTGCCATCTGATTACAAATAGCCCAAAACTACGAATTGTAGTTGACATGGTCAAACCTGAGTTTCCTAGGACAGCTGACGCACAATGATGCAATTGAAGCTTGCAGATTCTTGTCACCTACAATGCAAAAATTATGAATAGCCTACAATGCATTATTTAATCTACAATGTTAAAATAATGGGAATCCCCATAAAAGGCTGGTCTGATAGCATGCATTGAACACAAAGAGTAGAGTCAGCTAATGTGAGGAAAATAATAATGATCCATGGTATTTTAGAATGAAAGCTACTGTCATGTTTCAAATAAAATTTACACATTTTTTAAATCATAAAATCCATATTCATGTCAGACCACAAGACTCGGTTACAAAACAAATGGCAACACAAGCAATTTAACAAACTATACTATTACTAAAAAATGGTACTTTATTGTTGTATAATCGTAGGAAACTAGAGACTGCAAGAAATCATTGCTGTTGTGAAACTACAGTAAATCTGAAGCTATGAATTGCAGACAACAAAAAATGTGAGCACATTGAGTGAACCTGGTTTGCCGCTTCGTGCCCTGTCTGTTTGTCTGGACGAATCCAAAAACCTGAAACAGAGAACGCACCACTGAATAACCACTCAACAGCTTGGCGATGGTGAACGACACATATCTAATGCAATGTATAGATAGATATCATATATATTTGAAAACCATCACTGAATAGTGCACTCCGACCAGCCGCAGCACGCGTGCGGCACTCCGGCGCGCGTCCCTGCCGGCGCGAAGCCCTGGCGGCGGGCGTCCCTGCGTTGACGATGGCGAAGAGGGAGCAGAGCCCTGGCGGCGGCCGCGACAACGAGCAGCAGCAGCAGCCCGGCCTTGCGACAGCCGACCAGCCGCAGCGTTCCTTGGCGCGCGTCCGCGTCCCTGGCGGCGCGCGTCCTCGTCCCTGGCTGGAGCCCTGGCGGCGCGCGTCCTCGTCCCTGACTGGAGCCCTGGTGGCGCCCCTCCCTAGCGGCGCCACTCCCTGGCTGTGCGGCTGGCTGGCGGCGTGGGAGAGGGAGAGGCCGGAGAGCGGGCGTTGGGGAGAGGGAGAGTCGGGCCTCGCGCGTCGCGCCGTGGCGCGTGGGGTGTGCGCGGGAGGGGAACGAGGGATGAGTGATGAGGTTTGGTCCCAGCAATCTGATCCGTTGGATCTGAGTGAGTAAGAGAAAGACAAGGTTAGATGGGATCTTGTCCCTTCATTTCAAACGTTGGTTGGGTTTGGTTGTAAATTTTTGGGTGTACTTAGGATAGCTAATGACTGTGTTGTACAATTTTCTGTGTGGCTTTAGGATTGTTTTTTAGGTGCATTATATGATAGAAGAGATGATGTGAAAATCTTCTAGTTAGTTGCTAGTTAGAACCATTGGAGATGCCCTTACGTCAACCAGCACATCCACTTGGTCCAAGGAGTCACGTTAGAATAGTGCTTCTAACTAGTATTGTCTAACACCATGGTCTTTGCAATTAATTGGGCATCCTTCAACTCAGCACCTTTGGTATGTGCTCTACGTCGTCATGACTCGGATGTTATTCGAAATCGCGACACATGAAAAAAAAAACCGACATTCCGGAACGCTAAGTTAAACGACGATTTATAGCTTTTTTTTTATAGTTAGCTTATTTTTTTTATTATAGCTGATGATATCTTATTTAATATAATTAAATTTAAAAACAAAAAATAAGTTAGCCCATTACGGACAATGCAAAGGAATACGAAAGAAAGAAAAGGACAAAAAAACCCAAACAAGCTAGAAAAAATGAAATTAAGTAATAGTGAATTAAAAGTCAGAAGTTAAAACTGAAATGAGCGAGACAGCTAGATAGAAAAGCTACTTGGGTGGATTCTTTCAGAATGTGGTTCTGGCTTTTAATTTATGGTTTTAGTTCTTTCTATTGACGACAGTACGCAGAGAGAAACAGTCGCATGCGATTTTGACTGATATAGCTAAATTTGATATAATATATATTACAATCTGACTCTGTCTTAAAAAGATATATCATTTAAAAGTTAATTACTATAGTAAAAAATGATAATTCAAAGCCAGAAAGGACCGTTATTTTGCATAATGTCTAAGACGCCGTTCGGTAAAGTTCGTAGCGATGTTTGTGGCTTTTGCGATGCCAAACTAATTTTCTTTTTATTTCTGTGGAATAGCAGTAAAGAATAAGAAAAATGCTACCACATGAACTGAACAATTTTTCTCTGCAGACCACATGAACAGAATAATTAATTAAGCATCTAGACTGTCTCTTCTTTTCAAATTCTAAAGATTACTTTTCATTTTTTCTATAGTAACTATTTTTTAAATAAAGTATCTTTTTAAGATAGAATTCATAAGTTAATTACAGTACACACTGTAACGACTTTATTTATATCAGCGAAAACCGCATGCGAGTTTTTGTTATTCCACACTGTCTCTCACGAGCAGCCTAAAACCCAAAAGTAACAGCAAAAAATTATAAGCTGAAGCCAAAAATACATGCCCAATTAACACAGCAGAAAAAATATCCTGCACCATACCCCATCGCGCTCATTCCTTGGACGCAATAAGCTTCCCGTATACACCATTGTTGTCAATTCCATTCCGAAGGCTATTACAGTTTGTCTCTTGGCATAAAATGCACCGGTATTGGTCTATTCCGATGTACCGTTTCAGATTTTAAAATTTCAATATAATAATATATATTTATTCACAAGTATATGGGCCTGTTCTTTTCAGCTTTTAAAAACTGCTTTTCGACTTTTTTTTACACTAACTAACTTTTAAACGGAGTTTTTTTTCAAGATAAGGTCTACTAGTTAATTGTAATACATACTGTACCAACTTCATTTATATCGGCAAAAACCGCATGTTCCTGTTACCCTGTAATCTCTCACACACAAATAACCTAAAAACCACAAACCGGAACCAAAAGCTATAAGCTCCAGCCAAAAAGAACAGGCCCTATATATAATTATATATACACACGATTTTATTTAGAATCTCACTTTAAATATGTAATTATAGCTAAAAATGTGGGGGTTGCTTTAATTAGGCCCAATACCGGAATGGATGGAACCACCAATTTCAACCGAAATGGTCCAGAATGATCGGTAGTGACGCCGATATGGAATTGAGCCTGCTGTGTGCTGCTTTGAGTGCCGGTATGATTATCTTATCTGATCTATTTCTTTCGTACAAACGCACATTGTCACGTCTACTTAGTGTTAGAAGACGATATAAACACTCGGCTTCTCTACTCCTTTCGCCCCCATCTCATTCCAGAGATAAAGTAAGGGGTCACATGTGCTTCATATACCCACTTTTCTCGCTTCCTTCTCGCGTACACATCTCTCTCGCTTTTTCCACTGCTCGACTCCTCTATCTAAAAATTACTTTTTTCAGTTACTACTATTTATTTTCGATCAAAAGCTATAAATCATAGTATGTATGAACAGACCTAACTGCTCAAGACTATCCTCCTGTCGTCTAAAACGAAGTATCCTGGCATCGTACAACACCGACAATGGCTGTGCCTAGCATTGATAGAATTGATAGAAATGAAGCTCAACTGAAAAGCCCCAAAATTTCAAACCAAAAATTTTCCTTTATTTTTGCTAAATTTTCGAGTGTTTTCTGGAAACTTTCCCTTTTTGGAAAGTCGCCCGAAATTCCGCTTTCCCTTTCTGGCCAGGCGCCTTCCTTTCTCCTTTGGCGCCTCCTCCTTTCCCGCTTTCCCCGCCGCTCGGCTCCTCTCGCGCGGACGCCTCCTCCTCCCTCCGCTGGCGCCCCGCGCTCTCCCCGCTTCCTCCGCGCCCCAGCGCCTTCCCCGCCCTCCCTCGCTCGCTGGCGCCTCCCGTGCTCCCCGCCTTCCCCCTCGCGCGTGCGCCCGCGCCTACATCCGCCCCCGCACCGCCTCTACGCGCGCGCGGACAGCGCCGCCCCTCGGATCCTCCCTCCGCGCCCACTGTTTCAGACCTCCTCGCCCCGCCGTCCCGACCGCCTGCAACGTCTCCGCGCCACGCGTCGTCGCTCCTCTGCGCCCGACCCCACCTGGCAGTCCCCGCCTCCCCTTCTCCCACGCGCGGACGCCTCCCCCGCTCTGCCGCAGCTCCACCTGCTCCCGTCGCGTCGCCATCGCTTGTGCAGAGCCGACGTCATCTCTGCGCGGAGGAGACGCCCGAGCAACTCCCCATCCCCTTCTGTTGACTCCCCAGCCGCGCCCGTTCCTTCTCCCCGAAGCCTTCTCCTCCCTCCGCCCGGGTATAAAACCCCCTCCCCCTCTCCAGCTTGCCCTCTTGGTTCCCCAGCTTCTCCACCACTCTCATTCGCCTCCCACCACCCTAAAGCATCTCCCCGTGCAACTAATCGAACTCCCATCGCCCGTAGCTCCGCCACCATCCTCCCCTGCGCCGGCGACCCCGTACAGCGGATCTTCCCCTCCCCTGCTCCATTTCTCGATTGCATTCGCTGAGAGCATCACCAACCCCTGCTAATCATCATGCTACTCTCGTTTGGCCAGGAGAATCCCCGAGGAGCTCCGGCACCGACGACCCTCTCCGACCGCCGCACCCTCTCCGTGGCCAGCTCACACCGCAGCCTCCCAGCTCCCACCGCCGCTGCCAATGTAAGCACCCCGACCCCCTGTCCGTGTCATCGCCGCCGATTGGCCCCTCTCGCCGCCGGCAACCCTCTCCGCCATATTTTACCCGAGACACTCCTTTCTCCCTCCCTCCCTCTCCGTTGATCTCCTCAAATGCTAATTAGCCAAAATGGATTCCTCGTGGCGAACTCTACTCGGTGGTACCCTCTGCTGCCGCCAGAGAGCCTCCTGGCGCCTAGGCCGCCGTCGCCACCGAAGCTCTGCCCCGTTGCACTGTAGCGGCTGGAGGAGGAAGACGACTCCCTCCCCGCGTCGTGGCCCCTTCTCCGCCGTCCATCTCTCCTGTGCCATCTAACCCCGAGCGTCGGATGGCCGCTTCTCTCCGCCGTCCGATCCCCTTAAACACCGCCTCCCTTGGCCGTCGGATTTCCCCCGGCGTCCCGCTTCGCCCGCCTCCCTTGTATCTCAGCCATCCGATCCTCCCCCTCGCCGCATCGTGTCCGCCCGCTCGCTCGCTATCCCGCCCGCTCGCTCCTCCGCGTGTCGCCCATCCGAGCTGCCTCCGCGTGGGCTGCCTTCCCTCGGCCTGCGCCGCCTCCCCGCGCGCGCTCGCCCGCGGGCCACGCGTCGCCGTGGGCCGCGCTGGCCGTTGGCCGCGCGGGCCGCACAGTGCCAGGCCGCACTGTTGCTTTAGGCCGGCTAGCACTGTTCACACCGATTTTCCAATGATTTATTCATTTCCAAAATCCCAGAAAATCCAAATAAATCCTAGAAAATCACAGAAAATCCCAAAAATTCCCAAATTTCTCTACTTTGCTCCAAATAATATTCTGGACCCAATGTTGGCCTCCACTTTCACAAATTCATCCCAGATAAATTCCTAAAATTCCTCATTTGGAGATTTATGCAATTTACTCCTTTTTAAATAGTTTATTTTTCCTCGCTTGATTAGTCTCAAGCTGGATTTAATTATTTTATGTGTTTGCGCTAGTCTCGAAGATCCCGGAAGTTCAAGTGCAGGCTCGGGATCCAGGTGTTTCTTCGTTCGAGCTAGCCGAGATCATTCAAATCAACGGCAAGTCCCAAATCCATTGATCATATTGCAACCCATGATGTTTATTTATGTTAATATGCTATTTGCATTATGCTAATTGTGAAATGTTAGTTTGAAATAAAATAAAATGTTTAGAATGACTTGTTATGTAGTTAATCCTACCACCGTTAAATGCCCTGTTAAATTTGTTGCCACGCCTTTGCAACCCTAGAAATAATTATCTGTTAATCTAGATAAATTATAGGGTATTATTATCATGCAAAGTCTTACACTAATAAGGTTGTGGCTGCGGGCCAATAGAATTTGCAAACCCGACTCTAGGGTAGGGTGGTATGGGACACCGTGCCCTAGAGCGGAGAGTGCTTGCGGGCGCAAGGTAGGGTAAGGGGGTTGTGGTGCGCCGCAAGATGGTTTTCGCCCATCTCTTACCCTAGGATTGGAGTAGGGTAAGTGGGGTTGAGGTGCGCCGCTAGACGGTTTTCGCCCACCGCTTACCCTAGGTTGGGTCGCGGGCCTGGTGAGGTTACGGACCATGTGAAAATAAGGACTGAAACCCTTACGCTGAGCAAATGTCACAGTGATCGCTCAACCACAGGAGTTGACTTGTCAACACTTGTCTAGTAGCTGCTCAACTCGATTGAAACTCTACAGGTGAGGCGGTGGAGGAGGTTTAGCAGTGAGGTTAGGCAAGCCGTGATTGGGTGCCTAACAACGGTAGAGTTCACTCGAAGTGGCACCGTTTTCTTTTTGTTTTGTGTGTGTGTGTGTGAGCGAGCCAGACCCGAGTGAATTCTACCGGGTAGAGCCTATATAAAGAGCTAAGCAGTGAAACGACCTGGCTTTCTTAACTCTTTAGCGGGAGTTAAGGGATCGTGTGGGTAAAGCTGAGCAAACTCTGCAGAGTCAAACAAATGGTATTCGAATACGCCGTGCTCCCGGTTATTGGAGCTGTGTCACTTGGGTGATTCCAGTCGCAAAGCTTAAGTAGTTTTGTAAATGTTTAACTTGTTTAGGTTGGCTAATGAACTCTTGTTGAAAAACCCCTGAGATCTTGAGGAGTAGTTTTGGGTCCCTTTTATAAAATGATTGCAAATAAAACTGCATCCACTCAGAATTAATAAACCAAGTATACTCCCTTCCTTTGATGTTCCGTGCATGTAATAAGTTAGGGTCCCTTTGGGACTTGCTGAGCCGGTTGATTGGCTCACGGCTTGCTTAATCTAATCTTTAGAGGATCAAGACGAAGGAGAAGGTCTCCCCGTTGAAGAAGTCCCGGAGGATCTTTTCTTCGACGAGGACGCTTGGCTGTAGGTCTTGGCCGCGCTCAAGTGGATTCTGGAAGTCTTTTGTAATGTAATTATACTTTGGGCTTGCACGCCCCGCTGTCAAAACCTGGATGTTAATCCTTATGTCAAATATATGCTGGACTTTTGTTGTAAGCATGCAATGGTATACTCTTGCGCGACGTTCCATAATTGTTCATGCGTGAATAGTTGCGGAATGCCGTGTCCGTACGCGCCCCTGGAAACGGGGGCGTTACAAGAAGTGGTATCAGAGCAGGTTCTTGACCGTAGGTTGAGACCAAGGCAAACTAGGGAGCGATTCTATCGCAAAATTTAATTCAAGCCATAAAAAGGGTTTACGAAAAATATAAGTATTATTGCTGTCTTTTTCCTCTCTCGTTGCTACCTTATCTATCTTAGTTTACTTTTGCTTAAGTTTTACTTTCGCAAAATGTTTACTGCTTTACTCGTCTAGCTTCAAAATTTCGGTCCTCAGTAGTTGGAGGAGTAGCGATTGTTCGCTAGATTAGATTGACCCTGAGTGGTAGTGGTATTTCTTTGTAATGTAAAGTAGGTGTAATCATGAACCCTAAGTGGTTTGTGTACCACCTGCATATTGTAAATTTATGTTCATTATCCTTGTATGTTGTTTTGCTTAATTATCAGTAATCCCCCTGCGTTCAAAGCTTTCTCCTGTCCCCTTTCGCTCTCGTTCTTACCTTTTTTCGCCCTATACTTACCTTGAAATTCAATGTCTTACTTATCTACTCTTATTGTCCAAAGCCGCTGCAAAGCTGATCTCATGTTCCCAATTGGCAGATGGATCCAACACAGCAGAATGGTCAGACCAACAGGCAGGGTGCACCTGCCACAGATCAAGCCACACTTGCCAGCATAATAGCGATGATGGAACAAAATCGCTATCAGAGAGAGCAAAATATTCTGCGAATGCTAGATCAACAGACCCAGTTGCTTGAGCAGATAGCAGCCAGATCACCCAGTGTCAAGGTGACACCCGAAGAGTCAGCGTCAGCATCAAGCGCAATTGCATTGAAGTTTACAACATTCCTGCAAACTCAACCCCCAAAATTCCCTTCAACCACAGAGTCACTGAATGCAGATAGCTGGTTACAAGATATTGAGAGAAGAATGAATACTATCCAGTGTACAAATAGGGAGAAGATTCTCTTCGCCACCTATCAGCTGTCCGAGCCCGTAATTTCTTGGTGGAATGCTATCGAGTGGATACACCCAAATAAGGAAGACATTACCTGGGAGGACTTTGTGAAGAGATTTCGTAAATCATACATTTCCCCTGGAGTTTCACTGAAAAATATCAGGATTTTCTTGATCTGCAACAAGGAGAGAACTCCATCACAACATATCTACAACAATTTTATCAGTTATCCCAATTTGCTCAAGAGGAGACTAACACTGAAGCTAAAAGGATGGAATACTTTATGAAAGGTCTACAACCCAATATGAGACAACGCCTTCAAACCCTGAATTTTTCAAGCCTATTGAACCTGGTTGATCGAGCTCTACAGATAGAAGAAAGACCAGGTTACGTGAAAGTTATGAAACGAAAGCAGCCTTCGCCTACATCACCAACGGCTTGTTTTCACTGCGAACAGGATGGGCATTATCGTGACAAATGCCCACTGAAGTCCTTACCCGGAGAAGAAGCTAAAGAGCAAGCAAAGCGGCAGACATCATCATCCCGCCTGCCACCGATGGAAGAAGGTGAATCTTATCCTAAGAGGACACGAATGGAGGATGACAGAAAGCGTGAAACAGCACACAAGTCTCAGTCTTCGCACAATGCTCAGCAAAGCAAGACCACGGGATCACCCTCATTTCAATCCCAACCCTTCCGTCAGTTTGTGACGATACCGAAGACCCAGTCCGGACAGTCCCAGCAGTATGCCACTCCCTCACCACTCGCCATCGAGTGCCTCACCTGCGGTGGCAAGCACCTTGCTAGCAGCTGTCCACGAAGGACAGATGCATGTTTCCATTGTGGAGAGATTGGACACTACAAGCATCAGTGTCCCAGAAGGAGTTTGTCATCAGAAGCAGCTAAACTCCAAGCCCAAAACCAGCAGATAGTCAAGGAAATATGAGCTATGCAGAACAAGAAATGAGATGATGTACTTTTGGTTATCCTTTTGTAAACCAGTTGGAAGAACTTAATGGTTTGTCTGTAAATTACTTTAACTAAGGCTTGTGACAAGACTATGAAAATGTATG
Organism: Dendrocalamus latiflorus; assembly: GCA_017311315.1. Classification (NCBI taxonomy): domain Eukaryota; kingdom Viridiplantae; phylum Streptophyta; class Magnoliopsida; order Poales; family Poaceae; genus Dendrocalamus; species Dendrocalamus latiflorus. The sequence goes on along the minus strand of CM029643.1, from coordinate 26,605,719 downwards.
AAGACCATCTGTGTAAAGTGTAATGGATGAGAAGTTCATGTTGCAATGAAGTTAATCCTAACGGACCCAGACATATATGTAGCCCTGGTACTGCATAATTCAGTTAAGTGTGAACCTGTAGCATATAACCAATGATGTTATACAGATACAGGTGAAAAGAAGTGACAGTACCATCGGAAGACAGCAAACCTTTTAAGATTCGAAAATAAAGATCGCAATTAAAGAAAATGAGTCAAAGTTGGTCCGGAAAAGATCAAGGCAGGCATGAAATAGAAGCCCTCAAAGACAGTAACAGAAGTGAGGAGCTTTCTTGGATTGGCAAGTTAATATCGCTGATTCATAAAAGAATTCTCCAAAATATCTCGCCCGCTTACTCAACTGCTGAAGAAAGACAGACCATACAATTGGACAGATGTTTGTGAAGAAAGTTTTTAGTTGTTGAAGACCAAATTGACAACGACAGCAGTTTTGATTTTGCCCAATCCCGAGAAAGAATTCCAAACCTGTTGCGATGCTTCAAAACAAGGTTTAGGACGTGTGCTTATGCAAAATGGAAAAGTTGTTGCCTATGCTTCGAGACAACTGAAGCCACATGAAGAGAATTACCCCACACACGATTTAGAACTAGCAGCTGTGGTGCATGCACTCAAAAATTTGGCGGCACTACCTGTTAGGGAATCGTTGTGAGATATTCTCAGATCACAAGAGCTTGAAGTATCTGTTTACAACAGCCAAAGTTAAACATGAGATAGCAAAGAGGACTGGAATTGATTAAAGACTATGCGGTTGATTTTCAGTATCACCCGGGCAAAGCCAATGTAGTGACCGATGCCTTAGCAGAAAAGCTCACCCAAGCAAAATCAAGATGACAGAGTATCCACCAGAGTTACAGAAGGATATAATACAGCTGAATTTAGTTATCACAGAACAGGGTGAAGAACCAGTATTAGAGATTCAACCACTACTGACAGATCAGATCAAAGCAGCACAAGATGATGATGCAGAGATTCAAAAACTGAAAAAGAGAATTCAAGAAGAACGCTCAACAGAGTATGCAGTAGATGAGCATGGAATCCTTACTTTCCGTGGTCACTATTGCATACCCGACAAGAAGGAATTAAGAGAGTTAATCCTATCCGAAGCTCACTCCTCACAATTCTCGATCCATCCAGGAGGTACCCAGATGTATCAAGATTGGAAAAAAAAGGTATAGGTGGAACCAAATGAAGAAAGAAGTAGCAGAATATGTAGCTAAATGTGATGTATACCAGCAGACCAAGATAGACCAACAGAAACCATCGGGATTGTTGCAGCCTATGTCAATTCCTGAATAGTAATGGGATAGCATTGGTATGGACTTCATCACTGGACTTCCCAAGACTCGTGAGGGATATGATGTTATCTGGGTCATTGTCGATAGATTGACCAAGGTGACTCATTGCCTCCCGATCAAACAGACCTATGGGAAGGATAAGCTGGCAGAGTTGTATTTGACAAGGATTGTGACTCTACATGGAGTTCCGAAGAAAATTGTGTCAGACAGAGGAGCACAATTTACATCTAAGTTCTGGGAGAAGTTACATGAAGCAATGGGCACTGATTTGAATTTCAGTTCAGCATATCACCCTCAGACAGACGGACAGACAGAGAGAACAAACCAGGTCTTGGAGGATATGCTAAGAGCTTGTGCTATTGTGTATGGAGCAGCGTGGAATACTTGCCTCCCGTTTGCTCAGTTCTCATATAACAATAGCTACCAAGCTAGTATCCAAATGGCCCTCTTTGAAGCACTTTATGGCAGAAAATGCAGAACCCCTCTGAATTGGACAGAAACAGGAGAGCGACAACTTATTGGTCCTCAGATTGTTCAAGACACAGAAGAACATGTTAGAATTGTCAGAGACAGACTCAAAATGGCACAAGACCGACAGAAGAGCTATGCAGATAACCGCAGGAAGGATTTGAGCTTTGAAGTTGGAGATTTCGTCTACCTCAAAGTCACTCCATTCAAAATAGTTAAGAGATTTCAAGTTAAAGGCAAATTAGCACCAAGATATGTGGGACCGTTTCAGATTATCGGAAGAGTTGGGGAAGTAGCTTATCAAGTGCAGCTCCCACCCAACTTATCAAGAATACACAACGTGTTCCACGTATCCCAGCTTCGAAAGTGTCTACGTCAACCGACAGATGAAGTGTCATTGTCAGATATTGAATTGCAAGATGACTGCACATATGCTGAAGAACCACTACAAATACTTGAAACATCAGAGAGGCAGCTCAGAAACAAGAATATCAGATTTTGCAGAGTGCAGTGGAAGAATCATACAGCGGATGAGTCCACTTGGGAACGAGAGTCAGACTTGCAGCGGGATTTTCCCAACTTACTCCCTGGACCAAGTTAATCTCGGGGTCGAGATTCTTTTAAGGGGGGTAGGTTGAAAAGCCCCAAAATTTCAAACCAAAAATTTTCCTTTATTTTTGCTGCATTTTCGAGTGTTTTCTGGAAACTTTCCCTTTTTGGAAAGTTGCCCGAAATTCCACTTTCCCTTTCTGGCCAGGCGCCTTCCTTTCTCCTTTGGCACCACCTCCTTTCCCGCTTTTCCCGCCGCTCGGCTCCTCTCGCGCGGACGCCTCCTACTCCCTCCGCTGGCGCCCCGCGCTCTCCCCGCTTCCTCCGCGCCCCAGCGCCTTCCCCGCCCTCCCTCGCTCGCTGGCGCCTCCCGTGCTCCCCGCCTTCCCCCTCGCGCGTGCGCCCGCGCCTGCATCCGCCCCCGCACCGCCTCTACGCGCGCGCGGACAGCGCCGCCCCTCGGATCCTCCCTCCGCGCCCACTGTTTCAGACCGCCTCGCCCCGCCGTCCCGACCGCCTGCAGCGTCTCCGCGCCACACGTCGTCACTCCTCTGCGCCCGACCCCACCTGGCAGTCCCCGCCTCCCCTTCTCCCGCGCGCGGACGCCTCCCCCGCTCTGCCGCAGCTCCACCTGCTCCCGTCGCGTCGCCATCGCTTGTGCAGAGCCGACGTCATCTCTGCGCGGAGGAGACGCCCGAGCAACTCCCCATCCCCTTCTGTTGACTCCCCAGCCGCGCCCGTTCCTTCTCCCCGAAGCCTTCTCCTCCCTCCGCCCGGGTATAAAACCCCCTCCCCCTCTCCCGCTTGCCCTCTTGGTTCCCCAGCTTCTCCACCACTCTCATTCGCCTCCCACCACCCTAAAGCATCTCCCCGTGCAACTAATCGAACTCCCATCGCCCGTAGCTCCGCCACCATCCTCCCCTGCGCCGGCGACCCCGTACAGCGGATCTTCCCCTCCCCTGCTCCATTTCTCGATTGCATTCGCTGAGAGCATCACCAACCCCTGCTAATCATCATGCTACTCTCGTTTGGCCAGGAGAATCCCCGAGGAGCTCCGGCACCGACGACCCTCTCCGACCGCCGCACCCTCTCCGTGGCCAGCTCACACCGCAGCCTCCCAGCTCCCACCGCCGCTGCCAATGTGAGCACCCCGACCCCCTGTCCGTGTCATCGCTGCCGATTGGCCCCTCTCGCCGCCGGCAACCCTCTCCGCCATATTTTACCCGAGACACTCCTTTCTCCCTCCCTCCCTCTCCGTTGATCTCCTCAAATGCTAATTAGCCAAAATGGATTCCCCGTGGCGAACTCTACTCGGTGGTACCCTCTGCTGCCGCCGGAGAGCCTCCTGGCGCCCAGGCCGCCGTCGCCACCGAAGCTCTGCCCCGTTGCACTGTAGCGGCTGGAGGAGGAAGACGACTCCCTCCCCGCGTCGTGGCCCCTTCTCCGCCGTCCATCTCTCCTGTGCCATCTAACCCCGAGCGTCGGATGGCCGCTTCTCTCCGCCGTCCGATCCCCTTAAACACCGCCTCCCTTGGCCGTCGGATTTCCCTCGGCGTCCCGCTTCGCCCGCCTCCCTTGTATCTCAGCCATCCGATCCTCCCCCTCGCCGCATCGTGTCCGCCCGCTCGCTCGCTATCCCGCCCGCTCGCTCCTCCGCGTGTCGCCCATCCGAGCCGCCTCCGCGTGGGCTGCCTTCCCTCGGCCTGCGCCGCCTCCCCGCGCGCGCTCACCCGCGGGCCACGCGTCGCCGTGGGCCGCGCTGGCCGTTGGCCGCGCGGGCCGCACAGTGCCAGGCCGCACTGTTGCTTTAGGCCGGCTAGCACTGTTCACACCGATTTTCCAATGATTTATTCATTTCCAAAATCCCAGAAAATCCAAATAAATCCTAGAAAATCACAGAAAATCCCAAAAATTCCCAAATTTCTCTACTTTGCTCCAAATAATATTCTGGACCCAATGTTGGCCTCCACTTTCACAAATTCATCCCAGATAAATTCCTAAAATTCCTCATTTGGAGATTTATGCAATTTACTCCTTTTTAAATAGTTTATTTTTCCTCGCTTGATTAGTCTCAAGCTGGATTTAATTATTTTATGTGTTTGCGCTAGTCTCGAAGATCCCGGAAGTTCAAGTGCAGGCTCGGGATCCAGGTGTTTCTTCGTTCGAGCTAGCCGAGATCATTCAAATCAACGGCAAGTCCCAAATCCATTGATCATATTGCAACCCATGATGTTTATTTATGTTAATATGCTATTTGCATTATGCTAATTGTGAAATGTTAGTTTGAAATAAAATAAAATGTTTAGAATGACTTGTTATGTAGTTAATCCTACCACCGTTAAATGCCCTGTTAAATTTGTTGCCACGCCTTTGCAACCCTAGAAATAATTATCTGTTAATCTAGATAAATTATAGGGTATTATTATCATGCAAAGTCTTACACTAATAAGGTTGTGGCTGCGGGCCAATAGAATTTGCAAACCCGACTCTAGGGTAGGGTGGTATGGGACACCGTGCCCTATAGCGGAGAGTGCTTGCGGGCACAAGGTAGGGTAAGGGGGTTGTGGTGCGCCGCAAGACGGTTTTCGCCCATCTCTTACCCTAGGATTGGAGTAGGGTAAGTGGGGTTGAGGTGCGCCGCTAGACGGTTTTCGCCCACCGCTTACCCTAGGTTGGGTCGCGGGCCTGGTGAGGTTACGGACCATGTGAAAATAAGGACTGAAACCCTTACGCTGAGCAAATGTCACAGTGATCGCTCAACCACAGGAGTTGACTTGTCAACACTTGTCTAGTAGCTGCTCAACTCGATTGAAACTCTACAGGTGAGGCGGTGGAGGAGGTTTAGCAGTGAGGTTAGGCAAGCCGTGATTGGGTGCCTAACAACGGTAGAGTTCACTCGAAGCGGCACCGTTTTCTTTTTGTTTTGTGTGTGTGTGTGAGCGAGCCAGACCCGAGTGAATTCTACCGGGTAGAGCCTATTTAAAGAGCTGAGCAGTGAAACGACCTGGCTTTCTTAACTCTTTAGCGGGAGTTAAGGGATCGTGTGGGTAAAGCTGAGCAAACTCTGCAGAGTCAAACAAATGGTATTCGAATACGCCGTGCTCCCGGTTATTGGAGCTGTGTCACTTGGGTGATTCTAGTCGCAAAGCTTAAGTAGTTTTGTAAATGTTTAACTTGTTTAGGTTGGCTAATGAACTCTTGTTGAAAAACCCCTGGGATCTTGAGGAGTAGTTTTGGGTCCCTTTTATAAAATGATTGCAAATAAAACTGCATCCACTCAGAATTAATAAACCAAGTATACTCCCTTCCTTTGATGTTCCGTGCATGTAATAAGTTAGGGTCCCTTTGGGACTTGCTGAGCCGGTTGATTGGCTCACGGCTTGCTTAATCTAATCTTTAGAGGATCAAGACGAAGGAGAAGGTCTCCCCGTTGAAGAAATCCCGGAGGATCTTTTCTTCGACGAGGACCCTTGGCTGTAGGTCTTGGCCGTGCTCAAGCGGATTCTGGAAGTCTTTTGTAATGTAATTATACTTTAGGCTTGCACGCCCCGCTGTCAAAACCTGGATGTTAATCCTTATGTCAAATATATGCTGGACTTTTGTTGTAAGCATGCAATGGTATACTCTTGCGCGACGTTCCATAACTGTTCATGCGTGAATAGTTGCGGAATACCGTGTCCGTACGCGCCCCTGGAAACGGGGCGTTACATCAACTGTCGGCGTCACCGAGGTCAGGCAGGGGCGGAACTGGCCTCGGGCTGCCGGGCTACAGCCAGGAGCATGGATATGCTAGTAGCGGTACCCCTCACTATGTATATGTTCAGAATTGCAGCCCTCAACGGCTCAGTGCGACGAGGATGCTCGCCGGCGACCGGCGGCGGGTTGACCCCTCCTCTGGTTGATCGCAGACATGAGCAATGGGCAGCAAGAAGTACATGACCCCGTCGGCAATGGCCATGTCACCATTCCCCGAGCTCCACAACGGTTGGGGGACTAGGCCTCCGCCTCCACCGCGTGCTGCTGCCGATCTGCCGACGGTGAAAACCTCCGACATCTGGATATGCTTGTACTGACGGTTCATCACTCGAAGCACCTTGTAGCCTTGTAGTCTCTAGTGGAGGTGACCGGCACGAACGCGAACAGAGTGATCGAAGGTGATGCGCGTGTCCTCCGGCAAGACGTGGACGGCACCGGTGGCCGGGTTGAGCACCTGGCGGCGGTTTTTCCATTCGGCAACGCAGGTCAGGTCAAGGTACTGGCAATCCGCTTGACGGCGTGCCGGCGTGGTCTGGCAGGTCCATGACACAGACGTACCATTCAGAGGCGAGGGACCAGGGTGGCAAGCAAGGTTACAAAACGGTTTCGAATTCTTAACGGTCTGGTATGACCGATAGCATCGATTTTCAAAGAATTTTAGTAGTCTTCAGATCAAAAATTTCAAATAAAAAACATCCGAAATCGGTGTAAATCGAAGACAAAATCATAGTAAATCGGATAAACTCGGAGTAAAACGAAATATTTAAGATCGATCTGTAGTGTCATGGGGTGCCCGGCAAAACTGATTTTCACCTATTTTTGGCATATTTTTATAACCCTAATGACAAGAGGCAGCTATGAAGGACGGGATGCCGGATAGGAAGGTCCGCGACGACAGACAAACAGCGCGGAAGCGGCACATTGACTTAGCCGGGAACAGCAGTAGGATGTGATTTGCATTTTGCATCATCGAGTTGGCCCCGCTCCAACGAGCTTCTGATTTTGGTTTCTGGCTTCTTAATTTCGTCCTTTTAGGTTTTTTGCTTTTTCTTCTTATTCCTTTGCATTGTTTGGAATGATATAACTTTTTTTATTTTTAAATTTAATTTTGCAGAAAAACTAATAGCAGTTATAGTGCATTTTCATACGCTACAGTGTAAAAAAGCTAGAAGCTTAGACTTATAAGCCTTGTGGAGTACCACCCAAGTTCAAGATGGATTGGAACATGGATTACCAGTAAGCAAGCCCCTTGTGTAATTTTATACATAAGCATAACTAATGCATCCAAATTGTTTCACAGTTCTCCAGCATCATTAAGCTTATATGCATGAACTTATTCTTTAGACCATGGATATTACGGCATCGCCTAGGTGTTGCGGTGGTGCAGGGAGGACGCCGGGGAGGTTCGCCGCGCCTCGGCCTTCTAGGGGAGCGCCTGGGAGTGCTGGTCGTCCATGGCGTCTTTGGCGAAGTTTGCGGCGACAGCTTGCCAGGTGAGTGCACTGAGAGAGTGAGCGTAGCCGAGGGCCCGAGCGATATTTAATCGAGTGACTGTTGACTTGTGCATTGTCTATGGCACAATGAAGCGAAGCGATAGCAACGGACTGAATAGTAGCCGACCCGGCGGAACCCTAACCACCACCGCTGCTACTCCCTTCGCCGGTGCCACCGATCCACCGGCCTCATTTCTTTGTTCATCTTTTTCCTCTGCCTCATTTCCACCAGCCGAGCTTGCCTTATTCGTCGTTCTCTGCTGATCTACTCCGAGACAACTTCTTGGCTCTTGTTGTCCTAGTCATGGAGGTGCATGCTAGATGCTATCCTATGATGTGGATCGTCACTTTGTCAGAAAGTTGAAGAGGTCTGCATTATGCAATATGATGCTATTGTATGCTATCACCCTTGATCCTTCATTGCTTTGTCTAAAGTCTGGACTCTAAAATGTGAACTCCTTTTGCTCACCTTGCCACGCCTAGAGGACGACATGGCGCCCGCCTAGACGCCATGGTGTCCTGGCGTCCCGTAGCTGCCGGTGTCACCGAGTCTGCTGTGACAACCATGCTTTAGACCTTAGTTAAAGTTTTTTTCCCAATAATCTTTGGGGATAAAAGAAAGCGATCCCTCTACATGCACTGGTACCACAAAAAAAATTGAGGAAAAACAATAGAAAAGACTCCTACTGCGCTATATTAAATAGGTAATAATGTACAAAAGAGAAGAGGGGAAGGAAAAGGAGAGGAAGGGAAAAAGAAGGATTAAAAGGACCGAAGCCAGAAGCAAAGCAAGTGGTGTGAGTCCATTTTGACTCTATTGAGGAGAAGAGAAGCCTCTAATTTCAGTCTTGCCTTTCAGTCATCCAGACTGAGTAGCTACTGCCGAGCTCATTTCTAATTTTTCAAATGTGCCAAGCAGTCATGATGAACTTCTTCATGAAGAAATGCCCCGAGTGAATTGATTTTGTGATAATATCCTTGCTGGTGTATCCAAATCCGACTCCTAGTGGATCCCAATTACATTACAGCATTGAATAGCAAAAGAGCACTCAAAGAATAGGTGTGTAAGGGTCTCCACCCTATGAGTAGCACAAAGTATACAAAGATTATCTCCATCCATATTGAGGTTCTTCCTCATTAACATTTCTTTTGTATTCAGCCGATCCAACATGAATAGCTACGCGAAAATCTTAAGTTTGGGCAGACATCTACTCTTCCAGATGAGAGGGAAGGCTGGGGAAATGCTCAATTGGCTATACCAGCGAGCATACCATTTTTTTTAGTAAAGGGAGTTTCCCTAGATGTAGGTCCATTGATATGAAGTATGCTAGCTTAGTGTAACTCCATGGAGTAAGTTTAGCAATTGAGAGGGTTTTTGATAGGCTTCTTCGGATAGTGGTAGGTGATATAGAACGTGTGGCTCCATTAAGTTCCTGTAACTGTAGGCCGAGATGTCTTGATGTCTTGATTGAGGGCGAACAAGTATAGTTTCGAACATTTTGCGCAAAGAAGACCATCCCAATAGTCCTTCCAGAATAATATATCTTGCCCATTCCCAAGCTTTTCCATTGCAATGCCTCGAAACTACGTGATGCTCTTCATTATATCTTTCCACCAGAAGGATCCACATGCCTTTGACACATGAGGCACCGAGTTAGAGTAATATTTGTGCCAAAGAAGTTAAACCCCATGGAGTATCACTTCTCCCATAGAATTTGTGCAGGTGCTTTAGAAAAAGGCCCTTGTTTAGGACCCAGAGATTCAAGACCCCTAGGCCACATTGTAAGATTGAGAAGGCCGACTAGAGGCGGGGGGGGGGGGGGGGGGGGGAGGGGGGGTGAATAGGCGGTTTAAAAATTTTCTTCTAATTTAAGCTAACAATTAAGACTTGCTCTATTTGCCTAAATCAAGTAAGCAATGTAGTAACTAAATTCAAGTTGGTTTAGCCCGAATAGCGACTAGAACAAATAAACTTCCCTAAGAGCAACAATAATTCTAGCCTAAGTCAAGGTTTGCTATTCTAGGTATACAAGCAATCAAATTGATTCAAAGGAAATAAATTGCTTGAAAGTAAATGAAGTACAAGAAGGCAAACCACAAGTGACACAACCACCTTTTACCGTGGTGTTCGGAGACTTGCCGGTCTCCCCTAGTCCACGTTGAGGTAAGCCCGAACAAATTGGACTAGCTCCACAAATTAAGCCGAAACACCTTGATCACTAGAGGTAGCTCTCCCCCTTTTCGGGTAGGCGAGCTCCAACCTTCACAATCATGCCGGGCCTTCTCACAACCTTTTTGAGAAAATCACCGAACACTCTCACCAAGCTGTCCATGTGTCAGCTGAAAGCATCTAGGCCCCTAAAAATATTGGTTTCGTAATTAATGACATTATGTGAACATGGAACTAAATGTGTGTTAAGTGTTTGGAAGGATTAGTCCCAAAGGCAAAGTAAGAGGTACACAAAAAGATTTCACGAGATTCAAACAACTCCAAGACAACAAGGTAAATAGTTTAGGGTACTTTTATTTTACCGGTCTTAGGAGAAATGTTGGAAGAGCAAATTATAGGTTAGATGCCGTACTATTAAGAGGGATCATGGTTAAGTGCTTGATTACATGCTTCTGTGCCTTATGGATCAATTTAATATCATGCATCCATCTTAAAATAAAATTGAATTAAAACTATGCATTGTCAGAAATATTGGAAGTACCGGCGTTCAATAAGCGAAACTTCTGATCGGCCGGAAGTACCGGAGTTAAAATCGCGGAACTTCTGATCGGCTGGAAGTACCGACACTCTTACTCCAACAAGCAATATAGCAACATCCGTTGCTATGAATGCGACGAGAAGGGGCACATTGCTTCTCAATTCCCCACCAAGAAAGATGATAAGGAGAAGTCATCAAAGAAGAAGAGCTACAACGGCAAGAAGAAGCTTTTCAAGAAGCTTCACAAAGACAAAGATGGCAAGAATGAAGCCCACATTGGCGAGTGGAATTTCGAAGGAGTATTCCGACTCCGACTCAAGCGAAGACGAGTCTCCCAAGAAGAAAGGGCTCGTTGGCATCGCCATCAAGGAGGCTTCATCACTATTCTCCAATCCTATATGCCTCATGGCTAAAGAAGAAAATGTAAAATTACTTTATGACGATGAACCCTCTTATGATGATCTCATGGACATGCTAATTGAACTAAATGAGTTTCTTGTTAAAGAAAAATCAAAATTTAAGATCTTGAAGAGAGAACATATATCTCTACAAGAATCTTATGAGGAGCTAAAGGAAGCTCATGATTTACTTCTCCAAGAAAATAAAAAAATCTTGTACTAGCATTGGAATTGCATGTGATATTTTGCCTAGTATAGAGATATCAAAATCAAGCATGTCTACATCTTGTGATGATCTTCTTACTATGCCATGTTCATCAAACATTGATTCCAAAAACGCTTTAGCTCTTGTTCATGATGGTATGCTTGTAAATGAAAACAAAAATTCAAAGGAACAAGTATTAAAATTAAACAAGAGTTTAGAAAAACTCTCATCCTTCTAAAAGTATCATGTCAAACTTTAGGCCATTAGAGCTCTTACATATGGATTTGTTTGGGCCAACAACCTACAAGAGCATCGGGGGCAATAACTATTGTTTAGTCATTTTAGATGATTACTCTATATATACATGGGTATTCTTCTCAAATGGCAAAAGCGAAGCCTCCGGCATTTTCAAAAGTTTTTCAAAAAGGGTCCAAAATGAATTTGATTTTAAAATAATAAAAATTAGGAGTGACAATTGTTCCGAGTTCAAAAACACTAAAATTGAAGATTTTTGTGATGAACTTGGAATAAAGCATGAATTTTCCACAACCTACACTCCGAAGCAAAATGGAGTTGTAGATAGGAAAAATCGGACATTAATTAAAACAGCTAGGACAATGCTTGATGAATATAATACTTCCAATAAATTTTGGGCGAAAGCTATTAACACCGCTTGTCATGCCATAAATCGCCTTTATTTGCATCGTCTTTTGAAAAAGACTTCCTATGAGCTTCTCGTTGGAAGAAAACCAAACATATCCTACTTTATAGTATTTGGTTGCAAATGCTATATCTTAAGAAAGGGTGTTCGGCTCTCTAAATTTCAAAGTCAATGTGATGAAGGATTTTTGTTAGGCTATTCTTCAAATAGTAAAGCTTATAGAGTTTTTAATAAAAACTCGGGTTTAGTAGAAGAGTCTTGTAATGTTCAATTTGATGAAACTAACGACTCTCAAGACGAGCATGAGAATTTGGATAATGTAGAAGTTGAAGGACTACACAAAGCAATGGAGAATATGCAAATTGGTGACATCAAGCCAAAAGAAGATCCAACATCACCTAGCTCATCAAGACAAGTGGAACCACCCACCTCTTCTACAACAAGCAACGTTCAAGTCATAGAAGCTGAAGAAAAGAATCAACAACCAAATACCTTCAAGATCCACAATGCAATCGCCAAGGATCATCTAATAGATCAAATATTGGGTGACGTGAGTAAAGGTGTTCAAATTCGCTCTAGAGTAGCTTCATTTTGTGAACATTACTCTTTTGTGTCTTCCTTTGAGCCAAAACGTGTAGATGAAGCCCTAGATGACCCGAATTGGGTTAATGGCATACATGAAAAGTTGAACAACTTTGCTCAAAATGAAGTTTGGACCTTGGTGGAAAGACCCAAAGAGCACAACGTAATTGGTACAAAATGGGTCTTCCGGAATAAATAAGATGAAAACAGAGTTGTGGTAAGAAACAGTGCAATGTTAGTTGGTCAAGGTTATACTCAAGTCGAGGGTTTAGATTATGATGAGACATTTGCACCCGTTGCTAGACTTGAGTCAATTAGATTAGAATCTTGCTTACTTTTGCATCTAACTTTGATATTAAATTATTTCAAATGGATGTCAAAAGTGTTTTCCATCCCAAAAGTGCAAAATTTGAATTAATTGGATATTTGGATTTCGATTATGCGGGTTGCAAAGTGGATAAAAAACACCTCGGGTAGTTGTCAATTGCCAGGTAGGTCCCTAGTATGTTGGTCTTCCAAGAAACAAAATTCCATAGCTCTTTCAACCGCCGAAGTCGAATATGTTTCCGTCGATAATTGTTGTGCTCAATTGCTATGGATGAGGCAAACCTTGATGGATTATGGAATTAAATTCGATAAAATGCCTCTCGTGTGATAATGATAGTGCCGTTGAAATATCAAATAACCCAGTTCAACACTCAAGAACCAAGCACCTAGATATACGTCATCACTTCTTGAGAGATCATGTGAGCAAGCGAGACATTGAAATTAGCCACATCCGAACCGAAGATCAATTAGCAGACATATTCACCAAACCTCTAGATGAAAGCCACTTTTGCAAATTGAGGAATGAGTTAAATGTCATAGATTACTCAATGTAGCTTGAACTCTTGCCTCATTCAAATTTGCTCTTTTGATATTCTTTTGTGGTATTTTCATTGAATTATCTCTTTTCTCGAGCAAAAAATTGATTACTTTCATAAAAACTATGTTCTTAGACAAGCAATAGCATTATTGATGCATAATGATCCTGAATGATCTTATTTGAGTGCAAAACTAGGGATCATTTGCATTATTTTAAGATCTAAAGTCAAAATTCTGAAAAGTTCCAGAAAAATTGGAACTACTGCCGTTATATTTGCGGTACTTCCGATTTTCCAGAAAAATCGGAACTACCGGAGTTGTTTTCACAGTACTTCGATATCCTGAGAAATCGGAATCGGAACTTCCGGCGTGTTAAGAGCGGAACTTCCGAATCCTGCGAAATTTAATGCTCTGTCTTGTAACCGCCATCTCCCTGCCGTTACCTCTTCATTCAATACCTTTTTCCTCTCTCTCTCACATTTCATCTCCCAAAACCGAACTCCCCTCACTTTTCCCTCTCCCTCTCTTCCTCTCTCCGAAAAACACTCCCCACTCTCTGATCTTCAAATCCAAGGAGACTTCTTCATTTTTGGGCGTTTCTCTACACTTCTAGGGTCCATCTCCTTCAACTTCTCAAGGTAAATGAGATCAAGACCTCCTCTTTATCTTGCTCTAAGGATCCTAGGGCTAGGTTAGATTTAGTTGAAAATGCGATGGTTTTGCTGCAATTTCTTTGGACAAATTAGTATATTTGATGTACAATGATGTTTATACATCCATGTATTGGATTCAATCCCAGCAATACCCCAAAAGTTTGAAGATTAAACTTGCCCTAGAAATGACTCAGAAAAATCGGAACTACTGCTCGAACAGCCGGAACTACCAGATTCCCGTAAGTTCCGAAATTTGAATGTCGGAACTACCGGATTTCCAGAAGTTCCGCAGTTTGACTGTTGGTACTTCCGATTTTCCTGAAACAGCAGCAGTTTCATCTCTTTCAATTCAAACCTCTACTCATTTTATCCTAGCTTATTCCTATTGATCTTAACCTTTGTTAGAAGATGCCGAGGATGAAGAACACCTCCCACAAGTCCTATGTCGGGGGTCGGGGTCAATCCTCCTCAGCGGCCCTTCCTGAGCCGGCCCAAACAACGGAGGAAGAAAGGGGCAAAGGACCTGCCTCCGACTCTGAGAGCGGCTCTGAGGCTTCTCATGAGAAAAGTGAGGTGTTTGAGTCGTCCGATGAAGCAATGCCAGCAGCAGAAGAACCTGAGATGGATCTTAGGACCATCACTAGTGAGGACTATGCAATCTTGCGGCGCAGAAATCAATATGTTCTCCCCATGAATTCGCAGAATTCTAAGTTCCATACAAAATTCCTGGAGCAAGTGTATGTGCAGATATATGGTCCTTCTCGCCGTTTTGCACAGCACAAATATGTGGACTGGATCATTTGTCGCAGAACGACAAGTATGATGGTGCATATCGTCTCTTTCAGCGAGCAGGTATTCACCAACTTGTTGCACTTCAATCCAGTTACAATGAGGAGATAATCTGCCAGTTTTATGCCACCCTTTGTCTCTCCCAATTATGAGCATTTCTCCTGGATCACTGGACATTAGCCCATGGACAGCAACAAGCATGAGTTCGAGTTGGCACTCCACACTGAGTCTAGTGCATATGAAAAGGTGTACAGTAAGACGGCACTTCCTATTGCAGGATACACTCAGTATTATGATCAGAGGGCTGGGTATGTGCCAGGTAAGCTGCCAGGATTGCACCCCATTCCAAGCCTTGTGAACAGGATAATCAATCATACCATTCTGCCTAAGAGTGGTAACTACGACGACATTCCTGGCCATGCTTGGAATTTGATTGATTATGTTATGCGAGGCTAGAAGTTTGATGTGGTGGACCTAATCATTAAAGAGATCGATGCCAACAAGAATGACAGAGTCAGAAGGATCAACTATGCACCATACATCATGGCTCTGATCATCATGAAGACTGGCTACAGAGAAGGGCTTGGGATAGTGCATAAACCCTACAAGCCTCGCGCAGAGCCTCCAGTTCCCGCTCCTCCTCGTCCTCGTGGTCAGCCACAGGAGCCCGCTGATCCTCCTCCCCATGGCGAAGGCGATGTCACTCTCTCTCAGATCTACTCCACCGTGCTCAGGCTCGAGGAGCGTCAGATTGAGACCTCCAATCAGGTTGCTACCCTGATTACCTCGGTCTCTTCTCTCGGGGACCGAGTCTCGTCCCTTGAGAGTGCTGTGGCTCATCCGTCTTCTCCGGTCCGCTACACCCGCCGTCGTCGTCGCAGCCCTTCTCGTGCCTCCCAGGATTAGCTCACTTTTTGGTACCTTGATGCCAAAGGGGGAGAAATGAAGCAAGGAAAGAAGCAAAACAAACTTTTATCTATCATATTTGCTATGTAATAAAGTATGGTGTAATGAACCATGTAATGCTTAAAACTCTTTGGATGCTTAGTTTTAATTTCCTTTGCATGATGTAATGAACTATGTTTGGATTATATTTCTTAAATGTTATTTCCTTGTCTATGCATTTCTTTAAATATTGTGTTACTTTCATAATATGATGCTTCCTTCATTTGAAACAAACAAAGGAGACCCTGCAATTTTTTTAAAAATTGAATGCACATGTTTAGGGGGAGTTTTCTTGATTTTGTTCTTTCAAATATAAATATACTCCTCATACTCTTCATTGCCAAAAATAAAAGAATTGTAATATACAACTTTCAAACAAGGAGTATATCCAAATCTTTATTCTTCTCAAATATTGCTTATGTTGTCATCAATTACCAAAAAGGGAGAGATTGAAAGCATCTAGGCCCTTAAAAATATTGGTTTTGGTAATTAATGACATTATGTGAACATGGGACTAATATGTGTGTTAAGTGTTTGAAGGATTAGTCCCAAAGGCAAAGTAAGAGGTACACAAAAAGATTTCACGAGATTCAAAGAACTCCAAGACAACAAGTTAAATGGTTTAGGGTTCTTTTATTTTACCGGTCTTAGGAGAAAGGTTGGAAGACCAGATTATAGGTTAGATGCCGTACTATTAAGGGGGATCATGATTAAGTACTTGATTACATGCTTCTGTGCCTTATGGATCAATTTAGGATCACGCATGCACCTTAAAATAAAATTGAATTAAAACTGTGCATTGTCAGAAATATCGGAAGTACTGGCGTTCAATAAGCGGAACTTCCGATCGGCCGAAAGTACCGAAGTTAAAATCGTGGAACTTCCGATCGGCCGGAAGTACCGGCTTCCAGAGCGGAACATTTTTTCCAGAGAGCAACCGCGAGTAAACTTAGTCTCTCGGAAATTGGAAGTTCATCAGATGAACAGCGGAACTTCCGCTAGGTCGGAAGTTCCGGCAAATGTGAGCAGAACGTTTTTCCAGAGAGCAACCTTTTCAAAACTTAACCTTGTGGATATCGGAAGTTCCGGGGCTATATCGGAACTTCCGGAAATTCGGAAGTACGACATTTTCAATGGCGAAAGTACTATATTTAGTGTCAACGGTTACTTCTGACTCTCTGACATAGCCGTTCTGAAGCTTCTGCAGAAAAATGGAAGTTCTGGCCTTAACACTGCGGAACTTCCGATTTTCCTGAATTTTCAAGATTAAGTATTGCAACGGCTATTTTTTTGGTGGGGGTATAAATTTGACCCCACCAGCACAAGGACATGTTATTGAACCATAATTGAGCATCATTGAGCATAGAGCAACCTCTCACATCTCATTTCATCTCTTGTGCATTCAATTGAGGTAGTTGAGTGAATTCAAGTGCATATCATCCATAGATTGATCCTCGGCACTTGAGAGTGGTCAAGCAACGCTGTGATTCATTACTCTTGGTGTTTGCCAACACCTAGACGGCTTGGCGGGAGTGTTCGGTGATCTTCTCAAGAAGGTTGTGAGAAGGCCCAGCAAGATTGTGAAGGTTGGAGCTTGCCTACCCGGAGAGGTGAAGAGCTACCGCTAGTGATCGAGGTGATTCGGCTTAATTCGTGGAGCCGGTCCGATTTGTTCAGGCTTACCTCAACGTGGACTAGGGGAGACCGGCAAGTCTCCGAACACCACGGTAAAAAGTGATCGTGTCATTTGTGGTTTGCTCTCTTGTGCTTCATCTACTTTAAAGTAATTTATTTTATTAGAATCATTTGATTGCTTGCATTCTTAGAGTAGCAAACTTTGACTTAGACTAGAATTATTCTTGCTCTTAGGATAGTTCATTTGTTCTAGTAGCTATTTGAGCAAAATTAACTTGAATTTAATTACTACATTGCTTACTTCCTTTAGGCAGTAGATTAAGTCTAAATTGTTAGCTTAAATTAGAAGAAAATTTTAAACCGCCTATTCCCCCCTCTAGTCGGCCTCCTTGATCTTACATCGGAAAACACCAAGAGTAATGAATCACAGTGTTGTTTGACCACTTTCAAGTGCCGAGGATCAATCTACGGATGAATGCACTTGAATTCACTCAACTACCTTAATTGAATGCACAAGAGATGAAATGAGGTGCGAGAGGTTGTTCTATACTCAAGAATGCTCAATAATGGTTCAACAACATGTCCTCATGCTGGTGGGATCGAATTTATATCCCCACTAAACAAAACTAGCTGTTGCAAGACTTAATCCTAAAAATTCAGGGAGATCGGAAGTTCCGTAGTGCAAAGTCCAGAACTAATCCTGTGAGGCACAAGGAGAAGGGCTGCGACGACGACGGCGGGTGTAGCGTACTGGAGAAGAGGAACAAGCCATAGCACTCTTAAGGGAGGAAACTCGGTCCCCGAGAGAAGAGACGGAGGAAATCAGGGTAGCAACCTGATTGGAGGTCTCAATCTGACGCTCCTCAAGCCTGAGCACGGTGGAGTAGATCTGAGAGAGTGTGACATCACCTTCGCCTTGGGGAGGAGGATCAGCAGGCTCCTGTGGCTGAACACGAGGACGAGGAGGAGCGGGAATTGAAGGATCTGCGTGAGGCTTGTAAGGCTTATGCACTGTCCCAAGCCCTCCTCT
Organism: Dendrocalamus latiflorus; assembly: GCA_017311315.1. Classification (NCBI taxonomy): domain Eukaryota; kingdom Viridiplantae; phylum Streptophyta; class Magnoliopsida; order Poales; family Poaceae; genus Dendrocalamus; species Dendrocalamus latiflorus. The sequence continues at coordinate 26,587,650 of CM029643.1, read as the reverse complement.
ATATCCAGTCTTCATAATAATCAGAGCCATAATGTATGGGGCATAGTTGATCCTTTTGACTCTGTCATTCTTATTGGAGACTATCTCTCTAATTATTAGGTCCACCACATCAAACTTCTGACCTCGCATAACATAATCAATCAAATTCCAAGCATGGCCACGAATGTCGTCGTAGTTACCACTCTTAGGCAGAATGGTATGATTGATAATTCTGTTTACAAGACTTGGAATAGGAAGCAACCCTGGCAGCTTGCCTAGCACATACCTAGCATTCTGATCATAATACTCAGTGCATCCTGCAATTGGAAATGTCGGCTTACTGTACACCTTCTCGTATGCACTGGATTCAGTGTGGAGTGCCAACTCAAACTCATGTTTGTTGCTGTCCACAAGCTGATGTCCAGTGATCCAGGAGAAATGCTCATAGTTGGGCGAGACATATAAGGTGGCTTAGAACTGGCGGATCATCTCCTCATTATAATTTGACTGAAGTACGACAAGTTGGTGAATACCTGCTCGCTGAAAGAGACGGTAGGCACCATCGTACTTGTCGATCTGTGATAGATGATCCCAGTCCACATACTTGTGCTGCGTGAAGAGGCGAGAAGGACCATATAACTGCACATACACTTCTCCTGGAATTTTGTATGAAACTTTGGATTTTGAGAGTTCATGGGAAGGACATACCGATTCCTTCATCGCAAGATTGCATAGTCCTCATTTGTGATGGTTCTGAGATTCACCTGAGGCTCTTCTGTTTCTGGCATTGGCTCATCGAACGACTCATACTCCTCACTTTCCTCATGAGAAGCTTCAGATCCACTCTCAGAGTTGGAGGCAGGTCCTCTGCCCCTTTCCTCCTACGTTGCTTGTGCCAGCTCAGGAAGGGCCGCTGAAGAAGATTGACCCCGACCCCCGACATATGACTTATGAGAGGTGTTCTTCATCCTCGGCATCTTCTAACAAGAATTAAGAACAAAAGCAATGAGCTAGGGTAAAGGCAGTAGACGTTTGAATTGAAAATAGATGAAACTGCTGCTGTTTCAGGAAAATCGGAAGTACCGACAGCCATTCTGTGGAACTTCCGGAAATCTGGTAGTTCCGACATTCAAATTTCGGAACTTCCGAGAATCCGGTAGTTCTGGGTGTTCGAGCGGTAGTACCGATTTTTCTGAGTCATTTCTAGGGCAAGTTTAATCTTCAAATTTTTGGGGTATTTCTTGGATTGAATCCAAGGTATGGATGTGCAAACATAATTATACATCAAATATACTAATTTTCCCAAAGAAATTATAGCAAAATCATCACATTTTCAAACAAACAAAACCTAGCCCTAGGGTCCTCAGAACAAGATAAAGAGGAGCTCTTGATATCATTTACCTTGAGATGGACCCTTCAAATGCAGGGGAATGCCCAAAAACGAAGAAATCTCCTCGGATTTGAAGATCCGAGAGTGAGGAGTGTCTTTGGGAGAGAGGAAGAGAGTGAGGGAAAAGAGAGGAGAGTGTAGTTTTGGGAGATGAAGAGAGAGAGAGGGAGGGAAAAAGGGTGACAAAAAAGTGTAACAGCAGGGGGATGACAGTTACAAGTCAGGGCATTTAATTTCGTAGAAATCGGAAGTTCCGCTCTTAACACCCCAGAAGTTCCAATTTCTCAAGAATATCGGAAGTACCGTTTAAATAACTCTGGTAGTTCCAATTTCTCTGGAAAATCGGAAGTTCTGCTAATATAATGGCTGTAATTCCGATTTTTCTGGAACTTCACAGAATTTTATCTTTAGAACTCAAAATAATGCAAATGATCCCTAGTTTTGCACTCAAATAAGATCATTTAGGATCATCATGCATCAATAATGCTATTGCTAGTCTAAGAATATAGTTTTTATGAAAGTAATCAATTTTTACCCGAGAAAAGAGATAATTCAAAGAAAAGTGTCACAAAAGAACATCAAATGAGCAAATTTGAATGAGGCAAGAGTTCAAGCTACATTTGAGTAATATATGACATTTAATTCATTCATCAATTTGCAAAAGCGGCTTTCATCTAGAGGTTTGGTGAATATGTCCTCTAATTAGTCTTCAGTTCCGATGTGGCTAATTTCCATCTCCCTTGCTCGCATCATCTCTCAAGAAGTGGTGACGTATATCTATGTACTTGTTTATTGAGTGTTGAACTAGATTATTTGATATCTTGACGGCACTATCATTGTCACACAAGAGAGGCATTTTATCGAATTTAATTCCACAATCCATCAAGGTTTGCCTCATCCATAGCAATTGAGCATAACAACTACCGGCGGAAACATATTCGGCTTCGGCGGTTGAAAGAGCTACGGAGTTTTGTTTCTTGGGAGACCAACATACTAGGGACCTTCCTAGCAATTGATAACTACCCGATGTGCTTTTTTTATCCACTTTTCAACCCGCATAATCGGAATCCGAATATCCAATTAATTCAAATTTTGCACCTTTGGGATACCAAACCCCTATGCTAGTGGAATGTTTTAAATATCTTAGAATCCTCTTTACGGCCATTAGATGACAATCTTTTGGAGAAGCTTGAAAACGTGCATATATGCAAATGCTAAACATAATGTCGGGTCTAGATGCGGTAAGATAAAGTAAACTACCAATCATGGATTTATAAAGTTTTGAATCTACCGATTTACCTCCTTCGTTGAGGTCAAGATGCCCGTTCGTTGCCATGAGTGTCTTGATGGGTTTTTCCTCTTCTATCCCAAATTTCTTGAGTAGATCTTTCACATACTTCGTTTGGCTTATAAAAGTCTCATCTTTATGTTGTTTTATTTGAAGTCCAAGGAAGTAGCTTAATTCTCCTATTATCGACATCTCAATTCCCTAGACATCATCTCACCAAATTCTTTGCAAAAATCTTGATTAGTAGAACCAAATATAATATCATTAACATAAATTTGGCACACAAAGAAATCATCACCAATGATTTTTGTGAATAGAGTTGTATCTACTTTTCTAATTTTAAAACCTTTTGAGACAAGAAAATCTCGAATGCGCTCATACCATGCTCTAGGAGCTTGTTTTAAACCATATAGCGTCTTTGAGAGTTTATAAATATGATTAGAATATTTTGAATCTTCGAACCCCGGAGGTTATTCAACATAAACTAGTTCGGAGATTGTTCCATTTAGAAAATTACTTTTGACCTCCATTTGAAATAATTTAATATCAAAGCTAGATGCAAAAGCAAGCAAGATTCTAATTGACTCAAGTCTAGCTACGGGTGCAAATGTATCATCATAATCTAAATGCTCAACTTGAGTATAACCTTGAGCAACTAATCTTACTTTATTTCTTACCACAACTCTGTTTTCATCTTGCTTATTTCGGAAGACCTATTTTATGCCAATCACATTGTGCTCCTTTGATCTTTCCACCAATGTCCGTATCTCATTTTGAGCGAAATTGTTTAATTCTTCATGCATGGCATTAACCCAATCCAGGTCATGTAGAGCTTCATTTACATGCTTTGGTTCAAGAGAAGATACAAAAGAGTAATGTTCACAAAATAAACGTACTCTAGAGCGAGTTTGAACACTCTTACTCACATCACCCAATATTTGATCTATTGGATGATTCTTAGCGATTGCATTGTGGATCTTGAAGGTATAGGTTGTTGATCCTTTTCTTCATCTTTTGTGACTTGAACGTTGCTTGTTGTAGAAAAGGTTAGTGGTTCCACTTGTCTTGATGAGGTAGGTGATGTTGGATCTTTTTTTTTTGGCTTGATGTCACCTATTTGCATATTCTCCATTGCTTTGCGTAGTCCTTCATCTCTTGCATCATCCAAATTTTCTTGCTCTTCTTGAGAGCCGTTAGTTTCATTAAATTGGACATCACAAGACTCTTCTACTAAACCCGAATTTTTATTAAAAACTCTACATGCTTTACTATTTGAAGAATAGCCTAATAAAAATCATTCATCACATCGACTTTGAAATTTAGAGAGCCGAACAACATTTCTTAAGATATAGCATTTGCATCAAATACTCTAAAGTAGGATATATTCGGTTTTCTTCCAATTAGAAGCTCATAGGAAGTCTTTTTCTAAAGACGATGCAAATAAAGGAGATTTGTGGCATGACAAGCGGTATTAATAGCTTCCGCCCAAAATTTATCGGAAGTATTATATTCATCAAGCATTGTCCTAGCCATTTCAATTAATATCCGATTTTTCCTTTCTACAAAAATCATGCTTCATGCTTTATTCCATGTTCATCAGAAAAATCTTCAATTTTAGTGTTTTTGAACTTGGAACCATTGTCACTCCTAATTTTCATTATTTTGTTCAATTTTAATACTTGTCACTCTTTCTAAACTTTTGTTCAATTTTAATACTTGTGCCTTCAAATTCTTATTTTCATTAACAAGCATATTATCATGAGCAAGAGTTAAACCATTTTTGGAATCAATGTTTGAAGAGCATGGCATGCCAAGATCATCACAAGATGTAGACATGCTAGATTTTGATATCTCTATACTAGGCAAAATATCACATATAATTCCAATATTAGTACAAGATTCCTTTTGATTTTCTTGGAGAAGTAAATCATGAGCTTCCTTTAGCTCCTCATAAGATTCTTGTGGAGATATATGTTCTCTCTTCAAGACCTTAAATTTTGATTTTTCTTTTCCAAGAAACTCATTTAGTTCAATTAGTATGTCCATGAGACCATCATAAGAAGGTTCATCGTTATCAAGCAATTTTACCTTCTCTCCTTTAGCCATGAGGCATATAGGATTGGAGAATAGTGATGAAGCCTCCTTGATGGCGATGCCAACGAGCCCTTTCTTCTTGGGAGACTCGTCTTCGCTTGAATCGGAGTCGAAATACTCCTTCGAAATTCCACTCGTCAATGTGGGCTTCATTCTTGCCATCTTTGTCTTTGTGAAGCTTCTTGAAAAGCTTCTTCTTGCCGTTGTAGCTCTTCTTCTTTGATGACTTCTCCTTGTCATCTTTCTTGGCAGGGCATTGAGAAGCAATGTGCCCCTTCTCGTCGCATTCATAGCAACGGATGTTGCTATATCGCTTGTTGGAGTAGGAGTGCCCCTTCTTGGCCTTTTAATGACTTGCGCTTCGGTTTGAGCGCCTCCTCATGAACTTTTTCATCCTTCTCACTAAAAGGGCCAACTCCTCTTTGGAATCCTCCTCATCGTTTTCGGATTCTCACTCACCACCTCTTTAGCCTTGAAAGCGGTGATCTTCTTACCCTTGGAGGAGGATTGCTCCAAGAGCTCCTTGTCCTTCTTGTGTACCTCATTTGTGATGGGGTTGCCCAAGAGTTACGTTGGTGTCATTCTTGGCAACTCGGGTGAGTTGAGAAGAGAGTCACCAACATTTCATATTTTTCCGGCAACGTCCTTAGTATTTTCCTTACAATGTCAACATCGGAAAGGTTAGTACCAAGGCTTTTGAGTTCATTCACAATGTTGTTGAGTCGAGTGTACATTTCATTAATGTCCTCATGTGGCAACATTGTGAATGTCTCATATTTGATCCGAAGCCTATGCAATTTGGCTTCTTTAACCGTGGACATCCCCTCATGAATTTCGGAGAGGGTTGTCCAAATAGCATGAACCGTTTCTAAATTGTTCACCCTATTGAACTAGTCCGCGTTTAAGATCGAGGAGGCCGACTAGAGGGTGGTGAATAGGCAGTTTAAAAATTTTCTTCTAATTTAAGCTAACAATTAAGACTTACTCTATTTGCCTAAATCAAGTAAGCGATGTAGTAACTAAATTCAAGTTGGTTTAGCCCGAATAGCGACTAGAACAAATAAACTTCCCTAAGAGCAACAATAAAATTGATTCTAAGTAAATAAATTGCTTGAAAGTAAATGAAGTATAAGAGAGCAAACCACAAGTGACACAACCACTTTTTACCGTGGTGTTCGGAGACTTGCCGGTCTCCCCTAGTCCACGTTGAGGTAAGCCCGAACAAATCGGACCGGCTCCACAAATTAAGCCGAAACACCTTGATCAATAGAGGTAGCTCTTCACCTCTCCGGGTAGGCGAGCTCCAACCTTCACAATCTTGCCGGGCCTTCTAACAACCTTCTTGAGAAGATCACCGGACACTCCCGCCAAGCTGTCTAGGTGTCGGCAAACACTAAGAGTAATGAATCACAGCATTGCTTGACCACTTTCAAGTGCCGAGGATCAATCTACGGATGAATGCACTTGAATTCACTCAACTACCTTAATTGAATGCACAAGAGATGAAATGAGGTGCGAGAGGTTGTTCTATGCTCAAGAATGCTCAATAATGGTTCAACAACATGTCCTCATGCTGGTGGGGTTGAATTTATATCCCCACCAAACAAAACTAGCTGTTGCAAGACTTAATCCTGAAAATTCAGGGAAATCGGAAGTTCCGCAGTGCAAAGTCCGGAACTTCCGTTTTCTGCAGAGGTTTCAAAACGGCTATGTCAGAGAGTCAGAAGTATCTGTTGACATTAAATGAAGTACTTCCGCCATTGAAAATGTGGTATTTCTAATTTTCCGGAAGTTCCGATAGAGGCCCGGAACTTCCGATGTCCATGATGTTAAGTTTTGAAAAAGTTGCTCTCTGGAAAAAACGTTTCCCTCACATTTGTCGGAACTTTCGATTTTCGGAACTTCTGACTTAGCGGAAGTTCCGCCGTTGAACTAGCGGTACTTCCGATTTCCGAGAGACTAAGTTTACTCGTGGTCGCTCTCTGAAAAAAATGTTTCGCTCTGGAAGTCGGTACTTCCGGCCGATCGGAAGTTCCGCGATTTTAACTTCAGTACTTCCGACCGATTGGAAGTTCCGTTTTTTCAACGCCGGTACTTCCGATATTTCTGACAGTGCACAGTTTTAACATTCAATTTTATTTTAAAGTGCATGCATGATCCTAAATTGATCCATAAGGCACAGAAACATGTAATCAAGCACTTAACCATGATCCCTCTTAATAGTATGACATATATCCTATAATCCGGTCTTCCAACCATTCTCCTAAGACCGATAAAATAAATGAACCTTAAATTATTCACCTTGTTGTCTTGGAGTTCTTTGAATCTCATGAAATCTTTTTGTGTATCTCTTATTTGCCATCGGGACTAATCCTTCTAAACACTTAACGCACATGTTAGTCCCATGTTCACATAATGTCATTACTTACCAAAACCAATCTTTTTAGGGGCCTAGATGCTTTCACACATTTGTTCTTCGGTTTGCACACTTTGCTCACGAAGCAGTGAGTTGCAATGAGATTGGAGGTCTCTGGATCCCCTCTAGAGACCGTGTCTCCGCACTTTGTCAATGTGATCAATTACTCTTTTTGGCATTCTAAGCATGAAAATGTGGTAACTTGGTTAGAGGGAGAGGACTGCATTAACAGCCATAAGCCTTCCTCCATAGGATAAGAAGCTCATTGAACTCGCCAGATGCCTCTCAACTCTGTCCACCAAAGAAAGGAAATCCTTTACCTTTGGTTTAGTTGTTCCAACTGGAAGCCCTAAATAGGTGAATGGCAAAGTTCCAATTTTACAACCGAAGACTCTTTGCAAGGTTGGCCATTTTGTCTGGAGGAACATTGATTGGTATCATAACCGATTTGTGACGGTTGACTTTCAGTCCAGTGGACATTGAGAAAGTCTGCGGCAGGCCTCTTAGACAAAAGAGTTGTTTGGAACAAGCCAAGAGGATGATTAGGGTATCGTCTGCATACTGAACCACCGGGAAGTCTTCATTGCCTAGAGGTGGAATCGGATGCTTTAGGAGGTCCCTTCTTGCTGCCTCATTGATTATTGATTGAAAAAGGTTAGCCTCTAGCACAAACAAGAGTGGTGAAAGCGGGTCACCTTGCCTCACACCTCTCTTTCACCGTAATGTGTTTCCAGGAATCCTGTTAATGAGAATAGAGGAATGACCAGAAGAAAAAATATAGTCCATCCAAGAAATCCATTTGTTAGAGAGGCCTTTTGCATTCATCACCGCCTTGATGGCAACGCGCTCTATTGTGTCAAAAGCTTTTTCAAAATCTAGTTTAAGAACTAAAATCTCTTTTTTGCTTTGTTTGCATTGATGAATATATTGAAAAGCCCAGGCAAGGCAGTCCTGAATAGTTCTTGTTTTTATAAAGCCATACTGAATCTTGTGGACTAGGCTGACAATTACCTTCTGAAGTATGTTTGTTAGAATCTTTGTAAGGAGCTTTAGAATCGAATTAAGTAGGGAAATCAGTCTAGTCATTCAAAGACTCAAGGCTTGACTTCTTGGGGACTAGAGTGATAAAAGATCCATTGATGCTTGAGATGTTAGATGACTCATTGAAGAAATCCTGGCAAAGCATGTAGAAGTCATTTCTAATTATATTCCAACATTTCCGAATGAATAGACCATTAAATCCATCCGGTCTTAGAGCTTTGTCCTGCGACAACATTTTGACTGTGTCATCCACCTCTTTTTGAGACCAATCCATAGCTAGATCTTAGAGATGATCATGAGCTGACATTAATTCATTTAGGTCAAAGTACATGGTGGTGTTAGAAGAAGTTCCCATTCTTTGCTTGAAGGCATTCCATACGGCCGCTGCATTGTCTTGATGAGTATGGATAGTGGAACCATCCTCCAGGGTCAATGAATTAACTGAGTTCCTTCTATGACGCTTAGTAGTCCGAGCATAAAAGTATTTGGTGTTTTCATCTCCTAGCTTTGCCCATCGGAAAGTGCATCGCTTCTGCCAATACATATGCTAATATCTTAGTAGTCTTTAGTAATGCCTCTTAATTATGGATTGAAAGTTTCTTTCTTCCAAGAATAGACACCGCTGCTCTTCCAAGTTATCCATGAAAAGAATTACCGATTAGCAATTTTGAATGAGTAGGGATATTTGAGAAATTAATTTACTTCAGATTTTAATATCCTTGCGGAGATTTTGAGTTTCGCCATGATCTTAGCAGCATAATTTTGCTGACACACTGGCAAGTTCTAGTCAAGATTGACTACCTCTGTAAAACCGGTGTGTTCCACCTAGTAGGATTCAAAGCGAAATAAATTGGATTTAGGTATGACTGTTCCTATATGAATTGCACAAGGAGCATGTCCGAAGTATTTTTGGAGAGAACATTAACCTCAATGTGCGGGAAGGAGATAGTCAATTGATTAGTTGTGAAGAACCAATCCAACTGTTCCAACATAGGATCCTCCTGCATGTTGCTCCAAGTGTAGGATCTACCCTTGAGAGGTATCTCAGTGAGACCAAGATTACTGATGATACTATTGAATGTGAGTATATCATTTAAGCTCCCTCCCGGCTTATTTCTGTTCTAAATAGAGCGAATAAAGTTGAAATCACCCATGAGGATCTAATTTTGTTTCAATGGGATATCCAAGTGGAAAAGTCATTGAACGAAATCAATCCTTCTCTGCCCCTCACATGGGCCAGCTGAAAGTTTCATAGTGCTGAAAGTTAGTCGAGAGCTTGTTTAGTCTGGGACTCTTGTGCAAATTTTGCAGAGAGTGGTGTGCACTGCTTGTGTCCAGAGATAGATTCTGCTGGCATTGAGGCTGACCGAATTGAGGCAATATCTGAATCCAATGAAGGTTGATCAGAAATTTACTCGATTCGAACCAAGGAGGTGCCTTTATGGACAGACCCCAAAACGGAAGATCCCATGAGAAGATTGAATCCTGCAACATTTCTTGCATGTGAGGTGATCCCAGTAGTAGAGTAAATCCAGTTTTGTGCCTCTGAGGTGACCCCAAGGATGAGAGCCTTAAGCAAAGCTATAGGTTCTTTTCATCCTGAGTTCAGGCAGCCGTGCGGTGCAAAGATGAGAAATAAGTGGCCATATCCAGTGAACTTGAGGCAATCTGTATAGAGGCGGGTTGACACAACCCAGGAAACTTGCTATAGCTTGACGGACAAAATGAAAGAAGGCCGGAGTAGGAAGTTGAGTAAACAAAGGATAGTTGTCATAAGTGAAAGCTACGAAAGACTAAAAGCCAACCAGAACTAAATCCAAACTAGGGCTTGCTATCATCAAAGTAGTGTCGGACTTCTGAGGCTGCATGATTTCTTCCCTTGCTTGATGGGAACTTGTGTCCGATAGCTCCATGTGAAGAATTTGGTTGGAAGAAACTAAGGCGGATTCCTGAGGTTGCAATTCTTGATTAATTAGCAGATGGTTCCATTCACCCGGGGGCTGTTGCTGAGGTTCCGATTGCTCCAATGGTCATCCTGAGGGGGGACGGGAAGCACTGGCTCATTGGGAGGTATATGCTCTTCAACTTGATGGGGGTTGATGGGATTCTCAGGAAGATCTTCATCTCATGGCTCCACATCCGAGAATTTTGGATTTAGCACAAAGATCAGAATTGTCCAGGAATCTCCACCCCCCAACTCTGCACTTTTTTCAGAACTAGATTCCGGGGGACTGCTTTGACCGAGGGGTAAAGAACCTTACCAGTACTCTTCCCTTAATTCTATACCCTGAATGCCACTCCAAAAGTTTACCAAAAGGGGAAACTGTATGAGCAATAGAATGATGATTTAACAGGTCCAACGAAAAGCCTAAGAACACAATCCAGCCCACCCTTGCGAAGTTAGCCCTTCTCCAATTGATGGCCTCGTTATGCCTATGGAATTTGATCTCATGATGATCATCCAGGTGGTGTGGGTTACCGAAAGCAAGCATATCTCGCTGAATGGCCGAGTTGAGTTGAAAAATTCCGACTCCTAGCGGATGAGGGGAGCACCTTACCACATGAATATCAAGAGCTCCCTGAGTGTAATCTCTGATATCCATGACCGCCTGCGCTATACCATCTTCCTAGGGGCGGGGCCATGGACGCAATGGTGAAGTCCTTATGCTGAGATTGCAGCGAATCTTTGAGGACCAGGTCCACCCTTGGTAGCTAGAACTGGTCGCCGTCCTCAATGAAGAGGCTCGCCAGAATGAAGCGGCCCGAGTTAAGCACCTGAAAGTTGGCCATTGTGGAAAATGGAGGATTAGGAAGGTTGTCTTGTTGGGGAGGTTGTGCGGTAGTTTGGGAATTCGGGCAACTAGTAGCAAGGGGAGACGAATCGGCGGTTGCTTGGAGAAGAGCACCCGAGCCACAGGCCGGGCCGATTGATTTCCCGCCTCTCTTCTGGGCCTGGGAAGCATTGTGGATGCAAGACGTGGGAACCCACCTCTTGTGAGCCAAAGAGCAGTGCACAAAACAGGATGACACCTTGTGACCATAATTGAAACAACACCGGCATCGAATTTGGGAAATGCAGGAGAGAGCAGAGTGTCCCAAGCGTAAACATCGAGAGCATGAGTTAGCATAGGAATCATCATGCCTCAAAGAGGGCGTAGATTGCAAGGGAGAAGCCCATTTGAAATTCAAACCTTCCAACTTAGAGAGGCTCGGCTTGAGCTGAGTGCCCGAAGGAATTAAGGAGAACGGCTTGAAGACAGATGGAGGAAATTACACAGTGATGTCCCCAATGTCAATGGAACGGTGCTTCTCCAAGAATTTGATCAAAGGTTTATCAGCAAAGAAAACTCTCTTATGACCTTTGAGGGAGGCACTAGAACAATCCTTCTTGCGGGAAGAAACTAGCATCCATTCATTTTGATGTTCTCGAAGCCACAAACGCTACTCTTTACGAAAGTTAGCACCGCCATCTCGCTAGAGATGAAAGTGAACTGCAAAATGCTTGGTGGCATAGCTCTTCAAAGCACAAATTAGCAACCCCACTTGCTTAGAGAAAACCGAGAACCGAAAACCAATCATAAGCCTTTTTAACCTGAAAACCCCGATCCTCTCCCCAAGGTAACACTAAAGTACTTTTCCAACTGAATCCTCAGACAAGCGGAAAGTGAAGCGGGAGAAGATGGCTAGCAGCAGGAAGCAATGAGGGGGGGGGGGGGGGGGGGGGGGGTTAGGATGAACTGTAGAGCCAAACCTCGAGAAGGTGACATCTTCGAAACTTTTGCCTAGGGACAAATCCCAATCCGAAACGGGGCTCAAAAGCCATCGTCCACCACTGGGGAAGTGGGAGAGGCCTAGCAAGCCAGAGCCTAGCAAGCAAGACGCAGGGGAGAGAGGATTAGAAACCACAAGGAGCACCATGGATATCGCCAAAGCTATCGCCAGAGTTAACTGAAGGGAGCGCCATTACCGTAAAAGTTTTTGAACAAACACGCATTACATTACTAACAAAACAAAGGTCACAATTCTTCAAAATGTTGTGGGCAATTGAGATAAGTTGGATATTATGTCTTTCTGGATTCGAAATGTTGTGGGCAATTGAGCAAAGTTGGGCATTATGTCTTTCTGGAAAAAGAGGACAAGAAAAGGAAGAATGCAACCAGGGCTACCCGAGAATACGCTCAACATGCTGTGCCACAGATTTTGCTAGGCTGTCAGCTGCTTCCATGGTAGATGCCTCTGCATACACTCGTACCACATCCTCAGTTCCTGATGGCCGCACAAAGCATCGCCCATGAGAGTAATTGGCTGCATAAAACTCATAATTTATTCCATCAACGTTTAGGAAATTGGATCTAAAAAAAGATTTATTGTACAATTAAAGAAGATGTTACTCACCGCTTTCCCTATCTATCAATTCTTGCAAGCCAGAAGGCTGGCAAACTCTTGTTTCTGCATCAGTTGTAACAATAGCAGTTCGATCTTTAACTTTAACCTGAAAAATAATTACATTCAAGAAGCTTGTCTTAGAAAAAAAGGGAGAGGAATAATGTGCACTAATTTACAAAAATAACAACTTGCCTTCAGTTGTTTACTGGGCAGATCAGTGTACAGGTCACACCAATTCTGGAATGACCATCTCTTATGCAGCAAAATAACCTCTACCAAAAGCATTCCACTTAGAGCATCACCTATGGCTTGATTAATTAACTGACTTGTGGCCAACAATCTCAAGGCAGCTTGGTGCTGTGGAGAACCTAAGGGCAAAGTAATAAGAAAGAACATTAAGATGGCCATTGAAAACCAGCTCCAATAACCAAAAGAAAAAGAAAACCTTGCACAAACCATGAAGACCTCACCTGCAGCTTTGGCAGAAAGCTCATTAATCAAGGACTCCAGCTGTGAGACAAAATCATTAGAGAATAGTACTGTCCCATGTCCATTGGCTTCAAAATAGATACCAATATCATATTCTAGAGCTTTCTTGTGGAGATATTTCACTCCTGTTGAGGTGAAGACAACTTCAAGACCAAGGTTCTTGAGAAATTCTGTTGATGCCCCATTGGCATAAGCAGTTTGAATTACACCAAACCTTGTAGGCAATACTTTGTTTGCTTGATTGTCTTTCCCATTAATAATATCTAACTGTTCTCTGATAAATAGGACAAATAGCGATAATATCTTATCGCCATCAACAAGATCAATCCTAGTGTTGCTAGCCGATATAATACGAAAATAAACAAGTCGGTCTGCATCACCATCAAAACTTGCACACCTGAATGTTATATCAGAATGTCCTCATTAGTCACCACCAAATCTGAATTAAATAAATGGTGTGGACAACTAGAAAATTTAAACAATAATCAATAATATCACCTGGCACCAACATCTTCAGGGCCAAACCCATGAGGAACAACTTTCTCCTTTTGAACAAAGTCAGCGCCACACCTGTCATTAAGTATCCCTTCTCCTTCTTTACCTGCATTCCTCACAACAATGTCTAGTCTAGCAAGTTTTGTCTTTATTTCTTCAAGCTTCAGCCCACCAATACCATTTGCACCATCAACAATTAGTTTCTTGTTCAGCTCATCACCATCTTTATCATCAGGGACTAATTCCAACAAATGCCTGTTGCAATTTGATCAAATTGTTCAGTAGGTAAGTCAGTGTTCTCTATAACTTTTAGTAAGTAGAGCAATGACTTGAAAAAGAACCTGAATGATTCAGTAACTTGTGTAAAATAATCTGTTTCAGAGGCTTTCAAGCCTTTGCTTTTACTCCGAACCATCCAATGCAGCTGTGGAGTTGTGAGAATCCCCATGTCAAGTGCAACTGCACCTATTATCGCATTTATCCCCTTTGTAGAAGTGTAGCAATTAGATTGACTCAACCAATAGATATCTAACGAAACTAGAACAAAGGATGCTAATGCCATACTTTCGCTGCAGCGTCAAGGAGGTACTCCCCAGTCGGCCTTGTGTCTCTTGCCAGCAGAACTTGTGCCGAGTGACCTCCACCAAGTGTAATGCCCTCATCTTTTGCAAACTGAAGCACCAGCTGCAAGTAACCAAAGAAAAAAGCAAATTGAGAGCGAGAAGAAAGTAGGCATGAGCAAAGTCATAAGATATCTGAACAAATTGAACATCTCAAGCAGAAGAATAGAAGATGCTCGGATACTCCATCCCACTAGTCCAATTCAATGATAAAATTGAGGCATCACAATTCTGTTTTCGAAAATTATCAGTACAATACTAATTACTTAATTAGCATAAGTAGACTTGTTGAGATCCAACTAATTGAGACATTATCAAATCCAACTAAGAGAAAAGGGAATATGCATGAGTAGGAACTAAATTAGTATACAATTTAGGTTAATTGACGTTCTTTTTGCAGGGGATGGGGGGCGCCTACCTGGAGGAGGGCGTCGGGGTGGAGGGCATTGGCGAGGGCGTCGGCGAAGGGCTCCCAGGCCTGCGACAACATGCCGCCGTCGGAGTCGACGATCTTGACGCCGTTGTCGCGGACGGGGTTGTGCGAGGCCGTGATGACCAGCCCCACGGCGGCGCCGCGCAGCTTCACCGACCGCAGCGCCGCCACAATCCCGGCGCGGCACACCGCGGCGGCCATGGTGCTCCCCTCCGCGCGGAACCCCGCCGTCCCGTACGAGAACCTCGCGCCGTCGGGGAGAGGGAACAGTGAGGCGGCGGCAAGCAAGGCCGCGCGCTGCTCGCCTCCGGCGTCCGCGGAGGGCTCAGCCGTGGCCATTTGAACTAGACTAGACCGATGCGGATAGATTAAACTACTCGCCGGAAGGCAGGGACTCGCCGCCGGAGTGCGTGGCGAGGACTACGAATCCGATCGACACGACGAATCAGATTCAGTCGGGGACGTCGCCGTCCTCGGGGAAGAGAGATTACATGGGCCTTGGACTCCTGCGTACTCACTGGGCTTAGTGTGTACGTCGTGGACAGGTGGTCTTTTTTTTTTTTGAGATGGTGGACAGGTGTGCTTGATTTTCTCTACTACTTAAAAGAAGAGTTTATGGCGATACATTCTTTCCCCTCCTCCCATTCTCATATAAAAAATACTTCGCTTGGGCCCGCTATTTCTCTCCAGTGCTTCTTCCCGTGTCTCTCGTCTTCCAGATCCAAATCCTTAACAAACACAGGTGGTGGCGGCGGCTCCCCGAGCGGAGCGGCTCGCATCTCCACTATTTCTCTTCAGTGCTTATCTCGTCTTCCAACCTCCTCACACCCTTTTGCCCGATTCATCCGCCCCTCCCATCAGTCATCGTGCCCCCTTAAGAAGGTGGATGAGTGGCACCAATCGATTGCGGTGGTGGAGTGCGGAGAGGAAAGCGAAGGGAGCAAACCAGGGTGAATACGATAGCGGTGGCTGTGGTTCAAGGCTTGAGGAGATGTGGCGGCGGTGGATAGCGGCAAGGTAGGAGGGAGGTCTGGACAGGGAAAGCGATGTCGCGGGGCCTGTGTTGAATGCCACAGGATGACAAGAGGTGTGGCGACGCCCCTCTCAAGTGGTGTCGGCGAGACCAAGCCCTGCGGTAGAGGAGGTGGGGTGGTTGATTGGTGGCTGTGGCATTGGGACATCACTGCTGATTACTGGGCGAGTAGGCTTCCAGCGAGTGGAGAGGAGTTGCGGCAAAGTTGAGTAGCAAGGAGCCGGGAGTGATGACTGAATCTTGAAGGGTTCAAGATTCCCATATCCTGAAATCCCTATTTTAATTTTTTTTCTTCCATTGACCTAGATTGGATGTCTCAAGTCTGATTATCTCGATGTAATTGGAAATCCCAAATCACACTTAGAATTTGGAAACTGAACTAGATTGGAAATTTTCTTCATTTGTAATTTGCTCTCTCATTCTTGAATTATTGAACTAGAGGCAGTCATTCTTTTTAAACAACTATGATGAATTCTGGTGATGGGTGCGACTTCTGATAGCAGTAGAAGTTTCTTGTGGTGGTGGGGGTGCATGGCTAATGAGGTGGTGAAGGCATGCAACAACAATAGAAGCAACAGAAGTTTTCTCTCTACTGCTCTCCTTCTTCTCTTTCTTTTTAATTCTTAGGGAAAATTGATCATTTGCCCCCATCTTACTTGTGGTTTCAATCATTTGGGACTAAGTTCCATGTAATTGCTCATGTGCCCCATCTTACGTAGGCCCTTTGATCATTCTTTCGCGAATTTTAGGGCTTTATATTGTATGATCTCGGTTTGGGGAGATTGTTGGTAGTAGGGAGGATCAAGCTGTGTTCATGGGAAACCCCCAGTTTTTTCATTTTGCCTATATTAATCTCTTGTAGGATTAAGGATAACCGACTAGAGGGGGTGAATAGGAGGTTTTAAATTTTCTTGCCTCTTAATTAATTCCTTGCAATTTTAATTTGACAAGAGTATAATGCACTTGAGACCTACACAATTCTAGTAAAGTTGAGGATCTACAATAGCACTAGCACAAATAAATAATCTCAAAGAGTTAAATAAACAAGTGCTAAAAGGAGACAAGAGAGAAACAAGTACACTCGATGTTTCATCGTGGTGTTCGAAAACTTACCGGTTTCCCCTAGCCCACGTTAAGATTAGCCCAAACGAATTGGGCCGGCTCCATAAATTAAGCCTTTCACCTCAAATCACTAATGGTAGGTGAGCTTCAACCTTCACACACATCGGGTCTACTCACAAGCTTCTTGAGAAGATCACCGAGCAATCTCTACCAAGTCGTCCAGGTGCCGGCAAACATGAAGAGTAACAGTTCTCAAGCTTCACTTGACTACAATTTAGTGCCAAAGGATCAATCTATTGGATGCAATGCACATTTTACTCAACCACCTCAAATGAATACACAAGGAGTAAATGAGGTATGGAGTGAATGCCCAATGCTCAAAGATGTTCAATGGAGTCTATCTCTTTTTTCCTTCAGTAGAGGTACAGGTATTTATACCCTCACCAACTAAAAATAGCTGTTAGAGAGAAATTCCAGAAAAATTCAAGGCGAGCGGAAGTACCGCAGGCCAAAGGTTGTACTTCTCTAGCTCTGACACGATAGTAACGGCTATATCAGAACTTCTGAACTAGCCATTGAAAGTCAGTGCGAAACTACCGCCGTTATAAATCCGGTAGTTCCATTTTCCAGTAGTTCCGAGAAGTCGGCGCGATACTTCCGCTTGGGCCGAAACCAAAAGTTGGCACTCTCTGGACAAAAGGTTCCGCCCTTCCTACCGGAGCTTCCGTGCTCCGAAAGTATTGCTTCTGACTGTGGAACTACCGCTCAAATGGTAGTTCCGGCGTTGAAACTCTGGTACTTCCGGATTTTACGAACTTTAAAAATCACCTCGAGGGTGCTCTTTGGAAAAAAAGGTTCTGTTTGGCTTTTCGGAGCTTCCGGGTGCTGGAAGTACCACTCAAGGCTGCAGAACTTCCGCTCTACGGTAATTTCGCTGTTAAAACTCTAGTACTTCCGTTTTTCTACACAGAGCACATATTTGACTTTTAAATTTGATTTTCAAAGAATGCATGATCCTAAATTGATCCAAATGGCACAAGAATTATGCTATCAAGCTATTTGCCATGATCCCTCTTTATGGTACGATATTTATCCTATAATCTAGTCTTCCACCCTTTCTCCTAAAACTTGAAAAATAAGAAGAGAGTCCTAGTCTAAGTATACCTTTCCCTTGAGCCACTTTTGATCTTCACATTGATCCTTAGCATGTGTCTTGTCATCCACTTAAGGACTTAACCTTTTAAACACTTGTCAAACACGTTAGTCCCATATTCACATAAATTCATTAATTATCAAAACCATTTTTAGGGGCCTAGATGCTTTCATCTCTACGCACTGCCTAGGAAATGATTTCTTGATTTCAAGTGATCTGTTCCTGCCATCGGAGCAAAATAGGCAACATGGAATCGCCTAATTGCTTTACTGTAATACAGATCAATGGAATGGTGGTTGCAACTATAATCTCATTTGCATGTTCACCCTGCTGAGGTAATAACAATTCTATTTTTTTTTAACTTAGTTCAATTCTATTTTTAACTTAGTGATGTGTTACTCAGTATTTGAGATTAGGGGCCAGCATACATGAAGCCAACAATTGAATTAGTGTTGCAAATATGCCCTTCTATTTCTCTGCACAATGTGACATAATATCTTCTATTTGCTTTTGCAAAGGATGTTTCAAAGCGAAAGCTTGAGCATGTAGTAAGTATTTCTACATCACTTGGTTTTTTAAACATTTATAGCTTGATGCCATCATTCAATTAGAGAACATTTTCTAGTTCAATTGGCCATTAGATTTGCCACTATCTGAATACGAATCTAGTCAGTATTCCACAATTAGCGTACTAAAAGGAAGATGATAATTTCTATTGTGGAAGTGCCTAAATGCTAAATGTTTAGACTTTAGAGTAAATAAATATGGATGCCCTTAAATTAACCCCATTGGATAATGTTGTATATGTTGAACTAAAAGTCTAAAACCATGCACCTCTATTGCTTAATTGCACTATACTGTGGATTTGTGAAAATTCATTGGGTTTATTTCTTCACCTATGTTAAGGTTCCCTCTATAGTACACTAATATGCTTTGATGAATGTTTATGTAACTGAGTACAATGTGTAGTTAGAAAAGGAGGAGAAGGCAATGGCTAAATGCACAAAAGCAAGGGGAAGCTATCCGGTTGAAAGCATCTAAACCCCTAAAAATGGTTTTGGTAATTAATGATATTATGTTAATATGGAACTAACATGTTTACTGAGTATTTAAAAGATTTAGTCCCTCAAATGATTGTAAGATACATGCTAAGAGTCAACATGAAGATCAATGTGGCTCAAGACAAATGTATAAGTTGACTAGGATCCCTTTTTATTTTTACCAGTCTTAGGAGAAAGGGTGAAAAGACCGGATTATAGGATAAACATTGTACTATTAAGAGAGATCATTGCTAGTAACTTAATAGCATATTCTTATGCCATTTGGATCAATTTAGGATCGTACATTCACCTAAAACTAAAATTGATAGCCAATATGTGCTCTGTCTGGATAATCAAATGTATCAGAGTGTAAACGGTGGTACTTCCACTTTCCAGAAGTTCTGTCAAAACGAGTGGTACATTTTTTTTCCAAAGAGCACCCTTAGAATCACTTTGTCTCTTCGGAAAAATGGAAGTACCAAAGTTTCAATGATGGAACTACCACAGAGCGGTAGTACCATAACCCTTGAATGGTACTTCTGGATTAATTGAACATCCTTGAGCATTGAGCATTCAGTCAACACATCAAGTTCACATTGTGCATTCATTTGAGGTGGTTGAGTCAAAATCAAGTGCATATATCTTAGATTGATCCTTTTAGCACTTGATCGCTCTCAAGCAAAGTTGTGATTTATTACTCTTGGTGTTTGCCGGCATCTAAACGGCTTGGTTGGAGCTTGCGTAGTAACTTCTTCAAGAAGGTTATGAAAAAGCCTAGCGCCGACTTGTGGGTAGTTTGGTGTCCACCATCTCCGGAATGGAGGAAAGACAATCACTAGTGGATTGAGAAGCTGAGGCTTAATTCGTTGAGCTGGTCTAAGTTGCTTGGGCTTTCCTTAACGTGGATTAAGGGAAACCAGCAAGTTTTTGAATATCACGGTAAAATATCGTGTGTCAATTAGTTATTTCTTTGTCTCTTCATTCCGCCCTTGTATTTCTAGCATATTGTGATTATTGTGATTGTCATATTTTTTATGCTAGAGATATTCTTGTAGAGACTTGTGCTAGAGATATTCTTGTGATTATTGTACTAGTATTGTGTAGGTTTGAATTGCTTTAAAATCTTGCTAGACTAAATTGTGGTAATTGTTTTAGAAGGCAAGAATTTTTATAACCTCCTATTCACCCTCCTCTAGTTGGTTATCCTTGATCCTACACCAGTGTCCTACACAAGGGTTTCAAGCTTGACAAGTTGTCAAACGCTCAGTCACCACCGGTTTCAAGATCATTTTGGATGCGTTTCCCCCCTTTTTTTACCCCGGTGGAGAGGTGAAGAAGGAAAAATGTTTGCTTTTGTGGTGCTCCAGTAAGACGACATTGTGGATGGCGTTCGTGTGGATCAAGCTGCTGCGAAACTGAAAGGAGGTGCAGGTGTGCCAGATGCATCGCGTGGTCATGCAGCTGCTCAATGCCAACTAGGACGAGACCACGCAACAGGGTATGCCTGGCTCCCCTCACCTGACTGTCTCCTCCCTCGCTCCCACGGGTTCATTTCATTTCATCCCACCGTTGTTTGACTCCATAGGCTGGAAATACCACGTGATGGTATAGTCCACCCGATTGATGGTAGGTTGGATTGACCATAAAATTGGGTACTTAGTTTACTTGGACACGAAGGCTGGAAACATTCTGGCTTCAAACGGAATACTCAGTACTTGTTCGGTTGTAGTGTACTGTAATCTTTTATATGTGAAAATGGGTGAATTGGCTATAATTTGAAAGGTAATCAAGATCATCTTGATGCTTGAGATAGGTGATGATTATTGGTTACCAATTGCTGGATATGCTGATGCCTTATTACATTTTTAACTGGAACAACTATAAATGACATGTTACTTGTTAGAGATAAACAATATATGCTTTCCTTGGGTCTGTTGGATTGTATACTTGTAACCGCAATGGCAGCCTGGCTTTAGTGCCGATGCCATTTGTTCAATGCGGTCACTTTCTAAGGATGCACGCTTTTGCTCATGAACATACATACGTTATCTTGCTCTGTTGAACTGTTCCATGGGAGCATTGTATTCTTATGTGATGGAGGTGTGTGACTTTGTCCCTTGGTCAATATAGGGCCAATATGACTGTCATTGCAAATGTCTGTGCTCAAGTATGACTGGTTGTACACAAGTGTCTTGATATACTACTGTCCTGATAGGCACCTCTATTGGGTTATAAGCTATAAAATGGCCAGTTCCTTGCGACTTTTGATGAAAATTACACTCAAACAGTCCTAATGTGTCTTAATGGCACTTTGTCGCCAAGAGGCTTATTTATTTTGTTTTTGCACTTTTTTGTTTCAACGGGTTGAACATGTCATAAGGGAAGAGAAGTTCATTCAAGCATATGACTTAATTGTACTGTGAACTTATAGTGGCACGCTTGTCCATTATTGACTCACAGAAGTAAGACAAGTTTTCTTTTTTGTGTTTAAACCTTTACTTGATGATCCATGTCTTTAGCTGATGTCTGAAACTACTTCATTGTCACAAAGATAACAAAAACACACTTTCTTAGTTCAACAACTATCACTTACATCTCATATTGGGATGACATATATAGTTGATACAGTAGGAGGTATTTTTTCCATTATCAACAAACCATGGGGTGGTTTCTTAGATCATAGGAGTTACTTTTCCCAGAGAGCACATCATGATTTAGCCTGGCTTTTCCAAGCTTCTGAAATTGGCCCTTATCTAGATAGTGCCTTTTTTTTGGGTAATTTGGAAACTAAATCCACTATGGCATTTTGGGAGCAACCAATCCTATTGGATAAAATAGTAACATTCTCATATATTATTTCCAGTTCAATCTCCCCTGGTTTAGCTCATAGTAGGTTTTATAAACTCAATTCTACTATATCTAAACAGGCCCATGTGTGGTTTGGATTCAAATGTTGCCATGTTTTAAAAGGAGATTACCAAATTCATCTAATCCATCCAAATTTGTAGTTACTATTTGCCATATAGAAAGAAAGGTTCTTTCTTGCTGAAATTGTGTAATCAGTGTGTTTGACTGAATATTTTGCAGAATGGACTTGTTGAAAAGGTTGTTGGGTGTACATTCGATTCTTCTGTCCTGGAAAGTCCTAAAAATATCTTCCTTGAGGTATTTGATTTTTTCTCACTTTTCTGAGATCTTTTATGCTCCAATTCTCATCCTTTCTCATTATAAAAATTGTTTGTGCATTCCAAGATCTTACGCTCCTTTTTTACCTTGAGAAAAATAAAGGTTTGTGCACCTTGGTGTGTTGACTGTGAAGCGGTAAGTAAAAATATTGAGAAATTGGCCAAGCATTTCATTGGTTTGGACACTCTTAATTTTGCATGCATAGATGCTTCTATGAATGAGCATCCCAAATCGTAGGTAAGTCAATCTTTGCATTACCATATAATAGCGCCATCGAATAATGTATACATTTTTTGGCACGTTCATGCATTGTCCATTGGAGTGCAGTTTTCTTTAACAAGTATTGGAATTATGTGTTTAAGTTACTTATCAAAGATAATCTATATACTTTTGAGATTCTTTCTAATACTCGGTGGTGTGATGGTGTATTGCAGGAGGATCCTATTCCTAACAATGAGGGCTCTATATGGTAATGTAGTATGATTGTTTATATCCTAACAATAACGTGAGCTATAGAGAAACTTTGCTGGGCAACATGGCGGAGCGGAGGGCATAGTGTTGGCCTAGTCTGGTCACGGTGGCTTGACATGTTAGAATAGTAGGATTTTTTTATCTGTCGCAACGCACAGGTATGTAACTAGTACTAGTTTACTAAAGACGATGAAAGCAAAAACACAACCATTTTATGCGCTTAAGTAACCATTTTTTTTGTGCCGAAGCAATTTTATAAAGCACGTGCTGAAACTGGTCAAATTATTACAAAGCATAGAGAACACCCTTCCGCTAAAAAAACAGAAAGAAAGTACTTCTAGACAACCGAACCCTAGCCACCAAGAGAAATTTGTAAATTGCAATTATATGGACCTAGCTACATCAATCAATGGGCGACCAAGAACAACTATCACAAAAGATAATCTGGTTGGTACATATTTACCTAAATGCTCCGTCACGATCCAGCCTTTATTGCTCTAAAATAGTACTCTCTCTGCCTCAAAATATAGATCGTTATGGGTTCCGTACGATCAATTTTTTGTAAGCTTTGACCATTAATATATGTTAAAGTATATAAATTAACTATATAAAAATAATACCACGTCGTCTCCTTCACGCTGCCGCCACCCACCGGACGATATAAACGATATTTTTGTCAATACGGTGCATATACAACTATTTTTGTAAATACGATGCGAAACAGTGTCAAAAGTAGCTTTAACTCCTTCATATGCATGTGTATATTTATACATTGTTGTACCACGTTGCATGTGTGCCACGAGAGCACGAGAGACTTACACACTACTTATAATAAGACTTCTTAGGCGCGAAAGAATTCCGACGATCTCGTTGAAGCCGTACGCTTCCGCGCTTGCCCTCCACTCGGCGCGTGGCTCCTCTGTTCCTACGCGTCTCGGTGCGTTCGGCTTTTCAGCTTGAGTCGACTGCTCACCGCGTGTGCCTACGCCCACTCCCCACACGCGTTCCCCTGCTTTTCAGCGACCCCCACTTCCCACTTGTGTTCTCCTTCTCCCTCCCACCCTATACGCCACCGCCGCCGCACCGCTGCCTAACTCGTCCCCATCTCCTCTCACGACATCCGCGCTGGCACCGCCGCTCCCTCCTCTCGCCTCACCATTCCTCTTCCCATCTTCTCCCATGCCGTCAGTGCTGCCACCGTTCCTCCCATGCTAGGGTTTTGGCCCTCGCTCGTGCGAATCCTGTGCTGGCGCTCACCCCTCTCCGGCCTCCCACTACGATGCTCCATGCTGCTTCCTTTCTCGGCAAGATCGTTGCTTTGGTTGTTATTTTTTGTTGTGGGATTGCGGGAAGGTTCTGGGTTTAGTGGATTTGAGTGGTTTGGCAGGGTCAGATTGGAGCTTTGGTCTTGGTTGGTGGATCGGTTCGTGAAATGATCATAGTTTTCTTCATTATGATTTGGATTGCTCTTGATAGTATTACTAAAGTGTGATCGATTAGTTGGCTTGTTTCGGTGAAGATTATTGTACTTACTCTCTTTAGTTATCTTCAGTTATGATTTTGTTTGCTCATGATAGGACTGTTAGATTAGTCCGGCTTGTTCTCGTATTGATCATATCACTTAGCCTTTTTTCCCTTTTGGGAAACTTATTGAAGCTCTTAATTAATTTAGGTTGTGTATAGCTTCATTTTGTTTGGTTTGTTCACGAAAAGTTCGTATCACGGAAAGGTTGTGATCATTTGGGTTTTAGCTTCTAGCTTCCGACTTATTTTTCACTTTTCATAAATTTCGTCTTTTTCAGAACTTTTGGCTTTTTGTTGAGCTTTTTTGCCAGTTCTTTTTTTCCCGTATGTGTTTGTATTATACGTAATGGGCTAACATATTTTTTCTATTTTTAATTTTTTTAAATTTAATTATGCTAAATAAACATCTGTCAGCTACAGTGTTTTTCAGCCAGCTACAGTGCTTTTCAGCCATAAGCCACCAAAAAAAGCCCAAATGATCACACTAGGGGAAAGTGTTGTAGCTTCAGCTCCTGAGTATGATTTGTCTGGAAAAGGTCATGCTTGTTTCTTGTGAAGTATTTAGACTCCTGTACTTCTCGTCTTAATATTGTTTATGTTTTTTCCTACTTTAGGAATGTAACATAATCCTAGAACTGCTTCAACATGTATAAGATAATGAGGTTTGTCCAGGAAAGCAATAGTAACTTTAGATGAGTTCTTTTGAACTGATGGTTTATGATATATAGTTTAAATATTTGAATTCTAACTGTTCGCGAAAGGCAGTACGCAGAGGAAAATAGTCACATTTGATTTTGACCGGTACAGCTGAACTCAGTACACTTTTTACTATAATTTTTCTATTGATAATGTCTTGAAAAAACGCACCGTTTAAAAGCTAGTTACTGTAGATATTATAAATATAAGCTAACTTTAAAGCAAAAAGTATCTGGCCAAAATATAAGTAGATATTGGGTTCTAGGGCTCCCCTGACTATTAGTGTGGAACGTGACTTTAGTACTGTGGTATTGATGATAGTAA
This sequence comes from Dendrocalamus latiflorus, assembly GCA_017311315.1. Classification (NCBI taxonomy): domain Eukaryota; kingdom Viridiplantae; phylum Streptophyta; class Magnoliopsida; order Poales; family Poaceae; genus Dendrocalamus; species Dendrocalamus latiflorus. Next base: position 26,562,530 of record CM029643.1, on the reverse strand, counting down.
ATAGCCTATTTGAATGTGACTGTATATTTTTTTCCCAATCTGTATTACTTGCTGTTTGCGAAGATTTTGCCCTTGTTCAACTCTATGAGAAAAGACAATGTGGACTACTCGTACAATGAACAGTTAGTGTATTTGCATACTATGCAATCTTTCAGCGGAGATGATGGGCTATGAAAGACCATGTGAGAGGATCTTAAATATTATTGTGATAAATCATTACAATTTAAAACATTGTACTTTGAGAGAGTTAAAAATTTGTATTTATATTTTGTCGAAAAATTCATGCCACGGTGCATGAAGAATAATGCTTGTAGCTGTTTGAATTTTCTATTGCTTGGAGATGGGCCAATTCAATGCATATGTAGGGTCACTTAGAGTCATCCGTGGTCAACGACGAGCATCGGGGCTATACTCATGGAGCAATCGAGGCCTAGAACGATTGAGGATGTTGGGTGAGATAGTGAGCTCAAGCATGGTATGAGAAAGACAAAAAAATATTGAAGGCAAGTTCAAACAGCGGGTTTGCACCATGTGGATTGGTCGGTATAAGTGAGACGTGATCCAATGAAACCGGAACGAGAGAGACTTGCTGATGTGTGGCATGCCAATGGTGCACCTACACGTGACAAATATGATGATTGCTTGCAATGGAAAGAGATGAACAAGTCAAGGAAAGATATTTTGGTAGTTTGACAAAAATACCGAAAACAGCTTTGGAAGAAAACTGCTGCACGTGAGCGGTGCATGAGAAATCGGTTTAGGTCATAGAGAAGCTGGTTTAATCAAGATAGATCAAAGTTAAGGACTTAACAGATTTAGGATTATACGTTGAAAAACATGCATAAATGTAGTGAGTTAAAACCCGTATGTGGAGTTATCAGGTTTCCCCACTGTACTAAGTGGATAGTACCCACTAAGTGTTAGATGTAGCTGATTAGCCCATTTATTTAAGGGGCTGGGATGGAGACTTGTGGTTAACCATCCAATCTACCTCTCTTGTGCTCTCTTGTTTTAGGGTTAAAGTTTGAGAGTTGAGTGCTTGGTGTACTCTATGTCCTCTAAGGTGGAGTGGCTGTAAAACTTTCTTACTTAAGCAACAATAGAAGCAATCTTTGATCTTACCTATGGCTATCTCTTTTCTTAATTGATTTACTCTTGATTTGATTGGTTTTTCCTCTCCTCTCACCCTTTCGTAATCTTACTATGCCAAAAACGTATAAGAGATGAAGATAACCTATGAGAATTATTCTCCACCCATCTAGGCACTTTGGTAGCAAGTTCATCAAGAAACTTGGTTTTTGCACATTTTTAATTTTTCAAGTAGTTTCTTGATCTAAGGGTTATTGAGGTGATTTTTTTTGTGTTTTTGCTTGTTATGATATATGAGAACATATCTAAAGCCATCTTGGCTGTGCTCTACCCATAAGCAAGTCTTGATCATTGATTTAGGTTTTTGCTCATTTTGGGTACAATCTTGCTTAAATCTCAAAAAGGTCTGAACTTTGGCGTGGGTTTTTGCAATCCATGGATGGAATATGTTTCCGAGACCTTAAGGAAGGTGTATACAAAGTTTGGCAAATTTTGGATCATTCAATCAAAAGTCACGTAGGTTGAGATTTCACAGCTGTGCTGATTTTACTATTTGTTTGCCTAAAATTACTGTTCATAGCGGTTAGACCGCCTCGGAGAGGTCAAATCGCCCTCTGGTTGGAGGTCAGATCTCTAGGAGCTGAGTTCTTCGAGATTTTGTGTTTTTGAGTGATTGCTTTATGTTTTTGGCTCTAGATTTGATCTTCATTAACTCTATAGTTATTTGAGAAGAGAATTTTGAATACTTAGGAGAAAATTTTAATTGCCACCAATCATCCCTCTTAGTTGTTTTTCCTCCTACGTGCTACTGCCTTCCTCCTAAAGAAATACAGGACATTGTTGATGCACGACCACTTCCTGTCTATACTACAAACGTCAAGCGCTGCCACCACTATCGGATCTTGCAAAGCCTGAGGAGAAGCTTGCGGGTGTAAGGATTGATGGCCATTCAAATACGATGAGTCGGATGTAAGTAATACTTGATGCTCTGGCCAAAATTTTAGTCTTTGTACTATTTCTTTTCATTTGTGACAAATCTATTATTACATTTTACAACATGCCATCATTGGAAATCCGATAAATCTATTTTGTAGGTCCTTTTACACTTAAATAGGCATCCACAAGGTGATGGACGATGGGACTTTGGGTCCAGAGAAAGTGGTCCATGGATACCCAGAAGGAGCAAGGATTAATTTTGTCACCTGACAGTTTTCTAGATTTTTCAATTAAGCAACTTATGCAATTTCCTTTGTTACTTATTTGTCTTGTTTTCAATCTTACCTATTTCACAAACAAAATCCTACTTGTATCATGGATTGCATCAACCTTGATTTCATGTATTGAACCATGTGAGCTAGGTCACAAGATGCTCGTCATTTATCATTCAGTGTTCGAGTTGATGAGGTTATTGATTAGCTTGGCTTCAAAACAGAGAGAGTTGATGTGTTTCCATGATTAATTATTTAATTATAATGGACTACTGTTTGTCAAACAGGAGGATAACAAAGTGGCAAGCTAAGGGTGTGGATTGCAGATGTGAAATCTGGAGAAGCAAGATGTCGGGACCCCGGATTTCCGAACCCAGATCCTCTGTGTATTACTGCACTAGTCCCAGATCAAAGCTAGTGCACACAGTTAAACAGAAATGAATACATAACCAGCAACACTTTATTACAATATTAAAGAGTACAGACCGAAAGGTCTCATTATTACAATTGAGGTTTCAAGACCTCGCACACACGAAACACAGCGGAAGCAAAAGATAAACTCGGTGAAGACCCATCAATACGCCACAGGCAATTGATTGGGGAAGCGTGACCTAGTACTCCGGGAATCCTTCGTCAAATCCACACGCGAAGAAGTCGTAGTCGCCTTCTTGAGCTTCGTACTCTTCTGAATATTATTTTTTAGTGCATCATGTGAGTACATAAAGTACTCCGCAAGTCTTGGGAAAAATGCAATAGATGCAAGGCTTAACAAAGGAGGGTTATATGGTTCTTTTGCACAAAGCAATATTTTAATCTCAATTACTACTAATTATTTTCGAAGGCATCAAGTTAATAAAGTAAATGTTTTAGCAGAAACTATCATTAATTCCATAGTGAAGGTTCCATCTACCAACACTAGTTTAATCAATTCTAACTGACCAAGTTTAAATCTGCGGGTTACATCCACCCTCTCTGGCTCCAACTGCCAGGAGAGTTCCCTCCACTCTCGGAATACCAAAACTTTGATTTTAAAACCAAAACCAAAAATCTACCATGTGAATGCATTCCTTGCCTGCCCTTGACCGTGGGCATGGCTATTCGAATAGTTTTACACTCTGCAGAGGTTGTACAACTTTACCCCCAAGAGATAAATTATCTTAACAGTCACCAAGCTTCCTTTGGCATGAGACACAGATAAAATATCACAAAGCCTTTTCCTCACTCTAGACTAGCTAGATACCACCCGCTGAGGTTTCACCGCAGAAGGGTTAAATCTGCCCAATCCGAAGCCCCCTCTTGCGCCATATGAGTACAGTAAATCCCTGTCCCTCACTGTAAATAACCAGTAAATCCCTGGCACCCACTTTCCACTGGTGGCACCTAAACTAGACTATCATGAGTTAATCAGCTAGGTCGTACCCATATAGACTTAGGGTTGTACGGTAGTGCTCAGTCTGGACAAACACAAGCGTCGGTCCTTAATTGACTAAGGTGGAACATACACTTTACAAGATCTCGTGCTTACTGCACCAACCCAGATCAACCATCTACTCTAATCTAAATCAACTTTCATATTTTATTTTATTTTAAAGAACAGTGGCAAATCCAATCACCACTAAATTTATAAACACAAGTTATTACAATAAATCATACTTTCCCATTTCCAAGATTTTAAAGGTATTAAATAGCATGACTATGCATTATACTACCATTCTATTATTCACAAATGATTATAATACTCTCGTTATTGAGACAAAGGAAATTCTAGGGTTACAAAGGTACATGGCATTCAACTTCAATTGAGAGCATAAAAAATTTGGATTAACTATTACCTTAAGATTTGAACTAATATTTTATGTAAATAGCAATGCACATAATTTAAAATAATTAAAACATTTCAAAATCATAGGTTCAAGATGATCAAAGGAGACTTGCCTTCTTGTGCGCTATTTGGTCCTTCTTGCTGCGGCTCAACAAATTCTTCGGCGACGTCGGGTTCTACGCGTGAAATGACAAAACAAATGAACAAATAAATACAAATAAAACCACAAAAATATAATATATATATATATACTGGAAGAAAGTTTATGATTTCATACGAATTTAGGAGAAAGATTCAGCGGATTGGGGTTCACACAAGGGAAAACGAATATCTGGAAGATCGGTTAGGAAAAGAAATTACTGAGGCAATATTTGGACCAAGAAAGATAGAATGTATTTTATGGAGATTTTGCAATATTTGAATTTAAATTTTGAAAGTGCACAGAAAATTTGGAATCGAACTGTGGCTTTGAAATTTAAACTAGAAATTTAAACTAGAAATTTAAAATTTTAAATTTTAAATATCAAATAAATTTCAAATATTTTAAAGGATGGAAGAAATGGATAGTTTGGAATTTTTGATGAATTTAGAAATTTGAATGGGCTCAAACGGAGTTACGATGAAGGAGAACGGGCTTCGGGAAGTTTAAATTCAGAGAAAATGAAAAAGATTGATTTTCTGGAATTATTTTTCTAAAGGAAATTTGGATTATTGCGTCAGCACTGAATTTCCTTTTTCGGTCGAATTATTTTTCCACGGAAAACTGGCTTTATTGTGCCAGCATGACCTCAGCCCTGAGGTGGGGTCGGCTGACAGGTGGGCCTCGGTCCATGTGGACCGAGTCCACGGACTACAGGGAGGCGCTGAGGTGGCGGGGTGGAGGGCTGGCGCTGGCATGGCGTTGACGGGGTAGGGATGGCTGAGGTGGCGCCCACCGAGCAGCCACGCGGCGACCACGTAGGCGGGGCATGCTAACATGGCCTGGCCGGCCAGGGTAGCGCACGGGGACGGCGGGCTCGTCGGCGCTCTGGCGGACCGTGGCCGGCGGCGAGCGGCGCAGGAGGGAGAGGGGACCGAGGGGAGTGCGGTGGTGGGGCGGCGATTACCGGAGAAGGCCGGAGCAGGGCCGGCGATTACCGGAGAAGGCCAGAGCAGGGCCGGCGACGCAGCTCGGGCGTCGTCGGCGATCGTGCTCCGGTGGTCCTACGGCTCGCCCCTCTCGGCCGAGGGGCGCACGATGATCGTAGGAGGTCGGGGAAGGTGGGGGTGGCGTCGGCGAGGCGCGAGGAGGGGCGAAGCGGCGGCAATTGCTCGCCGTTGCCCTGCCAGTGCTCGGGAAGAGGAGGCACGGCGCGGGCGCTCTCGGGTGGCGGAGGAGGAACGGGGAACGGAGGGGGAAGAAGTGCGGAGAGAGGCGGAGCTCGGGGTGGCTTTTATAGGGGCGGAGGGGGAGCACGGGGGCGGGAATCGCTCACCGGAGATGGCGGGGATTGGCGGCGATTGCGGGGAAATAGGGGGAAAGCGGCGCGGGGATGGCGGGGTCGGGTCGGGGGAGAAAGGAAGGGGATGCGGGCGACCGAGGAGGCAGCGGAAATGGCGGCAGTGAAGGCGCGGCCGAGCGGGAGGAAGGAGACGGCGCGCGGCCGGAGGTATGGGAAGGCTGACAGGTGGGGCCGGGCGGTCAGCGAGAGAGAGGGAGCGGACGGGCCAACAGGTGGGGCCGGGAAGCAGAGAGAGAAAGGGAGGGGGAAGCGGGGTGGACGGAGATGTTGCCACGCGGCCAGGGGAAGGATCGGGCGGCCATGGGGAGAAAGGGGGATGGACGGCCGAGATGAGTCGGCCGTTGTAACATCCCGAATTTTTTTGCTAAAATAAAAAAAATAAGAAATAAAATAAAATTTTAAATTAAACTAAGTTTTTTTGTTGCCTAATTTTTAAATTTGGATTTGCCCTGAATTTCTGTTTTTGAAAAAGCTGGATTTGAAAAGCAATTTCAGAAAAACCTAAAACTATTATTAAATAAAATGATATTTCGATTTTCTATAAAAATCTTATGTCAAATTAAATATTTGGAGTTATTTGGAGTTTATTTGGTTTTCTGAGTTTTCTGGAGTTTAAAAATGTATTTTAAAATTTAAAAAGTATTTTAAAGTATGAAAATTAAATGCCAACATTAGTTGTAAATATTTTTATTAAGTCCAAAATGTCTCCAGAAGGTTCTCTGAATTTTTCTGGAATTTGTGGAGGTATTTTTGTATTTTTCTGAGGCTTAATGGAATTTCTGTGCTTTTCTGAAAAATCCAGAAATCAAAAATCCGAAAATAAATTCCCCTCCCCCCCTAACCGCCACGCGTCCGGCCCTGATGCCCCTCCCCCGCTCGCCCGGCCCATCTGGCCCATTCGCCCGCGCTCATCCCCCTCGCCCTCCGATCGCCATCCGACCGCCCGCGCCCTCTCTCCCCTCGCTCTCTCTACGCCTCCGGCCCCACCTGTCGGCGCGCCTCCCCTCTCTCCGCCTCTCTCTGCCCGCGGTCCCACCCGGCAGCCACTCCCGCCTCTGTCTCTCTGCGCCCCCTGGCCCACCTGTCATCATCTTCCCCGCCTCCGCCTTCCCCGCGCGCCCTTCTTCTCCGGCCGCGCCACCACCGGCCGTTGCGCAGCTCCCGCCCTACCCGGCCACGCCTCCACTTCCCGAACGCGCCGCCACTTCCCTCCCGCACGACCCGTGCCCGCTCGTTCTCACTCGTCCGCAACGGCCGCCGCACACCACCCACTTTCGGCGACGAATTCGCGCCGGCTCCACCTCCGCCCCGCTATAAAAGCCCCTCCCCGAGCACCTCCTCACCTTGTTCCACTCACCGCTGCCCTCGGCTCCCCCTCTCTGTCGCTCCAGAGCCCCCGCAGCGTGCGCCCTCGCCTCCGCCGCCGCCTCAGGCTCCGGCGAGCGATTGCCGCCGGCCTGGGCCTCGTCGCGCCTCGCCGTCCCCACCTCCATCTTCGCCGAGCCTGCGCACACCCCGGCCGCCCCTCGCCCGCACCTCTCCGCCGCCGGAGCTCCCTCGCCGTCGCCGCCCGAGTGCCGCCGCCGCTCGTCCTCGCTGCCGGCTCAACTCCGGTCGTCCCCGGTAAAACCTGCCCCCACCATCGCACTCCCCGTGCGCCCCTCTCCCCTTTCCCCGCCTCGCCGCCGGCCGCCGTGCCGCCGCTCGCCGGCGAGCCCCCGGGCCCGAAATCCCCTCCGGCCGGCCTAGCCACGTCAGCAGCTGGCGCTGACATGGGCGCCGCGTGTCCGCCCGGTGGCGCCACCTCGGCCCCTCTCTCCCCGTCGGCTGCCACGCCACCACCCCGCCACCTCAGCGCCTCCCCTCGGCCGTGAGCCCGGTCCATGAACCAGGGGCCCCACATGTCAGCCCCTCCCTCTCTTTTCGAATACAAAAATAAATCGGCCGAAATTCAGAAATTCCCTGGCTGACGCAATGCTGACGCCATAAACCCTTTTTCCTTTATAAAAATAATTCCAAAAATCCTGATTTTCCATTTTCTCTCTTCTCAAACTTCCCGGAGCCCGTTCTCCTCCGTTCTAACTCCGATTTGACCCATTCAAATTTCTAAATTCATCCAAAATTCCCCTCTATCCAGTTCTAGCCTCAATTCAAATTTTTGAAGTCAATTTGAATTTAATTTGAATTTATTTGAATTTATTTGAATTTTTTCACGTGTAGACTTCGACGATTCGGGAAATTTCTTCGACGAAGATTCAAACCAAGTTGAAGAGCAAGGCAAGTCACCCTCCTTGATCATGTTGATCCCAGTTTTCAAAATAAAATTATGTTGATTTAAATTATATTGCATGCATATTTTTATTCAGCGTATTTTAATTCAATTTTAAATTTAGTTATTGCCTACTTGTTAATCCCTCCTTTGAATTTGAAATCCTCAATACCTTGTCACCCTAGAATCAAACTCTAGTTAATACATTAGTGTTGGCTAGAGAGCTTAATCAAATGCTTAGCCCTGCATAGTCATATAATATTCTTGGTTTTGGGATATCTTTCACATAAAATGATAACCCTGTTTGCATAAAATGATATGTTCTCTTGACATTGGTGAGTCAATGAGGTTTATGAATTATTTTGAAAGCAAATATAAAACTGGTTTAGACTTAGGCATTTGGTTAGAGTGGTGGGTGCAGGCATGCCCTGTTGGTTGGAGCCGCAGTGGTTGATTGTCGTGCACAGGGGTATGTGGTTGGGCCTGAGTCAGATTAAGGACCGGTCTGTGAGCTACTGTTGCAAAGCCCTATCGTACTACCACATGGCTGGTATGGGACAGCACTGGCTGAATAATTTGTGAAGTCCCAACCTGAGCCGAGTTGTAGGTTGAAAGTGAGCGTGGTTGGTGCCATGTGAAGTCTCACTTGGGCGAGCGTGGTTAAGCCATGAGAAGTCTCGTCTAGGCTCAAGAGGGGGTCCCGGTCTGGTGGATTCCTTACTGGGGTGAAACCTTAGAGTTGGCTCGACCAGGTTGAAGGCTTTGCATTGTAAAGGCCTTGTCACGACTCCTCGCCGCACACCTAAGGAAGTGTGTAACCCGGTGGCAATATGGGATCATCGTGTCTTGTGGGTAAAGCTGTACAACCTCTGCAGAGTGTATAATCTATCCTGGATAGCCGTGCCCACGGTCATGGGCATGCTGAGTAAAAGTTTTTCATGGATTAGATTTTGTTTTTCAAAATATTTTTGAAAACCTTGTGGATGGATGGAATCCACGAGAGATGAAAACCTTGCGGATGGATGGAATCCGTGAGAGATGGAAATCTGGTGAATGGATGGAATTCATCAGAGTTGCGCAGTGAAAGCGTGTGGATGGATGAAATCCATACGTGAGCTTTTGGAAAAGATGGTCCGGGTGGGATGCCCGTGGATAGGTTAGTGTATGGTCGGAGCCTGCACTGACGGTATTATTTTCAACTACAAGTAATGTTTTTACTTACTGTATTAAATTTAGCAATTTCAATCTACTTATTTTATTTCTTAAATGTTGTTTTATGCAAACTAACCCTATAAGCCTTCCATTGAAGCCTTTATCATTATGTTGCATTTCCCGGGTGATTTGCGGAGTACAAGTTTGTACTCATGTTGCTTTTTCCACACAGAGAAGGAAGACGTCAACTACGATGAAGATCTGGACGAGTAGGCCGCGTCTTACTGTCGTTTGCCTGTGGGCAGGCTTGGGCTTCGCTATTTATCAGTTTGCTTCCGCAGTTATTTCCTTTATTTATTTTGCCAATGAGCGTTGATGTAAGACTTGGCCATAAGGCCGTACCCTTTTATTTAATATAATCAGTCACTTGTGCTTGGTATTTATCTTTGTTGTGACTGTGTGCACTAGCTGATCCTGGACTAATGCGATTTACACAGAGGATCCAGGAGTCGTTACTCCGGGTTCCGACAAAGGTGGTATCAGAGCCATGATGATACTAAGACGCGACCGTAGATAGAATAGAATGATCAGACCTTAAGGATTTATTTTTATAACCAGTACTTTCAAAGTTTTGCTTATCCTTACCTCTTAATCTTTTCCTATCCTTATCTCAATCCTTTCTCGTCTTTATGCCATTTTTGAAAAACCTATTTCTTCATCTTCCCTTGTTCCAAAGCAACTATAGATGGCAACTGTTGGAATTCTTCGACTCTGTCGCCACTTCAACCTTCTCATGGAGGGATCTCGTGTTGTATCTCGAGAGCCACGAAGGATGACTCCAAGACGACCCTTACCCCTTTAAGATGAGCTGTTAGGCTAGTTAACAAAATGATGTTATAAGCTGTCAAGCTTTCTCTTTTGTCGGCAGCCATAACTATTACTTATCACTTGATTAATAAAGGTTTTATTAAAGTTAAAGTTTTGTTTTGGGTTGCGCAAAATATCCCCTATTCCTTCCTTTGCCTTGAGTCTCCCCTCTCCTAATTCTCAAAAGCAACCAGCAGATGGTGAACACAAGGAACAACGGCAACATGAATGGAGAACCAGGCAGTCAATCCGTCCCTCCACCGGCAAATGAACCTGACTGGGCTCAGATGATGGCCAACCAGACTCAACTCATTCAGCTATTGACGCAGACCATCAACAACAATGCACCACCAGCTCCACTTGTGCCAGCTCAGGCTCCTCCATCAAAACTATCGGAGTTTATGCGCTTGCGTCCCCCGACCTTCTCCAGCAGCACTGAACCCATGGACGCAGATGATTGGCTCAGGGCCATAGGCAAGAAGCTGGATATCATTCAATGCAGTGATCGAGAAAAGGTGTTGTTTGCTTCACACCAGCTACACGGACCAGCATCAGAATGGTGGGACACCTACACTGCCGCTCATGCCAATGCTCAAGATATTACCTGGAATGAGTTCGCACGGAACTTCCGCAAAGCTCATGTTCCCACTGGTACCGTCACTCTGAAGAAAAGGGAATTTCGAGCATTGCGTCAAGGAAGCCGCTCCGTCAATGAGTACCTGCAGAAGTTCAACCAGTTGGCACGCTATGCACCAGAAGACGTCGCTACAGATGAAGCCAAACAGGAAAGGTTCCTCGAAGGACTCAACGATGACATATCGATTCAGCTCCTGTCCAATGATTACGCTGACTTCCACCAGCTTGTCAGCAAGGCGATTCGCCAGGAGTCCAAGCATCAAGAGATTGAGAACCGGAAGAGACGGATGCATGGTCAGCATATGAACACCGGCAACTTCTCCAAGGTCAGAAGAGTTCCACCTCAGGCCAACAGATTCCAGCCGTCGTCATCAACAGGAGAGCTAGTCCCCATGGACCCCTTCCCCAACACTGAAGAGAACAAGGTCTTGAAGGACTCAAACCCTGCAGTAGGAGTCACTTGTTTCAACTGCCATGAGATGGGACATTATGCCAGCAACTGCCCCAAGAAGCAGCAGCTGGTGAAGCACGGTGCCCCAGGAGCATCAATGGCCAACAACCTTCAGGCAGCAAATAGAGGCCCAAAGAAGTTTTTCAAGGGACGCCTGAATCAGATATCCACTCAAGCCAAGCAGAGTAAGATCCAAGCCCCAATTCTTGCTAGCCAACCCGAATCTCGGGGACGAGATTCTTTTTAAGGGGGGTAGATTTGTAACATCCCGAATTTTTTTGCTAAAATAAAAAAATAAGAAATAAAATAAAATTTTAAATTAAAGTAAGTTTTTTTTGTTGCCTAATTTTTAAATTTGGATTTGCCCTGAATTTCTGTTTTTGAAAAAGCTGGATTTGAAAAGCAATTTCAGAAAAACCTAAAACTATTATTAAATAAAATGATATTTTGATTTTCTATAAAAATCTTATGTCAAATTAAATATTGGGAGTTATTTGGAGTTTATTTGGTTTTCTGAGTTTTCTGGAGTTTAAAAATGTATTTTAAAATTTAAAAAGTATTTTAAAGTATGAAAATTAAATGCCAACATTAGTTGTAAATATTTTTATTAAGTCCAAAATGTCTCCAGGAGGTTCTTTGAATTTTTCTGGAATTTGTGGAGGTATTTTTGTATTTTTCTGAGGATTAATGGAATTTCTGTGCTTTTCTGAAAAATCCAGAAATCAAAAATCCGAAAATAAATTCCCCTCCCCCCTAACCACCACGCGTCCGGCCCTGATGCCCCTCCCCCGCTCGCCCGGCCCATCTGGCCCGTTCGCCCGCGCTCATCCCCCTCGCCCTCCGATCGCCATCCGACCGCCCGCGCCCTCTCTCCCCTCGCTCTCTCTAAGCCTCCGGCCCCACCTGTCGGCGCGCCTCCCCTCTCTCCGCCTCTCTCTGCCCGCGGTCCCACCCGGCAGCCACTCCCGCCTCTCTGTCTCTCTGCGCCCCCTGGCCCACCTGTCATCATCTTCCCCGCCTCCGCCTTCCCCGCGCGCCCTTCTTCTCCGGCCGCGCCACCACCGGCCGTTGCGCAGCTCCCGCCCTACCCGGCCACGCCTCCACTTCCCTAACGCGCCGCCACTTCCCTCCCGCACGACCCGCGCCCGCTCGGTCTCACTCGTCCGCAACGGCCGCCGCACACCACCCACCTCCGGCGACGAATTCGCGCCGGCTCCACCTCCGGCCCGCTATAAAAGCCCCTCCCCGAGCACCTCCTCACCTCGTTCCACTCTCCACCGCCCTCGGCTCCCCCTCTCTGTCGCTCCAGAGCCCCCGCAGCGTGCGCCCTCGCCTCCGCCGCCGCCTCAGGCTCCGGCGAGCGATTGCCGCCGGCCTGGGCCTCGTCGCGCCTCGCCGTCCCCACCTCCATCTTCGCCGAGCCTGCGCACACCCCGGCCGCCCCTCGCCCGCACCTCTCCGCCGCCGGAGCTCCCTCGCCGTCGCCGCCCGAGTGCCGCCGCCGCTCGTCCTCGCTGCCGGCTCAACTCCGATCGTCCCCGGTAAAACCTGCCCCCACCATCGCACTCCCCGTGCGCCCCTTTCCCCGCCTCGCCGCCGGCCGCCGTGCCGCCGCTCGCCGGCGAGCCCCCGGGCCCGAAATCCCCTCCGGCCGGCCTAGCCACGTCAGCAGCTGGCGCTGACGTGGGCGCCGCGTGTCCGCCCGGTGGCGCCACCTCGGCCCCTCTCTCCCCGTCGGCTGCCACGCCACCACCCCGCCACCTCAGCGCCTCCCCTCGGCCGTGAGCCCGGTCCATGAAGCAGGGGCCCCACATGTCAGCCCCTCCCTCTCTTTTCCAATACAAAAATAAATCAGCCGAAATTCAGAAATTCCCTGGCTGACGCAATTGTGACGCCATAAACCCATTTTCCTTTATAAAAATAATTCCAAAAATCCTGATTTTCCATTTTCTCTCTTCTCAAACTTCCCGGAGCCCGTTCTCCTCCGTTCTAACTCCGATTTGACACATTCAAATTTCTAAATTCATCAAAAATTCCCCTCTATCCAGTTCTAACCTCAATTAAAATTTTTGAAGTCAATTTGAATTTAATTTGAATTTATTTGAATTTTGTGGGTTATTTTCACGTGTAGACTTCGACGATTCGGGAAATTTCTTCGACGAAGATTCAAACCAAGTTGAAGAGCAAGGCAAGTCACTCTCCTTGATCATATTGATCCCAGTTTTCAAAATAAAATTATGTTGATTTAAATTATATTGCATGCATATTTTTATTTAGCGTATTTCAATTCAGTTTTAAATTTAGTTATTGCCTACTTGTTAATCCCTCCTTTGAATTTGAAATCCTCAATACCTTGTCACCCTAGAATCAAACTCTAGTTAATGCATTAGTGTTGGCTAGAGAGCTTAATCAAATGCTTAGCCCTGCATAGTCATATAATATTCTTGGTTTTGGGATATCTTTCACATAAAATGATAACCCTGTTTGCATAAAATGATATGTTCTCTTGACATTGGTGAGTCAATGAGGTTTATGAATTATTTTGAAAGCAAATATAAAACTGGTTTAGACTTAGGCATTTGGTTAGAGTGGTGGGTGCAGGCATGCCCTGTTGGTTGGAGCCGCAGTGGTTGATTGTCGTGCACAGGGGTATGTGGTTGGGCCTGAGTCAGATTAAGGACCGGTCTGTGAGCTACTGTTGCAAAGCCCTATCGTACTACCACATGGCTGGTATGGGACAGCACTGGCTGAATAATTTGTGAAGTCCCAACCTGAGCCGAGTTGTAGGTTGAAAGTGAGCGTGGTTGGTGCCATGTGAAGTCTCACTTGGGCGAGCGTGGTTAAGCCATGAGAAGTCTCGTCTAGGCTCAAGAGGGGGTCCCGGTCTGGTGGATTCCTTACTGGGGTGAAACCTTAGAGTTGGCTCGACCAGGTTGAAGGCTTTGCATTGTAAAGGCCTTGTCACGACTCCTCGCCGCACACCTAAGGAAGTGTGTAACCCGGTGGCAATATGGGGTCATCGTGTCTTGTGGGTAAAGCTGTACAACCTCTGCAGAGTGTATAATCTATCCTGGATAGCCGTGCCCACGGTCATGGGCATGCTGAGTAAAAGTTTTTCATGGATTAGATTTTGTTTTTCAAAATATTTTTGAAAACCTTGTGGATGGATGGAATCCACGAGGGATGAAAACCTTGCGGATGGATGGAATCCGTGAGAGATGGAAATCTGGTGAATGGATGGAATTCATCAGAGTTGCGCAGTGAAAGCGTGTGGATGGATGAAATCCATACGTGAGCTTTTGGAAAAGATGGTCCGGGTGGGATGCCCGTGGATAGGTTGGTGTATGGTCGGAGCCTGCACTGACGGTATTATTTTCAACTACAAGTAATGTTTTTACTTACTGTATTAAATTCAGCAATTTCAATCTACTTATTTTATTTCTTAAATGCTGTTTTATGCAAACTAACCCTATAAGCCTTCCATTGAAGCCTTTATCATTATGTTGCATTTTCCCGGGTGATTTGCGGAGTACAAGTTTGTACTCATGTTGCTTTTTCCACACAGAGAAGGAAGACGTCAACTACGGTGAAGATCTGGACGAGTAGGCCGCGTCTTACTGTCGTTTGCCTGTGGGCAGGCTTGGGCTTCGCTATTTATCAGTTTGCTTCCGCAGTTATTTCCTTTATTTATTTTGCCAATGAGCGTTGATGTAAGACTTGGCCATAAGGTCGTACCCTTTTATTTAATATAATCAGTCACTTGTGCTTGGTATTTATCTTTGTTGTGACTGTGTGCACTAACTGATCCTGGACTAGTGCGATTTACACAGAGGATCCAGGAGTCGTTACTCCGGGTTCCGACAGCCGCACACGCGTCGGACACCGAGAGGGGGTAGGCGGGATGGGGGTGAGCGGCGGGGATGGGCCGGGCGCGTGGGACGTGGCTCCATCCGGTCCGTCCACGCGTCGGCCGGAGGGAAGGGGAGGGATATTTATTTTTGATTTCAGATTTTCAGAAATTGCCAGAAAATCCAAATAAGCTCAGAAAAATATGAAACTACTTCCAAAATTCCCAGAAAAATTCAGAGAACTTCCTGGAGACATTTTGGACTTAAATAAAATATTCCCAACTAATGTTGGTATTTAATTTTCCTACTTAAAATACTTTTTAATTTCAAAAATAGGTTTTAAACTCCAGAAAACTCAGAAAACCAAATAAATCCAAATAATTAATTTGAATTAGAATTTTTATAGAAAATCAAAATATCATTTTATTTACTAATTATTTTTAGGTTTTCACTTAAAATACTTTTTTTAAATCCAGCTTTTTCAAAAACAGAAATTCAGGGCAAATCCAAATAAAACTCAAATAATTCAAAATAATTAATTTGAAATTAAATTTTTCAGAAAGCGAATTTTTGGGATTTACACAAGACCACTTTTTAAATATCCTGAGATATACTTCAATGTTATCTTTGACTGCCTTGGTGGTAATGTAGTCCATAGCACATATTTAATTTAGGTGCAAGAGTGTTATATATATATATATATATATATATATATATATATATATATATATATATATATATATATATATATATATTAGTTTTCCCATCGCATATTCAGTGCTAACATGCTAACGATGTTATGGACCATCGGATCTGCCTCAGGCGGCCTAGATCCACGTGGGGGGACAACCCAAATCTAATCCCAGTAAAGGATATGCATAAAGATCATGCTGGACACCTATGCTGCATTTTTTAACCCAGGGACTACTCTCAAAATCCATGAGAAACCATATGTCTATAAAGGCACCGCGAACATTGTGAAATGTAATTGGCTATTGAGAGTGCACGAAGCAGCGAAAGGTTGAACCCTGCTCTGCAACAAGGCTGCGCACCGGCTGTGGACCTGGGAGAGTCGGCATCCACTCCTGTGTCTCAAGGTTGAATGAAACTATGCAACCTGGTTCCGAATCTGTAACATCCAATGTCAATAAATGCACCACCCCATCAATGACTATATTTGCCATAAAGCCTCCTGGACAGTACAAGGGCCCTGCTTTCTCCTCCACCCTCCATGGTTGCTGCCGTCAAAGGTGACGACCTCGCAGAGACGCCTACCATGGCCAGAGGGGATGATGATGTGAAGCATCTTGTACTCTCCCATGGAAGCGACCTTCCCAAAAGCATACGTCCCCTCACCAAGGTCGTTTTGCGGATTCAGCTCCTCTGAGCAGAGCCTGGGCAAGGCGAGAGTAACCCACGTGGCCGGGGTTAAGCACCCAGATGCCAAGGTTGGGGCTTTTGACGTAGACCAGGTCGTAGCGCGTCGGGAGCACTTCGATGTGAGCTTAGTGATGGGTATGCTCCTAACGACATCTCCATATAGGTCCACAATGCTGACGCCGTGGACGTTGCCGTCGCGAAAGGTGACGGTCAAGAGTGGTTCCAAGTAGTGGGACTTGTGCGCAGCGACCAAGACCGGGTCAGAGGTGAGGGCGAGCCACGAGCGGTAGACGGTGCGGAGGCGGTAGAGCTCCTTGGTCGGGAGGCGCAACAGGACCTCGAACAGCGCGTTCGGGGGCAGCGCGTCGGAGGTGGACGCGGAGGGGTGTGGCTTCGATGCGCCATTTCTAAGGCCACAGATCGAGAGGAATCAAACGTGATGGACGGAGATGGTGGTGGGCTCATTCGAATCAAGCCATGTTCGTGTGGTGGGAGGAGGTGGAGGAAAGCTTACCAACGAAGCGCCGGTGGTATGCGTGTCAAGCGAGCGGATGGTAGGTCGGCGACGGAGAAGGCCGGGGGATAGCGCCAGCGGAGGGTGAAGCGGCGGTAGAGTCAGCAACACTGGTCTGGTCAAGGGTTAGAAGCCTAGAAGTGGTACGGGCTGGGCCAGGCCTCTTGCTTCTTGTTCTAGCAGTCTGTCACGTGGCTCACGCCCACAGTCCAGTGCAGTGGTGCTATAGATATAGCCTGTGGCACGATATGGCACAATGCGAGTCGGATCAGCATAGCACACGGGGCAGGCCATGCTTGGGCCGCCACCCCAGCCCAATGTGCTGGTACGGCATGGTACATATAATGTTAGACCGGGCATGGCTTAGCACGGCGGCCCGTTAGGTAGGCTTAGCCCATATGCACACGTAGCCCAATGAGCATGGCCTATTTGGTACAAAAATATGACAGTTAGCCATGTTTGGTCTGAGCACAGCACGATGTGTATAACCTATTTGGCCTATTTAGTATGAGTACAGTCGATTTTTTTTGAAATTTATAGCTATTTTCGGGGTTGTTTGTGAGTTTAAAAATACAAACAAATTCAAAAAAATATCAAATTTCTTCTATAAATAGGGGGCATACCCCCTCATTCAGCCACACTCTCACCAACAATCTCTTCTCCAAATTCTCTTGTGAAAATTTTGAAACACTTTGTGATAATTTGGCAAAATTCAAAATAATTTTGTCAAAAATCCGAAAATCTGAAATCCAGCCTACAGTTAAGAAAAGAGGTAATAATACTAATTTTCATATACTAATATTGTTCTTATTTTTCTTTATTCTGATATAAAATAGGTAATAGTGTAATTTTTATTTGTATTTTGCAGTTTTCACATTTCTTTACGAAAAAATTTGACAATTTTTTCTTCCAGTGAATACGGAATTGATCCGGAAGAACTTTCATCATTCGGGAATGAAACGTCTGTGCCTCCACCTCCACCTCAAATGGAAAAGCAAATCTAGCTATACCATCGTCATGCTCTACCAGTGCCTCGACGTCAACAAGCACCGAAGCAAAAAGGTCCAGACCCAGCACGTCGGATGTGTGGGCAGATTTTGATAGGTAATAAAGAGAGACACATCCGGAGATCAAGTAAGATTTGATATTTGCAAAATATATCATCATGAATTGTATGTAAAGTCTTCAGATAGAATCGGGTACTTGCACAGACATGCCCAAAAAATGTAAAAAAAGAGAAGGCATAACCATGAGACAAACGCAGCTGCAGTACAACTCCGATGGTACGGTACGTAACTAGGATTATAATCCCAAGGTAGCTTGAGAATCTTTAACCCATTTAATTGCCTCATAAGATCTTGCTTTAAATTGGTGCATCAGATGTGTTTGAAAAGTACATTAGAACTGCTCATAATCCTATATTTATGCACGTTTCTAGATAGACAATGACTAGATATTTAGTTAAATAATACAATAATGGTCGTGATGAAATTAAAGAACTCTTTGGAACCTATACATTTTCAGTAGCCTTCATCTCGGACATATGGAGTGGTTGATCTAAAGAGGATCATCTTAGTGTAGTTGCTCATTATATAAATTATGATTGGGTATGGAAAAGAGAATCATAGGCTTCAAACTAATTGACGTAGCGCATACGGGCGAGAATATAGCAGAACATATTATCAAAGTCATGGAAGATTTTCGTCTTATAAATAAAATTTTGCAATTACCCTGGACAATACTACAGCAAACTCCAAGGCAATGGATATTCTCACTCTCTTATTTACTACATACACCGAACCCTTCTTGCTACATCAGCGATGCACCTACTATATTATTAATCTTATAGTTAAATGTGGTTTGAAGAGTTTGGATCTATATCTTCAAGCTTTCCATAATGTAATTTCTTTTGTACATAATTCTAACCAATGAATTGCAACATATAAGACCTACTGCATTATGATAGATGTATATCCATGAAAGTTCATTGTGGACATGCCGGTAAAGTAGAACTCAACTTATCTCATGCTACAAAATCTTTTTACCCTATAAGCCCATATTTTCTGTTTTTATCCACATGCACTATCACAACCATACCGATAACACACTACCGACTGAGCAGCACTGCTATGTTGCTGAGAAATTACTAACATTTCTAGAATTTTTTTACGAATCCACTGTTGCTTTATACAAACAATATATCTTGCAATTGTGCATCATGATCTTGCGATTGCCATTCACTTGAAAGCTAATGAAAATGACCCAGTGTTACAAGATGTTGTGCGCGCTATGAAAAATAAATATTTAAAATATTAAAATGAGATTTTGTACTTATATGTATTTGCATTTATTCTAAATCCAAGAGCTAGAATTGTAGGAATCACTAATGTTTTTTCAATTATCGGTGAGGCTATAGAGATAAAATATTCCAACTATTTTACAGCTGTTCATTCACAATTGTCTGAAATTTATCAGAAATACGATCATAAGTTTCAAGAAGTTTGTTTGCAATGACTTACACCAGCACCCACCACAGGTAAGAAGACAAATATGTGGGGCAAAATTTTTTGTGCATCAGGATCCCCAGAAGATTAAGCTCTACATCGTCAAGTGCTATAACAATCCATCCCAATAGTCAAGTGCTACAACAATCCATACCAGGACCCACGATGAATTATTGGTCGTTTTGAACAGCGATCCCGTGCCTCACCATACAGAGAACTTCAACATTTTGGACTAGTGGCGCGAGCACAAGCTAATATATCCAATGCTATCTATGTTAGCACGGAATGTGTTAACTATTCTTGTCTCAACGGTTTCTTCTGAGTCTACTTTCAATCTTTCTGAAAGAATATTGGAGAAGAAAAGAACAAGATTCACGAGTGAGATGGTGGAAATACTTCTCATAGTAGAAGACTGTGAACAAGCTGATACACAAGCTCAACACTGCGTGGTGGATACAGAGTTGGAATAGGTGTTCAACAATCTTTATCTAGATGGTGGCGAAGGCAGCGAAGACGCTGACGATTCTTAGAGCATCCATGTAACATTGTACATTTTCTAATTTTTTACCTGTAATGCTGAGCTACAGACTGTACTCTTTTTTGCTAAGATTTTCTCAAGCTGAGTTTTTATTTAGTAAAGTTTTTAATGAGACAGCCATTTTAATATTAATAAAGCTTATTATTACATTTCTACAATTTATTGTGCTTTTTCTATAATTTATTATGTCTTTTTCTACAACTTTTTACAATTCATTGTGTCTTTTTCAAATTCTACATTTTTTTTTGAAATGTTACTTTTTTTTTGAAAATTTTCGAGTCAAACGGGTGAACCAGGCCGAACGGGTTAATCGTGCTTGTTGGCACATTGGGCTAAATGGACGTGTGCCAACCCGACAAGGCACGAACCCTCTCTAGGTCGTGCCTAGGCCGCTGTCTCTGCCCACGAGTCGGTACGGTACGACCCGTTCAGGCTGGAGGGCTAACAGGTCATACCTAACAGGTCTGTGCCAAATTGGGCCCGAGCCGGGCCATGCCATGCAGCCCATTTGGGTAGGACTTATCTGGTGAACCCAATCATAACCGTCGAATTCTAACACAGACTCAATGTCTCGACCGAAGAAGAAGACGATAGAGAGCCTCACCAGATCTCTATCAAAGATAGAGATGTTCGACCCTAACCGGTGAACTTTAACCCTAACTCGACGCCTCCGAAAGAAGACAACAGGGAGCCTCACCGGATCTTCACCAGAAATGAAGATAGAGGTGGGCGTGAGCATGAATTTTGACGCAAATGGAATGGTATGAAATTTGATAAATTTCCCTCAAAAACAGTCCAACGCTTGTATAGCACTTCTGAACAAAAAAATAGAAGGATTTGGCATCAATGGACTACTTATCCAGCAGGAAACACAACTGATGCGACCGCGACTCCCTCGGAGCGAGAGGAGTGAAGAACCTACTTCAAGAAATCATGTGTTCATATTAGCTTAAACAAAAGTCAATACGAACAAGGCCATATTATCACCATAGCGTGATTTAGAGTGATATCACATCATGGTTTTTCATCAGACAGATAGCTCCGGCCCTAACTTTTAATATAACTTTGTGCAGTTAGTCTTATCACCTGGAAACAGCACGCTTGGATAACAATTAGCTCCCACATGAATGAAATAATATCTTGTCAGCTGTCAACTTCTGACGAACCACTGATATCAGAAACTAAATCGAACAGTTTGTCTGACGTGCCCAAGAAAATCTTAAAAAGAACAAAAAAAAATCTTCAAAGCCTCAGCATTAGCTGTGTTTACCTCAGTACTGAATGTGTTCCGAAGGAAGCTTCAAAGGAAAAAAAATATAAAGATAGTACGCCGTTCTAAAAAGCATCCAAATAAGTGCAGGTGTCCCAGACAAGATCACATGAACAGGCTCCCCAACAGTCAGCAGAGCAGTTTTCTGTAAAACCCATACAGTCCTCAAGAATCAAAACAGCCTTCCTGCAGTAAGCCTCAGTCTTCAGAGTAGAATTTTGAGCTTCGTGAGCACACACTGCTCCCTTCCCTCCATTCCATTTTACATGAAAGCTGCAAGAAAGACAAAAGGAGTTTATAAATCACCATGGCCAGCGATGCCATTGGATTATTTACAAGTATGCATTCTTTGTGAGCAGTCCACAATGTCCTGACTGAGAACAGCTGATCGATTCATCAGGAGTTTGTTAATTTTTGCCCCCTCCAAACTTGGAGTGGACTAAAAACAGAAAAACCGAGTAAAAGAAAATGTGATTTAAAGTCATCAAATTGTTCACACACACCAGGTTCCAATTTTCTTTTCAAACAATTGTCAGGAAACCTTAAGTAAAATTACAACTGGCAGTTTGATACAAAAATAAAAAAATAAAAATGAAACATCTTGTTCTAGCAAGCTTATAACAAAATTTCAAGAATCACATGAAACGTGAGACAACTATGAAAGAGTAAAGATCACTTTCGTTGAAGCATGCATCTCTGCATTAGTGTACCTATGATGTGAGCTAAACAAGAAAGTCACAAAGATTAACTGAATTATCTCATGGATATATATTAAGATAATACTGCACCTCATTATGCATTTGTAATTTTGCACTCAAGTCCATATACACAACAAACTACTTATTAATCATTCCATTCGAGAGCAATATCTTGTATCACATATTCACATATCTATCAAATCCCTTAAAGTGTCGTTCTTGGATAATACATCCACTATCCATTCCTCATCTCATACTAACTACTAATGAAGGCTGTGCTTAATGTCCACAACTCCGGAAAACAGATTCAACCTGTATCTTCTATTATCTGGATAAGAGATCGCAACAGAGTGCATAAAAAATGACAGGAGGAATGCTGATCATTGCTAGGATATGTAAGTGAATAAGTGGGCAACTTTTTCGTAATTCAGAAAGCGTGATCCTAATGGCCACTCCATTGGTGTCCTGAAGAGTGTTGCTCTGTGGCCACGTTTACTATGTATTCTAACAAATGAACAAATTTTGCATTCCTATACTCGTATTTTTATAGTAAACTGATCCATACTTGGATGTTGTACTAGGCAGAGAGTATTATGCTTTGAAACACCATTTTCTTATCCTTGTTTATGATCAACCATAGGACAGAAGGCTATACGGTAACACATGGACTAAACTCCTTAGTCCTTACCATGGCATACAAAATGGAATGAACATGGAACTGCAAAATCTTCTCAGGAAAATATAGAACAGAACAATATGTTTTACTTTGAAAGCATAAAATTAATTTTCATTGATACATGCATCACTACATTGTCTCACTAATTGTTTTGTACATACAAGATAAAATAAACAACAGTAAGTATGATACAATGCTCACCTCATCAGTAACAGCTACTCTATACACCCAGTAGGCTTCCTGTGTAAATACCAATGGATCTGGAATCTCTCACTTCCAATGCATCAGCATGAGTGTCAGTTCTTGGATCATAACTCTGTAGAAATCTCATTCCATGCTTAAACAAGATCCTCCCATCATCTAATAGCAGCAAAGGATACACAAAAAACCTAGCAACCTGTGAAGGCATGCTGTATTTTTTAACCCAGACACCCTCCCCAAAATCTGTTAGAAACCATAGGTCCATAGAAGTATTATGGATATTGTGAACAGTAACCAAGCAGCCATCCAATTCGGCTAATGATAACTGCATATCAAGGTCCAGGTAAGAGAAGTTCTCGCTGTCCTGAACAAACCTGCGCACCGCAACCGGTCCTAGGAGAGTCCCCATCCACTCCTCTGTCTCAAGATTGAACGACGCAATGCTGCCTAGTTCAAAAGTTATCACCCCCAATTCAGAAATGGTTGAGCGAAAATCCATCAAGAAATACATCACCCCATCAATCACCACACATCTCTCACGACTGGTACAGATAAGGGCCGGAGGGTCCTGCTTTCCTCTCCACCTTCCATGGCTGGTGCCGTCAAGAGAGATTACCTCACATAGCTGCCTATCACCAGGGTTATCACGTCTACAGATGCGGAGCGCCTTGTACTCTCCCGTGGAGGAAACCTGCCCAAAAGCATACGACTGGCCGTTTCCGTCGAATTCCACCTCTTGATCATGCGCAAATTCCTCCGATCGGCACCAAGGCAAGGTGAGAGTAGCCCCAGTGGCCGGGTTAAGCACCCAGAGGCCCAAGGGTTGGAATTGTCTAGTGAAGCAGATGAGGTCGAGGCGGGTGCGCAGCACGCTGATGCCAACTTCACTGCTTCGCAGCAACGTGTTGACATTGCCGGACTCGTCCTCATAAACAGTGTCGCCCGCACTGCATGGGATCCGCTTGAGGACATTGCCCGACAAATCCACAATATCAATGCCGTGGACATTGTCGTCGTCGAAGTAGGAGATGGCGAGGAGCGGGCCCGTGTGGCGGGACTTGTGCGCCGCGACGAAGAGAGGGTCGGAGGTGAGGGCGCGCCACGACGGGCAGACGGCGCGGAGGCGGCAGAGCTCCTTGGCCGGGAGCCGCAGAAGGACATCGAACATTACGTCCGGGGGCAGGACGCCCGAGCTGGAGGCGGCGGGGCGCAGCTTCCACGGCGCCATCGCTGCCATGATAGACGCGGTGAGCAAACGAGGCCACCAAATTGGCGACGCATCGAAATCGGGTCGTGTAACCGGAGGAGGCGGTGGAGGGAGTTCTTACCGGGAGCACCGGCGGTGGGTGGGTGGCCAGCGGCCAGGCGAGCGGACGGTCGCCGTCGCCGAGACCGGAGACCGGCAGGTCGGAGGGTAAAGCGGCGGTGAGGCGAGTTGAGGGTTTCAGCCTTGTGTCAGTGTCCCAGATATGGGCTGTGGCTCTAGCTTTCCAGCAGCTGAGGACGGCCCAATGTCTAGTCAGATAGCGGATCCATGTTGTCAGGCTCGGTATTTGTGTTTCCTTTGGACCTTCTTTTCAGTTTACCGCCCGTGTCTTAGGGCTTTCTTGCCAACAACCACACGAAATAGTTTTTCGCTATTTCGAAATAATTTATTATGATTGTTTTTTTAAAATAGTTTATCGATATTCGATGCGTTAATTGTTCTTGTCATGATATTTTCTTCTGAGTTTGCTTTTAGTTTTTTAAAAGAATATTAGAGGATAGAAGAATAAATCTCACGAGTGAGATGATGGAAGTACTTCTAACAGTGAAAGACTAGCAACAAACTAATTCACAAGCTCAACACTCTGTAGAGAATACAGAGTTAGTGACATATTCAACAATCTTTATCTAGATGATGGCACAGAGCATCCATGTATATTGTACGTTTTCTCTTTTTTTACATGGACTAAAGAGTTATAGGCTACACTCTTTTTTTCTTTGTCAGGGTTTTCTCAAGTTGAGTTTTTATTTGGCAAAATTTTTAATGAGGTAACCATTTAAATATTAATAAATCTCATCATTACATTTTCATATTTTATTTTGTAATTTTCAAATTCTATATATTTCTTTAGATTATTATATTTTTTCATAATTTTCCGGCCGAAATAGACTATACGTACCTCCTTGACTCGTTGGGCTGAAAGGACCTGAGCCAGCACAGCACGGCTCATCAGCTCGCGAGACCATGCCTAGGACTTCGACATTATCCATTTAAGCTAACGTACTAAGTGAACCGTGGCTATTGTTGAAAATATAAGCACATGTAGGTTCAATTTATTCCATAAATAAATCATGACATCATGCACGCAAAATAACAGAACCATCACAGGTATAAAAGATCTAGACATGTAAACCAGGAAACTATACATGAACAGATCTAATACGGAGAACATGACTGTTATGTACCGATGGTTCTGTTCTGATCGGTTTGCCGATGTAGACGCCGCAGGCACGGTGAGGATGACACGAAGTCGATGTCGATTCGCCGAAGCCGAACGACGAGGAAGACGAGCCAGAGCTATAGCGAGCAGTCGCGCAGAGCGCTTCCCAAAAACCTTATTCGCCCTCTCCCGGTGCAGGACTTCGAAGGCGACGGTTCCGGAGACCTGCTCTCCCGAACGGCAGTGCACGCCGACGGACGGGACGGAGTAGACTATGTGGGACGGCGCAGCACAATGGATGGAGGAGGCAAAACCCTAGATTGATTTTGCATCTGCTGTATGGAGGCGGCGACTCCGTATTTATAGAAAACCAGGACGCGTGATCAAGACGCCTGCACGTTCTCCATAACTCGTAAGCGAACCGGATTAGTCACGCGTAACCGATCCGGATTCACCGCCGCTCAAAACAGCAAAATAAAACTGCAAAAGGAAGCCGCGTCTGCGCAAGCACCTGGAGCCGATTTTGGCGGACCATTCACGCAGGTGCCGCGCGCCCGCGCCCCCTGCCCGGACCGGCCCGGCGAGCCGAGCGAGCGCACGTGTTATCCTCTAGTTCTCTCCCACACATGTCTCAAGTGGCTAGGAGTGCACCATCCCTTTTAAGGTGGTCTTCCTCTCCTAGAACTAGCAATATGGTACTAAAGGTCACATGCATGCCTCCTTTGCATGAGTGAGTCTTTGAGATTTAATAGAAATTATTCTTATTATATGGGCTTGGCCCACATAATCCAACAGCTATCAGGCCCATCCCGTGCTTACGCGTCACCCATTTGGCCACCACTGCTTGTGCCAAAACCCAGTGCGGAACGCCCGGCTCACCGCGCGGCCACAGGTGCGACGCACCATTACTCATGCAGCCACGCGGTCACACCCCTCTCCCATCCGCACCCTCCTCCTCCTCCTCCTCCTCAAGCCACCACCAAAACCTTGCGAGCCCAGTTCGTTCGTGTCACTCTGCTCCGTCCATGGATCCTAGAGTTTTCTTTGTTGTTGTGGCGGTGGCGGCGGCGGCGTCGGTGGTGGGGGTGGGCGGCGACTTCGCGGCGGACAAGGCGGAGTGCGCGGACAAGCTGGTGGGGCTGGCGACGTGCCTGCCGTACGCGCAGGACCAGGCGGCGGCGCCGACGCCGGACTGCTGCGCGGGGCTGAAGACGGTGCTGCAGACGAGCGCCAAGTGCCTGTGCGTGCTCATCAAGGACCGCGACGATCCCGGCCTCGGGTTCAAGTTCAACGTCTCCAAGGCGCTCGGCCTCCCCGCCGTCTGCAGCGCGCCCGGCAACATCTCCGACTGCCCAAGTACGTAAAACCCTAGTGCTACTACAGTTTCTCTCCCAGTCCCTCTCTGCATGTCTCTATTTATTTCTATCGAACACGATGAGGCTTTAATTTCCTCGTTCTATCAAATTATATGAAATCGACAAATCCACTGAGGGCATGTAGGAATTTTATAGGAAAAGGAACCGGTTCCAAATCAGTCCTGCAAGAATTAGAAGAAAAAAAATTCCACGTTCCAAACAACGACGTCTAAATACGGAACAGGGCCTAAATATGAACTCCTACATGCACCGCTCTGCTTAGAATTTAGCAGAAATTTCATAGCAAACTGATAGTTCCTCACCCTAACCATACAAGATTCCAATGCTTCGAACGGGTCCTTGTACAGCAGTTTTGAGTAGGATAGTCTCGTCATGTTTCGTTTTGTGCCTTTGAAACGTCACAACAAAACAAAAAAGCCTCACCACCTTAAGAAACGCCGGCCACAGACATGCATGCTTTCTCGGGCCTTGTTCTGGGACACGCTGATAGCAGCACGTTTCACCTATCAAAAATATCTCGCCCAGATTTGGAGGTTTTAAGCTAGGCTCAAGAGCGTCCAAATGAGCCGGTCCGTGGCGCCACCTATCATTAAGGGGAGATAATGGAGTATTTGGCCACTTAGGCTACCAGACGATTCTGATAGAGACCAAGCTGGATTTTTGCTTGACTAAACGGAGACGGGGCGAGAAAAATATACGAGCCGCACTGGCTTACCGTTGATGTTGGCGTGGAGTGGCGACAAAACGCACTAGAGCAAGAGAAACGTTCCCATTCTTTCGAGCCGTGGCTGACACAGAAAATTCCATCGGATCAAAAAAGTATCGGAGGTCAGCCATACGGCTGGTAACCGGAAATTTTGGAATTTTTCGACCAAAAATTTTGATTTGAAATTTGAAATTTTAGATGAATTTTGATGAATCCAAAATCTTTTATCCGATGTAAAATTTTACCCGTCCCCGCTGGTAAAGTCAATAACTAGCGGTTACAGCAAAATTTCGTCTATAACATTTTCTGTGGTAGCTAATGACTTTTGATTATGACTAGTAAATCTGATAAATAGTATCAATTAATAGAAGCTGAAGCTAAAAACCGACTAGTCGACTGAAAAGATGAAAAGATTAGGATCACAGTGACGTGGTGTATCTAATGCATATGCCTGATGGCCACGGATGCGCTGCAGTTGTTTGATAGTGATTGACCATTTGATATTGGAATTATTGGCTAGGTTTTAACACGCCTTCCTTGAGCACAAAAAATTGATGATGTACGGTTTGATAGTTGTTTCTGTTACGTGGATTGCGAAAAATGCACCGTAGCTAGTCGACGCTTACGGTAGTGAGTAGAGTGCAGGTTCTTCTTAATATGATTTAGGGTGCCAGTAAAGGAATGAAAAAAACATGAATCCATAGATTTAAAATTTTGATGACTTCACACGAATTTTGCACGTATCTTCTTTGATTGCCGGAATAGTAACAAGCGTTTTGCTACTTTGTGGATGGCAACCTACAGGGCTATTGAATCTGCCGCCCAACTCCACGGACGCGCAGATCTTCGAGCAGTATGCAAAGCAGCAGGGAGCCCAGGGCGCTCCCAGTGGAACTGGTGAGTTCTCTTGTCTCTTCCTCCATTTAAAATCCATTGATTAACTATCTTTACACCTATAATAATTCCAGAAAATGCACAGATTGGATCCAACCAACAAAATCACACTCTTGACTGTATACTTGAATTATTTTTTGGTCTAGCCATGGACCCCATACTGATAGTGGGGAAACTCTAATGGACAGCACCGGTAGAAATTTCAATGAATCTGAAAAAAAAGTTGAGATTTTAATGCCGAAGTGGTTGATGCAAACCGATCAAATAAGCCAGAGCAAAGGGCATGCATGATGCATGCAAATTCCAGAGGCTTTTCGAATTAAGAATTGCCAAAAGGAACTGCCGCACCAACGCTGGAGAACAGTGGCTATCTGCCGGCATTGAGCCTGAGGTGATCTATGTAGAACCGATGCCAGCAATCAAATAGGAGAATGATTGTATCAAAATTTCTCCCTCACGTATTCTAAAACTTTCACTCCAATAGCTATGTGCAGCAACGAAGATCAGATTCACAACATAGTGCTACAGCGGCTAGAAGGTTTGACCACCACTTGGGACCGGTTTGACTGCTAGCCGGTCTGATTGCATGGGTACGACGGTTGACCACTGGCCAGTCTGATCATAGGGGTAATGGTGGTTTGATCGGTATATTGTGTCCATAACAAAAAGCCATGCAAATCCAAACCCTAATGTATGGAACTTTTAGAAGAAGGTTTCAAATGATTAAAAACTTTGAATACACCTTCTTTAGAGACTTACAAATCATATCAAGACAAGAAATATGAGTTTTTTAGACCTAGTTTCACTAATTTGAAGAAAATCGATCAAATGACTCAAGAGCACTAAAAACCCTAAAACCCAAATTAGTTCTTGCTTGTGGGGGATATAAGACATGAGGTCTTTCATATCAACTTCCACATATCCTAGCAAGGTAATCAAGGCAATGATTCGGGAAAAAACCATCTAGATCATGATTTTGATTATCTTGCTCAAAAACATAGAAAACCAAACAAAGAACAAGTGAAACATCAAGAATGAACCAAATATTTGATCTATTACCAGTAGAGTAGGTGATTCACGAGTACATGGATGGTTACAAGATGCTCTCAAAGTACAACTCTTACACACACAAGATTTCTCACACATAGAGAGAGAAAAAAGAAACTACTCAAAACTTAGACAATCTCTTTATATCTCTCACCTACTCAACCCTAGCTCAAACCCAATATTTTGGTAAAGTACTAAAATACCTTCGACAAAGGTTTTGGGCACCTTCTGTTGACACTGTCACTTCCCGCATGGCCTAATAACTTCCCACCAATTTTCTCATATGTTCGGATCCCATCGAATCGTTTGTGCGTGCAAATGGACCCAAGTTATTTGGCACGCCACATGCCTCACCTTGCACCATAACTCCACCCAACTTTCCTAGCCTTTCTAGACCTTAGCTCCTCCTTGAGCTTAGTCTCGTTCCACCTTGCTATTGCCCACCATGTTATCACATCAAAGTATCTTCGCATGCTTTGACACGTAGCTCGTGGTGTCTAATGACTTGTTGTCAAACTTTCACTCATCCAATCGCCCTCGGATCGTCTCTACTTGCATCAGACCTAAGTTACTTAGCACACCACATGTACCAGTTCGTCTCTTCACAATCCTTATCTTTGATGTGCTTCCCGTTTGAGCCAAGTAGAGACTTACATGACCAATTGAACCTCAGCTCTCCCGCCAAGTCTTGGTCACTTGCAGTCGATTGTTAACATTCTCCAAGCCACCTGCACATCCAAATGCCAAGCAACTATATCGAGCACAAGTTCTACACACTTGACTTATGTTAGTCAAAATAATACATCATGCAACTCAACACAACCAAACAATGGCACCTATATCGTGCACACACTCATACCACTCAAAAACACCTCTCATTATTTTTTGACCGCAGCCACTTGTCTGACTGCTCTCCCTATGGCGATCGGACCACACTGGTCAGACCATCAACTAACAGCTAGCCTGACTGGCCCACCAATGTGACGGCATCTTCAATACCAGTCTCACCACCCAATTCAATTCTGATCCAATCGTCAACAACGGCCGGACTGACCACACATGCCCAACTCCAAAACACGCTATCTGGAAAATGCAAATGACAACTAGAATCCGATCACACTATGCCAGCAGTCAAACCGCCAACTAGTCTGGTCAGACCAAATCGACAGTATGACTGCCAACCACCGGCTGATCAGACTGCCCTTGATAGATAGTAAAA
Source organism: Dendrocalamus latiflorus (assembly GCA_017311315.1). Classification (NCBI taxonomy): domain Eukaryota; kingdom Viridiplantae; phylum Streptophyta; class Magnoliopsida; order Poales; family Poaceae; genus Dendrocalamus; species Dendrocalamus latiflorus. The sequence goes on along the minus strand of CM029643.1, from coordinate 26,532,237 downwards.
ACTGAATTTTGTAAACTTTAACAAAATCAAAATCTAACTCCTCAAATATGCCAATTATTTATCATTATAGGATCAAGAACGACGATTAGAGGATGTAAATAGGTGAATAGATAGTAAAAACTGAATTTTGCAAACTTTAACACCCATGCTCATTGCCTCTTTCATGCAGCTAGTCACCGCCCCAAATGTGGCATGAGTTAGGGTTTCTTGGGCCGCATCATCCCTAGTATAGTCCTGATCCCTTTTTGCTTCACCATGACTTAACTTCAAAGTCCTACAACCAACACCAAATAGTCTGACTATCTCGATCTATTCTAAGTAGCACCCGAAAAAGCACACGCTAAGCAGATCTTTACCAAAGCCATATCTCTATAAGCATCCAAAGCTGTCTACTCATTGGTAGTGAAAAAGCAACAACATAGAAACAAGCAAACCATTTTATAGCACCACACAATATACAAAATTATCAATTGACATAATTGATGAGTTGCAAATACTTAGCTTCACACCAAGCATATCCGCATGTTTTAACACGCAGCCCATAGTGCCCAATGACTAGTCGTCACGTATTCACACATTCGGTCTCCCCCGAACCGTCTCTATGTGCATTGACCTTGTCACTTAGCGCACCACATATACCAACTCGTATCTCCACGATGCTTATCTTCACCGCGCTTTCGCTTGAGTCACGTAATCTCACCCAGACTTGCATGACCGCTCTAGACCTCAGCACCACCACCTAGTCTTGGTCTATTGCCGCCGACCGCTACATCCTCCAAGCCACCCTCGTATCTAAAAACCAAGCAACCATGACGATCATAAGTTTCATGCACTTAACTCACATTAATCAAGACAATATATTATACAACATATGTAAACCCATACCAATGATTCTAACTCCTTAGGATCAAACCTTGAACCACAGTGCACACCCAGCACACTGCCTAATAACACCGGTCAGACTGTAACACCCAGTTAGTTTGACCTATTGGCGGTATGACTGCCCCATTTCACCCTGGGAAAGAGGGGAGTGGTCTGATCGTGGCCTCCATGGCCAGTCAGACCGTCAACCCTCGGCCGGTCTGACCACTCTATAGTGTTCAGATCACCTCTGCAAGCCAGTTAGGCCGCTGTCTGTTAGACAGCAAAAACAAAGAGCAAATGACATAAAATTAAAGTCAAAATTTGATATCGAAGCATAAGCAAAATCAAATATTTGTTACACATATAAAATAACCTCTACATATTCTCACAATCATTAATAGTCTATGAATATTCTCACATGGTCTTTCAACGTAAGAAATCAATGTGCTACAACTAGCCCGACTGTGTGGCTTCCACGGAGCAGAGGAAGCCGGCCATGATGGAACTGTGAAGTGGAGTACGAGTACCATATCGAACATTAGCTAGCATGCTTCCAAAGAAAGAGGGACATCAGTATCACAAATATGAACAGAAATTACACTGTTGATCGGTACAAACAATTAATTAGTAGCCGAAATTACTGTGTTTATCAGTACGAACAATTAGTAGACGAAAAATCGACTCTACGAGACCGACTGGGAATTGATAGCCCCGACCAGTTCCGGTGGCAGGTTGCTAAAATCTTGATAAATTCCCAGTACAAATGGGGTTACTAGTGACAAGTAATAGGCCTGTTTTTTTTGCCTGAAACTTATGGTTTTTAGCTGCTGCATATGACTTTTGGGTTGTTTGTGCGAGAGATTATAGAGTAACAGAAACTGCGATTTTGCCGATATAAATAAAGTTGGTACAGTATGTACTACAATTAACTAGTAGATTCTATTTTGAAAAGATACTCCGTTTAATAGCTAATTACTATAGAAAAACCGAAAAACAGTTTTTAGATGCTGAAAAAACAGACCCATAGTTTTTTTACCATGGCACAAGTGCCTGTAGCAGTAAGTAAAGATGAAAATTTTGTCCGATTCCTGCGAGGAATCGAACTATTTAATTTGTGAAATTCCTGAAAAATTTTACGTAATTATATATGGTCTTAAGATTACGGGAGCGATCCTTGTGATGATTGTGTGGCCGTTTCGCTTCAGTTCTCTTTGGACTTTGGGGTTATTAATCTGGTTAATGTGGTCTCCAGGTGGCTCAAGTGCGGCGAACACGGGCGCACAGAAGAACGCGGCTGCGCCCGCGACGATGAAGTGGTCGGGAGTGGATGGAGTTGGTGGCGCCGCACGCGCGGTGGTGCTCTTCTTCTCTGCCGCCGTCCCACTCGCCGTGCCTTTCTTACATGTTCTGGGATAAATAAAATGGAGAAGGGGAGAGAGAGAGAGGGGAGACAGTGACGTGATCTGTAATGGCTAGGGGTGGAAAACGGTAACGGATAATTCGTTTTATCTGATATTCGTATTCGAGAAAATACAAATGTGGTAAGCAAATTTCATATTAAAAAATATTCGTATTTGTATTCAAGAATATTCGTATCCGTATTTGAGAATATTCATATTCGCATTCGTATTCGAGAATATTCATATCCGTATTCGTATTCGAGACTATTTGATTCGTATTCGATCCGTTTCTAGAACCCATGAAAAATCCGTACGAATTTTGTGATTTAAAATTTGAATTTAGGCGGTTTAAAACCAGTAACCGATCAAAAACCGGTGAACAATCGGCAAAACCGCTAGGAATCCGTTTTATCCGATATTCGTATCCGAGAAAATCCGTATTCGAAAATATCCGTTTTCATATTTGAAAATATTCAAATTTGTATTTGTATTCGTTTTAAAAATATGAATTTGTATTCGTATTTGAGACTACTCGATCTATCCGATCCGTTTCTACCCCACTAATGGCGATCGTCAAGTGTGTACATCGACTGTGAGAGTGGTGTTGCCGACTTAATTGTGCCTCACTGTGGTGTTGTCACGGGTTGATCATAAAATTTGATGGTGAGTGCTTGCGTGCTGTCTTAGTTTCCATGTGAGAAGGAAGGGAAGCGGAATGAAAAGAGTTGGCGAATACATGTTTGTCATTTCGGGTCTGTTCTTTTTTACTATAGCTTATAACTACGGTTTATGGATTATGGACTGTTTATGAGAGAGTACGAAATAACAGAAACTCGCATGCGGTTTTAGCCGATATAAATGTAATCGTTATAGTATATATTTTAATTAACTTGTAGATTCTTTTTTAAAAAGGCACTTTGTTTAAATGTTAGTTACTATAAAAAATCGAAAAGCAGAAAAGAAGCATGTTAATCCCTTAATCCACGTGAGCGCTTAAAGGAATCTCATGCCAAGAAGCAACCAACTTTTCTACTTTCTACCACCATATCTATAAAAAAAAAGTCATTGTATTTGCTTTTAAAGCTGAAAATTATCACGTTAATCGGTAAAAAAGAGAAAGATCTACGTTATTGATTGTGATGGGTTCAGATTATTATGGTGGAGATACATATTGTAGCATATAGCCGCTCAATTACATGAAAAATTCGGCTAGTTCACGTAATCACATAGTCTACAATATTAGTCTACAATATTAGCCCCAACTTCTCCAACCCTCTGCCTCTGGGCATTGGCCGTCGAGGTTGTTGATGCCACTGCAGTTGTGTGAAGCCACGCTTGTCAGATTGAGGTCGCCGCACTTAGGACGTTTTTTATGATCAATATATTTATCTATTCTAGCAGGACATGTCTTCGCTGTTGATCCAGAGGTTGGGGCATATACGTCTTTATGGAGTTGGTTGTCTGTCCAGTTGGGTTTAAAGCTTCAAACTTTTTAGCTTATTTAGCACTGTTAAGATTTTAATTGTATTACAGTTAATGTTAACTTTTTTAACATAATTAAATTTAAAAAAATAAAAAGGTTTATATCATCACGAACAATATAAAGGAATGAAAGAAAAAACTAAAAAAACTAAAAAGATATAAAAGACAAAATTAGAAAATTAGAAATTTTAAAAAATTATACAAATTGTTAGGTATAGAAAAATAAGCTGCAAAAAATAAAATTGATTTCGTGAAGCATTGTAGCATGTTTTTCTTGAAATAATGTATTTTTGTTCGAAATTACAGTAATATACCTTCGTTCAACCGGTCGGTACGGGTGCAAAAGGGTTGGGTTAATCCCGACTGATCCGGTACCGAATCCGGTCGGTACCGGATTCGGGAAGGGAATTTGGTGTCCGGTCGGATTCGGATTCGGATAATTCATGTCGGATTCGGATTCGGGAGAGTTGTTATCCGACCGAATAGTATCGGTATTCGGATACCGGATAATTATCCGGTCGGATTCGGATATCTGGTAAGAGCTAAGAATTCACCTTTTATTTTGGTAGTATTTGTTTTTTTGTCATGTTGGTTGGTTGAGATGTGCAGTGTATAGAAAGTTTTCCTGGATCGTGCAAGCTTACGTTATCTAAAAGGAATATGACATTTAGTTGTGGCAATTATAAACATACAAATACTAAAATAGTGTTTTATTTTTAATTCTGCTGCTTGTGCAATTGGAATCCTAAATTTGCTTATTAAGATCACTCTTCCTATGTAATGGAATGAAAATTATGTAATCAGAGTATTATTAAACGATGAACTTTGGCATGCTTTAGTAAATGAACAGGTAAATTTCTCAAAAGTCTATTATCCCCAATTGTCTACTGTCTCTATCTTAATTTAGTAAATTTTCTTTAGCCTAGAAAAAGAAAATGCTGTCCGTCAAGAATCATTCATCTTGAAACGCCACACCTCAATGGGCAATTTTGGGGGAAATACCACACCATCTTCAGCTGATGAATTATAATCACTATTATGTACTTATGTCTAACAGTTTAAGGCTTGAAGTGATGGTGGTATGGTTTAGCATATGTTCCTTTCCATATGCACGTACTATCCGTCTACATTATCCGTCTTCGATCCGAAACCGTCAAGTATCCATTCCAGCGGCACCATATTCGAAATTCTGAATATTCCGAATTTGTATTCGTATCTGGTTTTACCGTATCCGACCCCGAATCCGAGAAAAAAATATGGGTTAGGATACGGTATGAGCAATATCCGTCTGAATCCGATCCGATTGTACCCCTACTAGTCGGCGACACATCGACAAGTTCACCGATTTAAAACGAACAGTAATATTTTTGGATTGATCCGATGGAAAAAAATTACAGAGGAATAAAGAGCAATTTTCGTATGTAATACATGTACCAAATCTTGTTTGTAGGTTGTTATTGTTTTTTGGAAATAAAAGGACAGATAAGGTAGGTTGGTCTATTTGTGATTTTCGTAGATTCTAAAGGGTATGAAATTTGTTAAACTCGTAATAATATTTTGTGATCGTTGTATATTGTTGTAGTGCGATAAATTTCTAAAAAACTTTTGTGGGAACGATTGAGGTGGCAATGATTCGCAAGTACGAAGGTAAGTGATATTGTGATGTAACAGGGAATTCATACACGGAGAACTTGGATAAATGGCGTAATGATAACAATACGACAGTTGATCCGATTGGAGGGTTACATGGCATGCAGGCTAACGAACTAAGGATAGTACACGCATGCCTTTAGAGAATTAGAAATACATAGGACATATGGACGAAGAGGGTGGCCGTGAAGATATTATTTATGCAAAATTGCATCATTTTATGTAGCTTGTAGTAATGTTTGAATATGATGAAAAAGATAGTGGCATACAAATTATTTTTAACAGACATCCGAGTCACATCATGCGCAAAGATGTCTCATTAGGTCACGTGTTGCGTGAAGGTGGGTTCTTTAGTCACGTCAAGTCCCTGCGCAAAGATGGCTCAATGGGTCATGTCGTTGTGAAAAGCTGCCTCGTTGGGCCATGTCAATGTGAAAAGTTTCCTCATTGGGCCACGTCGGTGCAAAAAGCTGCCTTGTTGGATCACATCGGTGTGAAAAGCTACCTCGTTGGGTCATAAAGTACGCTGCCTCCCCCGCAGGATATAAATGCACACCCCACCCCTGAAATAGCATGCACTCAACCCTACCAACCATAGGAAGAAGAAACTTCTCTGTAGTATAGTAACATAGTATGGCTGACATCGAGGGGCTAGCCCAATCGGGGTTGCCTATGTAAGATCTTCCCTATAGTGCATATATAGCCCATATGAGTAGAACTCTACACTCTAAGTACCATACAGGTGGTGCATGTCTTAGTACTCCGAGATGTACGGTGTTGAGGCCTGCCCCCACACCCCGTAGGCTGCGTACACATGGGAATAAGGCTTGTGAAGGAGCTGTGGCTTGTTGCACGTGTAGGATGCTTCATCATCGATCGTGCATACTTGTTTACGATCTTCTCTCACATGACCTATGATGTACTTCTCCCTGAGACGGATCTTAAACTTCTTTCTGATACCATCCAAGGGTCTGGCAACGTGCAAACGAGCTTTGGTCATCTTCATGTCCATGTACGTCTGGCAACGTGCAAACGAGCTTTCGTCATCTTCATGTCCATGTACGTCTGCATAACTTCTGAGAATTACTTGCCTTCCTCCATATGCTTCTTGGCCATCATGGCTCTATTCACGATGTACTCGATGGTGCGGTTCTAGCTCTCCTCGACGATCGCGGTGATTGGTAGAGAGCGCACACCCTTGAGCACACCGTTGTACACCTCAGACATATTTGTTGTCATGATTCCGTACCTTGCACCGCCGGTGTCGTGTAGCAGAGACCACTTCTCCAAGTCAAGTGTGTGAGTGTGAACCCACTGTGTGAACTGAGCTTCTTGAACATCCTCATCAACTCCTTGCTTCGAAATCTTCTATGGAAGTTCACCGCGAGATGCCTCATGCACCAACGATTCGTCAAGTCATTCCATGCGAATAGGGGTTGCGTCCCATTCTGCATCGTGCTCACCACAAACAGCAACCCAGTGTTGCGATTCGAGATAATGCACACATCCCGCGGTCTTGAACCACCGCCTGCTTCACATTTGCCAGGAACCATAGCTAGCTCTCCGTGTCCTCACTCTCTATAATTGTGAATGTCACGTGGAGTAACTAGTTGTTCGCATCAACCTCAACTGTGGTCAAGATGGTGCCCTTGTACTTCCCACATAGGAAGGTGCCGTCTAGCACGAGATGGCAAAACTTAAATCTGCCGATCGCTTGACAAAAGGACCAAAATACTCTATCAAGAATGAAGCAATTTAGCCCTTTCGTGGGATGTGGCCGCTATACCTTGTTTATACATACATACATACATACATACATACATACATATATATATATATATATATATATATATATATATATATATATATATATATATATATATATATATATATGACTAGGTCATAAGCCTGTTCGTATGTGTCGTACATACGATCCAGGAGCTTCTATTTTGTCCGTCATACCTTCTTGTAGCTAACCTCGAAGCCTACCATGTTGACAACATCTACCTATAGAAGCTTCAATGAAATGGAAACATCTGTGAGGACTAGGTGGCTGATCAGGCTTGCAATATAGGAGGATGTCAAGTTATGGTGCCTTCGAAGTGGCTCAGTAAACTCACACATGTGATCATTCAACACCGTGATCCAGAAGTCCATGGCCCTGCCCCTAGACCGCTGCACACGGACCTTGCTAGGGTAGGACTCATCCACACAGTACGATATAGGTGTTAGGGTTTGATTTACGCACCCGATATGTCCGGCTGATGGTCACGGCATATCTGACAATGGCGTAAAAGTAGAGTGCATTTGTTAAAGCCCCACTCCGCCTCCTCTGACTATGGCAGAACCAGTGATACCACTGTGATGTCATCCAACCACAGCTAACATAAGTACCATCGGTGGTAACAATACCACCAACTACACCTCCCGCAACAGCTTCTCCATCTTCCTCGTATATAGAACTAGATGTTTGCATGTCCTCATTGTTCTCATTCTCCACTTCTTCCACCTGGTATGTCAGGTACTCGTAGCAGTTAATACAGGCTGCCACCATCCCTATACGCCTTTGTTGGGCTCGAAATTGTCAGCACGCCTCCTGATGTCTCCATCACCCACCGCCTCGCTCGCATCTCCACTACCAACACCATCTACATTAGTGTCGAAGACCAATCTAGGCACTACATCAGCACCGCCTTTACCGAAACCAGGCATGCCCGATGACTCCGTCCGCTCCATGAATTTAACATACACCGTCGGTCTAGCATATATTATAGCAGTAGGGTTGCAGACAACCTCCATATAATTGCCCCACGACGCATCACTTGTCACTTTCAGAAGTTGCCATAAGGTCTCCCCTGATCCACCCACCATGGAGGCGTACAACACCTCGATGCGCGGCTTGTTCCTTGTAATAGCGCGATCGAACATGGAACGGATGCACCTCCAGAGCTCTGAGAGGCCCATGTCCTTTAGACCGAGAGCCCAGATCATGGTCTGGTCACAATTTGATAGGTCCGCCCTGTACGGTCCGTCATGTACAAGACGATCCCCGTAGAACACGAACAAATCCTGAATGTCCGACATGGCATACCTAAAACAGGTGCACAACAGGCCCAGTTAGCCCATTGACATATTAACCAACAACTCAATGACATTTCATAATTTTTCAAGGTTTGTTGCTTTTTAAAAAATTCTCTTATTAAATGCTGCAAATTTATGAAAAATCACAAATAGCCACAAATGGTTATATCAATATTTCTTACATTTCTTTGAGTCTAAAGCTTTTTTATTTTCATATTTTTCATCACAATTATCACATTTTACCCCTCCATCCAAACTAATCTAAAAAAATTGATAGAGTATCTAGCATTGAGTTACACCATCTTGCACTACTTTTGCTGTTGCTAAACTATGCACAACTGAGCATACGACACATGTGCCACCCTAAAATTGAAAATTAGTCATAACAGTACTGCACAATATTTCTAAGCAAACAACAACAATGATATTTAATTTTCAACATGACGGTACTAAGCACATAAAATGCAAAGCATAATAAGTATCTCGAAATGCATAAAAAAAATACAATCTTGTTCCCATGCAAACAAAATAACCTACGCACAAGCTATGTCATTCATACAATTAGTGTGACAAATAAGCATTAACGACACTAACAATGTTGTTTGTTCGACGTCAACTAAGGCCACTACCCATTTACACAAGCCTAACTACTACCGTTTCATACTAACAAATTACCATTTTTGTAATTACATGCTAATCATGTTGCTACAAAAATTAGCCTATGTCCATGAAAATTATCTTTTTCGGATGCTCACACACCGATCTGCAACCTTTTCAAATACATAAACTTGAAATTAAAATTAAAAACAACTCAAAATCAGATGCTTGAACGGCCTTACTTCCTCTCTTCTCTACTGCCTCTCTTGGTTTCTCGCTCATCTGCAAAATGGTGCTCCTGCCTCTTCCAAAGAGGATCCCACCTATTTAAACAACTAGCGGAGGGGGAGGGGGCAGGTCACGCCGACGCTGCCATCTAGAGAATGCGTGCGGAGGGGGAAGGGGGGCCAGTTGAGCGGGCAGGTGTGCCACCTGCTTCGTGTAGTCAGGGACCGCACCAACACCTCGCGCGGTGGGCAGCCGCGCTAGGAAGGGTAGCACGGGAGGTCGGCATGCCAGGAGAGCAGGCACGGTAGGGGGACGCGCCAGGAGAGCAAGTGCAGTAGAGGGCGTTCCTGGGGCCTTGCGTGGTGCCGGGGCACGCCAAGGGGCCAATTTCAGCATACCACGGGGAGGGGCAGCCATTCCCAGGATTTCTGACCGACGGGGGCCAAATTATAGCTCGATTTCCTTGAACTGAGCCTACTACTACTCGATTTATTGAGGCATCACTTTTGAACTACATGCCAGATCAGAAACATGCTATGTAGTATGGAGTACTACTCGGTACAAGAGTACACGTCCTTGAGAAGTCACCAAACTGAACTGTCGGGGATTTAAGGCGGCAATGCCATACAAGCAAGGCCAGAGAACAGGAGCACGGTGCCGATGTTTACTGTAACTAGAGATGGTGTTTTATGTATCTCTTTCGAGAGCATGCAGAGGAGTTGCTAATCGAGAGGCTCATTGATGGGCAATGTTTGGTTGTAGTCGCATTCCAGCTCTCCAAGTGGAGAGGTGGCTGCCAACTCGCCATGTGTTGGTCCTACTACTATTCAATGCTAGAGTTTCGTGTCTTTGTCTGAGCTGTGCTATTGTGCTTATTAAGCCTACTTATTAGGATTTTTTAAAAAGTTGATATCATTTTCAATCTAATAAGACAAGTATAGAAAAGAGGAGAGGGAAGTATACCTACCTAGCTTCCTTGATAAAGTGGCTTCTCTAAAAACAGATTGAGAGAGGCTTTAGCTTGTGACCACATACCATTTCTAATCCTTTCTAATTACCAAATTAAGGTTAACAAAAATTAATTGAGCAATTGAATAATAAAATTGTGTAGGATTTTTCTAAAATGCAGAACAGGCCGAATAAAACAAACCTTTCCCCAAGACAAGACTACTAAAAAAATCTACAAGCCATCTCAAATTGCAATTCTCAATTGTGAACTCACCCCAACATATTTCAAATCAACTCAAGTTAAATAAAATATTCACATCTCATTTATAACAATTAATCCAATCCATCAAACAAGGAATAAAATTAGTTATGGAATCTAATAAAAGTGTTAACAGTCCATATTGCAGCAATATAAATGACCAATTGATTTACACTATTCTACAACTCAACTGGCATCAATTTCAATCCTTAATCCCCACCAAGTATAATTCTGATTACAGAAATTACAATTCAAAGTACATCAATTTCATCCAGATTACATCAAATTCTAAATCTCAATCTCAATAAGGTCCATCGTCTCCAAAGTGAAAATAATTACACTACAATTGCAAATGCAGGAATATTGCTAAGCAAAAGAATAACCAGCATTATCAATTATGAAGAAAATCAATAACAAAAGATAAAAAAACGACATAACAAAAGAAATAAATTAAAATTAGGTTGCCGTTAGAACCCGTCCGGCTATTAGAAGACCGAACCCTAGCGCTCACTGAGATACCAGGACTGTCCGGGGCTAGCCGACACCTCTCACGTAGATGGGCCTCATCATTCGGCGAAAAACAAGCCCATAGCCCATTTCACCATTTTACCAACTTACCGCATGCAGTCAAAAATCGAAGCATAGTGCCAAAATCACCCCATGGACCAAAGGACTAAGGGTTTTTACCCCAGCTCACAGTCGGCCAAGCGGATAAGACCAGGACAGCCGCGTTATTGCACAAAGCCAAGAGAGAGAGAGAGAGCCAATTCCATTTCATCCCTACTCACATTCCACTTCTTTATCTCAGAACCGAAGAGCAAGACTAAGGCACAATCCAACCGAGCCATTCTCCCTTCCCATTCCCCTTTTCATCCCATTTCCATTCGACACTAAGCAACCACATAGAGCCAAGCCGAAGCCAGTAGACACCACAAAGAGGGGGGCTAAAGAGAGGAGCCTAGGAGGAGAGGATCCAAAAGGGGTTGGGAAAGACCAACGGCGCAAAGACGGAGGCTGTGATGGCCAAGAGCTTACAAAGATCATCGGGACCACGCCGAACCGGACCAGGACAAGGAGGGGATGAGAAGGACTAATGGAAAAGTGTGGAGAACATCACCACCACCATGGCCATTGTCATCCCCTTCCCATCCCCAACCGAACCAAACCAAGTAAGGTCACCACAACCCATCCCTTAGCCCATTCATGGCACAACACAACACAGCACCGCACAAGCCTCACCAACTGAATAGAGTAGCTACATTAGGTAAAAAAGGGAGAAAAATAAGCTAGCTCTCACCTCGACCAGTAGGGCCGTGCCGGTGGACGTCGTTAGCTCATAGTGGGAGCCAGTGGAAACCACCCCCTGCGCCCTTGGACAAACCTCACACTCCCCTACACTCACACTCCCCTACGTATGAGGTTAGCCAAGTCCCACCACGGTAAGGTTTAACCACCGGCAATGCTATGACCGCAAGCATAGGTATAGAAATGAACTCAAAAATAATGCCACAAAAGAAACAAATGGAATAGAATCGAGTACATCAAGCCTAGCTTGGGGGAAAGAAAGGGGAAAATAGTAGATCCATAGAACCGCACTGAATCTAGACCACTAACGCCAGATTCAGTTGGGGAAATGCAAGAGGAGGAGCCAGACCAGGCAAGGAGGAGCCGACGACGCCGAACCGAGCCGACATCGAGCCACGAAAGCCAAGCCTAAGCCCACCTTATCCAGGCCACAAAACCGAGGAAAGAAGAGGGCGGCGCTATAGGGGAGGTGACGGAGGATCTCGTCAGGGTCGAGCTAGTGGCCGGCGGCGAGCCATGGCCAGCGTGCCTGAGAGCAGTCGCACGCATAGGCGCATCACCTTGAGAGAGGCAAAGAGAGACGAGGGCTAGCAGTAGTAGTGAGGAGTGCCTGTTCATATAGACTTTTGACTTTGGCTTAACAACTTGTAGAGATATACACTTGTGTGCGATTTTGGCCAATATAAATGAAGTTGTTGTAATGTGTACTATAATCGACTGGTAGACTTTGCCTTAAAAAGATACCCCGTTTGAAATTTAGGTACTATAAAAAAACTGTTTACTATAAAAATACAACTTTGAGAAGCCATTTCATGTAGTAGAGTTATTAGTAGTAGTACTAGCAATAGCTAGAAGTAGCAGTGCATGTGTAGTTGGCTGCGTGAGTGTCGGTGAGTGCTGCCGAATAGATTGGTGCAAGTGATGAGTAATTAGGTGAGCGCTTAGTTAGTGCAAGAAATTAATTAGGCAAGTGCTTAGGAGAGTGATTAATTAGTGTAGGGTTAATTAGTGTAACTAATTAGTATAGGTTAACTAGTGTAATTAATTAGTGGTGTAGGGTAAATTAATATAAGAAATAAGTGTAGGGTGAATTAGTGTGTAATTAGAATTAAATAATTAGGGAGTAGTTGAAGGATCCAGCAAAGCCACAAAATAAGGAGAGCAAGAGAGACAGAGAGGAGAAATGGAAAGAGAGAAGAGATAAGGGAGTAGCCAGAGAGGTTGCCAGCCATTATCCATTCGGCCAAATAGTGGTCTAGGAGAGGTTATGCACATACAAATTAAACTCACACACTGTCGCTAGATCGCGTCGGTGCGTGTTTGAATACCCAGAAAATTTGGTTAATCTCATTTAAAATATAGAAAACCATTAATGATTATTTATGATAATTTAGTGACGTAGATATAATGGTGTTCTACTAGCTAAACAAATAATAATTTATTGCCTAAATATTATCACCGCTTGATAATGGCACGGGGCGTCACATAGCTTCCTAGGATCTATTTGGCTTAGCTTCTAGATTCAGGGTCTGTTTATATTGGTTTTTGCGGATGGCTTTTAGCTGCAACTAATAAATAATAGTGGTTGATAAAAGTAGCTGATAAAAACTGCTGATGAATAGTAGTGATTGATGAATATTAGTGCATTATATAAGAAAGACAATGCAATGGAAGGCACTACAACATTCGGATCGTCATGCGACTTACATAATTATGATATAATAAAATACAAAATACATTACAATACATGAAAGCGAAAAGTAGTGTCTGATAAATAGTAGTGGCTGATAGAAATGGCTTATAGAAGTTGGGGCGTTCATATTGGCTTCTGCTTCCAATATGATGTTGGGATATGGATAGGTTACAATAGCATAGATTAAAATTTTCTACCACATAAACTAGAAACCATACAAGTAAGAGATAATAGATCATTACCACTAGATGCACAGTGCAGCGGAAGTAGAGTTAAATCAGCTGATTCAACGAAAAGCGTGTCGGTGTAGTAGAAGTAGTCGATCGTCCTCTGGCCAACCGTCTCCTCTTTGCGATCGTTCCAATCAGCATAGTAGTTGTAGCATCACCTCTACCGAGGTCCATACGTTCAGGGATGGAACACCATGCATTAGTGTGCTAGCACCAGTGCGCACGGTAGGGGTTATGAGAGGTGGTAGCTAGGGTTTCGATGGGTGTATTTTGGGATGCCTCTCTCAGCCCCACACACATCTCTTTATATAGTCTCTAATCGGATTCTTATCCAATATAATCAGATATCGTATCTAACTCAGAAAGTCTCAGGCTAGATCTTTATTTAATGCAAGTAGAGATCATGTCGTACTCGGAGACTATCATTCAAAACTTTATCGTTCCGGCCCATTAAGTGTGTAACACTGTAGGTTCGTGTGTATTTGGCCAAGGGCCGAAAACTCTTTTTTGGTCCATAAGTCGTTAGCTGTCCCTAGCAGGACATAACGACTCCTAAACATACATAAAGATCATATCAGACGAACCTATATAATACTTATATACCAATCTTTTTGCCTCATGATATCAGATCAAACTCAAGGCGAGAAGTGTGCCATCCTATGATAGCTCGATCCTTCACTCGAACGTGTAGTAGATTACTCAGTTGTGATTGACTCCTCAACCACATTCGGCATGGCCATGCACTTCCTTAATCTAACCACATCGAGGGGCTCAGAGATATCTCTTCTGTTATATAGGAGGGGCAAATTCCATCTTAATCACTCATATTCCTCCACATATTTTATAGTAAACCCGAAAGCTACATTTATGACCACCCAGTCACGGAGTAGTGTTTGGCAAGTAAAATATTACACATGTAAGAAACAATGATGATCTTGAGTCTAAGGATCCTACATATATTATATATGAGACCAACTGATGACACTTAAGAATATAACAATTCTCATAGTGTCTCATAGTGGGTCAATCTAACATCATGTTATTTAACATGTGTCCGCATTATTAATTTGATATCACATATCCATGATCTGTGAAACATGATCATCAATCAATACATGTGCTGATCTGTAAATCATAATTGTCCCATATAATGATATAAGATTAGGGATAATTTAGAATAACATCAAAACATGAATAAAGAGTTTCACAAACATGAATAAAGAGTTTCACGAACAAGTCACATACTTGTTGATTAATATGAAAGACATTTATTTAAGGGACAAAATAACATATTATTCAAAAGATCAAAATAACATATTATTCAAAAGATCATAAACATAAAAGTGATACAATCATCGTCATGATTACCTCTAGAGCATATCACTTACTTATGAATAGACCCTTAGCTTCTCCGGCCAGAAGCTAAAGCTACGGAAAACATCTTTCTTCGCTTCATTTTTGGAGAATCTGGAGCCGCCAAGATATTCAGGCCATTTTCCCAGTTTCCTCACCGGCGCCGCTATGCACACAAAGTGGACCGCACAACACTCGGACGAAGATTTTCTCCTATGCACCATCTCCGCTCCCAAGTCCAAACAAATTACCACATTAGCTTCGCCCATTGAGCAATCCTGTGAATGAACAAGTCCTATGCTTCGAAGACTCGCGTATAACAATACAAAGGTGATGCGGCACTGGGCATCACTGGCTTCTTCAACGGGAAAATCATTTCCCCCCGCCCTCCCTCTGCCCGATCCAGGAGGCGGAGCAGCCAGCGCGCTCAACGGCAACCGTGGCGTGTTCTGGCAAGGGATTTGGCACCGTGGCATGTTCTAGCGAGGAGGACACAGCCACCGTGGCGTGCTCGATGCGACATTCTCCAAGGCGACCAGCAACGCCAAGTGCGCACAACGGTCTACGCTGTGCACCGGGCTTCCTGGCTCCAGGCTTTAGGTAGTGTTTGGTTGGTGGAATGGTGGGATAGAGCGGGAGGGGGATGAAATGGTCTAACTTTTTTTTGGATGGGATGAGAGAGGGTGTTTGGTTGGGATAGAATGGTATGAGATTTTGTTTGGTTGATTGTATGGAATGGTAGAGGATGAGTGTGGACGATATTTAGCTGACCAAATTAGGCTAGAGAAAACTAAAAAAATCTAATATAAATTATGACTTGATTTTAACCATAACTAATTAACTAAACTATACAACCTAATTTTCATTAATAACATTTAAGCATACACTAATCAACACCATTAACACTAATTACGAATAATTATCACTTATCAACACTAACCTTGCACTAATAATCATGAAGACTAAAATATGCTAATTATCACTAATCATCGCTAAGTGTCATGATTAACTAAGCCTAAATGAGTGCATCCGGTGTTGTTTTTTATACCATCCGGTGTTGTTTTTTATACCAAGTCATCCAGCATATTGATGGAATATTCCTTGAGGTTGGATCAACTTATTCCAAATTACTTCGTTCTGTTCAAAAGTGTTGTGACTTTCGATTTTTGTCTATGGTTTTTGCCTGTTTACGAGAAAGATTGAGAGAGTAAAAGACACTCGTGTTGAGAAGTCACTCTGTTCAAAGCGGCTCGTGCAGTGACTCGTATAGACATCTTATAGAAACTACTTTGAGAAGCCACTCCGTTCAAAAGCCGACTTCTAAAAGCCAAAATCTAGAAACTGCTTGGAACAAGGCCTTCAGGGTGTGTTCTTTTCGGCTGCACTTATAGCTTATAGTTGCAACTTATGGTTTTTAGGCCCTGTTTGGATACGCTTAAAATCCGATTCTGGGTAGAATTAAGCGAGAATCCCACCCAAACGCTTTGATTATTTTTCGATTCTTTCAACCGCCGCGGTGGGAAAAATCAGCATTTGCACTGAGAATCCAAAATCCTGTACCGCAAGCCCCATCAGGATTATTCAGATTATTCAGATCGCAGATTCTTCAGATCGCGACTTATCAGAAAATCTTGATCAAATTAAAATCAATTCTCAGATAAGCGTATCCAAACAGGGCCTTAGTCCTAACGTGAACGTTTGTATAAATAAACCGAATGTGATAAGCCACTTTGAAAAGGTTATTCTATTTATTTATTCTAGAGAAATCATAAGTTAAAAAAAAGGGCCTAGTAAATACTAGATAGAATCATCCCATCTACCATTGTCGCACAAACTAAACACTCCTGTAGCCCTTGCCTCCGTGGATAGAGCTGGGCATCGGGCCGGGCTTTTTTGGGCCCGCCCGAAGCACGGCCGACCCGGCACGACCCAACCACGGCACGACCCGACACGTGGCGGGCCGTGCCGGCCCGGCACAAACAGCGGGCTGGGTTGGGCCTGGTTAGCCGGCCCGGTGGGCGGTACGGCACGGTGAATCGTGCTGTGCCCGGGCCGGCACGGCACGGCAGGGCACGGGCGGCACGGCGGGCATGGGTGGCCTCGCCGCTCCACTACAACCGTCGCGCCGTCGCCTCTACACAAATGTCATAGACCCTCTACAGAAGCAGTAAGAAGAGGGGAAAGATACAACATGTCTCAAAATAACAACACATCGCAGCAAAGCTACACGCATAGTGCAATGCACACATACATGAATACATCTGATTATACACCCTGCTGGTGCTGCCAACCTGCGCCGTTGTGTCCATTGCCGCCGCGGTGCGACTTGTCGGCGTCACGCTTGCGCCGCTGCAGGACGATCACCCACGTGATGGCCTCAGCCGGCGACGCCGAGGATGTAGCCGGAGAACTGGCAGGTGATGTGGAGGTAGAACCATGCAGGGTCAGCTCATGGACCTGTCACACAGGGGAGGCGGACTGGCGGAGGGGGGCACCGAGGGAGGCGGAGGGGGGCGGCGGCGGGGGAGGCGGTGAGGCGGGGGAGGCGGAGGGGCGGAGGGAGCTGGGGGCCGGAGGTGGAATGGCATGAGACAATAGTATGGAATTTTAACTAGGTTTTTAATGAGGCGGGTACGAGAGAAAGGAAGATGGCGGCCACCGCTAGTCCGCTACCATTATCGCCGTCGTTTTCATCGTGTATAGTTACTTTGGGCTAGGCTTGGGCTGGCACGACACGAACGCCGGCACGGTGGGCTTTGGGCCGTGCTTGGGCCTGACCGAAGGCGAGGTGGACCGGCACGGCACGACGGGATGACTGGACCGAGCCGGCACGGCACGAAGCACGGTAGACCCAGACCATACCGGCACGGCACGGTCCAATGCCCACCTCTATCCATGGACATGGGCAACGACGTTGAGGTTTCACACACTGGGATTATTTTATTCCCTCCTCCCCCTGATGGATCACGTGAGGAGCCACTTCGTATGGACTACGTGCACAACGCTGGTGTCTGCTAAGGAGTTAGGGCCTGTTTGGGAGAGCTCCACCAGCTCCAGATCCACCAGATTCACCTGGATCCACCGTGGAATAGCTCCATCGTGGATCTGGGATTCGTCAAAGTGTTTGGTACAGCTCCACCTCCCTCTTTATCTCACTTCCACCTGGGCCCCACGCGTCAGGGGGCAAAATGAAAAAAAAAGAATTCCCGGCAGGCGCAGGCGCGGCAGCGGCCGGCGGGCGCAGGCGCAGGCGAGGCGGAGAAGAGGAGGAGGCGGAGCGGCGGCTGGGGGGCGGGCGCGGCCGGTCGGGGGCGGCGCGGCGGCCGTCCGAGGGCGGTCACGGCGCACGGCAGAGGAGGAGGCGGAGAAGAGGAGGAGGCGGAGCAGCGGCCGGCGGGCGCAGGCGCAGGCGAGGCGGAGAAGAGGAGGAGGCGGAGAAGAGGAAAGGGCGGGCGCGGCCGGCCGAGGGCGGGCACAGCGCGCGACAGAGGAGGAGGCGGAGAAGAGGAGAAGACGGAGCAGCGGCCGGCGGGCGCAGGCGCAGGCGAGGCGGAAAAGAGGAGGAGGCGGAGCGGCGGCTGGGGGGCGGGCACGGCCGGTCGGGGGCGGCGCGGCGGCCGGCCGAGGGCGAGCACAGCGCGCGGTAGAGGAGGAGGCGGAGCAGCGGCCGGCGGGCGCAGGCACAGGCGAGGCGGAGAAGAAAAGGAGGCGCGCGGCCGGCCGGGGGCGGCTAGCCGGAGGCGGCGGCGGCCGGACAAGGGGCGGGCGCGGTGGAGGGGGTGGAGACGGCGCGGCGGCCAGCCAGGGGAGGACGGGAGGACGGCGCAGCGACGAGAAGAGACGGGCAATAAAAAGAACGAACCATTTTTTTGTGTGTAATCAGTGGCATGGTGGGTAATTTTCCCCAACTCCACCAACTTGAGTTTGGTGGAGCACTCCTTGAGGTGCTCCATGGATTTGGTGGATCTGGAGCCAGATCCATGGTTTTGGTGGAGCAGATCCACGGTGGAGCTGCTGGAGCTAGAACGGTTTGGCTTGGAAAAGTGGATCCGCAAAGAGAAGCAAGGAGGGAGGTCGAGAAGCAAGGAGGGTAATTGAGATAGCAAGAGGGAAAGGAGACGGTCGCCGGTTAACTAATTCGTGCAACACAAACACATAGACACATAACAAATTACTAAACACGGACAACTGACAGAGGGATACTAACAGCTAACACAACAAACAATAGCAGAAATCACAGATACTATCCATACTCACTAACACAAATCACACACAAATTCTAGAACTAAACATCCAACACATGAACATACAGCAATTCTGGAACAAATTAACTTAGCAAAATCACAAGCATCCATCACAGTTAACATCTCATAATTTTAGATTAACAGTAAGTACATGAACTGAAACCAAGAACTGAAGAAAGGGAAAGAAATTAGACTAAACCCAGGAATTGCGCAGAGGAAGAAGCTGTCGGTGTAGAGGAGGATGCAGCCGGCGGCGGCGCTGAAGGGGAAGCAGTGAAGGTCGCCGTCGGTGTCGGTGGCGATGGAGATCGGTGCGGTCGGCGGTGTCGGTGGAGAGGCGATGCCGATGCCGGAGCAGAGCGGTGGCGCCGAGGTTGTAGAGGAGTTGGGGAAGTGGAAGTACACGGCGGCGGTCGGTGGTGGAAGAGCAGGGAGGAGAGGAGGAGCATAAGGAGTAGGGGATCTAGGGGGCTGCGTGCACCAGGGAAGAGAAGCAAAAGGGGGCAAGGAGAGAGAGAGCTTGCGGTGGCCGGAGAGTAGGGAGAAGGTGGCGGAGTAGAGGAAGGCGGCGTCCGGTAGTGAGGAGCTGGAGAGAGAGAGAGAGAGAGGCGCAGTGGAAGGAGAGGAAGATGCGGTGGAGGAGCAGCGGGGAGCGGCCGTGGTTGGTGGCGATGGGATGGAGGAGGACGACAGGAGAAGTAGCGGCGGCCGAACTGAGGAGAGGAAGGGCAGTGCTGTTAGGAGCGACGGCCGGAGAAGAGAATGGGGGAGGAGAAGGGATCGCCGGACGGAGGTGGAAGAGATGGAGGAGCGGTGGGGGCGCACGGGAGTAGATGGTGAGGGCGGTGGTGAGTGGATCTGGGAATGAAGGATCGGTGGGGAGCGGCGGAAGGGAGTGGAGGTGGTTGGCCGGAGCGGCGAGAGGTGGCGGAAGATGAGTGGCCGTGGCTCTGGAGGGGTCACCGGTGGAGAAAAGGAGGGAGGTGAAGGGAGGAGCAGTGGAGTGGTGGTGGCCGGTGGATGGAGAAGGCGGTGGTGGCCGCAGACGAGGTCTGGCCCGGCCCTCGCCGGCGCCGGAGCTGAAGATGGGGGAGGAAAAGCACGGGGAGGCCAAGGGAGAAGAAGTGCCGGGCTCGAGTGTTCCCCAGGCGGCGGCGGCTAGGTTAAGGGTTTGGGGATTTTTTTGGTAATTTTCAATTTAGCCCTCCAAAGATCTAGGGTTTACAGTTTGGTCCTTCCTTCAATTTGGTTTCTTCTGTTTTGGCCCCTCCGGAGCTCCATTTTTAGCGCGGTTTGATCCCACGCGTTCGTGACGACGCGTACAACTGTACGGAGCAGTCCAGATTTGTTGTTTATGCGCCTAGATCGCGCCGGCCTGCGGAAAAGTGCAAAAAATGTAAAATGGTCCATTTCCAGCAATTAAATATAGAAAATAGTGCAAATGATGATAAATGGTCCTAAAATGCGAAAAATAATGGGGCAAAATGATGGGTAAATGTATGCAAATATGACGCATGTCAATTGACTGCAGCTAATAATTTTTAATTATAATAGATAGCTTTTAATTAAAAATAAATAGTAGTGGTTTTTAAAAGGAAAGAACGAATGGTGGGGAAAAGTAAATAAGAGATATACGAACGAGAGAAGTAATATGCATGATATATTTGTGTCCTTCTATCTTATCTTAAAATAAAACGAAAGTCAATATAAATAACCCTGGACTGAAGATCAAGCCAAACAGAGAAGTGCGGGAATCCCAGCCACCCCTCATTTTAGAAAAGCTAAAATTTCTGGTGACTTTAAGCTGAAGTTGAAGCCTCCAAAACATAGTCCTAGCTCGGTAGCTCCTAAGGTGCATTTAGTTTGCGGAATCTTTATATGATTATTAGAATCCTCTAGCCATGAATATGAATATAAGATTACCTCGGTAGGCAGATTAGCATCAGCTGGAGGACCAAGCTGCATCTCAATCACATGTGCCGAGCAAGTGAGCGAATGGGTGTGTTCATATAAGCTGTGACTAGTTATTTTTTTGGCTAAAAATAAATAGTAGTGGTTGAAAGAAATGGCTTTTAGAGGAAGGAGGAGCGGTAGAAAAAGTGAGGGAAAAATACGTGTACGAGATGGGAGCAA
This sequence comes from Dendrocalamus latiflorus, assembly GCA_017311315.1. NCBI lineage: Eukaryota > Viridiplantae > Streptophyta > Magnoliopsida > Poales > Poaceae > Dendrocalamus > Dendrocalamus latiflorus. The sequence goes on along the minus strand of CM029643.1, from coordinate 26,510,770 downwards.
GAGGAGTGAGGTACGTGATACGCTCGTGATCCCTATCTTATCTTTAAAGCGAGACGGAAGTAAGAGAAGTGAGAAAAATATTTTAAAAATCAAATATTTATATTAATTTCTAACTTCTCTAAACAAATATGAGAAGAAAAAACAAATATGAACTAAGTATAAACAAACTATTGGCCACTACAAGATCAGGCGTGGCTCGATTCAATAATTGGGCTTCTCTTATGGCACGCTACTATGGGCTGCCGGATGCATAACATGTAGGGTTTTGTTGTGGCCCAGGACACGGTTTGGTTGGGCAATCTAATCTTGACGCGACCTACTCCAAAGGATTCTTCTAAAAAAAGCTTCAAAAGCTTAAGCAACCTGAGATAACGGACGAGAATGTTTTGCTATGCACCAAGATACAGAGGCGAGCGATCTTATGAAAAAGCAAATGGTGTACTCCTCCTAACTTACCGATGATAACTATGGCAATTATGTTTGAAAATATTACTATGAAAAGCTGGCCATTAGGTATGAAAATACTACCTTGGTAATATACCCCCAATACACGAGAAGGCAATTCTATAGTTCCTCGAACCAAGATTTTGTGCATGTGTCGCTCAGTCTTCTTAAGACTTGTCAATGAACGCGTTTAGAAAAAACCCTGCACACAGAAAAGAAAATATTGGGTTAACAAGTATTCAAATCCTATAAAATGAGGATCCATGACCCTAACAAGTTCAAAAAAAAAAAAAAAAGAATGGAAAGTCTTGTGGTCTGGTATCCGATCGAGAATCTCTTCAATTGAACGACAAGCCTATGATATTTGACAAACATTGGGCACATATGCGAATCCTACCAAAAATTATTCACGGCCAAAACTAAAACCAAAACCAATCCCTATATTTTCTTGGTAAAATTATGAAGGTCGTGACTATGTTCCGATAAGATTATTTCATTCTATGGCTCCAAGAGGTGTGCATGCCCTCGAACCAAAGCACACACGTGCGGAATTTGGAGTTTCTGAATTATGAATACTGTCATTGTTAAAACTTTATAGCTTCCTATTCTCAAAGAAAGTCCTTTTTTAAGATAAAAAAGAACTTTATTAGACTACTGAAATGACAACCAAACCAAACCGGTGTAATGATAAACAACTACACGTAGTGGTGCTCAGGTTGGCTTAAATTTTTAGCTTTAGAATTTTTTGTATTGTTTGAGACTTTTTTGTGTTGTAGTTGCTATAAATTTTTTGGCATAATTAAATTTAAAAATAAAAAAAATGAAAAAATATGTTCTCTCATCACGGACAATACAAATAAATACGAAATAAAAAGAAAAGCTAAAATACCAAAAACAAGAAAAAACGAAATTAAAAAAATTAGAACTTAAAAGCTAAAACTCAATTAAACAGGACCAGGACAACAGGATACACATAGTAGTATAATACAAACAAAAGACAAACCCGGTGGCCCATTTCCAAGGCCATATGACAAGCCTCGGCGGAAACTTAAACTTTAGGTGCACGCCTAATCCCACCAAAATCATTAGAAAATAAAATAAAATCTCCGAACCAAACCAAATCATTCAATCGTTGGTTCGTTCAATTGATTGCCGAGCAACGAACCCACCACCCCAACAACAACGACGGCGACGGTTCCGAAGGAGGAAGCGTCCCTTCTCCCCCTCGCCAAATCCATTGCCTTCTAGAAGGTTCTGGATCTCGGATGGCGTCGGCGAAGTCGTCGCGGTCGCGGCCGGCCGGCCACTCCGGCGTGTTCCCGGTGGGCGCGGCGGCGGTGGGCGGTGGAGGAGGGGGCGGCGACGGCGGGGTGCAGCTCGCCGACAAGCTCAAGATCTTCAAGACCGACAACTTCGATCCCGACGCCTACGTGCAGTCCAAGTGCCAGACCATGAACGAGAAGGTGAGCTCTCTGATCCGGCCGGGGTTGACCCGCGCTCGATCCGTATCCGCCCGTGTTGCGAAGCCTGGATCGCGAAGGGTGGGGATTCGGGGTGGTAGAATGGCCGCGTATTGTGTTTGCAGCAGAAGTCTGTGATCCTCATTCGTTTGGTGGGGCGAGAAATTTGATTTGGGGGCGTGATTAGTGTTGGCATTTAGGTCAAACGCGTCACCGGGTGTCTTGAGGTGTTTGGCGCTAGAGTTCCCCGTTATTGTTTTTTCTCTATGATTGAGGTATGCGATTTACGAAGAGATTTCGGTCAATGGATGGATGATTAGTGGTAGAGGGATACATTTTGACGTTTCAGGTTTTGCGAATGTGTTTCGTGTGCTTTTCGTGTCTGTGGCGATGTGAGTTTGTGACGAGATTGCGGTTGCATTGTATGACTAAATGAGTTGGAATTGTTTCGGACGGTAGGTGCGAATGCTGTACTTTCTCTGGAGGATGAAATATGATCCATTGATGCCAAAAACGATGGTTTTTTTGGCCTTTTGTGTTATCAATGGAAACTGGGCATGGTCCGAACAACTGGAAAATATGTTTGCTATTTTATGTGCACGTTTGAATAGAAGGATTTGGAAATGCTTGCAGTTCAGGTTTGAATATGCCGCCATCCTGGTTAATGCACTGTAATGTGTCTATTCTGTGTTTTTTTAGCTTGTATGGATGTTCAAGTCTTGGAGTAGCAGGTAACATTAGAGACAAAATGGCATTGGATTTAATTTAGAGAACTTTTAAATCTTCAACCTTCTGCGTTGGTGGAATTTCCATGCTCTTGCTCCTGAAATAGCACATTTTTTTAGTTTGGTATGGCTATGTTAGAACAGTGCGAGTCCAAACATTGTTTTCATGTCCCCAACAATAAAACAGATCAGCGATCCGATCAATTTAAGTGAAAATTTTGAGCCCTGATGATTGATAACTTCTCCTGTTATCCATGCTAAATTGAAACATTGACTTTGTTTTATGGGAGGCACGGATGCAGAAGTCTTGTGCCTTTCATTTTGGATTGTAAACTTTTGTTCACTGGAGTTCGGTGCTTCTCTCATGTATTTGGCGGTAGAAAGATGGCATTTTGTATTCCCTTTAACATATGTAGTTGAAAAGGTCTCTTACACGTTCGAGAAATATACCCTTGCATGCTATAATAATTCAGTTAGGATTTGGAGATACTTATCTAATTTTGAGTGAAGTGTTAAAAAAGGAAGCAATTTGATACTACTTGTTCATCTGTAAAGATGTTACTAGGGGGTTTACTTCTTATGGCAACTGAGATGAATTGGCACCAGTCTAACAAGATCTACAACCACTTTACCTGATAGATAAAATAGTGTAGTTGGCATTGGCCTTTCTACTTGATTTGCAATGGTACCCTTACATTCTTTCGGGCATTCGTACTTGTACACATCCAGTCTGTGTACTCTCTATGTTTGACATTGTTGAAATATTATATTTTACCAAGCTTAAATTCTACTAGAACTATCAGTACCATGTTAAAGTGCACAACAAATATAGCTGACAAAAATACTTCATTACAGGAAATAAGACATTTGTGTTCTTATCTGCAAGATCTAAAGAAGGCTTCGGCTGAAGAAATGCGCAGAAGTGTTTATGCAAATTATGCTGCATTTATCAGGTCTGGCAGCAGCCTTAATGGTGCAACTTCGTTCAGTGGTTTCACCTTTGTGCTAGATATCAGCCCCCCCCCCCCCCCCCCTAATCATGATGACACATCTCAAAAGTGGTATCTTTTAATTATTGCTGACAATGCTTTTTCCCCGCACTGTTAAGTGCTGCATAATGCCTACAGCAATAACTGAATGAGACATTTTGGTGCTTCAATAATGAATACTACGCCACTTCTATGTTTATAAATTGAAGCCCTTACACTAATAAAAATTGCTTATGCAGAATCATTTGCCTATTTTTATTATCACTGTGATAGCATTCTTTTTTACTGAGGAATTTCATCAAAAAAATTTGGGGATGGCTATGGTGCGAACACCTCTTAGCTATGAAAAGCTTCTTAACTTTTCTCTTCTTCCACATTTTCTACTTATCCCCACTTCCTAACTTTTTTGGTGAGTAGTGGATGGTGAGAAACGTGTTTAAAATACAAACACACAAAACATAGTCACTCCTAAACTTTTTCACGCCAGCCTATTATGTGTCGGAAACATAAATGCTGTAGAGTACTAGCTATCCTGTATTTATTTTTGTTTTTTTCCTCATCAGAAAAGTCAATGCTTTGACAATCAAGAATTCCCAAAAAACGTTTCTTTTTTGGTAGTAGCATTTCTATTGTTATTGATTGACAATAACAGGAATTTAATTGTTGTCCTTCATGATGAATTTGTGATGTGCAAAGCGTCTAGTTTGGGGCATGTGAAATCACAATTTTGCATTACGTCACTTTGGTGGTGTTCACATAATTGCTTTTATTTATTTCTATGTTTTTCATCTTATACTAAAATTTATGTGTTCCCATTAATCTTTGGAAACTGATCTCCTGGTCATCAGAACATCGAAGGAGATATCAGACCTCGAAGGGGAGCTGCTATCAATTAGAAATCTACTGAATACACAGGCAGCTTTAATCCATGGTCTATCGGAAGGAGTTCAGATAGATTCCCTTACTTCAGGGCCTGAAGGTTCCGCAGAAGAGGACATATCCAATGTTGAAGACCAGGAGCCTTCAGAAATACAGAAATGGTCTGCAGATTTCCCTGACATGCTTGATGTTTTACTAGCTGAGAGAAGAGTGGATGAAGCGCTGGATGCACTAGATGAAGCAGAACAAGTTGCTGCAGATGCAAAACAAAAACAGACTCTAACTGCAGCTGAAATTTCGGCTTTGAAAAGTACTATCTCTGATAATCGTCAAAAGCTGGCAGACCAGCTTGCTGAAGCTGCTTGTCAGTCGTCTACTCGTGGCATTGAACTTCGTGCTGCAGCTTCTGCTCTCAGAAGGCTTGGTGATGGCCCTCGTGCTCACAGTCTGTTACTCAGCGCACACAATCAAAGGCTTCAATGCAATATACAAACTATACATCCATCTAGTACTTCATATGGTGGGGCATACACTGCAGCGCTTGCTCAACAAGTTTTTTCGGTCATAGCTCAGGCACTCAGTGACTCTGTAGAAGTCTTTGGTGATGAGTCATGTTATGCTTCTGAACTGGTTACATGGGCTACCAAGCAGGTCTTGTCCTTTGCGCTCCTGGTAAAGAGGCATGTGTTGTCTTCTTGTGCAGCTGCTGGAGGTTTGAGAGCAGCTGCAGAGTGTGTTCAGATATCACTTGGCCATTGTTCCTTGCTGGAAGCTCGTGGTTTGTCCGTTTCAGCTGTTCTCCTGAAGCAATTCAAGCCCAGTCTTGAGCAAGCATTAGATGCTAACTTGAGGAGAATTGAAGAGAGTACTTCTGCACTAGCTGCAGCTGATAACTGGATACTTACTTATCCCCCAACTGGTATTCGTCCATTAGCTAGATCTTCTGCTGCTAATTTGGCACTTCAGCCAAAGCTCTCTAGCAGTGCACATCGTTTCAATTCAATGGTTCAGGTAATAATTTATCTTTTTTCATTGAATAACAAGTAACATGAGTGAACTTTCCCATTTGTTGTTTTCATTAAGATTGTAGTTATCTATCTTGGCAAGCTTGGGCCTGCTGAATTATGGCATAGTAATACTACATGTATTCTTTACTAGACAACAAATAGCTATGACCTTAATTAACATTTCTTTTGCCACAAGCTCAGGCATTCTTCGTAACTTCAGTTTAATTTCCTGATATTACGTGCATGATCGGTTGAACTTTTGTTTGCACAAAGATGTCATTTCCAATGAGGATTTGGTTGGTTTTCAGTAAATTAAGCATCTTGAGTAATCTAAAACATGGCATATGAAATAGTTAAGTATAAATGTAACTAGAGATTATGTCAAGTGCATTCATTTTATTTTAGACTAGTTATAGCGCATTAAATCGATGCAGTAGGATTGCAGTCATTTGTGTGATAGTAATACCAACAAAGCCCCTCAACAAAAGTCAAATGCTACATTTACTAATATAACTGGAAAACATAGAGCCATCAATGATAGTAATATTAATGTTGTCGTCAATACGAAATCGGACAGCAAATTTGTAAGCACTCCTGGTCGGATTTGACCGCCAAGAATGCGAAGGGACCCAACGAAAATCATATACGAATAAATGGACAAGTGTATTGTATATGAGTATCTAGGGTTACAAATGGGCTCTCCTTCTCCACTTACAAGGGGTCTTATTTATAGAGTGGGAGGAGACGAGTGAAGTTACAAGTCTGCTCTTGGGGCCTAGCTTACTCCTAGGGGTATTTTTGTCATTCACGCCAAGCGGGTCCCGCTGTGTCCAAGGGACATTGGGGCTGGTCCGCAGATCTCACTCGGGGTTGCTTCCGGACCCCATCCGAGGTTGGCCTCTGAACCCCGGTCGAGGTTGGCCTCCGAACTTCGTCTTGGGTCAAGCTCTCGAACCTCGTCTGGTGTGACGTAGACTCTGTTCCGGGGGAGGGGGGGGGAGGGGGGGGGGGCTCTGGGCATCATCTGGGGTGGACCCTGCATCTTGACCAAGGTCGGTCATCGGGCTTCGTCTTGGTTTCTTGGACCCCGTCTAGGGTTGGTTTGCGTATCTCTCATCTGAGGTAGATTTCCCAAAGTGTGTTGTCGCGCCGAAGTTGTCATGGGCCCGAGATAGCGCGATGACCCTCCCTCAACAAACGTAGTCTGCCAGAGCTTGAAATTGTTTAATAGTTGGCTTCAATGGTATATTGGTTGGTCGGAATCTTTCGATGACAAAAGTTTTGCTTAAACAGCCTTATGCGTCGTCCTTACATATGCATATATGAAATCTTCTAATATGAACTACTCTTATTGCATTTGGCTTCTTTGAGAGTGGTGATTATCTTGTACCTTTCTCCTTCAACTATAGTATATACAATATGTTTTGATATTACCTGGAACTTTCAGGATTACTTTGATGATGTCGCACCACTGCTTAGCTTGCAATTAGGTGGTTCGACAATGGATGGGATTACAAATATTTTCAATTCATACGTCAATTTGCTCATAAGTGCTTTACCTGGATCAATGGATGACGAAGCTAACTTAGATGGTTTAGGAAATAAGATTGTTAGAATGGCAGAGACTGAAGAACAGCAGTTGGCTTTATTAGCTAATGCATCTTTACTTGCGGAGGAGTTGCTACCTAGAGCAGCTATGAAGCTATCATCAATAAACCAGTCTAGCATGGATGATTTGCGTAAAAGAGGACCAGATAAGCAAAACCGTGTGCCTGAGCAACGAGAATGGAAAAGGAAGCTACAACGCATGGTGGACAGATTGAGAGATAGTTTCTGCAGGCAGCATGCTCTTGAACTAATATTTACTGACGAAGGTGATACCCATCTCAGCGCTGAAATGTATATTAGTATGGATAATACTGTTGAAGAGCCAGAGTGGGCCCCATCTCCCATTTTCCAGGTACTTACAAGCTACAACTGTTTATTGCCTCTGGCTAATGAAACCCAGGTCCACATACTTTTTGGAATGGTTTATTTGGATCCATGAACTTTACCTTTGTCATGTAGATCCTTGAGCTTTCTGAAATTGTTCATATATGCCCCTGCACTCATGGTTGAAACAGTTCCGGTCAGTGAAGTGCTCTGTTGAAATGATTTTCCATCTGATTTTTGCGCAATTGCTTCGATCAATTCTGTGTATAATTTAATCTGTCATTCTATCGTGATCATATATCTGAAGGAGGACAGTTATAACTAAATTAACTGTGTACATTGTCTCAAATGAATGCTCCGTCAGGTACAAGTGACTAGAGTAGATGAAACAAATATACGATTTAAAAGTAAGATGTCTTTATTGTGATCCTCCCTTCAAAAAAAAAAAAAACTCGACCTGCGGGGGGTAAGAAGCCCCCCCGGGCTTTTATATTAAGAAGAAGATCTTCTCACGCAGATCGAGAAAATCCCCGAACCCTTGCCCCACCCTGACACAGCGGCATCAGCCCATGTGAGAACAACCAATCCAGGGTGATCCCTCGACCAACAACCTGGCGCGACCAACGACCTGGGCCAGCCTTTAGACCTGTGCTTTGGCTTATGGGGCAAGCGAGGGGATTTTTTTCCCCCAGCCTGAAATTCGCTCCCAGCGGGAGTCGAACCCAGGACCTGAGGGGTGCTACTAGAGCGCTCTAACCGCTAGGCTAGAGGCCCGTTCGCGTGATCCTCCCTTCAGATCATTATAAACTGCTAAAATGGTAGGTTTCATGATGATGGTTCTTTATATTCTACATCATTGTAGAGTTCAGAATGCAGCAACTTGCTAAACATGAATTGTCTTTCTTTACATTGGTACAAGCTTGTCCTAAAAAATTTAGTCTTTGGAAGCAGCTCATCTTCTGTTCATTGCAGGAACTGTATGGCAAGCTAAACAGGATGGCAAGCATTGCTGCAGATATGTTTGTTGGTAGAGAAAGATTCAGTACTTTGCTAATGATGCGACTAACTGAAACAGTCATACTGTGGCTCTCAGAGGATCAGGCCTTCTGGGAAGAGATTGAACAGGGACCAAAGCCTTTGGGTCCCCTTGGCCTTCAGCAGGTAAGCTCTCCCCCCCCCCCCCCCCCCCCTTTTCTTCTTTTTCATGATGTCAATTGTTATTTTCATTTTTCTCCATTTCTTTGCAGTTCTACCTGGATATGCAATTTGTCATCATTTTCGGACAAGGCCGATTTTTGTCTAGACATGTACATCAAGTCATATTGGATATCATTGATAGAGCAATGGCTGCATTTTCTGCTACTGGAATGAACCCTGATAGGTACCACGCCTGACTCCTATTTATCCTTCTATTGGTTCAGAATTAAATAGCTAATTCTGGACCTGCCAACTTCAGAAAAAAAATGTTGATTTTGTAATCTGTACTGCAGTTGTCTAGGCCACGATGCTCTGATCTGCCGTAGTGAAAACTAGAAGAGGATAAATAACAATTAGATAACCCTGGGTTCATATTTATAACTTAGGCTGCTGTCCTTGTAGACTTTTGTTCATCTCTGCGTGGTTTCCTAGGGATTTGCTGCTGCTGTGGCTAGGGTTTCCAATAACCGCAAGTAGGCAACAATCGGCTTGGGCGCTTGGCTACTACCAGTAACCAAAGAGTCCCTATTGAAATGGCTTATAAGAAAATGGCCTAGTAGGGACAGAACTGACAAATGATTCACATGACTTCAGCATTGCTGTTGCATGCGAATACATTATTGAAAAATTTGTTGGAAAAGCCGAAAAGGAATAATTATAGAATAGGTCACAACACGTCTACCTAGTTTTTTAGGAAAGCCAAGCAAAATTGGCCTGGCAAAGCTGCCAGCTGCCAAGATACCAAACAACAGTAATACAGCTGGTTTACATTAAAATAATACAGTGATATGCTTGGGTGGTCGCCATCACCGATTCCTACTGAACTGAATCATAAAATATTGGAACAATATGATAGTTCCCTGTTTGACGGAGGATAGAAATAAGTTAAACTTCTAAAAAAGTGAAGTTTCTGTGGTCTAGGTATTCCAAAGGTTGGTTTGGTATAATTGGAGCATTTTTTTAAAAAAAATATAGCTGTTTGATGTTTTTTATAGTTGCTAAATTCCATCTTTAACATAATGTATCAGCTACCTGTCAAATGTATTCTTAGTTTTATTGTACTTGAATAGTAACAAAGCTGCTTCCTAGATCCTCCTAGTGTAATAATACTTAGAAAATACCTTCTGTAAGGATCTCACATGAGACCAGGTCGGGAGTCATCATCGTGACTTGCCTGAATTACAATCTCACCTCACAGAAGTTGCTTGTTCTGTGGACATGTAAATCTGAACCAGTATACTTGCTTTTGTGCAGCGTCCTTCCAGGCGACGATTGGTTCATGGATGTCGCTCAAGACGTTGTCAGCATGATCAGAGGAAGGGGTAGGGTTGCCAATGGGGACAGGGAGATAAACAGCCCGACTGCCTCAGTTTCAGCGCACTCCATGTCATCGTTCAGATCCCATGGCAGCTCCTAGTTTTCAGGCTAGTCCTTTTGTAGGCAGGTCATTGTATAATAAGAAATAGTACATTCTTTCTACATTTCTTCGTTTTCCCCCCTTCTGTTTCTTTTTGCTTCGTCATTCTACTGTTGTGCTAGCATAGGTGGATAATTGTTTGACCTAGGAGCAAAAAATTCTTTTGAGTGATTTTTTGACGGCGCTGAGGATTGCGAGTGCTGCATGGCCAGTATATGGCATGAGCTATGTATCATATCGCCGTATCATTCTTTCAACAATTTTACCTTGTCAGTCGGCACATCAGGTTTCGTGCATACAGGAATTGGTGCTTTGATTGAGTTCTGGCGTGTGATCAGATCCGAATCATTTTGCTGTATGCAAGTCAGTGCGGCACGAGCAGTCCTGAAACGTAACAATCTTTGAAGCAAGTGTCACTTTACTTTTAACTTATTGAAACGATAAGAATATGAGATGAAACAGTATCACTGACGAAAATCTTCCTTGCAGATAGTTACCCTTTTAATTGTCGCACTGTGTTCTGACCTCTGATTGTCACAGTAGATTTTTGTGTTTTGGTTGGGTTTAACTGAACCAGGAGCGCAACAGGTTCATGTGGCGACAAGCAGATCGCATCAGAATGGTCAGATACGGCAACTGATGGTAGCTGATGGCCGCCCCATCACGCATTCACCAGTCACAACTCACCATCGACCAAACTACCTATCTAATCAGCTTTAAGAAATAGCTTAAAGAAGCTGTCCCGTTTGTTTCTATTTTTGCTTCGGCTTCTATAGAAATTTGAAGTGAGAAATAGGAAATTTGAATATCAACGAACATTGACAGAAATGAAAGAAGCACAGTTAGCTGCTTAGCATTTGCTGATTGATTTCATGATCACCAGTTTTTCCTCTCTTCAATTTATATTTAATGGACTGTTGTTGGCATGTTTCAGGTTGATTTCAGTAAACTTGAACCGTAGCTTTGGTTTCTTTTGCGTTGTACTTTTTTTTAGTGTTTAGGCACTACTACAGAAAATCGTATTACAGACGGTTTAAAAACGTTATCACAGACAGTTTTGTGAGCCGTTTAAATTTATGGGTCAGTAATGATATGACATCATCACAGACGGCTTTTGAACTGTCTATGGTGTAAATATCACAGACGATTTTTAACTAAAAATTATATATATAACAACTTAGTATTAAAAATTAAATTAATTAATTATTACTACATATATACCACATGCATTGAGGCTTTACTAGCTTAATTCATATTATAAACACAACAGCTATTTCATCGGTAAGAACCGTCTATGATACTCGTTTTTTCCGACACCAACAATATAGACAGTCTCCAAATTAAAACCGTCTGTGATAGTGTACGTCACAAACAGTTTTGTCAAACCGTCTATGATTTGACATCTACTAATAATATTTCTGTAGTAGTGAGAGTTGCTGAGCTATTGGGATACCAGGAAATGGGAATGGCCAAGATGGAAATATGATACACTGGTTAATTGAAGTTGTTGTAAAATCAGTACAGCACATCCACTGCAACCGAACCATCTTTCTGACAAGTTGCATTTTTTTTTTCTCAGATGCAACTGATTCATTAAGTGTAATTGGTCCATTGAAGCTGAAGAAAATAATGAATGTTTTGCATTGTTTTCTAGATATAAGCTGACAATTGAAGAAATTACTAGGAGAATGGGCGCAGGAATGGCAAAATTTATATGCAAGGAGGTCTGTTGGTATATCCAAAGTATAACATCTAGATTGTCACAAATATCTCACATCATGAATCGTGATAAAAAAATTGCTTTGCTTGGATTTGTAGCCTGTTTTTACAGTAGATGATACCCCTTCTGTTTGCTGCATTTTTGAAGCATCATATATCATTTTCTGTTTGTTAAGTTGTTCTGTTATGGCCTAGCTAGGATCTTGACATACAAGCAGCAGGCAAACGAACAGCACCGTGAGCATTGTAGCAACCGCGAATAGTACTGTGACCGATGACTACTGCAACGTCAACCGACACTGGAGAGTTATTATCCTTATTGTTGTTCATTGGGGCTTCATGGATCTTCTTCCATACGACACGACGTCATCATCGTGCCCTTTCGTTGACATGGAGTTACGAAGAACTTTAACCATGACCACCACCTGACAGCTCGAGGACGAGTTGTCTCGCCACGAGGGATGTAATTAATGTTATGGCTTAGTATCTCGGCGTACATGCAGTAGACACGCAAATAGTACCGTGAGCATTGCAGCAACCACAAACAGTACCACGTGAATACTGTAGCAAGCGTGAACAGTACCCGCGGGTACTATAGCGCGCAAAATTAGGTGCTTTGTCGGTATATCGCGGATTATGAATATAATAATTAGTTTCCTTATTATTTAGACTTATTTTCTTTTAGATTATTTTTATGTATTAGGGATAAGTTTTCTATTATTATGGATTAGTTTCCTCAATATAGAGATATATTTCTTAGGAATCAATTTTAGCCATCCTTACAAAAGGGATAATATTGTACCTATTATCGTTAAGCAAAGAAATAAACAAAGTTATCTAGTCTTACTCTCCTTTTCAACAGGTCTCAGAGTCTTGGTGGCTGCATGACCGACAGATCAAGGACAAGTGCTCTACCTCGGTCCTTAGATCTGTACCCAATCAACCTATACCACAACATCTTCAGTGTGTCATTTTATAGTTTATGGTCTAAATACTTCAAATAATAATATACCTCGTACCTACTAGTGTTTGCTTGTGCTGAAAAACAAAACACATATGTTTAGCTGTTCATCAGAGGCTATTTTTTGCTTGATGAACGATGACCATAAGCCCATAAGTTAATACAAAGTATGGCTATGTCATGCTTTGGCTATTGTTCAGTATGTTCTCTGTTATGCTATCTTATGTGCTTCTAGTTGGCCAACTTTACGTGCGAGAAATGGTTATTTTACCAAACTGTAGCTGTATGACTTCCAATTTGAGTGTCAATTTGCTGCAAAAAGTGTGGCTTGTTGTAGAACCGATTTTTTCCTAGTAATTGTTATTTGTTGGTCACCAACGAAGACAGTGCTATATGTTTGTGAGCATATAGACATGCAAAGAACAGCAATTTAGTACCATATTTACTTTGGGCCTTTAGCCTTTGGGCAATCAGCTCACCTGTAGCTAAAAGTAGCTTCTGTATGTTTTACTTGCATCCTATTGGCCAGGAGTATTTGCAAGACAATATGATGTGTTTTTCCCCTGCAGCTTGTTTTTAAGTAGATAATGATTCGATCTTTGAAACAAACCGACTTTTACAAAAATTCGAAATTTCATTTGGAATTGATTTCTCCTTTGATCCTTGCCATAAACCGCATAAACCCTAGCTTGATCCAGCCCTAAACCTTGCCGGCATTGCATCAAACGGAGGGGAGAACCCGCGCACTGTTCACAACCAGATATTTTCGTTGTCCAAATTTTTGTCACCGCTGCTCCCGTTTCTTCGCCGCCAAGCCGAGCACGTCTTCTCGTGCCTTATCGCGCCAGCACGCCCTGCCAGCTCCATCCTCCCCTGCCAGCTTTTTCCCTCTCCCGACCCTTCTCGCCTCCCATGTGTCGTCGCCGTCCTGATCTTCTCCTAGCGCCGAACCGCTTTCGGGCACCTTTATATACTGCCGACCCCTCCAACCTTCTCCACTCTTCCCTGTGAAGCATCACCCTCAGCCAATTAACCCCTCACCGCCTCCATTGCTGGCGATTGCCGAAAGCCCTAAAGGTAAGCCCTAGGCCATTTTCTCCAATTCACTTAATTACTTTTCAATTCCTCGCTCCCATGGCATCCTCAGACCTCCCAAACACTTCCCGAACCTTTTCCCGAGCTCCCCGTGCCCCCTTCTTCTCTGGCGCCGAGAGCCGCCCTGCCGCCCAACCACCCCGCCATGGCCAGCTCATTGGGAGCTTCCCCGGCACGAATTACTGCCCCTCCGAGACTCCAGTCACTCTAGAGATGCTCTAGCACCATTTATTTCGGCCGATTAGTCTTCAACTTACCCTAGAAACACCAAAAACCGTGCGGAGCATTTGAGCTCGCCGGCGGCGATTGCCGCTTCCCCTGGCCGTGCCGACCCCAAAAATGGGTTCTCGGTGTTCCCTTGAGTCCAACCATGGGCCCCACTTCCGTCGCAATTCACCGGAGAACCGCCCGCCGTTGTCGCCGTTTTCCTCTGTTCCCGCTCGCACGCGCAGACGGAGGAGGAAGACGACACTGTGCACTGGGCCGCAATCGCCGTATGGGTCGAGCCGATCGGGCGCTGTAGCATGCGGGTTTCGGCCGAAAACGGTAAACCGACCCGCATGAACAGTAATGGATCCGAACGCCCGCGCCCGGTATAAACAGTAACCTCGCCCGGTACTGTAGCAACCCCGACCCGTTACTGTTCATAAAGCCCAGAAATGCATGTTTATATCCGTTTTGATCGTCTCGAGCCCACCAACCCATTTCTTAGCTCTATTTCCTCATATAGGATACCGGTAATCCTAAAAAAACCTCGAACACCCTTCCAGACCCTAAACCCTATTTCAATCCAAACTTCTTTCGTTCACCGAACTCCTATTAACACTTGTATCCGATTTGTCGTCCGGAGCCCATCTACACTCTCGCACTACCGCTCTAGACTCTAGTGAAGCCCTAAACAACCCAGACAAATATCCTAACCCTACAAATCAATGCCATCCACACCTTCCGCCATTCATCGAGAATCCATCCGCCACATATACAACCTCGACCATCCCACACCTAAACCCTAACCACCCCACCTACCTTATTTATGTTATTTCGGTTATTTATTTGAATTTTGTTCCCAGCTTGCATTTCGTAAAGCAGGGACTTGTGTGTTCGTCTTCCACGCTAGTACTCGGACCACACGAGCTGGTCAACAGGACTACAAGAGCAATTAAAGAAGTCAATGTCCAATCCGAAGACTACAGTAAAAGATAACCAGAGGCTATGGATAAAGAGGCAAGTCACACATGTTTTGATCATGTTGAACCTACATTTCCGCTATTTATTTATTTACTTGTATTTTCATTATGTATTTGCACACTGTTATTTTCTGTACGATAACTGATTAGAATGACATGATATTAGTTATGTCCTACCACCCGAAAAGCCCAGTTTAACTTGATGGCCACAATCACCTTGACTAGGCATAGTAATATTAAATATGATATTAATATAAACATGGTAGTTAGGAACTCATCAAATATTTCTACTGTTAAGGCTTTTGGTATTTGTTTAGAGTTTTGGAAAAGTTGGATCTAGGGTAAGCGAGGATCACAGAGGTGGATCCGAAGACCTTATCCTAGGATGGAGGCTTGGTTGAGGAATGGTGGTAGTACAGGGTGTACTGAATATGAGTTTGTGTATGGATGATATGCCTCAGAGAAAAATATAAGGACTAGACCCTTATGCTAAGTAAAGAACATAGAATCCGCCCAACCACAAGCGTTGATTTTGTCAAACCTGGTTTAATAACTGCTCAAGTTCAATTGAATCTCTGCAACTAGCGGGGGGAGTCCGAGGGTGAGTTCATATGGGAGGTGATTAACCATACAACAGTAGGACTGCTATAAGTCGGAGGAGATCCGTGGGGTCATCCAAGCTTATGGAGATCTAGGACCTACTGGGTGGAGGCTATATAAAGAATTGAGCAGTGAACAACCTTGTTTTCTTAAAACCAGACGTGGAGTTAAGAAATCTTGTGGGTAAAGTAGGGCAACTCTGTAGAGTGAAATAAATGGTATTCGAATACGCTGTGCTTCCGGTTAATGAAGCTGTGTTTACTGGGTGAATCCAACAACAAGGCATAAGTAGATTTGAGAATGGTTTGGTAACGTGGAAAGTTGATAATCAAGTTTGAAACCCCTTTTATTAATGAAATACCTTTTTCAATCTTTAACTGGTTTCTAACTAAAATTGCATCCACATAAATAATGAACTTATTTCCCTTCCACTTGTCATACATTGCATGTAGTTGTTGCTAAGCTCCGTGTGGCTTACTGAGTACGGTTGGTTGTACTCAAACTTGCTTTACTTTCCCCACACAGAGATCAGAAGAGGACATGATATTACAAGTTTACGTGTTAGGGTTGCGACCGCACTCAAGCGTTCCTGTGGAGTTTTCTTGAAGTTTTTCTGAATGTAAGTTATATTTTGGGCTTGGATGCCCTTAGAATTGTTAAATGACTGTTAAGTCTTATTTTTAATTAAACTAACCCTTTTAAATGTATGTGAGCAGGCATAATACTTGTTCTGTCCGTAACTGAATTCCTGGGCTGTTACGGAAGGTAACGACATTTCCGTCCCTAAAAACGGGGGTGTTACAATCTTGCTTTGAACTAATATGAACGAACCTTCTTTATGTAGGTTGAAACTGTTGACGACTATGATGAGTACTGTCACTATGTTGCAGGATTAGTTGGCTATGGACTTTCCAGTCTCTTTCATGCCTCTAGGTTGGAAGATCTAGCTCCAGATTCACTTTCTAATACTCAGTGGGTTTATTTGTGTAGGTACGTTGATAGCCATAGGTCTTTATAAGTCTGTTGTTTGTGTTTGTTTTGATTTTCGGATAAACTAAAAAAAACCAAAAGAAATATACTAATATATCCATTGCGTGGCATACATATATACAACTTGCATGACCAGCATGCCATCACTGGTCTGGTCTTTTCCCTCGTCATTTACACAAAATTAAAACACGAGAGCGACCACCATGCATCTCGTTCTCAAATCTCGACGACGTCGAAAGACGAAAGGAGCAACACAGATCTTAAGACTAGACCTCCGTACACAACGCTCACATATACAAAATACTGGCACGCTGCATCAATCGGCCGGATCCATGGGCGCAAGCATGCATGCAGCACGAAACCCGAAGCATGCATCGATCGACCATTGGATCGACACGTATGTACATGCAGAACCCATGCACGCGTGTGACGCGCATGCATGCATGCTCGCGCTACTGCTGCGCATGGGAGGCGGGGGGATGCCCCATGCACGCGCAGAACGCCGACGAGATCCGCCACCGCGCGCGCCTCTCGTGGCGCGTGCCGTCCGTCGACGACGCCAACCGGCCCTGGGCCGTCTCCGGACTCTCCGGGATGTCGGCGGCGGCGCCGCCGTGACGGAAGGAGCGACATGAGGCAGCTCGGGGGGAGGGGTCCCGCGCGAGGCTGGCGTCGGCCAGCGGCGCCACAGCAGCAGCCGCCGGCCCCTTGAGGTCGAGGCCCCTTAGCGGGTCGTCCCAGATGCGCCCCGACGAGCCCTGCCGCCGAAACGACACCGCCGACCTCTGAAGCCTCGACATCGGTCGGCAGACAGATAAATCTACCTCTGTCTGTAAGACAGATCGACGGATTCAAGATCGAGCCTGTTTTTGGAAGAGCTGAGTTTGCTTATATAGTAGCAATGGTGCCTGTGCACTTCGCGTCCGTACGCGGCTGTTTTGGTTGGTCTTAATATAGGAGCGGGTTTGGCACGAAAAGAGCGGTTGTTGGAATCGGAGGAAGGGAGTTGAACGACATGCCTCCGAGTAGTCCAACGCCAATCGTATGGGTTTCAAAGATATATTATTGTTGGCGTTGTGTACAGGGTTGCGGCGATAAAACACACAAAGAGGAAGTAGGCAAGGGAGCTGCGCCGTCGTGTCCAAGGAGAAACGCTAGCATGTTCTTTTTGACTGAAGTTTATGGTTTTTGACTGTGATTTGTGGCTTTTAAGCTGTTAGTGTGAAAGATTACAGAGTAACTGAAATTCAAATACGGGTTTTACCGATATAAATGAAGTCGGTACAGTATGTACTACAATTAACGAGTAGATCACATCTTAAAAAGATATTTCGTTTAAAAACTAGTTACTGTAGAAAAATCAAAAGCTAAAATCAAAAACCGAAAAAGAAGACACCATGTACGCCTTGCCATGCGCAAGCCGCGGTTCTTGGAGCGTGCCACGCGCAATCCGCCATTTCCCATGCCGCGCCACCCGCACATCATGGTGTCCTGCGCCGCGCCGCCGCGCTCGGAAGTTGAAGGACTCGAGCGGCCGACCACAACAGCATAGTCGTAACTGGAGGAGGCGATGTATGAGTACCTCTCGTGCCTGCCATGCACTTTAGATCCTTTGCCAAAATGTTCCCTCGTTCCATCACTTACGGTGGGAATTTCCTCATGTGGACCTACATGTCGTGGGTTATTAATTCCAACCCCTTGGCCAACGTGTCCTATATTTGATAGGCACATGCAAATATCGAGGGGGACAAAATAATCGGTAATGGCAATAAGAGGACGAAAAATAAGAGGATGCCCCTTTATTAGGAGGAACAGAACCACTTCCGTCCATTGAACATATTTGGATAGGACAGATCAAAACGATTTCCCCTGCCCTTAGTGTCATGATAATTTATAGGGAACAGTTAGGCCATACTATATCGTCGAAACACATTTGCAACGGTATAGCAACTCCTATCCTCCGCCGCTCCCCCTCTCTTCTATGCCGGTGTTCTTCCTCCCCTTCCTCGCTGCTCCCTCTCCCCCCTTCTCCGCGCACACAACTTCCTCTCTCTTCTCTGATGCCGGCAGTAGGTCTGCACCCCTCCTCCACCTCCCCTACCCCTTCGTCCATAGTGGTGATCTCGTCGCCTTGTCACGCCGTCATCTCCCCTCCTTTGTTATCCCTACCCTGCCCAATCTAATATTTAGTGCATCACCATCTCGCCGTGCCTCCCTCTGCATCCAGGGGTATAGTGAATCCGTCAGTGGTGGCGGCACCCCCTGTCGGCCGTCATGTGAGAGCAAGAGTAAGCGAGAGAGAGAGAGAGAGAGCGCTAGCGAGTAGGGGCTGGGAAGATGAAGCGAATGCTATATCGGATCCAACCACCACGCACAGGGGATGAGAACAACGATGGGCTCCGGTAGCCACCAGATTTGGTGGCCCTCCACCCCGCCTTGCCTCACGCAGCCACTGCACCTCGCCAGTCACCATCTGCCTATCGCTGGGGACAAGCTCAGACCTGGCTGTTTTTCGAGAGTTCATGAGAAATGAGGAAGGGAAGACATAGGGTTGTGTAGGACCTGATATGGCAATTAGAGGGGGAGTTGAATGATGCATTCAAATTCAACCTCTCCAGATAGTATTCCAAAACTTTCACTCCACAGTTACTGAAAGGTAGGAAGATTATATTAGCCCACCAACAAAGAATTCACAAAAACGTAGAAGAAAAATGGAGTTCAACACCTCCTGACCAGTCAAACCGCTATTGAGAGAGTGGTTGGCTGGCCTAGTGCTAGCTGTCTGACCACCTAAGGAACCGGTCTGACCACTAGTGTAGGGCGGTCTGACCACACCTTTGATCCAGACCTAGAAACTAGCTCGAGCCAAAACCTAAATAGGCACAATCCTTAAATTACAAGTCAAAATGGCTTAAGACTTTGCACACACCTTGCCAAGTATCTCAGGTACTTAGTCCATCCAAGGATCATATGGATCTTAGCCAAAGTTCTAACCTTTACTTAAAACAAGTAAGGTTGCATGAAAACTGAGCAAAACTTAACAACTTTAGATATAACTTGCTCGTGGTAAATGGATTCCCATATATCACAGCAAGCAAGAGCATCTAAACATTCAAGACCAAAATCCTAGGAACATAATTTCGCTAGAAGGGCTCAAAAATGAACCAAACTAGGCAAACTCTCACAATCTTGCCACAACTGGCCCCTGGATGAACAGGATATAATCCTCATGAGGCATCTCCATTACTTACACGTCATTGAAACATAACAAGACCAAGAAAGAAGAAGAGAGGGCAAAAACACCAACCAAAACAAGTACAAAACAACAAGACCAGGAATACACCATATGGGATGAACATGATTGATCTATTGCAACTTGTAGATAAAACTTTTACAGCCACTCCACTATGGAGGACATAACTCTCTCTCTCCCAAGAGCACTCACACAAAATCCTAGAATGAGTGATTGGTTGCTTCATTAACTCTAGCCACCAACCTTACACACTCAAATAGATGGAGTAATCACCCAACATCTAACTTTAATGTATACTATCTATTAGCACAATAGGAGAAACATGTTAACCCTACATACTAGGTTTTACACACACATGATTTATGCATGCTTTTCAAAGCGTATAATCCCAAAACTTGCTAAGGAGCAAGCTTCCATCCACTTGGCCTCCTCATAACCTTCTTGATCTAAGCCACTCTCCAAATGCCCTCGAAGCATCACAGTTTGGTCCCTTTGCTATTTTCGCTATTTTGGCTTCCCTGTCAAAACATCTTCGCCTTGACCGTGGACCTTATTTCTTTCCCGAGCCTAATTTATGGTCATTTCCTTCTTTATAAGCAATCACTATGCTTGCAACATGTAGATTCATCAATGGCTCATGCATTGATAAGTCTATCCGTGTCGATTTCCCCAACCACACCTCACTTGCATTGACCGCACCATTCAATGAACCGTTACTTGATCCTTTCCTTCAGTATCCCTTGTCTTCTCCTGTGCCTCACTTGAGCCCAACCATCTCACCTGGCTTCTTTGACCATATCTCAGCTCACCCTCGAGCCTAGTCCCGATCCGCGTTGTCGTTCATGGCTGCCTCTAAGCACCATGCACATCAAAGATTAAGAAATTATCTTTGAGTACAAATTCCTTCAGAACTTGACTCACATTAGTCCAAACATGCTTCATGCAATAAGAATGCAATGAACTGGAATCTCAAAACTCAATCCACAACCAAATCCCATAAATTCTAGAACCCCTCTCCGCCAAAGAACAATTATGGTCAGTCTGACTACTAGGTAGAGTACCAGAACAACCCTCTCTAGAAATTCAGTAATTTGCTATCTAGTTTTAGCTCAGAACTCCATTTGAGGTGACATCTAGTGCAAAGATATCTCAAGACACTCCTACACAATAGTTTGGTGTCAAAATACCAAGAGCTCATAGGGCCAGTCTAACTGCTTGACCCAAGCCAGTCAGATTACCCCCTAGCAAAATGCCTGAGTGGCATCCGGCCGATCTGACCGCCTCTGCATAACAGTCAGTCTGCCTCTGCAGAGTGGTTAGATTGCTCCTAACAGGCAGTCAGTTGCCAATTATTCAGCACAAATAAATCGTGGACATTCCAACATTGTTCTACAGATCGTATAGAGGAGAGATCAGAGCGTCTAGGGATTCATAACAACGACATCAAGCTATTCCATTGATTTTGACTCTGATGGTACAAGTTTTTCTCTAATTTATAACAATAATGGTGAAAAAATTATTTTTAAACCCGATCAATCGACCATACATGGGCTTGTTTAGCAGTGACACATGCATACAACAAATGCAACCAGTTTTTTTACAACACCAGTGGCAACTTTGTGATGCCAAGAACACCAACTAATGCTCCCACACGTACTTTTAATAATCTTTTTGGTGAATGCTCGGCAATACTAAATTTTTTTTTGTGATGCTCGGATATACTAAATTTTTTTTGGTGAATCATTAGGATAGTGTACAACTCAAATATAAAATTTTGTGAATTGACTCTTCAATTTGTTCCATTTTTGAAATTTAAATCCAAAATCAGCCTATTGAGCTTTTTTAAATTGGGGAAAATTTACTGTATAAAAATGGAAAATAATAGTTTTCAGGATCTATGTGATATCTTAGGAGCATGTGAGAATTTTTTTAAAAATTGTTAGACCTCATTTAGTTTCTGTTTGTAAATTGTAGCCTTTATTAGCATTTAAATTAAAAATCTGAATTTTTTTAACAATGCCTTGAAAATTTTTTATAGCTCACTGACATATTTAAGAACACCCCTGTTAATTTTCATAATTTTCAATATTTTTTGCTATTTTAAATAAATTGGGTCTTCGGTCTTTACTAGGGGCATTTTTGTATTTTTTCAAAGTATAATAGTCAGCCCTAATGGTCAACTAACGGCAGTGGCATGTAATAAAATTTTAGTGCTATTCAGTGGTATATAATAGAGAAAGTGTTTCTTAATGGTATTTAATAGAAACGAACGCTATTCAATGGCATATAATAAATTATCTCGTAAATTATCATAGGCTAGTTGGCATCACTCATCTCCAAGATCAAACCGGCTATGGTAGAAACCAGGGAAGCATCTTCTCTTCTCCACATTGTGGTGTTCCCATGGCTGGCCTTCGGCCATATTATCCCCTTCCTCGAGCTCTCCGAGTTGCTAGCTAAGTGCAGCCACACTATTACCTTCATCACCAAGCCAAGAAACATCGCTGGCTATGTCCCTGTAGGACCGAAATGGCGACAGAGGGGGGGTGAATGTCGATCTTTAAAAAAACGCCCCCAACAAGTATCCTCACTTAAGCTTCTTCTCCAATAGCTATGGGAGCTATGAAGAAGGAAAATAAGCCCTCACTGGAAATCACAGAGACAAGGAAAAACCAGATCCAAAAAGAAGCAGCCAAGAAAAATAAATTCAGGGCCAGTCTGACTGCAAGCGGTAGTACCGCTGAGACGAGCGGTAGTACCTCTGAGCGGTAGTACCTCTCACGGAGCGGTAGTACCGCACGACGATCGGACTTGTCCGAACGTTTCTTCGCTGCCAATCGGACTGGTCCGAACAAATCCGGTAGTACCGCTAGGACGAGCGGTAGTACCTCTGAGCGGTAGTACCTCTCGGGGAGCGGTAGTACCTCTCGAGAAAAAACAGCAAACTGAAATTTCAGAAAAACTGAGAAAATCGCAAGATTCTTGGATTCTTGGCTTGGGAAACTTTGAGAGAAGCTAGGGAACACTCCCAGAAGACTAAGCCAAGAGCCAATAACAAGAAATCCACTCCAAGAATCAAGAATTTCAGATTTGGGTAAAGATCTGAAATCTTGCAAGAACCGAGCCAAAAACCAAATAACTTCCCAACCGTTGATCCTTTGGCTATGAAATTTTGAGGGAAGCTAATTAATAGCCTCTGGACTCTTCATACCAAATTTCAAGCCATCTTAACAAGGGAATCAAAATCTGGACCAAAACCAAGAAACGAAGAACAAGAACAGAGGAGGCCAAAACTGAAATATGAGAATCAAACTCGGTTTGCTCTTGGGATTAAATAGCCAAATGGCTTTTGAGCATCACCCATGTCATAGCAACCCATTTTGGCACTCTTCAGCAAGCAAGAACTCAGAACCACGAAAATCAAGAAATCTTGCAAAGAGGAAACTGAAGAACAGAAGCTACGAACAGGGAAAACCGAACTTCAGATTTCATTTCTTGAATCACAGGGAATACAGAGGAGTTCCGATACCCCGACTTGATACAAAAGGAAAGATTACAAACTCCTCAATCCATCCTCTCCCTCTCTACTCAAGAACACCACTCAAGAACACATGAGGGAGGAAGAACACACCTCTGTTCTATCACCTAGAACACATCGTAGGGGACAGAGGGAGCACCAGACTCTGCCTCTCCAACCACTAAAGACTAAAGGAAAACCAACTCCTAAAGCCTCTTTTGACTAGAGCTAACCCTAATTCCCTCCAAAATGCTCAAGGAGGGCATGCAGCCCCTCCTCTCCTTTTATAGCGCTTGGCTAACGGGTCTACGCCCCGTTACGCCCGCTATATCCAACGGAGCCCGCTCCCGCTTGTGCAGCCTTGCGAATTTCCCGATTCGCCCCTCCTGCACCTTCCGGGAAGCTTCCGACACTCCTTGCCTCGCACGCCTCGCAACCACCTCGAGTCCACGTCGTCTTCAACACATCCCGACCGTTCTGACCTCAGCGCCACCTGCGCCTAGTCCGGTCCACCGTGTCTCGCCACGACTCCACCCGACGTCCTGCAGTCATCGCCATTGCCCGTCGTGTCCACCATCGGTAGCACCAGCTCCGGTCCCTCGTCTCCCGACTCACAACCACCTCACCAGCCTCGATCATCCTCGGCGTACCCGACCGTCTGGACCTCAACACCTCCTGTGCCTAGTCCCGGTCCTTCCACGCGTCACCATGACCTAGCTCCGAAGTCCTGCAGTCACACAGACAAGAAACACATCACATAGCACCGCTCGACACATGAAAGCGTAAATACCATCACACTTACCACATATGAAGTCCAAACCTGTCGAAACATTAGAATATGCATCCTAAGCCCAAATGACCAGGTTTGACCAAAGTCCGACTGAGCCCGATTGCGCCACACAACGACTCGACTCTGAACCACTCAAACCAAACTCGACTGACCTAAACCCTTGTCAATTACTCATCACTCTCATGGCGTTACGACCACATGGTCTCTCAATCTCCCCCTTGATGAGTATATTGACAAACTCAGAAAAAGCATTTAAGAAGAGTTTGAGTTTGAAGAATCCAACATGGTCCACAGAATTAAATGAAGCTAATGACCATGTCGACAGAAGGAACACTAGAGCAACAACTGAAATAGCAAATTGATCTCCAAAGCTCTAAACTGTTCCCAACAGACTTTTTCTTCTCTATTCTCCCCCTTTTGGCAATAAACGCATCAAGATGCAATAGAGGGAATATGATATGATGGATGAATATGGCTGAAGTTTGTTTATTTAAGCATTTAGAGCCATGAGAATTATCCATAATGACCATAATGTAATACACCAAGCCATAACTCAATAAAACGCTATCTAGATCATGACAACATATATGTAAGCCAGCTAGAGCACATAGATGACAATCTGAAATGTAATGCATTTTAGCGAGCAAGTCAAGTCATCAATGAGCAAAGTCTAACTAGAGATATCCAAGGATGATGCAGGCCATGTCAATAAGCTAAGCGGAACAAGGAAGCTAACATTGAGTCCAAATAGAGTGCTATAAGCTCAAGATTGAAACATTGGTTAAGGTACTTGGTTCTGATTGTAGATTAAGCAAATTGAGCACATTAAACATTGTCTTTTGAAAGCATATGGTTGTTTTCAACCCAATTTTTGTTTATGTGCTAGATCTCAAGCCTTATGCGACTACTCCAAGCCATGAGCTTAAGAAGATAGTCTAGGTCATCCAAAACTCCCCCTAAGTTCATGCCAAGTGCAATGGCAAGCCGTCTCATAGGAGAGAATTGGTGAGATCAGTTTTTTCGCACAAAACAGATCTTTTTGCTTTTTAACATATTGTACTAACTCATGCATCATCAAGAGACTAAACAGCTCAATCTAAGGCTCAATATAGATTCAACGCTCTACTCAGCCTATTTGACATGGCATGAATCATAAAGGGATAGCTCAAGAAAGACTAAACTCAAATGCTAGCATGACAAGTTTAATTTAAGTTGATCAATTTTACTTAACTTATCATAGCAAACGCTAGTCTACACATATGAAGTCATGATAAATTTAGCAAGCTAAGCACAAGTCATGGCAAGGTGTAAAGCACTGAAGCATGTCATAACAGGATAATAATCAAGGCTCAATGCAGATTGATTATAATGCTAGAATGCTGAAAATGCAAGAAAGACCAGCTGCCCCTCAACATTAGATGCAACTCTTAGTTCAAGTTGAGTTATGTCACAATTAAGCTCCAGAAGCTCCCAATTGAACTCCCCCTGAACCAAAGCAGTAAGATCGAGAAGCTGGGAAAGAAAACAGCAACCAGGCAGTCCTTAAAGCATAGAAAAGATATAGAGGCAACTATGGCTCAGACTGACTCTCATCTACCCCATATGACTCTAGGACTATTAGACCGGTAATCTACCTCACTAGGGAGCAAACACGTACCCTGTCTACCCAAGGGTGGCCCGACCCTTGCTAGAACCTAGAAGCATTGAGTGGGCTCAACCTAGTGAGAGAAGAGAAGCGGCTAATAGAGCAGAATCCTAGGTCACAAGATAAGAGCAAGAAGTCTAAACAGCTAGATGAGAAGACCACTCTAACCTATGCTGGAAGGACTAAACTCAAAGCACCCGCAAATGCAATGCAACAGAAATGAGACAGAAGCATAATCAAATTAGTAAAGCAGTAAAGCACAAAGCTCCCCCTTACAACAGTCCAGAAAAGAAGGTTCTAACTCAAGGAGGTGATTCCCAAACACACCCTATCCACATGGTCTCTAGTCTGTAACCTCATACCACGGAGCAAAAGCACACTATGTCAATGCACAAGACTCTAGTGGCCAAGAATAAAGTTCAAACTAGGAAGAAGAGAATCCTAGAGAACCACAGCTCAAACTAGGTAGTAAATAATCCTAGAGAACCATTTGAAAGAGATGTGTGAAAGAGACAACATCACCTAGAGTTAGCTCCTACTGTCCAAACGGACCCTTCCTACCACTAGAAGAAGATATACTAAGCGAAGCCAAGTGGTGGGAAGCAACACATTTAAAGATCACAAGGGAACATACCTTTGTCACAATTGCTCGGTGAGTAGTCATGGTCGAGGTCAACTACGGGTCCAGGACGTGGTCGTAGTCGAGACCGTGATGTAGTCGCGTCAAGTTCGGCCGAGAATCCAGACCGCGCTCGTAGTTGCTATGACGTAGTCGTAAAGACCAAGGAGCGGTCGTAAAGACTGTACCAGTCACCCCTTCATTCACAGCCTGCAGGTTAAACACAAGGACGACTGGTGTCCTAGTACTGGGGTAAATGATATACAACAAGGAACCAGTACTGTGACAAATGACAACAATAGTAGCAACACAAGTACTAATGACAAAGAACACATGAGAACACACACCCACACAAGCTCAATCTAGCCCTCATCAAAAGCATCTAGAACACCAAGCCTAGAGCCACCCAATACTAGAAGAAGCTTGTGACCTATCCACAGTTCTCATAAAGTCTAAGCAAACGTACCATCTAAAGCTACCAAGATGTCATACAGTTTATTTCATGCCATAACTGAAATGAATAACATCAAGGTATACATGCATAACAATGAATCACAACCATACACATAGCAGGTGACAAGTGAAAGTCACAAAAGCATATGCTAGCACGGATATAAGCATGTATACATAAATATGAGAAGCAAGAAGGCATGAATAAACATATCATCATGACATGGAAGAACTATCCAGGATATGATCAAACTCAAAAATGTCCATACACAAACATACATCATGTAGGCATACATCATGACAAACCAAAATCATGAAAAGTATGCTAACATGTCTAAATAATGATGAATGGACATAACGAGCAAGATGTGAACATTAAACCATGATAGATACTACAAAACACAAGGTCATGACAATACTTGACTTCTAATACGCACAAACTACTCAGCTCATGAAGATAAGTCAAAACTTAAGCATCTAACAAGAATGACAAGGTGCATGGATGCTTAAGCAACATACTCATAAAGGCATGACATGAAAGCATTGAGAGGAAAGACATGCCAGTATGGTACAAGTGAGCACATGAACAAACACACCATGCTAAATATGATTATCATGAATACAAAAGCATGAGGGTAGAGTATCGCTCACAAAGTAGGTGGAGACGCAACCGGTGAAAGCATATGCCTCTTGGAGACCATGAAGTGGAGAACCAATGGATGTTCTAGTCACGTGAAGCAGAAGACTAAAACCCAATTAATCCCATGTTCTCCAACCAGCGTCTGGATACCTACAAATGACAAGACCAAAGTGCCCAAGTCTTGGATCCCGAAGGGTTAGTAGACATGTACTTGGGAATTCAAGACTTGACACACAGTCACTCATACAAGAAGTATGCAAGTCTACATGATGCGATTGATGGTCCATGCAAGAAACTAGATCCTAGAGGCACACCGCAAAAGGACAACTCGAGTCCCAACTCCGAAAAAGCGGTGAATACCTAACTTGAAAGCACCAAGAAGAGAACCAACAAAAGCACCAAAGAAACTCACAACTTCTCCTCGCCGTAGATGCGCACCTCGTTTGGATAACGAGGTCCATCATTTGAGAAACGGCGGAAATTTCTCCTCGAGACAGCATGTGGACAAAAAAAAAACACACGAAACAAGTCCATGATGCCAATAAGCCAATGATGTCCATCCTTCTCACAAAAATGAGCAATGATGCAAGCGTCTACTACGAGACAAGATCCAGAAGAACAAAGCACCATTCTTGCTTACAGAGAAGTCCCTTGGACCTTACGAGAATAGTCAACAAGAAATGCACTCGCTAAAAAGGAGCAAAGGAAATGAACCAGAAAGATTCATGCTCACTACAAACGGCTCCTAAACTTGAAGAACAGAAGAGACTACGTCTCAAGATGCAGCACTCATATCATCGTGCTCTCTCCTCAAGCATTTACACCATCCCTAAGAGAACCACGATATAAACTATGGAGGGAAATGCAAACAAATTTGATCAACAAGAGAAAGAGAAGAGCAGCCAAAGATGATGCGACCAGAAGAGACATCTCTAAAGGTGATCGTCTCATCACCTGCAGCTCGAGCTAGGGAAGAGAACCAACAAGAATCTCCGGTCATGTGTCGAGAACACCCGGAGTCCACAAGCCATTCCTTTCCCTTCCCAGCCCAGCGAAACTGAGTCAACGAGAAAGTGAAGACTCAGTACTGGGGTAAATCAAAAGAGATTTTGGAACCCAATACTGAGTCACACGTCGAGCAGAAGAAGTAGTCACACAAGACTGACCTCTACCTACTCTACGCTTTCTGTCACTCAGAAAGCCAGAAGGTCTACGAGTAGACCTGAAGCTGTTGCTGGGTCCGACTGCTACGGAAGAGCAAGTCGGAGCACCAGCAACATGCTGATCTCGCCGCGGGTAGCCAACTCGACGGGGAAAACGAGATCTATCCTCAGAACGGCGGAAGTTACGACCAAAGGGAGCATGAGGACGAAAACCAGAAAACTCGGAAAAACCAAGTCCTCAATGCTGCCCAAATCCCTCAACAGGAGCAAACCTAGACCTCGTGTTGGTCTTAGGTGCACTCAAGGTCTGGGGCTGACCCTGAATACGCCTAAGAGACTCAATACGGTCTCTACGCGCGATCTTGGCGCGCTTGAAGCATTGTCCGATCAAGTGTCCATCCTTTTGACAGAAGGTGCAGTGATACTTCACCTTCTGAGAGGTAGAAGTAGAACGGGGAGGCTTCGCCTTCTGAGAGGCCGAAGCAGCAGGTGAGATCACCTTACTGTCAGAAATCCCCTGAACAAAACCCGCTGACTTAAATTGGACTTTCTCGGTCCTGGGCTCAGTCTCGATCACACCTGGTGCTATGGGTCTGAGCACAATAGGTGGATGCTTCCTTAGAAAAATCGTATCCTAGACCTCGATTAAATTTGCAATTCTTGGACTGGTCTAGAATAAGATTAAGCTTCTTCTTGCCGCCTACAAATCTCTCGAGAGTGTTCATAAGATACTGACACTCCCGAAAGAAAGAGGTGCAAGAAGAGCAGGGGGAAGAGGAGACAGCAGAAGGTAAGGGAGCAGAAGAAGAACCAACAGCAGAGGTACAAATGGCTTGAGCACGCTCAGCCGACTCAGAAGGGACAGTCCTACTGCTAGCAAGTTGGTTCACGACTCTAGGCGTCTCTACCTTACCATGGGGCTTCTCCCCCACACCAGCAATCACTTTACAAGCAGAAGGTGGCTTCTCTAGAAAGTCCTTAATTAGCTTCACACATTTTTCATCTAATGCAATCAAGTCAGATTTTAGTTTGTTACAATTAATGCATGGTGAGCTAACAGGGTCCTTAGAAGCAGATTGAGCCAAAATGTTATTGTCATCGACTAATTCTTGAAACTGCTTGGAAACAGATTCAAGCTCATGAGTAAGCTTGGAACAAATCACACATGAAGCAATAGGCTCAAGTAGAAAAGCTCGTAACTTAGCAATTTTATGATCTGCCTTCTTTAGGTTCATTTTCAAATTATTGCAATTTTCACATGGTTCAGGCAGATCAAGAAACATAGTGAAAAGACCTCTAAAAGTATTGTCATTATCCTCACATGAGGTGCAAGAAATAGTCTCAATAGTAGAAGATGAAGGAGCAGCAATCCTAGTCATCTCTAGTTCAGCAGGCAGACTAACATTCTCCATCTTAATCATATCTAGCTCAGAAGTCACACTATCATGAGAAGTCCTTAGTTTCTTCATATCTCCAAGCAAAGCAATGCATACATCACAATTATCACGGGAGGGAGCAGATTTAAGTGAAGTAAGCTCGCATGACAAACATTCTACTTCCTTCTCAAGATTAACGACCCTAGCTCTAGACCTAGCATAAAGATTTCCTAACTTCAGAAATGCAACATTGAGCTGGTCATATGAGAGATATACCTCATCGAAGTCAGAGTAGAGGTCGTCGTCGCTGAAGTCGCCCTCAAGGGACGCAGAGCATATGCCGATGAAGTCGTCACCGTCCTTCCCATTGAAGATAGGGGCTTGGTGGCGTACTTGTCTGTCGCCATGGCTCTTGAGACCGGTTAAGATCTATTGAAAAGAGCTAACCAGCTCTGATACCAATTGTAGGACCGAAATGGCGACAGAGGGGGGGTGAATGTCGATCTTTAAAAAAACGCCCCCAACAAGTATCCTCACTTAAGCTTCTTCTCCAATAGCTATGGGAGCTATGAAGAAGGAAAATAAGCCCTCACTGGAAATCACAGAGACAAGGAAAAACCAGATCCAAAAAGAAGCAGCCAAGAAAAATAAATTCAGGGCCAGTCTGACTGCAAGCGGTAGTACCGCTGAGACGAGCGGTAGTACCTCTGAGCGGTAGTACCTCTCACGGAGCGGTAGTACCGCACGACGATCGGACTTGTCCGAACGTTTCTTCGCTGCCAATCGGACTGGTCCGAACAAAACCGGTAGTACCGCTAGGACGAGCGGTAGTACCTCTGAGCGGTAGTACCTCTCGGGGAGCGGTAGTACCTCTCGAGAAAAAACAGCAAACTGAAATTTCAGAAAAACTGAGAAAATCGCAAGATTCTTGGATTCTTGGCTTGGGAAACTTTGAGGGAAGCTAGGGAACACTCCCAGAAGACTAAGCCAAGAGCCAATAACAAGAAATCCACTCCAAGAATCAAGAATTTCAGATTTGGGTAAAGATCTGAAATCTTGCAAGAACCGAGCCAAAAACCAAATAACTTCCCAACCGTTGATCCTTTGGCTATGAAATTTTGAGGGAAGCTAATTAATAGCCTCTGGACTCTTCATACCAAATTTCAAGCCATCTTAACAAGGGAATCAAAATCTGGACCAAAACCAAGAAACGAAGAACAAGAACAGAGGAGGCCAAAACTGAAATATGAGAATCAAACTCGGTTTGCTCTTGGGATTAAATAGCCAAATGGCTTTTGAGCATCACCCATGTCATAGCAACCCATTTTGGCACTCTCCAGCAAGCAAGAACTCAGAACCACGAAAATCAAGAAATCTTGCAAAGAGGAAACTGAAGAACAGAAGCTACGAACAGGGAAAACCGAACTTCAGATTTCATTTCTTGAATCACAGGGAATACAGAGGAGTTCCGATACCCCGACTTGATACAAAAGGAAAGATTACAAACTCCTCAATCCATCCTCTCCCTCTCTACTCAAGAACACCACTCAAGAACACATGAGGGAGGAAGAACACACCTCTGTTCTATCACCTAGAACACATCGTAGGGGACAGAGGGAGCACCAGACTCTGCCTCTCCAACCACTAAAGACTAAAGGAAAACCAACTCCTAAAGCCTCTTTTGACTAGAGCTAACCCTAATTCCCTCCAAAATGCTCAAGGAGGGCATGCAGCCCCTCCTCTCCTTTTATAGCGCTTGGCTAACGGGTCTACGCCCCGTTACGCCCGCTATATCCAACGGAGCCCGCTCCCGCTTGTGCAGCCTTGCGAATTTCCCGATTCGCCCCTCCTGCACCTTCCGGGAAGCTTCCGACACTCCTTGCCTCGCACGCCTCGCAACCACCTCGAGTCCACGTCGTCTTCAACACATCCCGACCGTTCTGACCTCAGCGCCACCTGCGCCTAGTCCGGTCCACCGTGTCTCGCCACGACTCCACCCGACGTCCTGCAGTCATCGCCATTGCCCGTCGTGTCCACCATCGGTAGCACCAGCTCCGGTCCCTCGTCTCCCGACTCACAACCACCTCACCAGCCTCGATCATCCTCGGCGTACCCGACCGTCTGGACCTCAACACCTCCTGTGCCTAGTCCCGGTCCTTCCACGCGTCACCATGACCTAGCTCCGAAGTCCTGCAGTCACACAGACAAGAAACACATCACATAGCACCGCTCGACACATGAAAGCGTAAATACCATCACACTTACCACATATGAAGTCCAAACCCGTCGAAACATTAGAATATGCATCCTAAGCCCAAATGACCAGGTTTGACCAAAGTCCGACTGAGCCCGATTGCGCCACACAACGACTCGACTCTGAACCACTCAAACCAAACTCGACTGACCTAAACCCTTGTCAATTACTCATCACTCTCATGGAGTTACGACCACATGGTCTCTCAGTCCCATGTCGTCAAAGCTCTCTCCTCGCATCTATCTCTTTTGCCTGCCCCCACCAGCGTTGACGGCCTGCCGGACAGCATTGAGTCGACGGTCAACATCCTGTCAGAGAAGGGGGACCTCCTTAAGGTCGCCTTCGACTGCCTTGCCGCCGCCTTCACCGGCTATCTTATGGAGGCCTACGCTGGCGGGGAGGCTGGGGAAGGGTTCAGCATGAAGCTGTAACAGCCTAGTTGTTTATCTTAAAATTTTTAGTGAAAAAAATTTAAATAAATTTAATTTAAAATAAAATGAAGTATTATCTGGTTGCCTGAATTTTGGAGATTTTATTTGCTAGTTTTCAGCTTTTAAAAGGCTTTTATGTTGAAAACTAGTTTAAGTAATAGATAAAAATAAAATTAAATAATGGGTATTTTGAATTTATATAAAAAATCTATTTCAAATTAATTATTTTAAAGCATTTGGCTTTTATCTAGATTTTTTGTGTTTTCCTGGATTTAAAAAATCAGTTTCAAAGCTAAAACCTATTTTGTAAAAATTAAAAGTTAAACTTTAAGTTTTAAATATTTTTATTAAGTCCAAAATATATTCAGGAATTTATATGAATTTTTCTGAATATTTTGGACTCAATTTACTATTTTCTAATCTTTTATTCTTTTTTCAGGAGTTGTGAAAATTAAAAAGGATTTTGAATCCGTCTTCCTCCTCTAGCTAACATGTCTATGACTGGGATTTCATCCTACACCACTGATCTAATCTTGTGCGTCCATTGCCACTTATCCTCTCTTTCTTCGACCGATGGTCCAAATTCATTCATTTGCCATGTGTCGCTTATCCGCTCACGCGCTTCTCTCCTCTCTCCTCTCTCTCGTCGACAAACGGGATCGACCCATCAGGTCTTCTTCTTCCTCCCTTTCTTCTTTCTCTGGCCGTCCGCCATTGATGTTTGCCTGAAGCTCTTTAAAGCTTCCGTTACCACTCGATGGTTCGGGCATTCGTGCAAATTAGTGGCCCTAATTTACCCACTAAACACCCCACCATCTTCTACCTTCCGCTCATCTCCTTCTTATCTTCTACTAACCGTCGCTGTTTCTGACCGATCTCCCTCGCCTGCCTTCCTTTCTCGTCTCCCTTTTTCTTCCATCACACTGCATGCGCCTCAATATCCACGCTCACCCCACCCATATTAACACCTCTTTAAAACCCCGCTAAAACCAAAGCATCGCGCTGTGCTTAGCAGCTTTAACACTTGCGAAGTTGCCCCGACCTTTCCCCTTCCCTCCCTGAGCTATATAAAGGAGCCTTTGGCACCAGTGCATTCCACGCCATTCCCATCTCTTCTTTTGAGCACCCGAGTGCCTCTTTGCCGTAAGCTCACCGAGTGGTCTCCCTCGGCTGAGAATTTTCGCCACCAGGAGCACCATCACACCAGGAGTCAACCACCACCACCTCCTCCACGCCACCAACCGCCTCCACTCATCTTCAGCCTCTGCACGAGGTATAAAAGAACCTCAACATATCCTCTCTCTCTCTTGCACCCTTTCGACCTCATTTGACCATGGACACTCTCGACCACAACCACGAACTGCCACAGAAGCATCCTTCGACCACTCTAGTCGGCATACGATCACTCTAGTCGGGTTTCGACTGCTCTGGTCGAATACGACCACTACCAGCAGTCTTTATGACCACTCTCTGGCTTTCGACCATACCCTCTCATGACCACAGTCGCTGCCGACCACTGTCGTCTCTGATTATCTCCGACCTTCGACTACGACCGCTGCAACCACCGACCACTCTAAACACTCTAAAGCCTCGACTACTCTCAAAACTCTTTAGTATCCGACCACTCTCAGCATTTTGACCACAT
This sequence comes from Dendrocalamus latiflorus, assembly GCA_017311315.1. NCBI lineage: Eukaryota > Viridiplantae > Streptophyta > Magnoliopsida > Poales > Poaceae > Dendrocalamus > Dendrocalamus latiflorus. The sequence goes on along the minus strand of CM029643.1, from coordinate 26,476,385 downwards.
ATAGTTTTCGACCAAGTATAATTTTCGATCACAACTGTTCGACCACCCTAATGCCTATCAGCCACATATAGCTTTTGACCGCTAAGCTTCGATCATTCAGCTTTCGACTACTCTTGTCTGACCACTCTCTTGCTTTTGACCATAGATGTTTTGACCATAACTGGTTTGAACTGTAGTTATTTTTGACTACTTCAATTCTTTCGACTACCCCTTTCGACCACCTCTAACCCTTTTGATCGCCTCTAATCCTTTCGACCACCCCATCCAATCACTCTATAGAGTTTTCGACCACTGACCACTCTGAAGAACTTCTATCCGTCTGACCACTCTAAAACCTTCTCCGACCACTAAAACATTTTCGATCACTACTGCTTTTCCAACTACTGTAGCTTTTGACTATGGTAGCTTTCGACCACACTGAAATTTCTCCTTCCCTTTGGATTCAAACTTCCAAAAGCCCGTATTTCTTCATCCTAACTTCGATTGGACCTGTTCAAATTTATAAATTCTTCTAAAAGCATAAACTACCCATTTCTAGCCTCTTTTTGGAATTTTTGAATTTTTTTGAATTTTTTTCTTTTTGCATTGGTTCTTCACGTATAGACTACGACAAATCCGGAGAGTATGATTTCAACAATTCACAGCATCAAGACTTTGAGCAAGGTAAGTTACACCTTTGATCATGTTGCTCCCAATAATTTAAATAATTTATGTTGTTTTTAAACTATTATGCATGCGTACTTTTATTCAAACCTAGTTTAAAATTGATTTAAATTCTAGTTACACTTATTTCCTTTGTATATGTCAAATTTAACATTGAACATCAACATGCCTTGTCACCTTAGATAAAACTCCAGTTAGTATACTAGTATGGATTAAAGAAATTTTATATCAAATGCTTAGACCTCTTAGACATAATTTTTGTTTTAGGATAACTTTTTCTCATAAAATGATAGACTTTTGAAATATACTCTTGACTTTGGTGAGTCAAGAAAGGTTATGAGTTATTTCAAAACAAAATATAAAATCTAGTTTAGACTTAGGCTAATGGTTAGGTGATGGTTGCTTGCTGGCATGCATTGTTGTTCAGTGACACAATGTTGATTGTCAAGCACAAGGGGTATGTGGTTTGAGCCTAAGTCAAGTTAAGGACCAATCTGTGAGCTACTGCTATAAAGCCCTATGTACTACCATAAGGTTAGTATGGGACAATCCTAACTGACTAATTTATAGGTCCCAATTTGAGTCTCACTGTAGGTTGAAAGTGAGCGTGGCGTAGGCCATGTAAAGTCTCACTCGGCTCAAGAGGGGGTCCCGGTCTAGTGGATTCCTTACTAGGGATAAACATTAGTGTTAGCTTGGCCAGGTTGAAGGCCTTGCAATGTAAAGGCCATGTCATGATCTCCTGAGCCGCACACCAAAGGAAGTGTGCTTATCCGGTGGCAATATGGAATGATCATGTCTTGTGGGTAAAGCTGTACAACCTCTGCAAAGTGTATAATCTATTCTGGATAGCTGTGCCCATGGTCATGGGCAAGCTGAGTAAAGTTTTTTATGGATTAGACTTTATTCTCAAAATGATTTTACAAAATTCTTATGGATGGATGGAATCCATATGAGACCTTTTTGAGTAAAGATGGTCCAGGTAGGATATCTGTGGATATGTTAGTGTTTGGTCGAAGCCTACACTAATTATATTACTTTGTTAAAAATCTTATTTCTATCTATTGTATCAAATTCAACTTTTGAATCTACTTACAGTATTTACTTCAATTTTGTTTTATGCTCAATTAATCTTACTATGCCTTTCTTTGTCAATCTTTATGCATGCACTAAATCTGTTAAACCTCCTTGTGTAACTTGTGGAGTACTTTATGTGCTCATGTTGGTCAATTCATCATTTTCTAGAATTCATCATTTTCCAGAGGATGTCTTCGACTTCAGTGAGGATCAGGACGTTTAGGCTGTGTCTTACTGTCATTTGCCTGTGGGTAGGCTCAGTGGGCTTCTTCCACTTCGGTTCTTCCACTCGTCTTGCTACCGCTGTTCACTGACTAGGCCCACAATGCACGGGCGATGGCAGTGACGATGGTTGACCTGGAGATGCATGAGAAACAAGGCCGACGGCTCATTCAGCAGGGACAACATTGCGAGTAAGGTACAGTGGGTGATGGTGGAGGACAAAGGGAAGGTGTTCATGTGCAATGCCAAGGAGTTCCAAGAGTTTCTTTGTGACAGGGTGAGGCAAGAGAAGTAAATTAATGAGCTCGTGGAGCACTTTTGCTTCGGTGATGTAAGTAGTAATCATAAGTAGTTTGCTCCTTTTTTATAGTTTCAACCCTTTTGGATTGGATTTGGCTTGGTGTACTTTGCACATCTACTTGGACGCAGGGAATTTTTTACTAGTTGGTATGGGTTGATTTTCGTTGGTTTTTAGTTTTACCTGTCCACTTTGGTTGCTTTACAAATCAGGCCCAAAAATTCAGCCCAATTAAATGAAATCCCAACCCAACCAACCCATTCGACTCCCTTAGTGTCTTGACCTAGCTAATGGTCCCTCACAAGCGCTAGCTCCCTATGTGGCGACACTCACACACTCTCGTTCCTCTATGGTGGCTGGCGGTTGCATTGCTCTGGCGTAGCGCTCCCTTCTACTTCATCCGGTGCCCTTTGCTCTGCCTACTTGATTTGCTACCTCCCCTCTGCTCTGCCTAGAATTGCCACAATCGATCAGCTGGTCTTTTGTTGGTGATTGGCGCATGGAGGATGGAGGAGGAAGAGTAGTGGCTAGCGGTGGCAGCCAAGAAGGCAGTGGGAGACACGACGACAGTTCGGGCGATGGGGGAGGGTCCTGAAAGATAAAGCTCCGTTTAAGTTGGTTTTGGTGTTAATGACAAATGCCATTATGAGATTTTGATGTTAATGACAAATACTTTTATAATGTTTTGGTGATAATGACAAATGTATATATATGAGACTAATATGTTTGTTCAAGTATATTATAGCTTAATCTCATTTGGATGAAAAGGTGAAATCAAAGAGGTATGCATTCAAAATCACTTTCTCATTTACTAATGCATTCCTTAGATCCAAAATATAGATTGAACTCCTCAAATAGTTCAAATGAATATATGCATATGTCTTTCTTTATATACACTTATATGCACATATTTAGGGGAGCTCTCTCTATGTTTTGGAGTTTCATGAGTATTGATCCATGCTTCTTTTAATAGGCATATTTAGGATCTTTAATTTGAAATATATTCTTGAGTGTATATAGCTTGTGTAGTTCATATATACTCATGTGCAATCGGGTTGTCATCTAACTTCTCCATTATGTGTTAATGGTTGGATGATTAATAACAACCAGATAGGTAAGTTTTGTTTAAAGCTTATCTTAAGAGTATACAATTGTTGTGTACAAGTTGTATACTTGCAAATCAATCATCTTTATCTCATTATTTGTTGAGATTGTCATGAATTACCAAAAAGGGAAGATTGTTGAATCTAGTCCCTCCATTATGTGTTAATGGTGAAGTTTGGTAATTGATGACAATTGTTTTGTGGACTAACGTTTTTCATAAGTTGGATGAATAGGTTAGGTTCCACAAATGAGGATGACTTCATATGTTGAAGATCATCAAGTCAAGATTGAGAAGAAGATACCTTCATGAGTTGAAGGTTATCAAAGAAGATGGATTCATGTGTTGAAGGCCATCGAAAAGGACACATCATGAGTTGATGCATGGAGATGATCATGTGTTGATCATCAAGTCAAGTGAAGACCATCATGTGTTGATGGAGTTGCAGAAAAGAATGCATCATGAGTTGATACATATTGAGAAGATGACCCAAAGCAAAGGTATGGCTAGCTAGGGCTAAGGATGTTTTCCTAGTCTTTTACTGGTCTTGGTGTTTAGTTGAAAGACCGGATTGCTAGTATAGGTTGCCGTACTATTAAGATGGGTCATGTCTAGTAGTTTGAGTCTCATCATGTGTTGATAGCTCGAACCTCACTAGCTCTAGCTCATATGTTGACTCTTTGCAACATGAAACTATGCATTGCAAATATGTTTTGCAAGTGCTTGAGGTCCATATTTCCATTCGTTGGAATAAGAGGCTTGTATTTGCAAATATGTTTTGCAAATAGTTGAATCTCATATATGATCCTTGTGGCATGTGACTTAGGTTTGCGAATGTATTTTGCAAACGTGAGAAGTCTATGTATCAATTACTTGTGTCATGATTTCAAAAGCGTGCAAATGTATTTTACAACTTGTTGGAAATCATGTTTGAGCCTTGTTGCACGATATCGTAGTTTGCAAATGTGTTTTGCAAAGACTATTGAGATATCCGCACTTCTTAGGAAAATCGGAAGTACCGGCTCTGCGTGAGCGGTACTACCGGGTTTTAGAAAGTTCTGGATGTTCCTGCAGATAGATCTGACCAGGGGCGGTCAGACCGGCCTGAGAGAGGTGGTCAGACCGGTGTGGTAACAACGGTCTGACCGGCATGGTCCTGGCGGTCTGATCGGGATGGTCCTGGCGGTCTGGCCCGTCCAGAAACGGCGGTCTGACCGGCAGGCGGAACTACTGCGTTTCGCTCGGACCCTTTTTTTTCCAAAGAGCAACTTTGCTGAGTTTTCTGAGGGCGGTCTGACCAGTCCTGTGTGGGCGGTCTGACCGGTCCTGACGGTCTAATAGGTTTTTGTGTGGCAGTCTGACCGGTTTTCCAGCCCAACGACTAGTTTTTTAGCCGTTGGGAGTGCTGATTTCAACCCTCTCTCTTTTTCAACGGCTAGTTTTTGAAGGAGGTGTATAAATACCTCCTCAAGGCTGGTTGGAGAAGTTGTTGCTTGACCCATTGCTATGTTCTTGAGTTAGAGTGAGGCTCTCCACTCAATTATGCATGTGTTGCACTTTGTGAAAGAGGAGAGATGATCTAGAGTGCATGTGTTGCATCTAAAGGAGGACTTTGTGTCCAGATTGAGCTTGTGCATTCGTTGCACGTGGTGAGAGTCAAGTGAGGGGCTTGCCTTGTTACTCTTGGAGTTTGCCGACTCCTAGACGGCGTGGGAGGCATGGTGTGCGGTGATCTTCTCAAAGAAGATTGTGAGAAGACCCAGCGAAGTTGTGAAGGTTGAAGCTCACATACTCGGAGTGGGAAAGAGCTATCACTAGTGATTTTAGGTGGAAGGCTTAATTCATAGAGCCGGTCCGATTTGTTCATGCTTACCTCAACTTGGACTAGGGGAGACCGGCAAGTCTCCGAACACCACGGTACAAAGAGATCGTGTCATTTGTGGTTTGCTTTCTTGTGCTCTTTTTACATTTAAATAATTTACTTACTTAGCATTATTTTGATTACTTGTAAACCTAGGATTGCAAACCTTGACCTAGGTTAGCATTGTTGACGCACTTAGGCGAATTTGCTTGTCTTAGGCACTATTTGAGCTAAACCAAATTGATTTAAGCTTCCGTATTGTTTACTTGGTTTGGGCAAATAGAAAAGGTCTTTAATTGTTAGTTTCGTGGCTACAGGCCAAACAGTAGAGAAGGGGACTAGTAGAAGGAGAAGAGGAGAGCTAGATCTGTGGGAGAGTTGGTAAGAATAAGAGGATGTCCCTCCTCCTGCCCCTCTTGGGGGTTTATATACATGAGTGGGGTAGAATGGGATCCCATTCTACCCCTTGGTACTTACAAAGAATGAGGGTACATTGTTATATTTACACAGGTATATTCTTCTACACTATTGGGCCTATTACATGTTGGACTAGTTGCATGGCCCAGTCACGGGGGGTTGAGCCACCCCCACAACAGTTAGTATTAACTTGAAGAAAATTTTCAGACCGCCTATTCCCTCCTCTAGTCGGTCTCCTCGATCTTACAGGTCCAAGATGGTGGTGGTGCCGACACTCTGGGCCACCTAGCTAGTTCAAGAGTATCGACATCATCAACCACCACAGGTATGGAGTGTATGGATTAACAAGATTCTCTTGTAGCTTGGTAGCATTTTTATTTTTTTAGCGTTGGATTGGTTGAAGGTGCTAAGGTGATACATTTGATTGGGCTGCGCAAATTGTTGTAATGTGGGACAAGATTTCTTAGTTTAGGATTTTGGAATTACCCATCTTGATAGGATAGGTGGAAATTGCTGATGAGGTGACATATTATCAAAATATTGGATTGATGTTTTCTGTTTAGGGTAGTTAGATTCAATATTTTCTATAGTTTGTGGTGAATTCATCAGTAGTAGTTGCAATTTAGATAAACCTGTTGATCATGATGGATGGCTTTAATTTTCAGGAAGGATTGTCTGCAAGGTCTTCGATTGTAGACACAATGGAAATTGTCATAGATAATCAATCTAGAGTTGAATGGCCTTTTCATCCTATTGATATTTTAGTGTAGAACAATCCAAATTAAAATTCAATAGCATTATGATCATGTTCTTGTGAAATGTTTGCCATGATGACAACAAATTGGTGGTTGTGCTTAGTTTGTTTCACTTTTGTCATTGTTGGAGTTAACATTCTGTATTAGTTATGATGGTAGGAACGAAAAGCCACATCTTGTGATAACTTCCTATTTTGGGAGCTAGGAGTTTAGTTCTATTTGCAAATGATTTAAGATACCCTTAGCGTACAATTTGCTAGTAAATTATATGTATTTTTCATGCAAAATCATCTCAAATTTCCTAGGATAAACTTAAAATGTAGTTAACATTGTTAGAACCGAAGCCTTCAATCCATTTTCTGTTTTCAATTGCAAATGAGATGCTTTGATGTGAGGGATCAACAAAGAGTATAATTTGTGCTATGATGCTCTGGATGTCTTGTTTTGCCCCCATTTTTCTTGTTGTTTTGTTCCTATATTCTTTGTCCAGGAGTGATGATCATTGTTTGTTGTTATTGAACTTCAGGAGACATTGAGTATGTTTGGAGCCATGGGAGGCAAGTAGGAGCTGGCTTCAAGTGTAGATATTGCTTAGCCACATTTGGCGGAGGAGGTCTAACCCGGCTAAGGTAGCATCTCACGGGTATAACAGGGAATGTGAAATTATGCAATCATCTGCCGCTGGAGGTTCGCAATGCGATGAGGAAGACTTACTACATAGGAAGGCAAAAGAGGAGAGAAGCGGAGCTCAAGGTTCAAATGGAGAGTGGTATTTTGGAATAGATGAATGTAGCAATTGATGTGCCCAACGATGAAGTTTTCAAGAACAGATGGCTTTGAACGCATCAATGAGAGACCTTCACTTTCGGGAGAGTGTGGAGCGGAGGGGCGAGATATTTTAGCATGGGGGTGGTAGTGGTAGTGGAGCTAATGGCAAACGTAGCAGTGGGAGTGGTAGTATTCATGAATTGTTTCACAATGCTAGGTCTCATGGTAAAGCATTTGATGTTGACATAGCATGCAGTAAGGCTCCCCCACGCAAGGTCAGGTGGACACAATGCTCAACATGAAAGCTAAATAAGGACTTGGCCAAGCTTGGGCTAAGTAGTTTCATGCGAATGACATCCCTGGTAGGAAAGCCAACTGCTCATACTTCCAAGGGGCAAAGAAGCTAACTCAGTAGCTCAGTAAACGGGTGTAGGTTCCTAAAGGGCTAGACATCCATGGGCCATATTTGCAAGGTAACTTTGAAGAGATGCAAGGCTATGTTTGCAACCTTGATGGCTATCTAAATGAATAATCTTGGGACACATAGACAATGGGATATTGTCAAAATCCCTTCCCAATGGGATTGGTATCAACCATTTGACCAAAACTAATCATATGACCCACTCCACATTCTCTTGAGTGCTTTCTATGCATGTCGAAATACTCACTGAACTCCTTTGGTTCCATCACACACGTAAACATCGCTGTCAGCCACCTCCAAGTGTTGCAAGTTGAGACCTCACTGTGGCCTCTGTGCACACTATCCATGCCTTGTCGACATCCTCCGGTAGTGGCCGAACCTCACTACTCTTCCCACGTTTGATGACCTCTTAGAAGTTTTGTCCCTTAAGGGCTCAAGTTTCATGGTTCAAGGTTCAAGTTTCACTACCAGTATATCTACCATATTTTGACAATGTTATAGTTTTAATAGCAAGGTTTCAACATGTTTCATGTATCAATAGACTCAAGTTTTAGGTTTTGCAATAGTGTTTTGACAATGTTTAGGTTTCAGAGCATGGCTTCAACATGTTGGTTTCAACACTTACAATGGGACATCAAGTTTCATGTGGATTTGGTAGTTTCAAATCCCCATGATTTAAGTATCAAGCAGGTGTCATCAAGTTTCAACCAACTTTCAAGAAGTTTCAAGATAATTTTGTGTTTCTTGTTGTCATAAGTAGAACAGTGGTTTTGGACAGGTCCAGCGAAAAATTCATAACAAGGGTGATTTCCTGATGAGTAGCATGTTGGTGGTGGTGAGTTCGGGTCAAAGGGATTCTTGAGAAGAGAGTCATAGAGCCGATGGTGTAACTGGATGTCAAGAGCTCCATTTGGATCCAAACAATTGTGAGCTAGATAGCAATAGAGACATCGAAGTTTGACTCAAATGGTTCATGTGATCTGACGTCCACATAGAAATGTGGAGGCAGTGGAGGCTGGTGGTGGTTGGCCGAGGAGAGTGATGCCCATCACTGAGTCGAGGAGTGCAGTATAGCCATCAACATTGCAGAGAGAGGGAGAGACAAAGGGACAGAGAGACGGTTGTGGGTGGCCACGATTTTGGGGCATGGATTGGAACGAAGCTACAAGGCCCATTGTTGAATGAGGATGACATTGGACGACATCGAGGTGTCTTGTTTGGTTGGCATCCAATGATATATCGTCTGATAGTATTTTTGATAATCTTATGGTCTTCTTATTTGTATAATCCTTTAATGTTAGTCTAGTTTGTGTGATTATTATTAACCATTCTTTAGTCCAATCAGCATGCCACATGTGTCACGACTATATGCCATTGTTAGGACCCAGAAATTCAATTTTGAACCCTATGTATTTACTATGTAGTCTCATGATTAGTAGTTAGCACACAAATTGACATCGTTGCATCACATCCATACATGATTAAAATAAAATTGAGTATTACATAGTAATTAACAGGTTATCATAGGCCTATTTGGCCAAAGTTTACACAAGGAGCCGACTAGCCAAATAGATCACTCTAAAGAGTTCTTGTCAGGGCCGTGCCGTGAAATTTGGAGGCCCTGTACAAAGGTCTAAGTGAGGCCTAAATCAAAGTACCAAATATAGCCAAAATAATGTATGTATTGCAGAGCAAATGCGATATATCAAGAATAGTACCTTTTGAACTCTTAGTTTGCATAATCTTTACTTGAATAACATCATTCTCTTAGTGTTCTTTGAAATAAAATTTTCAATAATATGCTCATAATTAATCTTCTCCAGCAATCCACTCTCAAGTGCTATCGTAGCTAAACTATTAAGTCTTTCTTGTGTCATTGTAGAACGCAAGTATGACTTCAATAGCTTCAACTTAGAAAAGCTTCGCTCCGCTGATGCAACAGTCACAGGAATGGTCAATAAAATTCTATATGCAATAGCTGCATTGGGAAAACAATCATGCCGCTTTAGAAACTTAAGAATTTCAAGAGGACCCATATTTTCTTTTGGAATGAAATCTTGAAGAAACCTCAACTCTGTATATAGTTCATTGGCATCAATATCAGATTTTCCATCTCTTTTAAGGGCTGCTTCAAGATTGTCACAAGAAGATTTTAAGCTCTTATTATCCAATGACTGCAATGAGTCAAAGTAAATAAGAAACCAAAATTCTTTTGGTAATCCTGATATTGTTCAAATCTCCTTGTAAGCAAGGAAATAGCTTGATCAACAATAGGTATAAAATAGTTGATTCTAAATGATTCCTCTGCAGACTGTGTGACAACATTTGTGTCATCTGGGTTCTCATCAAATTGTCTCTTTCTTTTACTTTCTCGCTTTTTACGAAATGTTGTGCTGATATCCAGCTCAAGTGCGATTCCTTTGGCTGCCTCCAATGCTTATAAGAAACCAGTTTCTCTATACCCTTTGAAGAAAGAAATTAGCCCTTGCACTTTCTCAATAGCAACATCAATAAGCATATCCTTTGCTTGCAAGTGTTTGCTTACTAAATTAACAGCATATAGTACCTCATACCAAATGACTATTGCCACTATAAATTCATATTCTCCAAGTTCATTATTTGCCAAACCTTTAGCCTCACTGCTTGTTTTTACATCATTATCAATATCAGATACCTGAAATTAAAAGAAAGAAAATATAAGTTAAATTTTGAGGACAACCAGAGGAAATGTATCGTTATTAATATGTCAATGTCAAATACCTGAAGTAGAGCCTCACGAATGTCAGCGCATTGAAATCTGATAGCTTTAACACTTTCAACACGACTCTCCCATCGTGTAGCTGACACTGACTTGAGAGTCAATCCCGTTATGTTATCTTTCAGAATCTGCCATTTCTTAGTGGAATTAGCAAAAGTTGTATAGATGCGTTGGATGATTCCAAAGAAGTCTTTAGCTTTACCACAAGTCTTGGCCATATCACAAAGTGTTAAATTAAGGCTATGGCAACCACAAGCAGAATAGAAAGCTCTAGGATTTACATCCAAAAGTCTCTTTTGCACCCCTTGATGTTTTCCTTTCATATTTGACCCATTATCATAACCTTGTCCTCTCACATCATCTATATCAAGATCAAGACACTTTAGTTCATTCTCTAGCACATCAAAAAGTCCTTGTTCGGTCGTATCATTTACATCTAAAAATCCTAGAAAGGATTCTTCTATGGAAATATTATCTGAAGATGAATCCACATATCTTATAATTAAAGACATTTGTTCTTGGTGGCTTGCATCAGGGGTACAATCAAGTATGACAGAGAAATACTTTGCTCTCTTTATGTTCCTTACAATTTCAGACTTAATAGCAGAAGCAAGCAAGTGTATCAACTCATTCTGAATCTTTGGATCAAGATAATGAAGTAGAGTTTCTTCACTTGTAATACGACGAACATGCTCTTGGATAACTGGGTCAAATTCTGCCAACATCTCTATCAAACCTAAGAAATTCCCATTGCTATCTTCATACAGTTTGCTGTTAGTACCACGAAATGCTAGATTATGCTTGGCAAGAAATTTAACAATGCAAACAATTCTGAATAAAACTTTTCACCAATGGTCCTTTTCTTTCTCAAGTAGTCGCTGAGCAGTTTTGTCAATAGCTTGATCCTTTTGCAACCTACTACGTAACTCATACCAAGTGGTCATATTCAAAACATGATCTGCACTTGTCTCATGCTCTTTAAGCCTACTACCAAGATGTATCTAATCATTATACCCCTCATTTGCCAATTGACCCTTTCTATGCCCTTTTGTAAATAATTTACAACTGAAGCAAAATACTCTATCGAGTTCCTTAGAATAGACAAGCCAATCTCTATCGCAATGCTCTCCATTTGATAGAATTCTATTATAGAATAGTGCAGAAAACCTTCTAGAATATCTATCCTTGGGACCTTCTGAATTGATAAGTCTCTTGTAGGGCCCTTTTGTGCTAAAATGTCGATCTGTTTAGGATTAAGTGAATCCCAATATCTTGGATCAAATATATCAGGTTGAAAAGAATCGCCAACATTCTCACTGTTATCACCATCATTATCAGTTTCAACATTTGTGTTATTAATAAGAACTTCCTGAACTTCAACATTATTTTCTGTCCCTATCTGACCATCTCTAGGATCATTTTCAATATTACTATCAAGTGCAGGAGCTTGATCAAGTGCCTGATTACCGGAAGACACTTGAAATTCTTTTATAATAAATCTATCCATTGCTCCTTTCTGACATTGAGTTAACTCCTCAATTCTTTGTTTCTTCTTACGTTTTTGGGAACCGGATTCATATTTTCTAAATCGATTTGCAGAAGACATGGCTTCAAAAGATGAAAAGAACAAAATTAAAATTATACAAACAGTTCTAGACTTTCATACGAAGGATTTAATTAGTACAATACAATTAGAATTGAAAAAAAACGAATACCTGCACTGGAGTACTGGAACTGGACGACGACGAATCACGAATGGATAATGGATTGGACGAGCCGGCCGGCCGGCGCTCGGCGGAGACGAGACAAAGTGACGAACACGAATTGACGAAGTCACGAAGACACGAATACAAGAGAATACGAAACGCCGTGGGCCGGTGGGGGCCTCGGGGCTCGGAGCCGACAATACGAAGCACCACCGCCACGCACGCGAAGTCGCCGCGCGGATACCATGAGTCATGAGAGCGGAAATAACTCACGCAATAATTATTCTCTTCCATTGGCTGATTGGCCATACAGGCAAATATAGAGTTATGTTATAACCGGAAGGAAACAGAATAAGAGATTGAGACTTTGAGAAAGAATCATATTCGAATTCTAGTTCTGGTTGTTGCCGTATGAAGGAAGACGTGAATCCGTTGTTGGAGTCCGTTGCCATGCATATCCCACGGACGACGCCGTATACAGCTACAGTGCCATGCATATGTACGTATACATGTGCAGTCCCATGCACGTATACGGCTAACAGCGCGTGCGGACTCGAGCTAGGCTCTGGCGCTCTGGCCTCACACTAATACATGGGTCTTCTCCTGCTGGGCTGATTTTTTGTGGCCCTGGAAATTTGGGGGCCCTGTACGGTCGTACGGGCTGCACGCCCATGAGCCCGGCCCTGACGGCCAGTGTAGTCTTCCCGAGCCCTCCGAACCCGACGATGGAGAACACCTTGAGCTTCATGTCACGCTCTTTGTCATTCACCGCCTTCAACCTCTCGGCGAGGGTGTTAATAACCTGGCCCTGGATGCCGACGAACTGATCAGGGTCGTTGGCAGGGCGGAGCGCATGCGCGGACGCCGACGCTGCCGAGACAGACGCCGCAAGAGAAGTATGCGATACTTGTGTTTGGCCCGGCTAAGTAGCGTGCGGTCGCTCGGCGGGACACATCGAATGCTAATGTACCTCTGGCACTGTTCACACGTGCGAACAGTGCGCGTCAATTAAATGAAAGCAAAAGCAGCAGCAGTTGCTGATCACAGTCCGGCACAGGACAGTTTAAACGGGAAAACCAACTGCCAAACCAAACCTCAACTGGATCGGAAACACGGCACCATCGACCCTGACCGAACTCACACTTCTTAACATACAGAATGACCGTGCATCGCTACGAATTTTTAAAATTTATCATACTATATGTTCTAAAACTTATTGATGGTAAATTTTTTTTAAATATACATACAAACATGTTCTAAAAGTTTTTAAATCCGTCAAGTAAGTCGGAAGCCGTCGATCACACCTCGTGGTCGTAAATCAGAAGACATCGACCACACCTCGTGGTCGTAGGTCGGAAGCCCTTGAGTACACCTCGTCGTCGTAAGTCGGAAGCCGTCGACCATCGTGCATGATCGTAGGTCGAGAGCGGTCGACCATCGCTAGTGGTCGTAAGTTGGCAGCAGTTGACGATCGATCGTGGTCCTTGTTGTAAAATACGCAATATAAGCATAATTTTGAATTTAATTCCAGCACAATTCAAAATCATCAAAACACATTTCCAGCAGAATATAAGTGACATAAAGAGTATACAAACATATAATCCTTCCATGTCACATATACAAGAACATATATAAACCATATGAACAAAAATTTCTGCTAATATAATCATGTATGACATTCTCATGAACAGGAAACAAACTTTGCACTAAGCACAATTTTTTTTGAATATGATTAGTGCTCTCAGATATAGGGTTGCTCAAGATTTAATCTTTATCATCTCGCTATTATGGTCTTATACTCTTCATTAATTGAATATGTCAAAAGAATTTTAAACCTTGAGTTCTAAACAGGAACAGTCAACAAGACTACACAAACATTTTCGGCCAGCAAAGGGACTAATAAAAGTGACCACCAAATATCTCCAAAAATTAGCCAACTAACTGATATGCTTTAGAGATTAAATTAGTTATGCAGAAGGCCGAAATGGCTAACAGAGATATGTAAAAAAATAGCAACTGTGATCACAGAAAGCAGACTATGCCCAACAAAATTTCTATTTCCAGAAATGAGACCGAAGCAGTAGAAATCTAGAGCTCAGGTTTAATCATTCAATTTCAGCATAAGACCGATCTCTTCATAGTGCTAACAGCTAACCCCACATGTATCTCTTGCAATAATCAACTAGTGACAAATCACAGATAATGAAACTAGTCACATATTGCAAAGGGTTGACAACTAAAATATTCATAAAGCCGGTGATACTCAAAATCACCAAGAAGAATCCGAATAAGGCAAGGCACGCAATCTGTGCTATCCCAGAAAACTTAGCATCCCTCTGTGCTGCCGCAGAAGAAGAGTGTGGTAGACGGAGATATAATGCCCACTCCAACCTTGGGTAGCCGACGCCGAAGACGAAGGTTAGGGTTGATGCTGCACAAGACCAACGAGAGCTCCGGCCAAGAGCACTCGTGAACACAAAGAACATATCACAAATCTCTCACAAACTCTGCACTAGTCCGAGCCAAATCAACCCCTAGAGATAAACCCACACCTTTCCTCTCGGCCAAATCCAAGAGAAAGTTCGAGGAAATTGCACGAGGAAAACCCTAGAACAGTGATTTGCGCTCCTCAGCCGATGGCGATAGGAGAAAACCCGGCCGGCGGCTCCCAAGACTCAAGATCGAAGAACTACTGAGAGAGATTTGAGATCGGACAGGTGAGAACTCACTGCTACCTTCAGCCAAAACAGAGAGGAGAGGCGCCATATAAAGGGAAGCGGGGCGAAGGTCGACGGACTGCAACCACGGCTGGCGCCGAAGCGCCTATGCTGGTGACACCTCCATCGCCGCCGCAAGACTCGGTCGCCTCGGACGACGTGGATGCTGCCGCTCCACCCGCACGCGAAGAGTCAGGCCGACGCGAACGCGCATGTGCACGGGAATGGGAGGAGACGTTGTCTCCTCCCGTTATCTCCTCAGCCGGCCCATTGACAGGTGGGCCCCACCTCTCTCTCTTTTTTCTCTTTTCAATTGGGAAAATTACCGAAATGCTCTCGCAGAAGCCAACAGTTATAAATCGGGAGCATTCGACAATGGCTCGTGGTCATACGTTGGAAGCCGACGACCATCGTTTGTGGTCGTAAATCGGAAGCCATCGTGGACACCTCGTGGTCATAAGTCGGAACACATCGATCGGCGCTCGTGGTCGTAAGTCAGAAGACATCAACCACATCTTGTGGTCGTAAGGCGTAACACATCGACCAGCGCTCGTGATCGTAAATTGGAAGCCGTCAATTATACTTCATGGTCATAAGTCGGAAGTCATCGACCATCGTGCGTGATCGTAGGTTGGGAGCGGTTGACCATCGCTTTTGCTGGTACGTTGGCAGGCCTCCGGTGCGCTTGTGCTCTGTCGCCCGACCAACTCGGCCCCGACTTCGATCATGACCCTTCGACGTCGACCACGGTCCCCTTCGACCACGTCGTCGACTTTGATCACGGATCTTCGACTACGACCTCGGCACCCTTTGATCCTAACATATTACGGGCAGCTCAAAACGGCTAACAGATTAACACAACCATTTTTGCATGCTATGAATTGCGCACTTTCATGTCACCACAGATCTTCACGATAGGATAGTCTTTTATCTCCACCTCAGTATGGCGCCTCCCCCGTCTTGATCTCCAGCAGCCCAATCCATCCACTGGAACTGTGTATCCCAGCAAAGCAGCCTCCAGCTCCTTAATGCGATTCTCTTCCAAATCACCTGCAAACCAATCCAAATTTTGTTATCAGAACATAAGCCATTTCGCTCCTTCCACAGACTACGAAGGACGGCAGAAGCTGACCTCATTACACACACTTGAATTTCACGTTTGCCTCGCTGTACATACCTACTGCATAGGACCTACACCATTTAAATGAGAAGTTTATGAACGGATCTACACCACTTTCTGCAAATCTGTCAACTAGATCTCTACTCCTTAAAAGAAGGAGTTCAAGGTGATGGTGAATTCTACACCCCACTCCACCTCACGAAACCTGCGCTGCCCCACTGTACCCCTGCCCCCCGCGCGAATCCCGCGCCTCCCACGTTCTCCCCCGGTTCTCCCACCTTCTCCCCCGTCTCCCCCTCCGCGTCTCCCCCCGATTCTCGCCGCCGCCTCCTCCCCTCCATCCTCCGCCCTCGCCTCGTCCCCTCCCTCATCCGCCGCTCCGCCCTCGCCTACTCCTCCCCACCCCGCGCCGCCGCCGCCTCCTCCTCCCCCAACTTCTTCGCTCTGCCGCCGCCTCCTCCGCATGGCCCGCGTCGCCCCGCCTCGTCGTCCTGCTGCTTCACCCGCCGCTCCCTCCTAAACACCCTTCCGCCCCCGCCTCCGCCTCGCGGCCACGCCACCCCCACCCCGCCCGCCGCCGACGCGGTCAACTGCGTCGGAACGGGCACCGACGTCGAGTGCTTCGTCGACCGCCCGGACTCGGGAGCCAATCCCCTCTTCGCGCGGCCCCTCGAGGCGGAGGCCTGGGAGGAGGGGGTCTCGGCGGCTTCCCTTGTCGCCTGCCGCCGGCCTCGCCTGCGCGTGCCGCACGTCCGCCGGCCACCGTCCTCGCCTGCGCGCGCCGCGCGTCCGTCGGCCGCCGTCCTCGCCCCTCACTCCCGACGCGACGACGCCGCGGTCCGCCTGCTGCACCTGCACGACGCCACTACGGCGCCGCCCTCGCCTGCACCGCCCGCCTCCCAGCCTGCACCGCCCCGGTGCCCCCTCCTTCCGGCCTGCGCCGCCCGTCTCCTGGCCAGCGCCGCTCCGATGCCCCCCTCCCGGCCAGCGCCGCCCCGACTCCCCTCCCCCCTCTCCTCTCGGATCTCGGCCAGCGCCGCCTACTAGGCTCGCCCTCCTCCGGACGTTCTAGCTCCCGGCCAGCGCCCCCCTCCCGGCTTGCGCCGCCCGCCTCCTGGCCTGCACCGCCCCCCCTCCCGGTAGGCATTTTCAATGGTAATGCATCTAACACACTCAAAATTTTTCATAATTTAAGCTTTTTACAGTATATATTGGATATCACCTGTAATCCAGTGTGATAACTGAATGATTGAGCACCTGTGATCCAGACACCTTGTTGTCAAAATTTACAGGGGTGATTAGAACAGTTGTATGTAAACAAATGCTAATGAGTGAGCATGAGAATTCTATTTGACAATAGTAGTAAAAATGAAGTGGGAAGAAAAACAAAGGTGAAGGCACCAGGTATAAAAAAGAAACTTATTGAATTAAGTGATCAGGTACATATGATAAACTGCATTAAGTGATCAGGTGCATATGGTAAACTGCATAAGATGCACCATGTTTCTTATTTTTCTGCATGCCTTTAAAATCATTCAATGCACATGTAGAAACGACAGGCATGAAAATAACTTAGACCAAGCTATTATCTTTAAGCAACTAGAATGATGTGCCTCTTTGAGTGCAAGGTTTCAAGATAAAGATAGCAGCAAGAGCCTCTTTAATGCTAGCATCCAGATCGATGGGTAGCCTTCTTTCGGTTTGAGTACATATTTTCAACCGTTTTAGTGTAGGGCTGTTCTAGCGAGGTCTGTACCAATCCTTCTGCCTACAAGAACAATCTTTTTTTCCTTGTGTGGTTTATTACATCATAAAAATGTTTGGGTTACAATTTTTAAATGCTAGGATCAGAGTACTAAATGTAATGAAGGCCTTTCTTCACAACATTTGTGTTATTCCTGCATAGCAGGGAATATACATCCTGTTCTTATGCATGCTACCAACAGAGGACTCTCTTGAGCACTCAGGTGTTATCACTTGAAAACTTGAAATTGAGGCAGACATCTAGAATCCTTGACCAAATCACAAAAATAACATTAATGTCACCTATTCAAAATTTGATCTGTTCCTTGATCAGAGTTCAGATGAAATTGGACTTATGCCCTTCCACTGATTATTGTGCTTTGGTAGTGGCTCAGCTGAAACGTTGTTGATTTAACAATTGTTGAGTTATACCATGATGAAGTTTCGTATTATTGCTATTATCCTTGTATTGTATTGAGGCACCATGTTGAAGTTTCGTATTATTGCTATTATCCTTGTATTGTATTTGAGGCTTAAGAGACATCGACTATCAAATGCTTCCCTTTGTTCTAGGTTTTTGTGATGCGGAGTTTCGTAGGTTTTTGTGATGCGGAGTTCATTGAGCAGTGGAATGAATCAAGCAATACTGCAGCTGCGCAAGCACCAACCAATGAGCGGCGAAGGTTTTGGCAGGGGCACCAGTTTCTCAACTTCTTTCTTGCCTGCATGGTGTTTGCTTTTGTTATATCTTGGCTCTTTCACTTCAATGTCCCCGGCTGAGCCTTGTTGCAGAGTTCTTAATAAAATCTTCCAATCCATTATTTTTGGTGAAGTACTGACCTGTATCATAAAAATGTGAAAAGCAAACTAGGCTGAACTGAGCCGAAAATTTGAAGAGCGCTGGTTGCGTGAAGGATGGTGCTAATTTTGTACAAAGTTCGTGGTTTTACATCCAGGAAAAAGGACGGGTGGGCTATCCTCTAAAGATTGGTACATGGTGCACATTTGTAATCGATTGTGGAGACGAAAGCAGAGAATGGAAAGATCTCATGCTTTGTGGCTTAATATTCGCATGGACCGAACAAGTTTTTGTTACTATGCTTATTAAATGTCCTCCGTTCGCTTGCATTTTCCTTACAATTCAAAGTTTCAAATGGCACATGCCGTTCCTTGTAGGAAGGCGACCTGAAGTCCTGGGACTGCGTCTTGTCTACGATAGCTACTCGATGGAATTGGTTTGTCCAAGAAGGAATAGGCGACGCACCCGGCAACATCAGTTCGGAGATTTTGCAAGTTTAAATGACCAAGGTTGTTATCGGAGTAATCGCAGAGCGTTGGTGGGAGTGCAGAGAGTGACATGCACCTTGCGGGATACAAGGACGCAATCACCCGAGGTACATGAAGGCCGAGTTTATGCGCTTATGGTTCCTTCTAAACAAAATAGATTTTTCTTTGTTATTTTGAAACAATTTATCAAGATAGATTTTTAGAATTAACTTATCAACTTATCGATATTCAGTTTATTGACATAACCGTCTGTGCTAAGGGCAAAAATTATATGCCAGTCATAAGATGTACACACCGAATATGCTGTTAATCGCAGGATATTCTTCAAATTGGCGCCGTTTGTAAACGCAAATTAAATTACAACCAGTTGAACTCAAAACCATATGTTTGCTCTTTTTAATTACTAGCTGAATGTCCGTGTGTTGCTACAGATTTAAAAAAATTAGAATATATTTATATGCACGTTCTAACAAATTTTAGCACTCGTTTTAATTTTAAAACATGTAGTATGATAAAATTTTAAAATCCGTAGCAACGCACAAGCATTTAGCTAGTAAGGTAAAAAAGGGAACTCTTATCATTCAAGTTTGTGGGTCGTCATTTCCTCACTTGTTACCCTACTTACTAGAGCAACTGACATCTCGCACCAACCACTAGAGACGAGGACAGTAAAAAATAGCAAATGACAGCGATGGCAAGGACAGCAAAATGATTCGTCCTTTTGTACCACTAAGCTTGCAGCAATGCCAGATCGATGCAGGAGCTTCTAAGGCCTTGGTTGGTTTAGTTTGGAAAAAAATTTCAAATGTACTTGCCAAATCTGAAGTATCTGTGATCCCAACTCCTAAGCACGGATGGGAGCATAGAAGCCGAGCAAGTGAGCAGCACCCGTTGAGAACTTTTTATCCACGCAGGTTTGCGGAGCAAAACCCAGATGTGATGTTCCTGCAGGTGAACTACCATGAGCACAATTAAGGGCCTGTTAAACAAAAATCAGTTCATTTCCTGTAGAAACAGAAAATATTCCCATGTTGGAAACTGTAACATCCCAAAAATTCAAAATATAATTTAAATAATTTTAAAACTCATTTCTGCATTTATGCGATTTTTCAATATTTCTAGGAATTTATAAAATACTTTTCCTATTTTTGGCAAAAAATGAATTTTTATCAAATATTTGAGCATGAAAAAACTTGAAAGATGTGATGTTCCTGCAGGTGAACTACCATGAGATCAATTCACCATGAGCACAATTAAGGGCCTGTTAAACAAAAATCAGTTCATTTCCTGTAGAAACAGAAAATATTCCCATGTTGGAAACTGTAACATCCCAAAATTTCAAAATATAATTTAAATAATTTTAAAACTCATTTCTGCATTTCTGTGATTTTTCAAATTTTCTAGGAATTCATAAAATACTTTTCCTATTTTTGGCAAAAAATGAATTTTTATCAAATATTTGAGCATGAAAAAACTTGAAAATAATTTATTCAAGTTCATCATAATTCAAAGTGCATCTCCAAAAATTTTCAGAATTTTTGAAATCTTATTGCTATTTTTCCTAGCTAAAACTTAATTTCTAAAATTAATTAATTTGGAAAAGTTGTCACCATTGGAGCGAGTTCTTGTGCATTGTAGCAGCTACAACACAGCTTATGTGCGCTTGCAAAAGTTGGCCGCTTGCACCCCCTCGAGCGTCCTGCTCAATGCTCCGTCCTGTCCTCTCGCGTGCACAGTGGTCTCCATTAATTCTCTCTCTTGATACTCCTGACGGCCGGGTGGATGCAGAGTTTGGTTTGGGATGGAGACTTTGCAAAGCTTATGGGGCTGTTTGGTTGCCTGCATCGGTGATGCGGACCAACTAAGGATTAGTTGATGCGTGGGGATGGCTCGATCTTTCCCGGTACGATCAGCGAGGTTCCTTCTCCTTGGATAGAGTCTTCTCCTTGTCTTGATGCAGCAAACAATATTGATAAGGGCAATTTGCACTAGTATGCAAGGCGCACACTAGAAGCAATCCGCCGAACTCCCCAAACCGTGAATTCAGCAAGAAAACACGAATTAGAAGAGATGAACCTTGTAGATTTGATGGGCAATCTCAAGAATCTCCTATTCTTACCTTGCACCAACTTCGCAAACTCCAAACGAGAAAACCTTGCAATCACGCAATTTGGCCGCCACCAACCATCATGGCGATTTTCTCCTTTATTTCACGAGTCCAAAAACTTATCATGTCATAGCCTAAGTTACAATGAGGCTAAGGCCCTGGCCTTATATAGGTGCATAATGCACGGCATTGATTACAACTCACGCACTACTTGGCTTAAGGCCGAAACAAACTCCAATACGAACTAAAAAGGAAATACCTAAACTGCTACCTCTGGTTTCTCTCTCAATTTGCGCCTTAACCATGAGGATTCCGTGGCTGGCACCTCATCCATTGTGTGGGGCTTCAAAATAGCTTTCCAACGAGTCCAAGAACGCCCAAATCGGACTCCGTTTGTGAAAGTTATTAACGTTTTAGTATCGGTCTTGCCAGCTGTCCCAATCCGAGTCCGAATCGGTTTCAAATCTTTATGTGTTTTGTTTTGTTATTCAAGGGGCTTCCAAATCCGTTTGGAACCTGAAAACGAATCCTTCTCAACCTTTAGAAAGCCATGGTGTGGTCGGATTTTATCCTTACTTCCATTGCAATACTCGGACTCCTTATGTTTGGCAGTCTCGTGAGTCTCTCCGGACAGCTCGTGCAACTTCCAATGAAATTGCCATAACTTTGTGTAGGAAGCTCCAAATCATGCGCCGTTTAATTTGTTGGAAAGTAGACTTCATTAGCTTTCCAAATATGTATTTTGTGTGTCTTAGAAACCTCAGAATTGACATTGAGAACTTCATGAACTTTGTGGACAGAACTGCAATCACGAGAACTTGATTGATCTTGTGTCTTCCTCTTGGCCACATCAATCGGGGTGGCTCGCACCAGCGCATGCAGGGAGATGGTGTTTGGTTGCCTGCATCGGGGTGATATCCTGCACGAGCGGATGCAAAAAACTACTGGAGCCAGGCTGAGGACCTTCTCTACTCAGCCTGGCCACGCTCATGCAGCTGCATCAGCTCATGCAGGCAACCAAACAGGCCCTATATGAAGGACAGCGCAAATGGCAACGCTCATCACAGCAGGATTGGTCTTCAATTTATAGTGATGTTTTTATTTGTCTAAGCAACTCTTTCTCCCAAGAACATAAGTTAGAGAAACCAGCGGGATTTCTTAGGCAATTGCACACACAACTACAGAAATACTATTAGTAGACGCTAAATCACAGACGGTTTAATAAAACCGTCTGTGACGTACACTATGACAGACGGTTTTAATTTGGATACCGTCTATGTTGTTGGTGTCAGAAAAAAGAGTATCTCAGAATTATCACAAACGAGTTTTATTAAAAACCATCTGTGATAATCAGCTTATCACAGCCGTTTTTTAAAAAAACGTCTGTGATAATCTGGCTACATATTTATTACGCCGCTTAGAACCGCATCTGTCTTCATTTCGATCCAGATCTGGCCGGTGCTGCACTCCGTCATCATTTCGCTCAGGAGACAAGGCGCTTTCAGGCCAGTTAATTTGGTGCGAGAAGGCAGGAGAGCTTTGAAGATTCATATGTTCCTGGTTGCCCTAGATATGGTTAGTAGTGAAATTTATTTTTCTTTGCATTACAATTTAGATCTAAGTTTTGGTGAGTGTTATTGAAGATGGTTTGCATCTACTTGACCATACATTATTAGTTCCCGTCATGTGGGGGGCCAAATTTGTCAAAATTGTTTGTTATAAGTGGTTCGTCGATCGCTGGGGAAATAGCTGTTGTGTTTATAATATGAATTAAGCTAGCAAAGCCTCAATGCATGTGGTATATATGTAGTAATAATTAATTAATTTAATTTTAATACTAAGTTGTTATATATATGCATAACGTAGGACCGAAGCTGGATGTATGCCGCGAACCGTGTGAGTGAAAAGTACATTAATGGCGTGTCTGCTTTTACAAGAGCTGCCGAGGAGGATATGTTGAATAACGGGGTGGAATATATACACTGTCCATGCACTGACTATGAGAATTTAAAGATGTTTAAGAACCGAGAGCAGATTGAAGAGCACTTAATTCGGAGGGGTTTCAAAAAGGGTTATACGGTTGGACCAGTCATGGCGAAATCAATGATATGCCACCGGATGACATCGCTGGTGAAGTGAATAATATGCCGCTGAATGATGTCGATTATTGTTTGGATTCGGATAGGTTGCACGATGACAATCTGGATCATATGCTTCGTGATGTTGGTTTCACCGTCGTTCACCGGAATTCCTCGCCAACTCACGCCACCGTTAGCTCACCTCTGTGTGCCTCTCTGGCCATCATCGCCACTGATGGACTCACAATGTGTAACATCCTAATTTTCAGTACCTTTTAAAGTTTTTAAAATAAAAATAATTATTTCAATTTTTCTTGATTACTTAAAGCTTAATTTAAATTTTTTTAAAAAAATAAAAAAGATTTAATATGAATAAAATAAAACATGAAGTAAAGTTTTAGTTGGCTTCTTTGTGTTGATAGGAATTTTTCCTGTATTTTATTGGATTTTTTGCTATTTTCTAGAGCTCAATTTCCTTTTTCTTATTTTCTAGTATTTGAAATTCCCAAAAATCCAGATTTCTCTTTGGCCCAAATCTTTTCTTGGCAAGCCCAGTTCCCCGGCCCATCTCCATTTTTCTTAACTGGCACTAACTCTAGCGCCGCTGCATGGACCTCACCGCCAGTCGCTGTCGTTCACCTAGGACCTCCACATCTGCACCATCGAATTCGCCTCGCTTCCGTCTTTCTAGTTCTATGCTTTACCATTGCTGTCGTAGCCAAAGCCGTCAGTGTGCCTTGGTTCGCTTGCATCACCACCACCATCAAGCTGTGTTAGCTACCATGCCAGCTGCCCTCTCACCATCCTCATCAGCAACCACCTTAGTGCATGGCACCACACAGCTGCCACATGGATGCCTACATGGCAAACCAAGGCCCAAACCCTAGACTTCGTCTCCATGGACTCTATCCACCATGAGCCAAACCCCTACCATGTGGACCCGTTTTGCTAGATCACTATTCCATGGACCAAGTCTACCATGATCTGAGCTATAGTCCATAGACCTAGTCCACCACACAGTAAACCCTAGCACAATATCTTTTTCCTATTTCCCGAATTTCCTAGCCGATCAATCTTTCGAGAGGTAGTTCTCCTCTGTCCGAACTCCGATTGACCCGATTCTTCTCCCTAAATTCATATAAAATTAAGATTTATTTTTTGGTTGTAGTTTTATTGTTTTTGAGTTTTAATTGGATTTATTTATGTTTTATTCACTTTCTGTCTCGTTAGATGACGTCTTCGATGGAGAAAAAGCAGGATTTGAAGACCAAGAAGTGGTAACTAAGCAAAACCAAGGTAAGTAATGACCTTTGATCATGTCAAACCTATTGTTTCAAATATAAATATTATTATTTTGTTTTAAGTTATTATGCATTGTTAATTTATTACTAACCCTTGTACCTAGTAGTTATTAACCAATTTGGATTAGTTCCCTCTTTGATAGTTTGAATGCTATGATTATATCGTCACTATAGGATGGTTAATTATCTAGTATTGCATTATTAGTATCTATTTGGGTTATACGTTTAGTATATTTAGGCATGCCTGTGTTACGTTGGGCTCATGATCACATGTTGATTAATTAATTAATTTTGACTTAATGAGATATTGAATCATAATGGCCAGCCATAGTTATAAAATTTGTGTATCATAACATAAGTAGTGTCATTGGTGTTGGTTAAACAAAATAGTTTTCACTTGGGCGAGTAATCATAGAGTAAAGGGTGGAACTGTGGTTAGCACTGGGATGTGGATGCCTTGCCTAGGTATTGATTAAGACCTTAATTTTGTGCACCATTGATTTGGGTCTTATCGTGCAACCATATGTCTAGTATGAGATAGACTTGGTTGATTAATTTGTGATGTTTCAACTTTAGTTTTGCCATTGAGATGAATGAGGGTTGTGGTTGCAACCATTGGCTCACATTGGCGCAAGAGGGAGCTTTTTTGACTAGGTGGTTAGCCTACCCAGCAGTGAAACCTTAGCGAGCGAGATCATATTGAGATTGAGCATTGTAAAGGCTTTCTTGTGATCTTCTTGGTCGTACGCCCAAGGAAGCGTGTTATACTGGTAACACCATAAGATGTCGGATCATATGGGTAAAGTTGTACAACCTCTGTAGAGTATAAAACTATTCGAATAGCCATGTCCTTGTTATGGATAATGCTAGGTAATTTCACATGAGGGGTAGAATTTCGCAAAACCTTGGTTGGATTTGTTAGAAAGTGGATGGTTCATCACTTGTGATTTATTTAATTCCTTTATCTTATTTATTTACTTACTCATTTCCAGAGTGCGCTTTCAATTTATTTGTTGTATTTACTCTAAATTATTGCTTTTTGCAAAATAACCATTCAACCATTCTTTGATAAGCATTGCATCATTATATATTGCATCTTGTTACAAATGACTTGCTGAGTACTCTATGTACTCACGGCTATATATTTTATTGCTTAGTTGTTGTGGAAGAACCATATAATCCAAAGGTATTTAACGAGTACTTCAACGGTTTCACGGATTAGGACTTCGCTCCCCAGTCGATTGTTCACGGACATGTCGAATGGCCACTATTTTTATCTTTATTTTTCATTGATAGTTTTTATTAAGCCCTTCAGGCTAATATTTGTAAGCTTAGCCATAAGGTTGCTACTCTGATAATTAATAATATTTATGTCTTTCTTAGTTAATTGTGATCGTAGTCGATATTTCATCTATATTTCTAATATGTGCATTAGCATGATCCTGGACTAGTGCAGAATACACATGAGAGTTCAGATTTGCATATTCAGGTCTCAACAATGTGAGCCCCTCTACCCATTCCTAACCTTGTTGTTGCCTCTCCGCCACTCGTGCCATTGCCAGTGAGCTCACCGCCAGTCGACCACAATCGCGTTGCCGCACCCCTATTTTCTATCACTGATATGTGGTCCATCGAGAAGATTAAATTAGCGCTAATGATGGTAGTTAATGTTAATTTTTCACTGACATGTGGGACTATGGCATTGTCGGACCTTGGATTTACCATCCGGAACCCTCTGTGTCACAACAACACTAGTCCCTAGATCAATAGCTAGTGCACACAGTAACATCATTGAATATCAAGCACATATCTCAAAAAACAAAACTGATGCATAAATATTAAACAGTACATATATAGGCCAAACAGTCCAGACTTACAACACGAGCAACCAGGCCTAAACCTTTAAGATCAGCAACAGAAACGGAAACAATAACTAGATAGGACCCTCAGGATATACCCACAGGCATTCAACTGAGGCTCATGACATAGTTCTTGGCCTCTTTATCCTCCAACTTCTATCGACTACTTTAAATGACCACATGGTTTTCATTCTCTTCTTCATTTGCGAATAATAGTAATCGAGCAACAGTGAGTATAAAGGTAATCAGCAAGCCACTACACAAAATGCAATTATAATAGATGTAAGGCTAAACAAGAGAAGGCTTGAGGCCTGAGACCTAGCATTTTATGCAAATCTACTTTTAATGAAATTGAGTGATTGAGGTATAATAGCAGTGAGGGTTCCTTCGACCTGCTACCAGAGAATAGTTCCATCTACCATATACTATAATCATTTTAGGGTTCCATCCACCTAATTATATACTTTTGGTTCTATCCACCCAGGACAAAAATTCAGGGCCCCATCCGCCAATTGTTTTATCCCGCCCACAAATTATTTTTTGTAAAATAGAGACTAACCAAGCAAGTTCTTGCACATCACCCATGACCATGGGCATGACAATCCGAACAATTTTTTCATTTTGCAGAGGTTGAACAACTTTACCCATAAGAGATGCTTACCTTGTTTTGTTCCACACGCTACTGTAGGCATGCGGACCAAGAAGATCATCCAATGCATCCCCCTCACATTTACCTAGCTGTAGGGTTGTATCCCTCGGTCCAATGTGGAACCCTCGTGTCAGATATTATTCCTCCCTTCGACAAGGAATAACAGTGCCCCTCCACCATGTGGAGTCTAATCTCACGCTACAACAAAATCAACCCACCACACTTCCTCAAGTGGATCAAACACCACTTGTACCCCAACAAGGTGATCAAAAACTAACTGTTTCAGTCTGTGGCATAAATGCTAAGGTTTGCGAATGTAATCAACCAGGTTGACACCATTATATATTTGCGGTTGCACTGTTAGTGCCTGGGAGGTCATCATAAGATTTGGTCCTTAATTGACTTGGGTGGGTCTATCACATTACAAGCTCTCATGTTCCATCCGAACCTGCCCGATTTACCATCCGCCAAGTCGAAAACAATTTTTTAGTTTTATTTGGAAAAACTTGTCTAGGTTCAACATACTAGTCATTTCCATCTGAAGGTTCGAGTATAGCGAGTCAGAGAGGGGGCGGGGGTGAATGACTCTTCCAAAATCTTTCCCCAAGTATCAACAAAATGTAGCAGAAACACAAACTCTCAAGCACACAAAGCCAATGACACTGGTCTGACTACAGCAAATTTGCGGTTTGACCACTTGCTGGATCAACTACATTGGTCTAACAGCTGAGTGTACTCCAGTCTAACCACTGGGTGTACTCTGGTCTGATCGCCTGGTGGTTGGACCACCCGAGGCACCAGTCTGACCGCTCAAATGCAATTAGCACTACACCAAATCCAAAAAAGATCCAATTCTCAAACCACTAATCCAAATGTAATGAAACTTGGCATAAACACTCTCGAGGATGTTAGGAACCTATTCTAATCATAGATCATGTAGATCAATACCAAAGTTTCAACCTTTATCTAAAACACAGAGAGTTACACCAAAATTGGTCAAAAGAGGGAAACCTTGATCTACTCTTGCTCGTGAGTCTTGGATAATCTAGATGACCTTGGATGGATTCTCACATGTCATAGCAAGCTAGATCATAGCACGAATTCAACCCAAATCATTCCCAAGGGCAAAACTCCAAAATCATCTCTCACTTGAGGAAAACCGAGCAAACTTAATAATTTCATCAAGATCATGCCTAGATAGATGGGATCTTTTCTCCATTAGATATCTCCTCCTCTTACACATCTTTCACACCAAGAAAGATCAAGAAGTGAGAAATCCAAACATAAAAGCTAAGCAAATCAAAAGCAAAAAGGGGAATCCGTGGCACAACTCACTTTGATAAACTTTATATATTTATTTCACTTGGAGAGGAATATTTTATAGCTAATCCCTCATAATAGTAGAGTTTTAAGTCTAGAGCATACACAGATAAAAGGCTCCAACACAAGAAAACCCTAACCCTAATCTTGGAGTCTCACATGACTCAACTCAATACAAGGGTTTCTATAGTGGAGGTTCCTCACCTCTCACTTAACCCTAACAACCAACCAATTGGATCACACCACTTACACTTGGAGAAACCTAGTAACCCACACAAATGAGTTTTGCATTACACACAGTTGCATGCATTTCAGAGCTTGACTTCCCAAAGGCTCCAATAGCCCAATAAGAAATTCTAACCATAAAGACGTGACCTAAACCACATTAGACAATACCACAGTTTTGCAAAATGCTACTCACCTAATTTTGGATAATTTTCTCAATTGCCACCTGCTAATCATCACGACAATGCGATACCTATGACTTGTGACCAAAATCATATGCCTCCACCGAGGCCGTCACCACTTGAAATGTCAAATATTCTTCACTCCCATGGGGCTTCCACCACATGGTCTTACACCATCCAGTGGCTACCCCAAATCATGTTTTGATGATTGCATGATGTCAAGGCAAATTAATGCCCATTTGTCAATGTATCTAAGTATGGCTAAGCATGGTACTTAGATGAGCTTAATGATTAATTGAGTTACCATTAGTCCTAAGGCACCAAGGTATCATGTCCAAAATCAAGGAATAGGATTTAATAACTCAATTAACATTAAGGTATTAACTACTAGCTAATGATAATATATTTGTAATCAAATTAAAGCATGCATTTGATAAATTAAAACAATATAGTTTGCATTCAAAATGTAGGTGCAAAATGATCAAAGTGATGCCTTGCCTTGCTAAAATTACATTGGTTCTTGCATTTGATCAAAGTCCTGATAGTCTTGGTGTTGATCAAATTGTTTCTTCTTCAAGGGTTCAAATTCTAGATTACTTGAAATATGTTTGAATTCAAATAACACCTGAATACAGTCAAACGAATGCAAATAAATCCAAGCAAACTCCTGGATCCAAATAATTGGTTATAAAACATGGGTTTTGATTTAAGATGAAGTTGGAACCAAGGGTTGGATTGGTTAGAGTTCAATAACAGAGATCAGTTGCCAAAAGATCTACTGTGGGAGGAAATACAGAGAAGGAAAGCAGAAGGTAGAATATTACCTAGATTACCATTTATTAGAATGATAGGTGGTAGCTTTAACTTTAATTTATTTATTTTCATTTATTTCACAATTCGATTATACTTATCAACGACTTACATGGGAGGTAAGGGCATTTTATTGTGTTTTTCATTTATTTTTATAATTTGATAAAGACTAATAGTGTATTACAGGTGGGGGTGGCTAGGGTGCTTACTACCTTTGCTATTTGATTATTAAAAAATGGCTATGTATGACACGTGGGGCCATGGCCCATGTGGAACTGATGAGCCACATGTCTCACTTACTTCTACTAGCACTACTACTATAGTATTACTACTATTATCATTGTTATTACCTTAACGAATAACTAAAGAGTGATTAGCTATGGGCCCACCTTCGGTGGAGTAATAACTAGACTTATTGACTTAACTACTTCCTCCGTCTTACAATATAAATCCATCACGCATACCTAGGAGGTATATTATTTAAGTAATATTTAATAAAATTAGATAATATTTGTCTCTAATAGAAAGAGCAGTACTATATCTATCTATTAGGAACACTATGGTTCAATTCTATTAAACATTACTTAAATAATATGTTTCTTATGTATGCGTGCCGGACTTAAATTATGTGACTTATATTTAGATTCTCGTAGTTAATTCATGGACAGTACATATATTACACCCCATTATTCAACATATCCTCCTCTGCAGCTCTTATAAAAGCAAACACGCTATTAACGT
Organism: Dendrocalamus latiflorus; assembly: GCA_017311315.1. Classification (NCBI taxonomy): domain Eukaryota; kingdom Viridiplantae; phylum Streptophyta; class Magnoliopsida; order Poales; family Poaceae; genus Dendrocalamus; species Dendrocalamus latiflorus. Next base: position 26,446,198 of record CM029643.1, on the reverse strand, counting down.
ACTCTTCACTCACACGATTCCCAACGTACATCTAGCTTCGGTCCTACGCTACGCATATAATAATTTAGTATTAAATATCAAATTAATTAATTAGTATACAAGACATATATGATCTAAAGTAGTTATATGTAGCAAGAATAGTTAATTAAATTGAATTAAGTAGAAATAGACCATGAATTGACTAAACTATAAACCTTAAACCATGCTAGATGTAAATAACCTTCTCTCTACATCAAGCTAGTTAGATCTAAAACATGTTCAATTCTCCTTTAACCAAAAATTATATCTAAATTATAATGCAATTAGGAACAAATTACTAACCATAGATAGTCAAAAAAATTAATAGATCTACAATCACTCTTGCCAAATCCGTAGTCTCCTTTCACCAAATGGCCTTAAAGCCCTGCCTCCAGCTCAAAGCAGTAGCCTAGATCTGGAATTTAAGACAGAGGGTCAAGGGGTCTGCGCACAATTAATATAGTGAAATTATCACAAAGAGTTTTTAATAAAAAAACCGTCTGTGATATTTGGTAATATCACAGATGGTTCTTGTTAATAATTGCCTATGATACTTTACAGACGATTTTCACTACGAACCGTCTTTGATATTACATCTTTACAGACAGTTTGTAGCGCTGGCAGCGATACATACGGTCTCTAAACTAAAACTGTCTATGATTGTATTTAATACTGATGGTTTTAGGTAACCATCTGTGATATGACGTTTAGTATTAGTCTTTTTATAGTATTGTAATTACTAACCACCTTGGGGCCTACATGTCATGCTAGCATTGAAGTGGGTTCAACTACAAATATTAATGGCCATGGACATAGGGGGGCAATGAAATATTAACCATATTAATTACCATATCTAATCATCACTAGCAAAACAAATTTTATTTGAATAAAATCTAATTATGAGAGGGCCCACTTATAAGTATCTACTCCTCCTATTTATTATTCTATTTTTATTTTACTAATGGGTCGACATGTCATGCCATGGTAATAACTAAACATAAACTTTACATGTTAATGCGTGGTTCCTATATGTCAGGGAATTTAATTACTACAATGAAATTAATTATTTGGGGGGCTCAGTTTTCATTTGGACATTTACATATACATGATTATATTTTAACAGAGATACAAAATTATATTTTAAAAGGAGCTCTAACTAAATTTGCATTTTGGAATAAATGCTAAAGAAATACCGATTGACTTTAGTGTCTAGTTAAGTAGGACTAACTGTAATACATGTTTTTATAGTAAATTGCATTATCAAATGAATGGCCAGAGCACTAGCTAAAGTAATGCACTAGCTAAAATAATTAACCTATTAATCCTCATGTGTGGCCTTATTGTCATTGGCACCATATGCATAAAACCATAGTTTAGCAAATACTATTGGACTTGGGCTTACAGTTAACGACATATTAACTAAATTAATTATCTTAACTAGCCATTCATTAATAAACCCACTAGTCATTTGGATAGAATTAGATTTTAACACAGATACATAATTATATTTTAACATGGTACCTAATTAAACTTTCACTTTAAATAAAATACTAATGACACCATAATTATCTTCAATCAACATCTAGCACTAATTAACTTTAATTAAAATATAATTACATGGGGCCTATCTATTATGCATATACTACCTTAAACTATATTGCAAAGGAATTATTCATAGCCTAGGCTCGTGGGTATGTGGACATCTATATATACAAAATTATATTTTAGTACTATCTTTAATTACTATTTAAATTTTAAAATGAATATTACTGACATACTACTTAATTTCAATTAACATCTATTTATGTGGGGCTCTACTATCATACAGAGAGAGAGAGAGAGAGAGAGAGAATGGAGAGTGCAGAGAAACAGGTGGAGGCGACGGCACATGGCCTTGGATGCAGCTGCGATGGTGAGCGACGGCCTGAGAGGTAGGGGCGGTGGCGTCTAGGGGCGGACCTGCCCTTCGGGCCGGGCATGGTCGGGCGGCCGCCCGAGCTCCATCCCCGGTGGACCCCCCTCCTCCTCCAGAGCCAGCGCCACCATGGATTGTTTGTCCGTCCATGGCTGCGGCGCCTGGCGTCTGACAGGAAATCAGTTGCCCAGGAGAAACTGCTGTGTGCCGGATCTTCTTCAGAGTTAGCAGCGGTTGTGGATTCTCGTCAGACTTCTGCGTGCCGGATTTTCTTTAGAGTTCAGCACTGCAACAGACACTCGGATCTCACATGATGCGATGAAACTTTGAGACAAGTTTGGGTGCTGTGGAAGTGGCAGTGTTTCATGCATTATATGACTGAATATATAGATCATATGCAAAGATTACAAGACTTAACAAACAACCAAAAAATGTGGGCAGCCTGAGCTATTCTCGACACTACCTCCACTCTATGCCCATTATTCAGAGTCATGCTACGTGCAACAGAATGCAGCGGGAATTTAGCTAATGCAGCAACTACCTGAGACTAAATGCTCTTACACACACGATTTATTCTATCAATTCACCCCCTAAATCTTGTGCAGCGACTTTGACATCCACCATTCCAAACCCTGCCCGCAGCTCCTGGAATCGAACTCGCCCTAATGCCTTCGTCAATATGTCCGCGAGTTGATCTTTGGTGCTGATGTGATCAGCGACCATGCTCCCGTTTTCCAAACAGTCCCTGATGAAGTGATAGCGCAGATGTATGTGCTTGCTTTTGTAATGGAAAACGGGATTCTTGCTGAGCGCTAATGCAGACTTGCTATCTACCCAGAGTTTGAAAGTATCAGCGCCCTTTCCTTCGAGATCACCGAGTAATCGGGCCAACCAAATACCCTGAGTTGCAGCAGTGGTTGCAGCTGTAAGGCTCCTTAATCATCATGCATGATACATCATCCACTAGTCTAGAGCTAGAACACCTAGGCTTAAGGGGTAGAGTGGCTTACGGTCGCCGATGAACGCCATTTGAGCGAAGACCTCGTGCCTGCGTGATGCAGGCGTGGGGACGAATCGGTGCAGATCGGGGAGGCGTCGGAGTCCGGGTAGTCGCCGGCGAGGTCCTGCAGAGGCGGCGGCGACGGCCTTCCCGTTGCCTAACAGCGCGTAGGAGATCGGGTCCTTAGGGTTGTACGGGGTTTTGGCTCTCACGAGGAACGACCAGCGAGAGTCCAACGTGAGAGGCCGGAGCCCCCTTTTATCTTGCACTGTTGCAACGGGGGACCGTAACCAAGGTTGGTTAGGCACCCCCGATCAGGGCGCGTGATTGACGGGTGAACGTGGGTTTCCCCCACGTCTCCCTCTACCGGCCGTTTGGCCTAGATCAAAAAACCCAACATTCTCCCCCTTGATCGTAAGGCTAAACATCATAAGCCCTCTCTCAATAAAAGTTCACACCAAAGTAATGCTTCACAACAGTCAATTAAGTACCGCTGGACATCAGAACTTATAGTGCTCCCTTCTATATCGATCGGATAACATAATACTTCATGGGAGTTGGTTACTTTATATGGTCCTCTTATTCCAGGATCACAGGCTCTCCAATAAACCCATGCCGGCAACATAATCACGAAAAATATTGGGTGGTAAGCCTTTTGTGAGCGGATCCGCAAGCATAAATTTAGTTCCAATATGCTCAACCTTAATTGTTTGATCCTGGACTCTATCTTTCACAACATGGTACTTTATGTCAATGTGCTTGGCAGCTGCACTCGACTTGTTGTTACTCGAATAGAAAACTACGGGTTCATTATCGCAGTACAAAATGAGTGGTCTAGAAATGCAGTCTACCACTCTCAATCCCGGGATAAAGTTCTTAAGCCATATAGCCTGCCCGGTAACCTCATAACATGCCACAAATTCAGCTTGCATCGTTGAAGATGCCGTAAGGGTTTGTTTGGAGCTATTCCACGAGATAGCTCCTCCAGCGAGTGTGAAGATATAACCTGACGTGGATTCCTTAGTATCAACACATCCCGCAAAATCTGAATCTGAATAACCAATAACTTCAAGGTTATCACATTTTCTATATGTGAGCATGTGACCTTTAGTGCCTTGCATATAGCGCAGGACTTTCTTAACGGCTTTCCAGTGGTCCGGTCCTGGATTTGACTGATATCTGCCAAGCATCCCGGTAACAAAAGCTAAATCAGGGCGCGTACATACTTGAGCATACATAATACTTCCGACAGCAGAAGCTTGAGTTATAGCCTTCATCTGATCAGATTCATAGTCATTCTTTGGGCATTGAAATTTCCCAAACTTATCGCCCTTAACAATATGAGCAGGCGAGGCAGAGCATTTATGCATATTGTATCTCTTTAGTACTCTGTCAATGTATGCCTTTTGTGATAAACTTAATGTTCCTTTGGACCTATCTCGGTGAATTTCAATACCAAGAACATAAGATGCTTCACCGAGATCCTTCATGTCAAAATTGGACGAGAGAAATCTTTTAGTTTCCCGCAGCATCCACATAAAGTATTAAGAAGGTGTAATTACTCCCCCTGAACTTAACATAAGTACAATTATCAACATCATTCTCCTTAAATCCAAATTTCCTTATGACTTCATCGAACTTAAGGTACCATTGCCTAGAAGCTTGCTTCAGGCCATATATGGATTTCTTTAGTTTGCATCCCAAATGTTCTTCACCTTCCACAACAAAACCTTCCGGTTATGTCATGTAAACGTCCTCATACAAGTCTTCATTCAGGAATGCAGTCTTAACGTCCATTTGGTGCAACTCTAAATCAAAATGTGCTGTGAGCGCCATTATGATTCTAAATGAATCTTTAGTTGAGACAGGAGAAAAGGTTTCATTATAGTCAATACCTTCTTTTTGTGTAAACCCTTTCGCCACAAGTCTCATCTTAAACCTTTTGACATTCCCTTTGGAGTCACGTTTTGTTTTGTAGACCCATTTGCAGCCTACTGTTTTGGCTCCATTAGGAATTTCCACTAAGTCCCATACACCATTAGCGCCTATAGACTTAATTTCATCTTTCCTGACTCTTCATAGCTTCCTTATAAGAGCTAGAATCATCCACTTTCCCAAGATCATCTTCATTCAAGTAAACCTCATAATCACTTGGGATAGCAGATCTCCTCACTCGTTCTGATCTCCTGACAGGTTCATTAGCAGGCTCATCAGGTTGTTCATTAACAGTCACAGAGGGCTATGAAAGCTCATCATTAGGTACTGCACTGGTATTTTCAGAGCCCTCAACAGAAGGAGTAGCCACAGAATTAACTGGAGATGCAACATGAGTTGCAACTACAGGATCAACTGTGGGCACAACCAGTTAGGGCACAGGAAAATCAGTCTGTCGGATTAGCGGTGAAGCAACATAAATCCGCTTCTCCTCAAGATCAATTTTCCTGGGCTCCAAGTCCCCACTGATGCCATCATTTTCCAAGAACACAGCGTGCCTTGTCTCTACAAATTTTGTGGTACGATCTGGACAATAGAATCGATACCCTTTAGACCTATCAGGGTAGCCAATAAAATGGCAACTCACAGTCTTGGGATCTAATTTCCCAATTTGCGGGTTAAATACTTTAGCTTCAGCTGCACAACCCCACACATGGAGGTAGTTCAAACTTGGTTTTCTCCTAGTCCATAATTCATAAGGGGTTTTAGGCACTGATTTACTGGGAACCCGATTGAGTATATGTGCAGCGGTCTTTAATGCTTCCATCCATAACTTTACTGGCAAAGTGGAGTAACTCAACATACTTTGAACCATATCCATAAGTGTGCGGTTTCTTCTTTCCGCTACTCCATTTTGCTGGGGATCACCAGGCATTGAGTACTGGACGACTATACCATTTTCTTGTAGGAACCTGGCAAAAAGACCAGGAATCTGCCCATAAGTTGCATGTCGCCCATAATACTCTCCCCCACGATCCGAGCGCACTACTTTAATCTTTAGATTGTGCTGATTTTCAACTTCAGCCTTAAATATCTTAAATTTATCAAGTGCTTCGGATCTCTCTTTAATAGGATAGATATAGCCATAACGTGAGTAATCATCAGTGAACGTAATAAAAGAATCATAACCATCTACTGATGTCACAGGGAAAGAACCACATATGTCAGTATGAATTAATTCCAAAATCCCTGTGCTTCGAGTAGCACCCTTCTTTATTTGCTTTACATATTTGCCTTTGATACAATCAAGGCAATGATCATCCGAATCATTAAAGTCTAAAGGGTGGAGAATTTCATCTTTAATGAGACGTTCAATTCTCCCCCTCGAAATGTGGCCCAAACGACGGTGCCACAATTTCGACGAAGTCTCATCAATTCGCTTGCGCTTTTTATTCACATCACATACATTCATGGATATATGAGAATCTTGCAGGGACAACATATGGATGTTGTGGCTTCTGTGGAGTAGGCTTTCTCATTCTTTCCCTTTCCTTTATAGCCTCCTCTATTTCTAGAGGAACCAGCTTTATTTTAAGAGCCGACTTGATTCACAAAATCAGTAGCCCCCTCAGCCTTGAGCCTCTCTTCCTCTTGTGAGACATTAGCGATCAACTCGCTCATGGTCCACTTGTCCTTAATAGTGTTATAATTCACTTTGAAAACTTTAAAATTGCTTAGGATGAGACATCATAATGTAATGGACAACGAAACCATCAGAAATTGCCATGTCCATTGTCTTAAGTCCAGCAGCAATATTGATTATGGTCATAATGAGCTCATGGATATTTCCAGTACCATTGTACTTAGTGTTCATGAGCCTGTGCATCAGTGTGGTAGCATAAACTTTAGAGGACCCTTTAAAGTGATCCTCGATAGAGGACAAATAGTCCTTTACCCTTTCCTTTTCAGGGATTGCTCCCCTTATTGCCTCACTGATGGAGTTTTTCATCACAGCAAGTGAAACACGGTTAGACCGCTCCCACTTCTCAGCATTAGCTTTATATTCCTTCATTTTGTCATCATAATTGTCCTCCCCTTCAGTAGGAGCGACAGGCTCATCGAATCTGAACGCGTAGTCCAGATCCAAGAGCTGGAAAGTCGTCATAAGCGTAAACTTCCATTTCTGAAAGTTACTACCATTAAGTGGCTCAATTGCATTAACTTGAGCGAAAACAGAAGCAGCTGAAAATTTAAAATTTACATTAGAAAAGCGCTTAATTAATTTGCATGAAAGTTAATCTTACGTTGGTTTGATTAACAACATGCTCATAAGAAATTTTCGCATCACCGTTGGGCAGAAGCGAAAAATTTAACATAATTTATCGCATGCAATTACAATTAACGTTGGTCAAAAGTAATAGCATGGCGAAAAATAAACATAATTGATTACATGCAATTACAATTAACGTTGGTCAAAGAGTAATAGCATGTAAAACTAAATACAGCCCTCCAGTTGAATTTCCCGTTGGTTCCATTCAATTAGGGGCAGAACATTACGCAGCGGAAAAAGGGCATAATAATTTTCATCAGCTTAGCAACATTATCCGTTAATTATTTCATGAGAGACATCAATTAATCATTAATTAAACATTAGGTATACTATAATACATGAAATATATACTGAAAATAACAATCCATCAGTCTAAAATATACATATACCATAAAACAATTTCATGTATATACTAAAAATACACATGAAATATACACTGAAAAAACATAAGAATGTGCGCTGCTTAGGCCTTTTTTTTCCGGCCCGTGAGCCAGCCATGCGGATCCACTAGCCCATCAATCAGCCAGCTCCACCGGCCCATCAAGCATTCGGCTCCACTGGCCCATCAAAACTTTCACCACCCAGGCCAAACACCCCGCCGGCCCAGCCCGCAGCCCTGCCTTTCATCACGGCCGTCGATCAGATCGAACGGCGCGGAGCGAATTGCGCCCGAACAAAATGCCGCCCCCCAACAAACCCTAACCCTAAAAGGCCATTTGGCCTGAATCATCCGAAAAGCACGGGCGACGACTCCCAGGGCGATGGCGGCGGCGCCCGCGCGGCTGCTGCGCACACGGCAGCGGCGGCGCCCGAGGTGGCGCGGCAGCGCCGGCCGGCCTGCTCCCGCGGAGTGGCGGCGCTTGGCGACTGCAGCGCACGCGGCGCGCTCGCGCACAGAGGCGGCGGCGGCCCAGCGCTCGGCGGGCGCGGACTCGGGGCGGCCTGCGGACGCGCGACGGTGGCGGCGGGCGGCGCCCGAAAAGCAGCGGGGGCTGCGCCGCAGCGGCATGCCGGCGACGGCAGCACGGCGGCGGCGCCCGTAAGCCCTCCCCTTTTCATTTTTTTTTTGGGTTCATTTGGGGATTCTAGGGTTCGGTATACATCAAAAATTTGGGGATTTCATAAGAGTTTTCATTAGGGTTTTGAATCCCCTCCTTCTAATTTCTAGCCGAACCAGGAACAACATTAGCATTAAGTGACAGCCATAATCCGAACCATAAACGAGCACTAGGGTTCTAGGAAGACTAGTGATGGCTCTGATACCAAATGTAAGGCTCCTTAATCATCATGCATGATACATCATCCACTAGTCTAGAGCTAGAACACCTAGGCTTAAGGGGTAGAGTGGCTAACGGTCGCTGATGAACGCCATTTGAGCGAAGACCTCGTGCCTGCGTGATGCAGGCGTGGGGACGAATCGGTGCAGATCGGGGAGGCGTCGGAGTCCGGGTAGTCGCCGGCGAGGTCCTGCAGAGGCGGCGGCGACGGCCTTCCCGTTGCCTAACAGCGCGTAGGAGATCGGGTCCTTAGGGTTGTACGGGGTTTTGGCTCTCACGAGGAACGACCAGCGAGAGTCCAACGTGAGAGGCCGGAGCCCCCTTTTATCTTGCACTTTTGCAACGAGGGACCGTAACCAAGGTTGGTTAGGCACCCCCGATCAGGGCGCGTGATTGACGGGTGAACGTGGGTTTCCCCCACGTCTCCCTCTACCGGCCGTTTGGCCTAGATCAAAAAACCCAACATTCTCCCCCTTGATCGTAAGGCTAAACATCATAAGCCCTCTCTCAATAAAAGTTCACACCAAAGTAATGCTTCACAACAGTCAATTAAGTACCGCTGGACATCAGAACTTATAGTGCTCCCTTCTATATCGATCGGATAACATAATACTTCATGGGAGTTGGTTACTTTATATGGTCCTCTTATTCCAGGATCACAGGCTCTCCAATAAACCCATGCCGGCAACATAATCACAAAAAATATTGGGTGGTAAGCCTTTTGTGAGCGAATCCGCAAGCATAAATTTAGTTCCAATATGCTCAACCTTAATTGTTTGATCCTGGACTCTATCTTTCACAACATGGTACTTTATGTCAATGTGCTTGGCAGCTGCACTCGACTTGTTGTTACTCGAATAGAAAACTACGGGTTCATTATCGCAGTACAAAATGAGTGGTCTAGAAATGCAGTCTACCACTCTCAATCCCGGGATAAAGTTCTTAAGCCATATAGCCTGCCCGGTAACCTCATAACATGCCACAAATTCAGCTTGCATCGTTGAAGATGCCGTAAGGGTTTGTTTGGAGCTATTCCACGAGATAGCTCCTCCAGCGAGTGTGAAGATATAACCTGACGTGGATTCCTTAGTATCAACACATCCCGCAAAATCTGAATCTGAATAACCAATAACTTCAAGGTTATCACATTTTCTATATGTGAGCATGTGACCTTTAGTGCCTTGCATATAGCGCAGGACTTTCTTAACGGCTTTCCAGTGGTCCGGTCCTGGATTTGACTGATATCTGCCAAGCATCCCGGTAACAAAAGCTAAATCAGGGCGCGTACATACTTGAGCATACATAATACTTCCGACAGCAGAAGCTTGAGTTATAGCCTTCATCTGATCAGATTCATAGTCATTCTTTGGGCATTGAAATTTCCCAAACTTATCGCCCTTAACAATAGGAGCAGGCGAGGCAGAGCATTTATGCATATTGTATCTCTTTAGTACTCTGTCAATGTATGCCTTTTGTGATAAACTTAATGTTCCTTTGGACCTATCTCGGTGAATTTCAATACCAAGAACATAAGATGCTTCACCGAGATCCTTCATGTCAAAATTGGACGAGAGAAATCTTTTAGTTTCCCGCAGCATCCACATAAAGTATTAAGAAGGTGTAATTACTCCCCCTGAACTTAACATAAGTACAATTATCAACATCATTCTCCTTAAATCCAAATTTCCTTATGACTTCATCGAACTTAAGGTACCATTGCCTAGAAGCTTGCTTCAGGCCATATATGGATTTCTTTAGTTTGCATCCCAAATGTTCTTCACCTTCCACAACAAAACCTTCCGGTTATGTCATGTAAACGTCCTCATACAAGTCTTCATTCAGGAATGCAGTCTTAACGTCCATTTGGTGCAACTCTAAATCAAAATGTGCTGTGAGCGCCATTATGATTCTAAATGAATCTTTAGTTGAGACAGGAGAAAAGGTTTCATTATAGTCAATGCCTTCTTTTTGTGTAAACCCTTTCGCCACAAGTCTCATCTTAAACCTTTTGACATTCCCTTTGGAGTCACGTTTTGTTTTGTAGACACATTTGCAGCCTACTGTTTTGGCTCCATTAGGAATTTCCACTAAGTCCCATACACCATTAGCGCCCATAGACTTAATTTCATCTTTCCTTACTCTTCATAGCTTCCTTATAAGAGCTAGAATCATCCACTTTCCCAAGATCATCTTCATTCAAGTAAACCTCATAATCACTTGGGATAGCAGATCTCCTCACTCGTTCTGATCTCCTAACAGGTTCATTAGCAGGCTCATCAGGTTGTTCATTAACAGTCACAGAGGGCTGTGAAAGCTCATCATTAGGTATTGCACTGGTATTTTCAGAGCCCTCAACAGAAGGAGTAGCCACAGAATTAACTGGAGATGCAACAGGAGTTGCAACTACAGGATCAACTGTGGGCACAACCAGTTAGGGCACAGGAAAATCAGTCTGTCGGATTAGCGGTGAAGCAACATAAATCCGCTTCTCCTCAAGATCAATTTTCCTGGGCTCCAAGTCCCCACTGATGCCATCATTTTCCAAGAACACAGCGTGCCTTGTCTCTACAAATTTTGTGGTACGATCTGGACAATAGAATCGATACCCTTTAGACCTATCAGGGTAGCCAATAAAATGGCAACTCACAGTCTTGGGATCTAATTTCCCAATTTGCGGGTTAAATACTTTAGCTTCAGCTGCACAACCCCACACATGGAGGTAGTTCAAACTTGGTTTTCTCCTAGTCCATAATTCATAAGGGGTTTTAGGCACTGATTTACTGGGAACCCGATTGAGTATATGTGCAGCGGTCTTTAATACTTCCATCCATAACTTTACTGGCAAAGTGGAGTAACTCAACATACTTTGAACCATATCCATAAGTGTGCGGTTTCTTCTTTCCGCTACTCCATTTTGCTGGGGATCACCAGGCATTGAGTACTGGACGACTATACCATTTTCTTGTAGGAACCTGGCAAAAAGACCAGGAATCTGCCCATAAGTTGCATGTCGCCCATAATACTCTCCCCCACGATCCGAGTGCACTACTTTAATCTTTAGATTGTGCTGATTTTCAACTTCAGCCTTAAATATCTTAAATTTATCAAGTGCTTCGGATCTCTCTTTAATAGGATAGATATAGCCATAACGTGAGTAATCATCAGTGAACGTAATAAAAGAATCATAACCATCTACTGATGTCACAGGGAAAGAACCACATATGTCAGTATGAATTAATTCCAAAATCCCTGTGCTTCGAGTAGCACCCTTCTTTATTTGCTTTACATATTTGCCTTTGATACAATCAAGGCAATGATCATCCGAATCATTAAAGTCTAAAGGGTGGAGAATTTCATCTTTAATGAGACGTTCAATTCTCCCCCTCGAAATGTGGCCCAAACGACGGTGCCACAATTTCGACGAAGTCTCATCAATTCGCTTGCGCTTTTTATTCACATCACATACATTCATGGATATATGAGAATCTTGCAGGGACAACATATGGATGTTGTGGCTTCTGTGGAGTAGGCTTTCTCATTCTTTCCCTTTCCTTTATAGCCTCCTCTATTTCTAGAGGAACCAGCTTTATTTTAAGAGCCGACTTGATTCACAAAATCAGTAGCCCCCTCAGCCTTGAGCCTCTCTTCCTCTTGTGAGACATTAGCGATCAACTCGCTCATGGTCCACTTGTCCTTAATAGTGTTATAATTCACTTTGAAAACTTTAAAATTGCTTAGGATGAGACATCATAATGTAATGGACAACGAAACCATCAGAAATTGCCATGTCCATTGTCTTAAGTCCAGCAGCAATATTGATTATGGTCATAATGAGCTCATGGATATTTCCAGTACCATTGTACTTAGTGTTCATGAGCCTGTGCATCAGTGTGGTAGCATAAACTTTAGAGGACCCTTTAAAGTGATCCTCGATAGAGGACAAATAGTCCTTTACCCTTTCCTTTTCAGGGATTGCTCCCCTTATTGCCTCACTGATGGAGTTTTTCATCACAGCAAGTGAAACACGGTTAGACCGCTCCCACTTCTCAGCATTAGCTTTATATTCCTTCATTTTGTCATCATAATTGTCCTCCCCTTCAGTAGGAGCGACAGGCTCATCGAATCTGAACGCGTAGTCCAGATCCAAGAGCTGGAAAGTCGTCATAAGCGTAAACTTCCATTTCTGAAAGTTACTACCATTAAGTGGCTCAATTGCATTAACTTGAGCGAAAACAGAAGCAGCTGAAAATTTAAAATTTACATTAGAAAAGCGCTTAATTAATTTGCATGAAAGTTAATCTTACGTTGGTTTGATTAACAACATGCTCATAAGAAATTTTCGCATCACCGTTGGGTAGAAGCGAAAAATTTAACATAATTTATCGCATGCAATTACAATTAACGTTGGTCAAAAGTAATAGCATGGCGAAAAATAAACATAATTGATTACATGCAATTACAATTAACGTTGGTCAAAGAGTAATAGCATGTAAAACTAAATACAACCCTCCAGTTGAATTTCCCGTTGGTTCCATTCAATTAGGGGCAGAACATTACGCAGTGGAAAAAGGGCATAATAATTTTCATCAGCTTAGCAACATTATCCGTTAATTATTTCATGAGAGACATCAATTAATCATTAATTAAACATTAGGTATACTATAATACATGAAATATATACTGAAAATAACAATCCATCAGTCTAAAATATACATATACCATAAAACAATTTCATGTATATACTAAAAATACACATGAAATATACACTGAAAAAACATAAGAATGTGCGCTGCTTAGGCCTTTTTTTTCCGGCCCGTGAGCCAGCCATGCGGATCCACTAGCCCATCAATCAGCCAGCTCCACCGGCCCATCAAGCATTCGGCTCCACTGGCCCATCAAAACTTTCACCACCCAGGCCAAACACCCCGCCGGCCCAGCCCGCAGCCCTGCCTTTCATCACGGCCGTCGATCAGATCGAACGGCGCGGAGCGAATTGCGCCCGAACAAAATGCCGCCCCCCAACAAACCCTAACCCTAAAAGGCCATTTGGCCTGAATCATCCGAAAAGCACGGGCGACGACTCCCAGGGCGATGGCGGCGGCGCCCGCGCGGCTGCTGCGCACACGGCAGCGGCGGCGCCCGAGGTGGCGCGGCAGCGCCGGCCGGCCTGCTCCCGCGGAGTGGCGGCGCTTGGCGACTGCAGCGCACACGGCGCGCTCGCGCACAGAGGCGGCGGCGGCCCAGCGCTCGGCGGGCGCGGACTCGGGGCGGCCTGCGGACGCGCGACGGTGGCGGCGGGCGGCGCCCGAAAAGCAGCGGGGGCTGCGCCGCAGCGGCATGCCGGCGACGGCAGCACGGCGGCGGCGCCCGTAAGCCCTCCCCTTTTCATTTTTTTTTGGGTTCATTTGGGGATTCTAGGGTTCGGTATACATCAAAAATTTGGGGATTTCATAAGAGTTTTCATTAGGGTTTTGAATCCCCTCCTTCTAATTTCTAGCCGAACCAGGAACAACATTAGCATTAAGTGACAGCCATAATCCGAACCATAAACGAGCACTAGGGTTCTAGGAAGACTAGTGATGGCTCTGATACCAAATGTAAGGCTCCTTAATCATCATGCATGATACATCATCCACTAGTCTAGAGCTAGAACACCTAGGCTTAAGGGGTAGAGTGGCTTACGGTCGCTGATGAACGCCATTTGAGCGAAGACCTCGTGCCTGCGTGATGCAGGCGTGGGGACGAATCGGTGCAGATCGGGGAGGCGTCGGAGTCCGGGTAGTCGCCGGCGAGGTCCTGCAGAGGCGGCGGCGACGGCCTTCCCGTTGCCTAACAGCGCGTAGGAGATCGGGTCCTTAGGGTTGTACGGGGTTTTGGCTCTCACGAGGAACGACCAGCGAGAGTCCAACGTGAGAGGCCGGAGCCCCCTTTTATCTTGCACTTTTGCAACGAGGGACCGTAACCAAGGTTGGTTAGGCACCCCCGATCAGGGCGCGTGATTGACGGGTGAACGTGGGTTTCCCCCACGTCTCCCTCTACCGGCCGTTTGGCCTAGATCAAAAAACCCAACATTCTCCCCCTTGATCGTAAGGCTAAACATCATAAGCCCTCTCTCAATAAAAGTTCACACCAAAGTAATGCTTCACAACAGTCAATTAAGTACCGCTGGACATCAGAACTTATAGTGCTCCCTTCTATATCGATCGGATAACATAATACTTCATGGGAGTTGGTTACTTTATATGGTCCTCTTATTCCAGGATCACAGGCACTCCAATAAACCCATGCCGGCAACATAATCACGAAAAATATTGGGTGGTAAGCCTTTTGTGAGCGGATCCGCAAGCATAAATTTAGTTCCAATATGCTCAACCTTAATTGTTTGATCCTGGACTCTATCTTTCACAACATGGTACTTTATGTCAATGTGCTTGGCAGCTGCACTCGACTTGTTGTTACTCGAATAGAAAACTACGGGTTCATTATCGCAGTACAAAATGAGTGGTCTAGAAATGCAGTCTACCACTCTCAATCCCGGGATAAAGTTCTTAAGCCATATAGCCTGCCCGGTAACCTCATAACATGCCACAAATTCAGCTTGCATCGTTGAAGATGCCGTAAGGGTTTGTTTGGAGCTATTCCACGAGATAGCTCCTCCAGCGAGTGTGAAGATATAACCTGACGTGGATTCCTTAGTATCAACACATCCCGCAAAATCTGAATCTGAATAACCAATAACTTCAAGGTTATCACATTTTCTATATGTGAGCATGTGACCTTTAGTGCCTTGCATATAGCGCAGGACTTTCTTAACGGCTTTCCAGTGGTCCGGTCCTGGATTTGACTGATATCTGCCAAGCATCCCGGTAACAAAAGCTAAATCAGGGCGCGTACATACTTGAGCATACATAATACTTCCGACAGCAGAAGCTTGAGTTATAGCCTTCATCTGATCAGATTCATAGTCATTCTTTGGGCATTGAAATTTCCCAAACTTATCGCCCTTAACAATATGTGCAGGCGAGGCAGAGCATTTATGCATATTGTATCTCTTTAGTACTCTGTCAATGTATGCCTTTTGTGATAAACTTAATGTTCCTTTGGACCTATCTCGGTGAATTTCAATACCAAGAACATAAGATGCTTCACCGAGATCCTTCATGTCAAAATTGGACGAGAGAAATCTTTTAGTTTCCCGCAGCATCCACATAAAGTATTAAGAAGGTGTAATTACTCCCCCTGAACTTAACATAAGTACAATTATCAACATCATTCTCCTTAAATCCAAATTTCCTTATGACTTCATCGAACTTAAGGTACCATTGCCTAGAAGCTTGCTTCAGGCCATATATGGATTTCTTTAGTTTGCATCCCAAATGTTCTTCACCTTCCACAACAAAACCTTCCGGTTATGTCATGTAAACGTCCTCATACAAGTCTTCATTCAGGAATGCAGTCTTAACGTCCATTTGGTGCAACTCTAAATCAAAATGTGCTGTGAGCGCCATTATGATTCTAAATGAATCTTTAGTTGAGACAGGAGAAAAGGTTTCATTATAGTCAATACCTTCTTTTTGTGTAAACCCTTTCGCCACAAGTCTCATCTTAAACCTTTTGACATTCCCTTTGGAGTCACGTTTTGTTTTGTAGACCCATTTGCAGCCTACTGTTTTGGCTCCATTAGGAATTTCCACTAAGTCCCATACACCATTAGCGCCCATAGACTTAATTTCATCTTTCCTTACTCTTCATAGCTTCCTTATAAGAGCTAGAATCATCCACTTTCCCAAGATCATCTTCATTCAAGTAAACCTCATAATCACTTGGGATAGCAGATCTCCTCACTCGTTCTGATCTCCTGACAGGTTCATTAGCAGGCTCATCAGGTTGTTCATTAACAGTCACAGAGGGCTGTGAAAGCTCATCATTAGGTATTGCACTGGTATTTTCAGAGCCCTCAACAGAAGGAGTAGCCACAGAATTAACTGGAGATGCAACAGGAGTTGCAACTACAGGATCAACTGTGGGCACAACCAGTTAGGGCACAGGAAAATCAGTCTGTCGGATTAGCGGTGAAGCAACATAAATCCGCTTCTCCTCAAGATCAATTTTCCTGGGCTCCAAGTCCCCACTGATGCCATCATTTTCCAAGAACACAGCGTGCCTTGTCTCTACAAATTTTGTGGTACGATCTGGACAATAGAATCGATACCCTTTAGACCTATCAGGGTAGCCAATAAAATGGCAACTCACAGTCTTGGGATCTAATTTCCCAATTTGCGGGTTAAATACTTTAGCTTCAGCTGCACAACCCCACACATGGAGGTAGTTCAAACTTGGTTTTCTCCTAGTCCATAATTCATAAGGGGTTTTAGGCACTGATTTACTGGGAACCCGATTGAGTATATGTGCAGCGGTCTTTAATGCTTCCATCCATAACTTTACTGGCAAAGTGGAGTAACTCAACATACTTTGAACCATATCCATAAGTGTGCGGTTTCTTCTTTCCGCTACTCCATTTTGCTGGGGATCACCAGGCATTGAGTACTGGACGACTATACCATTTTCTTGTAGGAACCTGGCAAAAAGACCAGGAATCTGCCCATAAGTTGCATGTCGCCCATAATACTCTCCCCCACGATCCGAGCGCACTACTTTAATCTTTAGATTGTGCTGATTTTCAACTTCAGCCTTAAATATCTTAAATTTATCAAGTGCTTCGGATCTCTCTTTAATAGGATAGATATAGCCATAACGTGAGTAATCATCAGTGAACGTAATAAAAGAATCATAACCATCTACTGATGTCACAGGGAAAGAACCACATATGTCAGTATGAATTAATTCCAAAATCCCTGTGCTTCGAGTAGCACCCTTCTTTATTTGCTTTACATATTTGCCTTTGATACAATCAAGGCAATGATCATCCGAATCATTAAAGTCTAAAGGGTGGAGAATTTCATCTTTAATGAGACGTTCAATTCTCCCCCTCGAAATGTGGCCCAAACGACGGTGCCACAATTTCGACGAAGTCTCATCAATTCGCTTGCGCTTTTTATTCACATCACATACATTCATGGATATATGAGAATCTTGCAGGGACAACATATGGATGTTGTGGCTTCTGTGGAGTAGGCTTTCTCATTCTTTCCCTTTCCTTTATAGCCTCCTCTATTTCTAGAGGAACCAGCTTTATTTTAAGAGCCGACTTGATTCACAAAATCAGTAGCCCCCTCAGCCTTGAGCCTCTCTTCCTCTTGTGAGACATTAGCGATCAACTCGCTCATGGTCCACTTGTCCTTAATAGTGTTATAATTCACTTTGAAAACTTTAAAATTGCTTAGGATGAGACATCATAATGTAATGGACAACGAAACCATCAGAAATTGCCATGTCCATTGTCTTAAGTCCAGCAGCAATATTGATTATGGTCATAATGAGCTCATGGATATTTCCAGTACCATTGTACTTAGTGTTCATGAGCCTGTGCATCAGTGTGGTAGCATAAACTTTAGAGGACCCTTTAAAGTGATCCTCGATAGAGGACAAATAGTCCTTTACCCTTTCCTTTTCAGGGATTGCTCCCCTTATTGCCTCACTGATTGAGTTTTTCATCACAGCAAGTGAAACACGGTTAGACCGCTCCCACTTCTCAGCATTAGCTTTATATTCCTTCATTTTGTCATCATAATTGTCCTCCCCTTCAGTAGGAGCGACAGGCTCATCGAATCTGAACGCGTAGTCCAGATCCAAGAGCTGGAAAGTCGTCATAAGCGTAAACTTCCATTTCTGAAAGTTACTACCATTAAGTGGCTCAATTGCATTAACTTGAGCGAAAACAGAAGCAGCTGAAAATTTAAAATTTACATTAGGAAAGCGCTTAATTAATTTGCATGAAAGTTAATCTTACGTTGGTTTGATTAACAACATGCTCATAAGAAATTTTCGCATCACCGTTGGGCAGAAGCGAAAAATTTAACATAATTTATCGCATGCAATTACAATTAACGTTGGTCAAAAGTAATAGCATGGCGAAAAATAAACATAATTGATTACATGCAATTACAATTAACGTTGGTCAAAGAGTAATAGCATGTAAAACTAAATACAGCCCTCCAGTTGAATTTCCCGTTGGTTCCATTCAATTAGGGGCAGAACATTACGCAGCGGAAAAAGGGCATAATAATTTTCATCAGCTTAGCAACATTATCCGTTAATTATTTCATGAGAGACATCAATTAATCATTAATTAAACATTAGGTATACTATAATACATGAAATATATACTGAAAATAACAATCCATCAGTCTAAAATATACATATACCATAAAACAATTTCATGTATATACTAAAAATACACATGAAATATACACTGAAAAAACATAAGAATGTGCGCTGCTTAGGCCTTTTTTTTCCGGCCCGTGAGCCAGCCATGCGGATCCACTAGCCCATCAATCAGCCAGCTCCACCGGCCCATCAAGCATTCGGCTCCACTGGCCCATCAAAACTTTCACCACCCAGGCCAAACACCCCGCCGGCCCAGCCCGCAGCCCTGCCTTTCATCACGGCCGTCGATCAGATCGAACGGCGCGGAGCGAATTGCGCCCGAACAAAATGCTGCCCCCCAACAAACCCTAACCCTAAAAGGCCATTTGGCCTGAATCATCCGAAAAGCACGGGGGCGACTCCCAGGGCGATGGCGGCGGCGCCCGCGCGGCTGCTGCGCACACGGCAGCGGCGGCGCCCGAGGTGGCGCGGCAGCGCCGGCCGGCCTGCTCCCGCGGAGCGGCGGCGCTTGGCGACTGCAGCGCACGCGGCGCGCTCGCGCACAGAGGCGGCGGCGGCCCAGCGCTCGGCGGGCGCGGACTCGGGGCGGCCTGCGGATGCGCGACGGTGGCGGCGGGCGGCGCCCGAAAAGCAGCGGGGGCTGCGCCGCAGCGGCATGCCGGCGACGGCAGCACGGCGGCGGCGCCCGTAAGCCCTCCCCTTTTCATTTTTTTTGGGTTCATTTGGGGATTCTAGGGTTCGGTATACATCAAAAATTTGGGGATTTCATAAGAGTTTTCATTAGGGTTTTGAATCCCCTCCTTCTAATTTCTAGCCGAACCAGGAACAACATTAGCATTAAGTGACAGCCATAATCCGAACCATAAACGAGCACTAGGGTTCTAGGAAGACTAGTGATGGCTCTGATACCAAATGTAAGGCTCCTTAATCATCATGCATGATACATCATCCACTAGTCTAGAGCTAGAACACCTAGGCTTAAGGGGTAGAGTGGCTTACGGTCGCCGATGAACGCCATTTGAGCGAAGACCTCGTGCCTGCGTGATGCAGGCGTGGGGACGAATCGGTGCAGATCGGGGAGGCGTCGGAGTCCGGGTAGTCGCCGGCGAGGTCCTGCAGAGGCGGCGGCGACGGCCTTCCCGTTGCCTAACAGCGCGTAGGAGATCGGGTCCTTAGGGTTGTACGGGGTTTTGGCTCTCACGAGGAACGACCAGCGAGAGTCCAACGTGAGAGGCCGGAGCCCCCTTTTATCTTGCACTGTTGCAACGGGGGACCGTAACCAAGGTTGGTTAGGCACCCCCGATCAGGGCGCGTGATTGACGGGTGAACGTGGGTTTCCCCCACGTCTCCCTCTACCGGCCGTTTGGCCTAGATCAAAAAACCCAACAGCAGCAACGTATTCTACTTCACAGGAGGACAACGCTATCACTCTTTGCTTGAGAGATTGCCAAGTGATCAGATTGTCTCCGAGAAAGAACAGAACACCCGTTGTGCTCTTCCGTGTATCAATATCGACGGCATGATCACTGTCACTGAAACCTTCCAACCGGCGTTCTTCTGCACCTCTGACGTACCTGCAGCCAAGATGAATTGTTCCTACCAGGTAGTGGAGGATTCGTTTTACAGCATTCATGTGTTCTTCGGTCGGATGCTCCATGTACCGACTGACGAACCCGACAGCAAAGGCTAAATCAGGTCTAGTGTGGACAAGATACCTGAGACTTCCAACAATCCTTCGATATTCAGTGGCGTCGATCGGCGGTGCTTCACTGTCTCGGCTCAGCTTCAAACGTTCCTCCATGGGCGTGTGGCATGGATTGCAATCACGCATCTATAATTAAAGGGGGTTAGAAGTGGAAGATTGAACGGCATTGTTGTGAATGTTAGTTTATACTTGATAGGTTGTTTCTTCTACGGTTTATTTACATCTATGGATTAAACTTCATTAGTGAGATATTTTTCAATATCCTACAATCTACACATGCTTGCATATGAATTTTAGTTGTTGTTTCTATTTTTTATGTGAATAGTAGTTGTTTGCATACAAATTGCAGTTGTGATTTCACTCATGTTTGAATCCGCCCTAGCTATATTTTTTTCCTGGGTCCACCACTGGTGGCGTCGTGGCTCGAGCAGCACTAAGGCGGGCTGGCGATGACGCACGGCGGCTGAGTGCAGGGAAGAAATGGGGCAACGGCAATGGAGGGAAGAAAGGACAAAAAGGAGATGCATATGAGTATCAGCAAGGAGGGAGGAGCTCATCATAGCAGCTGGTGAAGGCAGGGAAGAGCCATGGAGGCCTAGTGATGGCGACCCATGGCAGTGAGGCGAGTTTGTTGTGGCAGTGGCCACTAGGAACAGGGCTCAAATTACGAAGTGGGTAAGTAAGAGGGTAAGGTTAGATGCTCCAGGTGAGAGAAATAGAATTGGAGCTCACCAGTTGAGAAATGGTGACTACGGCAGCGGCTTCCGGCTGAGAACAAGGGAGACAACAATGCGTAGTGCTCCTATGGATGAAGAACAAAATCAATAAAGGGGGATGAAGACTCTATTTGGGAACACAATGTGACACAAGAAAAAATGGAATGAGCTCACCAGTTTGGTAAGAACAGTAGGCAGAGGTGGTGATTGGCTTTGGGGAAGACGATAATGGTATGACCGTTTTGGGTGGCATCTAGGCAACCTCGGTGGACATGGTGGTGACGGCTGAAACTTATCTGAGCAGCTAGCACAGCTCAGCGAAGACGACAACCAAAAGAGAGGAGCTCAATCCTTGGCCCCAGCAAGCGGGGAAGGAGAGGGAAATAGAAAGATGGAGAGGTGAGATGGAGAACGAGATGAGGTGCTCGGCTTGGCTTAAGTAGATGGAGGCAAGACGCGAGAAATCAGTGATGACTCAGTAGAGAGATAGGCGAGCAATGTGAGTGATTGCATGCGGGTGACGAGGGTGCAGTGTAGAGCATGGACGAGGCGATGTGAGTTGGTGCACAAGCGAGCGGGTTGTTGGGGTGGTGGTTAGGCAAGGATGGCGATGACGTTCAGCTCGGCATGGCTACAGTGGCTCGGGCGTGTAGTCATGATGATGCCTTCAGTGGTGTTTGCACAGGCTCGAGAGAGAGGAGGGCGAAAGGGGAAGCAGGCTGGGGGCACTGGTGGCCTGGGCCCGGAGA
The DNA here is from genome assembly GCA_017311315.1 of Dendrocalamus latiflorus. Classification (NCBI taxonomy): domain Eukaryota; kingdom Viridiplantae; phylum Streptophyta; class Magnoliopsida; order Poales; family Poaceae; genus Dendrocalamus; species Dendrocalamus latiflorus. The sequence goes on along the minus strand of CM029643.1, from coordinate 26,424,267 downwards.
AAAAAGGCAAAGAAGAATGCAGTTGTGGCCAAATTTTGGGTTTTCGACATTTTTTCTTTTTTATTTTGGACAGAGAATTTACCTTTGATATTTTGGTTAAAAAATGAAAATAAAATAGTTTTAAACTTGGGTGAGTGATTTGTGGAGACCGGTATAGTTAGCATGAGATTGTGGTTTGTGATAGTCTCGCCCAAGGTCATTAAGGACCAAATTTTAGTGCCATTGATCCAAGCATTTCAGTACAACCAAATGTTCTGGCGTGGACCAAACTTGGCGGAAGAATCTATCAAGTCCCAACTTTAAACCGTAGGCTATAGTTGGTAGGTTTACTTGTTAGTCATGCGAGCTTGGTAATGGATCTTCATGCTCAAAGTGGCTCTTGCATAGTGATTGCAAGGCTTACCTACATAATGTTTGAGCTCTCTTGATGATGGTAAAGGCCATCCATGTCTTGAAGTGGTAGCTCAATGGGCGGTTTTTGCTAGGGCAAGATATTGTAAAGGCCTCATTATGGTCACTCAATCGCAAACTGTCTTATGGCGGGTCATGGCAAACAATGGTGAGTTGACTATATCATGTAGGTAAAGATGTACATCCTCTACAGAGTGAGATCTCAATCTATTCGAATAGATGTGTCCTTGGTTATGGATATCGCTTGGTAATACCACAGTTGTTTAGATTTTCTTGATTTAAAATGAATTTTGGAAAAGTTTTGGATAGTGGAAAACTAAGTTGGAAAATCTTTGATGAAGGACCGTCAAATGTTGGTGTTATGGCAAAGGATTGCCATTGGATAAAGGTACCTCTATGTTGTATTACTTTTTTTTTTAGAAATGTCAAATGTTTTTACAAATTATTGTGTCTATTGCAATTGAAAGCTCATTTTGTGGAAAACAAACCTAGTAGGATATCCATTCCCTTAACAAAGCTTGCATATATAATAACTTTGCTTAAAGTGTTGTGGAGTACATTCTGTGTCACCGTTGCTTGTTGAACACCTATGAGAGAAAGAGCATGAAGACTCCTCAGTGGGCTATTTCTGTGCCGCAGGGTTTGTTGATGAAGATGCTAATGTCTATGGCGTTAGCCCAGTCGGTTGTCTGTGGGATTAATGCGGCATACCACATGGGCTCTTTTGTTTATCTTATCATTTGTCTTCTGCTACAAGAACCAGGGCCGGGCCCATGGGCGTGCAGCCCGTGCAACCGTACAGGGCCCCCAAATTTCCAGGGCCTCAAAAAATCAGCCCAACAGGAGAAGGCCCATGTATTCGTGTGAGGCCAGAGCGCCAGAGCCTAGCTCGAGTCCGCGCGCGCTGTTAGCCGTATACGTGCATGGGACTGCACATGTATACGTACATATGCACGGCACTGTAGCTGTATACGGCGTCGTCCGTGGGATATGCATGGCAACGAACTCCAACAACGGATTCACGTCTTCCTTCATACGGCAACAACCAGAACTAGGATTCGAATAGGATTCTCTCTCAAAGTCTCAATCTCTTATTTTGTTTCCTTCCGGTTGTAACATAACTCTATATTTGCCTGTATGGCCAATCAGCCAATGGAAGAGAAGAATTATTGCGTGAGTTATTTCCGCTCTCATGACTCATGGTATCCGCGCGGTGACTTCGCGTGCGTGGCGGTGGCGCTTCGTATTCTCGGCTCCGAGCCCCGAGGCCCCCACCGGCCCACGGCGTTTCGTATTCTCTTGTATTCGTGACTTCGTCAGATCGTGTTTGTCACTTCGTGTCGTCTCCGCCGAGGGCCAGCCGGCCGGCTCGTCCAATCCATTATCCATTCGTGATTCGTCGTCGTCCAGTTCCAGTACTCCAGTGCAGGTATTCGTTTTTTTTCAATTCTAATTGTATTGTATTAATTAAATCCTTCGTATGAAAGTCTAGAACTCTTTGTATAATTGTAATTTTGTTCTTTTCATCTTTTGAAGCCATGTCTTCTACAAATCGATTTAGAAAATATGAATCCGGTTCCCAAAAACGTAAGAAGAAACAAAGAATTGAGGAGTTAACTCAATGTCAGAAAGGAGCAATGGATAGATTTATTATAAAAGAATCACAAGTGTCTTCCGGTAATCAGGCACTTGATCAAGCTCCTGCACTTGATAGTAATATTGAAAATGATCCTAGAGATGGTCAGACAGGGACAGAAAATAATATTGAAGTTCAGGAAGTTCTTATTAATAACACAAATGTTGAAACTGATAATGATGGTGATAACAGTGAGAATGTTGGTAATTCTTTTCAACCTGATATATTTGATCCAAGATATTGGGATTCACTTAATCCTAAACAGATCGACATTTTAGCACAAAAGGGCCCTACAAGAGACTTATCAATTCAGAAAGGTCCCAAGGATAGATATTCTAGAAGGTTTTCTGCACTATTCTATACTAGAATTCTATCAAATGGAGAGCATTGCGATAGAGATTGGCTTGTCTATTCTAAGGAACTCGATAGAGTATTTTGCTTCAGTTGTAAATTATTTACAAAAGGGCATAGAAAGGGTCAATTGGCAAATGAGGGGTATAATGATTGGATACATCTTGGTAGTAGGCTTAAAGAGCATGAGACAAGTGCAGATCATGTTTTGAATATGACCACTTGGTATGAGTTGCGTAGTAGGTTGCAAAAGGATCAAGCTATTGACAAAACTGCTCAGCGACTACTTGAGAAAGAAAAGGACCATTGGAGAAAAGTTTTATTCAGAATTGTTTGCATTGTTAAATTTCTTGCCAAGCATAATCTAGCATTTCGTGGTACTAACAGCAAACTGTATGAAGATAGCAATGGGAATTTCTTAGGTTTGATAGAGATGTTGGCAGAATTTGACCCAGTTATCCAAGAGCATGTTCGTTGTATTACAAGTGAAGAAACTCTACTTCATTATCTTGATCCAAAGATTCAGAATGAGTTGATACACTTGCTTGCTTCTGCTATTAAGTCTGAAATTGTAAGGAACATAAAGAGAGCAAAGTATTTCTCTGTCATACTTGATTGTACCCCTGATGCAAGCCACCAAGAACAAATGTCTTTAACTATAAGATATGTGGATTCATCTTTAGATAATATTTCCATAGAAGAATCCTTTCTAGGATTTTTAGATGTAAATGATACGACCGGACAAGGACTTTTTGATGTGCTAGAGAATGAACTAAAGTGTCTTGATCTTGATATAGATGATGTGAGAGGACAAGGTTATGATAATGGGTCAAATATGAAAGGAAAACATCAAGGGGTGCAAAAGAGACTTTTGGATGTAAATCCTAGAGCTTTCTATTCTGCTTGTGGTTGCCATAGCCTTAATTTAACACTTTGTGATATGGCCAAGACTTGTGGTAAAGCTAAAGACTTCTTTGGAATCATCCAACGCATCTATACAACTTTTGCTAATTCCACTAAGAAATGGCAGATTCTGAAAGATAACATAACGGGATTGACTCTCAAGTCAGTGTCAGCTACACGATGGGAGAGTCGTGTTGAAAGTGTTAAAGCTATCAGATTTCAATGCGCTGACATTCGTGAGGCTCTACTTCAGGTATTTGACATTGACATATTAATAACGATACATTTCCTCTGGTTGTCCTCAAAATTTAACTTATATTTTCTTTCTTTTAATTTCAGGTATCTGATATTGATAATGATGTAAAAACAAGCAGTGAGGCTAAAGGTTTGGCAAATAATGAACTTGGAGAATATGAATTTATAGTGGCAATAGTCATTTGGTATGAGGTACTATATGCTGTTAATTTAGTAAGCAAACACTTGCAAGCAAAGGATATGATTATTGATGTTGCTATTGAGAAAGTGCAAGGGCTAATTTCTTTCTTCAAAGGGTATAGAGAAACTGGTTTCTTATAAGCATTGGAGGCAGCCAAAGGAATCGCACTTGAGCTGGATATCAGCACAACATTTCGTAAAAAGCGAGAAAGTAAAAGAAAGAGACAATTTGATGAGAACCCAGATGACACAAATGTTGTCACACAGTCTGCAGAGGAATCATTTAGAATCAACTATTTTATACCTATTGTTGATTAAGCTATTTCCTTGCTTACAAGGAGATTTGAACAATATCAGGATTACCAAAAGAATTTTGGTTTCTTATTTACTTTGACTCATTGCAGTCATTGGATACTAAGAGCTTGAAATCTTCTTGTGACAATCTTGAAGCAGCCCTTAAAAGAGATGGAAAATCTGATATTGATGCCAATGAACTATATACAGAGTTGAGGTTTCTTCAAGATTTCATTCCAAAAGAAAATATGGGTCCTCTTGAAATTCTTAAGTTTCTAAAGCGGCATGATTGTTTTCCCAATGCAGCTATTGCATATAGAATTTTATTGACCATTCATGTGACTGTTGCATCAGCGGAGCGAAGCTTTTCTAAGTTGAAGCTATTGAAGTCATACTTGCGTTCTACAATGACACAAGAAAGACTTAATAGTTTGGCTACGATAGCACTTGAGAGTGGATTGCTGGAGAAGATTAATTATGAGCATATTATTGAAGATTTTATTTCAAAGAACACTAAGAGAATGATGTTATTCAAGTAAAGATTATGCCAACTAAGAGTTCAAAAGGTACTATTCTTGATATATCGCATTTGCTCTGCGATACATACATTATTTTGGCTATATTTGGTACTTTGGTTTAGGTCTCACTTAGACCTTTATACAGGGTCTCTAAATTTCACGGCATGGCCCTGCTGGCCGTGGAGGTATGCCGCCGGCTGGAGGCGGAGTTCGAGCGCCAGGCGAACGTGTCGGTCTCTCAGGCGTTGGACGGCAGCAAGGACCTGAAGGGATTGCCGCCATACATTTGGAGGATCTGCAGACTTGCCCTACTTATTTAAATGCTTACCATTAGATTACTAATATGTTTACTTTCATTGTATTGTGGGTAACATATTTTAGTTCCAAAGTCTAGCCGCTCGTGTGACCTTTCCCTGCTTCTTTAAAAGCTTACCATTAGATTATTGATATGTTTACTTTCATTGTGGGTAACATACTTAGTACCAAAGTCTTGCCGTTCTAGATCTACGAACTTTTCCTACTTATTCAAAAGCTTAGCCTATTAGTTTGGGCTGCAGCTTTCAGCTGAAATTTTTAGATTTAGAGAGAATACAAAAAAATACTCACATAGAATTTTAGCCGATCTAAATAAAATCGTTATAGTATCTATTATAATTAATTTATAAATTTTATTTTTAAAAAAATTATTTAAAAACCAGCTACAGTAAAAAAATCCAAAATAGCGAAGCTCTGTGATGTCCAAGTTCAAAGGAAAAGTTGAAAGTATGACCGTGCTTTTATTGGTACTAGCAGCATAGGCGCGGCGACACGCCGCGCCAGCCACCGTGTGCACCGAAGTAAAAGAGGCGATAATTTGTGAGGAGTTTTTTTAAAAAAAATCGAGGGCACATGCGTATTTTCGGAAAAGTTAAAGGGTTTTTTCGTAAAAATTGAGGACCCGTATGTAATGAAATGAGGACCCGTACGCAATTTAGAAAACCGCGGGGCGCCATCCTGCAAATTGGAGGGGGGTTTTCAGAAAAATCCGCTGCAGAAAACCGCTAGGGACCTTTTCGCGAGAAAAAAGGACCTCTTTGCGAGAAAAATGGACCTGTACGTAATTTCCAGAAAACTGGAGGGATTTCCCTCCCCTGGCCGTACCGAAATCCCGCGCCACGCGCCGGCCGGGGCGCGGGCGCGGGCGACGTGGCGGGGGCGCCTGGCCGGGAAACCCCCTGCTATAAGAAGGGGTATTATGTACTCATAGTGGTATCGATTTCTGTTCCTTTACTTAAGAAACAGGCTATCCTGTGTTTGTCCCTCGGCGGGAGCAGCATGCACGCCTATCGAATACTTGGTCGCGCACGTTGTCTTATCTGCTCCAAATCGGCTGTGGCCACTCGGCTGGTTCAAATCGATTGACGCGCCCAAAGTCTTCTCCACCGTTAGCATGCTATCTGTTTATATTGCGCATCTCACCTAGGAATCTCTTCCAGCTAGCGCCGCATCTTTTGCACCCAAGGCCATGTGTGGCACGCACCTGCCGTGTGGCCTGAGCACTGACAGTCGTCCTTGTTACTCATCAGATTAGCTCCTCGTCTTCTGGTCTTCTTTCATGGAGTAACTGGCCCTGATCAACATGACTGAAAAGCCTGTGGCTTATGGCTGAAAACACTGTAGCTGGCTGAAAAAAGCACTGTATCTGACAGAGGCTTATTTAGCATAATTAAATTTAAAAAAATTTAAAAATATAAAAAATATGTTAGCCCATTACGTATAATACAAACAAATACGGGAAAAAAAAGAACCGGCAAAAAAGCTCAACAAAAAGCCAAAATTTCAGAAAAAGACGAAACTTGTGAATAGTGCCAAATAAGCCTCCAGCACTGTTCATCAGCCCTTTTGATCGGTGCCACTGATGGATGTGATTCAATTGTAGACGAAGCCTTCTTTCTTGATTCAGGTTGTAGGTGTGAAACTAAACACAAGTGAAAAGATGAACATCAATTATCTTATAAACCATTATTTACAAGAGTAAAAATGACATAGGGATTTATACAAGTTCAAGGATCTGAGAGGACCATCCTACTCATGTCGGTCAGCCAATAGGGTTACCTCTAGAGAGGGAGTCTCCGAGAGTTCACTAGTTTGAATGTATTTGTTGTGGTTACAGACCAAACAGAGAGAGAGTGTGGTAGTGGAGAGTTGAGTAAAATGAATGGCTTGGAGCCTTCCTCCCGTGGCCTATGCCACATATATATTCATATGGTGAGTGTTTGTACAGTTATACCCTTACACATGAGTATTCCCCTCAGGGGCTCTTATGTCATTTTACATGTCCTGTTTCGGACCTAACAGGCCTACTGGGCTTAGGTGGGGGCCACCCCTACAACAGGAGCCTCTCATGGTGAAGGGCTTCACGGGCCGAAGCCATGCCGCTGGGTCCTTTGGCCCCCTCCGTCCCATCGGCCTGTGATGCTTTGATGACTTGGATAGTTCGCACATCCACCTGTGCTTGTGCGAGGGCTGTCTTCGGGTCCCGAAGCTCGCGCGGCCTCGAGGTCGCAGGCGCCGGGAAGTCTGAAGGTTTCGACGGGGCCGAGGTCGTGCTTGTGCGAGGACCGTCGCCCGCACCCAGGGCGGGCGCGGCTTCGAGGCCGAAGACACTGAGTAGGCCGAGGGCTTCGACCGGGCCGGGGTTCGGGCATGCCCTACCTCGCGCTCCAGATATTTATGGGCGAAGCCGACTTGGTCGGCTGCCCTTGGCGGCCGAGACTCGGGAAATGCGTCGCGTGATGTGGCGCCAGCGCGGGAAGATGGTTGCTTGGTCCGGGAGTGCGCTTTAATGACAGCTGGAATCGCACCGGCCTTTGTCAGGGGTAGGCTGGCACGGCTGCCCCGCCTGCCCCGCACTGGATGTGGGCACGTGGCCGGCTGTAATTGGAGCGTCGTGGGGTGCCAGCGTTCCCACGACCACGGCCGTTCGCCTCTTCCCCAGGAAAAGTGGCCACGCGGCGGAAGTGTATGGGTGCCTTGGGCGCTAAGTGGCCACCTACCGCCGCCTGCCGCGGTTTCCAGCGGTTGCACTACCCGATCGTGGGTAGCTGAACCGCTGTCATTCTGTCGCTCGATCTTCTGCCTGTAGGGGAGACGAGAGGCTTTATAATCCGCCCCTATGGGCATGCAGTCGTTCCCCTTGGCTGCTTGATTGCTTGTGCGTTCCTTGCTATTCCTCTTGCCCCTGCTGCTAACCTTGCCTTCGCGCCTGCCCGCCGCCGTGAGAGAGATGGCTGCGCGCGACGACCTCCCAGTTAGCACGGGTGCCGCCCTTGACGACCCTGCGCGTCGCCTTAGCGAGAGCGCCTCGTCTAGCCAGCGCTGCCTGACGCCACCACCAGCGGAGTACCACCTGGTTCCGCGCGACAGGAAGCAAACTCCCCAGCACTGGGATGCCGTGAAAAGGTTCAAAGGTCGCTGCTCCCGTGTGCTGGGGCGGAGCCGCGTCACGGAGGAGACCCTCCGAACCCTTCTGCAGGAGAAGAAGCTGGCGGAGCGTGCCGGGGCCCGCCTACCCGGTCGTGACGAAGCGGAGCTGAACTCGGGGGAGTCGGAAGCAATCGTCTTCGTGGCATTCTTCGACGCCGGGCTGCGGATCCCCGCGACACACCTTGTTCGTGAAGTGCTGCGAGCGTATGGGCCGGAGTGCTCGCACCTGTTTCCCGCGTTGGCTATGCGGGAAAAGTGGGAGACCGGCTGGACACGTCGGTGGTTCTACTACACCGTGACGAGCACGAGCGGCCTCCGGAGCCGTGGAGAGCCGATATCATTCGACCGCTGTCCGAATGTGACACCTCGTCCTGGTGACGAGCAGCAGGCGCAGAGACTTGCTGGGGTCGCACTCCAGTTCAACATGCGTGACCTCACGGAGGAGTTCACCATGTACGGGATATCCCCGCTTGCTTGCAACTGGAAATATGAGCGGCGAGGGCCCAATCGGAAGGACGACATCCACCCGGGGGTGTCTTCGCTTCATATGCCCTCCGCGCCCTGTAAGTGTCCCTGCGATATGCCAAGTACCACGTGGGTGGTTGCAAACCCCTAGGTATGACCCTCCGCTTGTGCCTGCAGTACGCCGGTTAGAAGATGCGGAATGCGCCGTAGCTGCGATACTTGGGCCGTACACGGCGGAGGAGCACAAGGCCCGCGAGTCCGCGACTTTCTTGGCGAAGCAGGGGCGGATTAATCGGGTGTGCGAGGCCTTGGAAATCCCCATGCCGGAGCGCCCAGTGCCTGCGGGATCACCGAGCGGTGCGACGGTGGCAGCGTCATCTTCTCGAAGCGGGGTCCAGTCGGTGGTTATTGCCCTTAGTTCGCCGGTCGTGCCGCCGGTCGAGGACGCGAGGATGGGGGGCGAGACGGGCGCTGGGCTCAGACCGACCAGTTCGGGGGGGCGCGTAACTCCCGACGAGGCCGTGTATGGTGGCCAAGCGACAAGCATGTGCCCCGCCGTTCTCGAAGATGATGCCTCGTCGCCTCCCGCGGCAGCCGCCCCGCTGTCGCTAACGACGGCTTCCGCGGCTGCCGAGGTAGCCACGGAGGCTTCACCTATGACTCCGAAGGCAAAACGGCCTCAGGTGCAATCGCCGGCATCTTCCCGGGGCCGATTCAGTGTGGCGGGTCCGGTGACTGCGGCCCTGACGGCTAGCGGGGATGCTCCTGAAGCCGGGAGGGTTGTCGCGCCTCAGGCCAGCGGGGCGCTCCTAACCCAGGTGGAGGTCGCGGCAGAGGTGACCGGAGGTAGGCGTAGTTCGTTTTCGTCGCGCGACTTCGCGAAACTCTCCCCGATTTGCTCGCTTATTCCGTTGACACCAGGCGAGACAGGGTCTCCCAAACGAGGGCAAGAATCGAGCAATGGGGGGCCCCGCGATGTCGCCGGCCTGACTGAGCCGGGGCCTGTGTGCGCCCCAACTGCTCCAAAAGGCACTAGGGCGGGGGCTCTAGGGTCTGACGTCTCCGACTTCGTACCTCGGTGGGAGGCGCTTCACGCCTGGAACGAGGTGGCAGAGTATGCTGGCGCCCGCCTAGATCGACAGGCGTTGCATTCCTGCGGGGGCGACCTCTTGGCGCTCGCGTTGGGGGCCTCCGAGATGAGGGTAATGGTCTCCGTTCTCGCTGCATACCCCTTGCCTATCTGATAGGTAACCCTTGCTATACGTCGTGTAGACGCTTGCCATTGGCAAAGCCCTTGAAGAGGCTCGCGCTCGCGAGCGGAGGGTACTGGAGGACCAGCTGCGCGCGGCGGACGACGCCAACGCCACCAAGGACGAGGTCATTCGAGTGCTGATGGCGGAGCGGGACGAGGCTGTTGCCGACGCACAGTTGGTGGGTAGGAACGCGAAGAACGCGGCAGTAGCCGCACACCTTGCGATGGAGGAGGCCCAGCGCACCGCGATGGAGGAGCGGTCCGCCCTTCTTCAGCAAATCTCCACGCTGGAGGCGGAGATGGAACAGCTTGTCGCCTCTGTTGCGGAGAAAACGCTATCTTGGGATAACGCGTGCTCTTCTGTGTGGAATGCGATGGAGTCCTTGGAGCGGGTGCTCCGGGGGCTTTGTGTGCACGTGGAGGACGCCACCCATGGCCGCCAAGACCTGATGGAGACGCTGGAGCGAATCGAAGAGGGCTCGAGCGTTGCCCTGCCTAGCGCCAAGGCTTTCGGCACGCACTGCGGCTATATGAGTGCTGGGCTTGCCCTCGCCCTGCTGCGCGCTGGTGGGTGCGAGCATGTCGATGGGCTGGCGAACCCTCAGCTCGACTTGCCTACCGAGCCCGGGGTGATATCTGATGCCGTTCGTGCCACCGAGCCCTCGACCCGAAACTTTCATGACCGGATTTGGAATTATGTCGGGGAGGGGGCCGCCGCGGTTGCCTTGCGGCGGACGCTGCGGAACGAGGGGGACGTGCTTCGCTGGCTCGAAGAGGTCCCTCGGCGCGGCGCAGGCGACGCGGGCGCTCGTCGCGGCAAAGACGGCGCGGACTCATAGGAATAGTCAGGTGTTGGCGCATTCCATGCCACGCGTGTGTCTGCTTCTAGAATGTAACTGTCTTGTTGGGGCCAAACAACGATCTTCCCATGCACATGTTGTTATGTAATATGCTGCGAGCTGGTGGGTCGTGCAAGGCGCGGGTATCGTGTCGCCCCCCGTTCTGGTATGAGCAAACGGGCTTGCAAACATTGTGCATCTCGGGCCCCAGACTAGCCGAGGTAGACGCGCGAGCACTCCGTCCCCTACCCTTCGAAGTGGTGGCAGCGGAGCTGGCGCCTAGTCGAAGTAGACGCACGAGCGCTCCGTCCCCTACCCCTCAAAGTGGTGGCAGCGGAGCTGGCGCCTATGCGAAGTAGACGCGCGAGCGCTCCATCCCCTACCCTAGGCGAAGTATGCATGGGGACCTCGACCGCGCCCCTTGTTTTGTATGTTCCAAGGGGTGCGCGCGAGGGGCGCGCCTGCGCGTGCTTGGGAATATCCGAGCCGCGGTTGCACGCTGTAAAGCGTGCGGAGATAGCGCCCGCGTTGGTAGAGGGTGCGTGGGATCGACATCCACGTCTTCTTTATACTCCGGAGGAGTGCGTGGGATATACATCCATGTCTTATTTATACTCCGAAGAGTACGCACTGGGGCAACGCCCATGCGTGCGCGGGGTTCGCGTCTTGTTTATACTCCGTAGAGTGCACAGGGAAAGCATCCGCGTCTTCTTTATACTCCGGAGGAGTGCGTGGGATATACATCCACGTCTTATTTATACTCCGAAGAGTACGCACTGGGGCAACGCCCATGCGTGCGCGGGGTTCGTGTCTTGTTTATACTCCGTAGAGTGCGCAGGGAAAGCATCCGCGTCTTCTTTATACTCCGGAGGAGTGCGTGGGATATACATCCACGTCTTATTTAGAGTCCGTAGACTGCGCGCGGAGGCGTACCTCCGCGCGTTGCGGACGGTGAAATTGCGTGCGGAGGCGGACCTCGACGCTACGTCTTATTTATACTCCGTGGAGTGCGTGCGGAGGCGGACCTCACGCTACGTCTTATTTAGAGTCCGTAGAATGCGCGCGGAGGCGAACCTCCGCGCGTTGCGGGCGGTGAATTGCGTGCGGAGGCGGACCTCGACGCTACGTCTTATTTATACTCCGTGTAGTGCGTGCGGAGGCGAACCTCACGCTACGTCTTATTTAGAGTCCGTAGACTGCGCGCGGAGGCGAACCTCCGCGCGTTGCGGGCGGTGAAATTGCGTGCGGAGGCGGACCTCGACGCTACGTCTTATTTATACTCCATGGAGTGCGTGCGGAGGCGACGTCACGCTACGTCTTATTTAGAGTCCGTAGACTGCGCGCGGAGGCGTACCTCCGCGCGTTGCGGACGGTGAAATTGCGTGCGGAGGCGGACCTCGACGCTACGTCTTATTTATACTCCGTGGAGTGCGTGCGGAGGCGGACCTCACGCTACGTCTTATTTAGAGTCCGTAGACTGCGCGCGGAGGCGTCCCCCCACGCGTCTTTATTCATGGTTATGCGTAGTGCACACGAGGGTGACCCTTCACACGCTTTTAATACGAAAACGGGAGAAGTTGCATGAACGATGCACTTTATTAAATTACCGTTTGCGCGGGTGAGTGGTTACAAGGGTTAAGGCACTAACCGTTAGCCGCTTACGTCTGCTGAAGCCGGGGAAGGCCCTTAGCCTTGTGTGCTTGACTCAGGCGTAATACCGTCGTAGCTTGTCCGCATTCCACGTGTGTCGGAGCGTGTGCCCTTCCAAGGTGGCTAAGCGATACGCTCCCTTCTGCAGGGCCTCCACGACGATGTACGAGCCTTCCCACTTGGTCTCGAGCTTGCCTACCGTTTCCGCGTGGAGTGCCATTTTGAGGACGAGGTCGCCCGGTCTGAATTCGCGTGGGTACAGCGAACGATTGCGACCGCGCACCATCTGTCGCGCATATTTTATGACGTGCTGTGTTGCGCTGGCCCGGTCTCCGTCAAGGAGATCCACGGACAATTGGCGCTCCTCGTCTGGTGCTTGGACGAGGACCCGCTGCGAGCCCGCCTTTATTTCTTCGGGTGTGACCGCCTCGTCGCCGAAGAGGAGCTTGAAGGGCGTGAACCCCGTTGGGCGTGTGACCGTTGTGCGAAGGGACCAGAGGACGCTGTGGAGCTCGCCCGGCCACTTCCCTTTTGGTAACCCGACGAGGCGCTTTTTGATTGCGGCAGAGATGGCGCCGTTTGCCCGTTCCACCGCCCGTTGGACTGTGGGTGGCCGACCGAGGCGAACCGGAGGGTGATGCCCATGTTGCCGCAGAATTCTTTGAATGGGGTTGCATCGAACTGCAGACCATTGTCGACGGTGATCTCCCTGGGCACGTCGAATCGGCATATGATGTTCTGCCAGAGGAAGCGCTGCAGAGCTGCCGAGGTAATCTTGGCCAGGGCTACCGCCTCCGGCCACCTGGAAAAGTACTCCAAGGCAACTGCGACGAAGCGCAGGTCCCCTGGGGCCCTGGGAAGTGGTCCCACGACGTCGATGCCCCACCTCGCCAGCAGCCACACCGGGGATATGGGGTGGAGGCTTGTCGGGGGTCTGTGGATAGCCCTTCCCATCCATTGGCAACCTTGACAACGGCGCACGAGGTCCTGGGCATCCGCGATAGCTGTTGGCCAATAAAAACCCTGTCTGAATGCCTTGCCCACCAGAGACCTTGGTTGGAGGTGCGAGCCGCAGAGACCCGCGTGAATTTCCGCGAGGAGGCGTTTGCCTTCTTCGCGCGGGAGGCACCGCAGGAGCGGTGCGCAGACCCCTTCTTGTAGAGCGCCCCGTCAAGCACCTGGAAGGACCTAGCGCGGTGTTGCAAATGCCGGAGCTCGGAGGAGTCATCCGGTTCTGCAATGCCTTGCAAAAAAGCGAGAAGGGGCTCCCGCCAGTCACCCTGCTGGGTGATCTGGTGGACGAGGGTCGCGTCCCGATTATCTTGTGCTATGGCCGCCGCGGGCAGGGTCTCGTAAAACGCCCCTTCGGGAATTGGGAGCTGCTGACTAGCAGCCTTGGCCAGGACGTCAGCTTGCTCGTTGTCCGCTTGAGGAATGGCCTTCACCGTGACACCCAAGAAGTGTCGTTCCTTCGCTCGTACGGCTGCGAGGTACTTGGCTAGCTCCGGGTCCTTGGCTTGATATGACTTGTCCACATGGCCCGCCATTAGCCGGGAGTCAGTGCAGACGAGGACTCGCCTTGCTCCCATCGCTTTGAGCTTCCCGAGGCCGAAGAGTAGCGCCTCGTATTCGGCGGTGTTGTTCGTAGCCGGAAACGCTAGGCGCGCCGAGTAAAAAAGGCGCTGCCCCTCTGGGGTGATGATAATGGCGCCCACCCCTGCGCCCGCAACACCGTACGCTCCGTCGGTATTAAGTGTCCACACCGGGTCTTCGAGTTGGAGGGTGGGCTGAGCTGGGGGGTCCATTCCGCGAGGAAGTCCGCCAGAACTTGGGACTTGATCGCCGTCCGAGAGGCGTATGTTAGGGAGAACGGGGCCAGCTCTGCCGCCCATTTCCCAATTCGCCCCGTGGACTCCTTGTTGTGGAGCATCTCCGCCAGGGGGAACGATGATGGCACCGTTATCAGGTGGGCCAGGAAGTAATGTCGGAGTTTCCTTGAAGCCATGACCAGCGCGTAAGCAAGCTTCTCGAGCTCGGTATATCGCGTCTTGGTGCCCTGAAGGGCTTCAGAGACGAAATACACTGGCCGCTGAAGCGCGCCCTTTTCCAGGACGAGAACGGCGATGACCGCCGTTGCCGAGGCAGCGAGGTCGAGTAGGAGGGGAGCCTCTGGTGCTGGGGCCACCAGAGTGGGGAGAGTTGCGAGGTGCTTCTTGAGGTCGTCGAAGGCCTTCGCGCAGTCGTCGTCCCAATGAAACCCGTCGCACCCGCGAAGGGTCTTGAAAAACGGCAAGCCCCTCTCTGCCGCTTTAGAGAGGAAACGGCTCAAGGCCGCCATGCGTCCTGCCAGCCTCTGGACCTCCCGCGTCGTCTTGGGGGGTTCCATGCCCAGGATAGCGTCAACCTTGTCGGGGTTCACCTGGATGCCTCGCCCGGATACGAGGAAGCCCAGTAGCTTGCCCGCCTGTACGCCGAAGACACATTTGTCCGGATTGAGCTTGATGCCCACTCTCCGGAGGTTGTCAAAAGTCTCCTGAAGATCCCGGCCGTGTGAGGCGAGCTGTCGGGTTTTTACTACCATGTCGTCCACATAAGCCTCCACATTTCTCCCTAGCTGGACGGCCAGGGCCAGCGCGACGAGGCGGGTGAAAGTTGCGCCCGCGTTCTTCAAGCCGAAGGGCATCCTCACAAAGCAGAATGTTCCCACCGGTGTAATGAAGCTGGTTTTCTCCTCGTCGTCCTTGGCCATGTAGACCTGGTGGTAGCCGGAATAGGCGTCCAAGAAGCTCATGAGTTCGCACCCGGCGGTTGCGTCGACCAGCTGGTCTATACATGGTAAAGGGTAATTGTCCTTCGGGCATGCCTTGTTGAGGGCGGTGAAGTCGATGCACTTGCGCCAGGCGCCGCTGGCCTTTTTAACCAATACCGGGTTGGCAAGCCAGCCTGGATGTTGGACCTCGCGGATAACCCC
Organism: Dendrocalamus latiflorus; assembly: GCA_017311315.1. Taxonomy (NCBI): domain Eukaryota; kingdom Viridiplantae; phylum Streptophyta; class Magnoliopsida; order Poales; family Poaceae; genus Dendrocalamus; species Dendrocalamus latiflorus. The sequence goes on along the minus strand of CM029643.1, from coordinate 26,409,077 downwards.
CGCTCGAAGGAGCTTCGCCACCTCCACCTTGGCCGCTTGCTGCCGGTCCGCAGACATACGGCGAAGTTTCTTCTTGACGGGTTTGGCGTCGGGGCAAATCGCGAGGTTATGCTCGATGAGGGCGCGGTCCACTCCTCGGATATCCTCCGGGGACCATGCAAAGACGTCTATGTTGTCCTGGAGGACTCGGAGCAGGTCTTGCTCTACTTGCGGAGGGAGGTCCTCGCCTATGGATACGAACTGCCCTTCTGGTCGGAGCGGCACCCTCTTCACTCCGCCCTCCGGGTGGGGCTTAGGCGTCCAACCTGGGGCGGATGGCGTTGTGTCCGCCCGGTATTTGTTGTAGGCGTGCACCTTGCGGTGCAAACGTCCAGCTTCGGTTTCGATGCTGCGAGCCATATCCTGATCGCCGAAGATGGTGATAACGCCCCGCCGCCCTGGAAGCTTCATGCATAGGAATGCGAAGTGTGGGACAGCTTCGAAGGAGTTGATGGCGGGCCGGCCCAGTATGGCGTTGTATGGATATGAGACGTCCACGACGTCGAAGACGACCTCTTCGGTCCTAGCGTTGTCGGCTTGGCACAAGGAGACTCGGAGGCAGACCTGACCCAGAGCCTTCAGAGGTTGCCCTCCGAGGCCTTGGAGGGGGGCTTCCGAAGCTTTTAATAGACTCCGAGGTATTCCCATACAATCAAGGGCCTCCGCGAACAAAATGTTGGCGGAGCTCCCTCCGTCCACGAGAATACGCCTGACGTCGCATCCCGCTTTGTCGGCCTGGATGACCAAGGGATCTTGATGGGAGAATTCTACGCCCTGCGCATCGGCTGACGTAAAAGTAATGCTGCAAGGGGATGCCCGCCGAGGTAGTTGTGCCGAGGAAGCGCTTGACGAAGAGCCTCCCTCGATGACATTAATGCCGCGATGCTGGGTCTCTCCGAGGGATCCAGCGCGGGAGGGGTGGGCCGCTGCCTGTCGTACTGCCGCGACTTCGGTGCATGTCCGCGTGAAATGGCCCCCGTAGCCATGCACCTCGCACCATCTACCGTATTCGAGGATTTCCTGCTCCGCGCATGGCTTGGCATCGCCGCCTCCTTGGCGTCCTCCTGCGATGCGCGAGGCTGAGACGGCTCCCCGGGGAGTACCCTGCGCGGCCAGGATGTGGCGGGCCTTTTGGGGTCTTCGCTGGTTGCGCCGGGGCTTACGAATGTCGCTTGCGGCCACTTGCTTGTGGTCTGTCCTCGGGTTGTCTCTTGCGCTACCTCTATGTGACAAGCCCTCCGCTCGCCTGGCGTCGGAGTCGTTGTCGTGGCGCCTCCGCACGTCCTCTTCGGCTCGAGCGTACGCTTCCACTTTGTCGAAGAGCTCTGCCTCCGACTTGAGCGGCTTCTGCGCGTTGTACTCGGCGAGTGGTCCCGGGCGGAGGCCTTGTGTGGCTGCGTTGATGACGGTCGTTTCATTGACGTCCCTGACCTGGCAACGCACTTTTGCGAAGCGCTTGAAGTAATCCCGAAGCCTTTCGTCAGGTTTTTGCTTGACTGCGAAGAGCTGGTCCGCATCGACACGCTCGACGTAGTTTCCCTGGAAGTTGCTGCAAAGTTGACCGCGGATCTGCTCCCACGCATGGATGGATTGCGGCGCGATGGAGAAGAACCAGGACAGCGCCACGCCTTGTAATGCGAGGGGGAGCCCTCTTGCTTTTGTGGTGTCGTCTCCGCCAGCGGCTTCGATGGCGGCCTCGTACACACGCACGAAGCCTCGCGGGTCGGAGTCACCCTCGTAGGCCTCGATGACATTCGGGAACTTGAAGCCCGCGGGCCAAGCTGCTTGCTGCAGACTCGCGGAGAGCGGGGAGTCCGGATCTATTCGCCGCGATGAGACGCGACTAGACGTAGGGGGTTCGGCCGCCACCGCTGGGGAGGGGGGTTGGCTCTGAGCCTCTTGCATGTCCCGCACAGCTCCACAGAGGTCCGCCAGCTCCTGTTGAAACGCGCTGAGGGCCGCCAGCAGGGCCGACCCCGCCGCGGGCGCAGCCGGGGCCGTCGGTGCGCTTGGCGGCGCTACCGGTACGGCGGTGGTCACGGCCTGCGCTCCCAGGTTGCCCGTCGTGTTGTCACGGAGGACCCTGGAGCCGCTCACCGCTTCTGCGCTGGGTGGAGAAATGGATGCGCCTGCGTTGCCACCGCCGGGGGTGGTCGTCGGGGTGGTTCTGGTGGGGTCGGTCATCGCGTCGGTGGCGGGGTTGGTCGTCGCGTCCACACCGCTGCTCGTACCTGCGGTTGCTAAAGCCGAAGCCCTTGTGCTGGCGCGAGACTTCGCCGCCTCCACCTTCTTCTTCCTCGCCGCCGACGGTGACACTTTCTTTGGTGCCATCCTCCTTCGGATCTGGAGGCTTGCTCTTGTCCTCCCCACGGACGGCGCCAACTGTTGTGGTTACAGACCAAACAGAGAGAGAGTGTGGTAGTGGAGAGTTGAGTAAAATGAATGGCTTGGAGCCTTCCTCCCGTGACCTATGCCACATATATATTCATATGGGGAGTGTTTGTACAGTTATACCCTTACACATGAGTATTCCCCTCGGGGGCTCTTATGCCATTACGCATGTCCTGTTTCGGACCTAACAGGCCTACTGAGCTTAGGTGGGGGCCACCCCTACAACAGTATTTCTTTATTACTTATAAGAGTTCAAGAGAGCCCTCCCTCAAATGAGAGTTACATGTGATATTTATAAGCTCTTGGGCCTGTATAAATGTCTAGAATGCCCTCTGAGGAGATAGCTACCCTATGAGTATAAGCAAAAAGTAGTATAGTCTTTTATAGATATAATTGTAGTTTCGCAATCTATATGTGCGTTTGCTACAAAGTGGCCCGTTAATAGAAGGGTAAGATTATTTTTATTTTTTTTTCCAACAACTCAGTTGAACACTTCGTCTGCCAGCACGTACAGCTAGCTCCATTATTTGGAATGTAAGAAACAATGTTTTGGGAAAGCATACAGTGTCTGCACAAGTAAAACTATGTATACAAGAATCCTTTGTTTTTGTTTGAGAGTTTCTTAATTAGTTCTCAACGGACACTTCAACTTAATTTAGGCGAAACGAGAAATCAGGCCATTTGAGTTGTGTATATCATTAAAGGGGGGAAAATGAGGCATGCATATTTATAGACCAACACAAAGGATTCATCAAAAACAAGTAGTTGTCAATCTATGGCGTGTACTTCGTGTCCACAGAGACTCTGGGCATAGAATATGCCTTAATTTGTTGTTTCTCGCGCAATCGTTGGATCTGGTCAGCCATGACGCGGAGGAAATCATAACCAAAACAAAGCCGGGAAACGCTGCGTCCTCGCGCCTCCCACGTCACCCCGCGCCCGCGCTCCGCCCGCCGCGTGGCCGAGGAATCTCGGTACGGTCGGGGGAGCCGGTTTCCTCATATTTTCCGAAAATTACGTAAAGGTCCTTTTTTCCTCGCGAATAGGTCCCTGCAAGTTTTTTAGCCCCTCCATTTTGCAGGATAGCGCCCCGTATTTTCCTAAATTACGTACGGGTCCTCGTTTATTTACGTACAGCCCCGTTTATTTACGTACAGGTCCTCGATTTTTTACGGAAAAACCCTTTAACTTTTTCGAAAATACACATGCGCCCTCAATTTTTTTTAACTCCTCACGAATTATCGCCTCTTTTACTTCGATACACACGGTGGCTGGCGCCCCGCGCTTTCCTATATTACGTACGGGTCCTCGTTTATTTACGTACAGACCCGTTTATTTACATACAGGTCCTCGATTTTTTACGAAAAAACCCTTTAACTTTTTCGAAAATACACATGCGCCCTCGATTGTTTTTTAAACTCCTCACGAATTATCGCCTCTTTTTCTTCGATACACACGGTGACTAGCGTGGCGTGGCGCCGCACCTACGAGGCTAGTTTAAAGTACAGCGAATGGTAAAAGAGACTCGACGGTTTAGCGCCGCTCTAAACAACTTCTTCTTTTAACTTCTAGAACGCATTGGATTGTACTTTTTTGTTTTGCTTTTTTATTCATTCCTTTACATTATCTGTAGTAATATAATTTTTTTATTTTTAAAATTTAACTATTCAGAAAAGCTAATAACTACTACAATATAATTTTAACTGTTATAGTGACTTTTCAGCTACTGCAAATAGCTGTAAACCCATTTGGAGCACCACTAAAGGCTGGCTAATAGCTGTATGGAGTCTTTGTATATGAATTTATCCACGTCTAGCTACGGCTATCAAATTAATGGTGCAATTGGGCTTCATCAAATTATAATTTATTCTCCGGCCTAAATGCTAGAAGGTCTATTAATTTCTGCTTCTCTTCGATCAGCTGAGAAGGCTTTTTGAATTAGATTGCTAATTAAAAGACTAGTTCTGAGTTCCGACTACAGGTGACACGTTATTTTGCCTGTAATTTTCTTGAAAACAACTTGTTTTGTGTGTAGATACAATTTTTTGTTGGCTACTCACGGTTTGCTCGCAACAAACTATGCGAATGAAATGTACCAAAGTCTATGCATCACTTGGATATTTTTTTCCTAACAATTATCTAAATTTGGGACTTATAGATAAGAGATGCAACGTCCTCTTTTTTTAAAAGGGGAAGATTTTTTTGGAGAGGGAAGAATTTGTGACCGTTAGATCTAATCTAACGGTCATAAATCTAAATGATAATTAAGAAAAAAAACATTCAAGTGCAAATTAATCATATATAAATAAGAAATTCTCTCATTAATCAAGAGAGAAAAAGAGAAAATTTACACTACTTATTTTAGTGGAAGTAGATTTTAATAGTTTAGATTAATCATATATAGACATTACAATTGTACAACATATATAACTATATTTTCGAAAGGCTATAGTTATATATCAAATATATATTGTAATATCTAGCTGGGCAATTGCCTAAGAAATCCCGCTAGTTTCTCTAACTTATCGTCTTGGGAGAAAGAGTCGCTTAAATAAATAAAAACTTCACTATAAATTGAAGTCCAAGTGTCCAACCCTGCTGTGATGAGCATTGCCATTCGCGCTGTCCTTCATATAAGCTTTGCAAAATCTCCATCCCCAACCAAACTCTGCATCCACCCGGCCGTCAGGAGAACCAAGAGAGAATTAATGGAGGTGCTGAGCGGTGCGGATGGCGTGGCGCAGTCCATCGTGGGCAAGCTTGGACAGCTCCTGGCTGAGGAGCTCCGGCAGATCCGCGGCGTCAGCGACAAGGTCGTCTACCTAAGGGACGAACTTGCCACCATGAACGCCCTCCTCCGCATGCACTCTGAGGTCGACGAAGGCTCCGTCAGCCACCTCATCCGGGAGTGGACGAAGCAGGTGCGTGAGCTTGCCTACGACGCCGAGGACTGCATTGACATCTTCAAGCTCCGCATCAACAGCGTCCCGCCGAGCGACCGCACGCTACTTAGCCGTGCCAAACACAAGCATCGCACGCTTCTCTTGCGGCGTGGCCTTGCTGCCGATATCCAGGCCCTCCACGACCGTATCGTCACCGTCAGCGAACGCCGTGCTCGGTACGGTGTCGACAGCAAGGCACTAGCCCCATCTGCCTCCTTCGCCCCTGTCTCGGCAGCGTCGCTGTCCGCGCATGCGCTCCGCCCTGCCAACGACCCTGATCAGTTCGTCGGCATCCAGGACCAGGTTGAAACCCTGGCCGAGAGGTTGAAGGCGGTGAATGACAAAGAGCGTGACATGAAGCTCAAGGTGTTCTCCATCGTCGGGTTCGGAGGGCTCGGGAAGACTACACTGGCCGTGGAGGTATGCCGCCGGCTGGAGGCGGAGTTCGAGCGCCAGGCGAACGTGTCGGTGTCGCAGGCGTTCGACGGCAGCAAGGACCTGAAGGGATTGCTCAAGCGCATGCATCATCAACTCGTAAAGGCGAAAACAAGTAATGAGAAAGGCATCAACGAAGAGGAGAATGTGGGTGTCATCGACCACATGGATGTCGATGCGCTGGCTGACAAGCTCAAAGAGCGTCTGGCGCACAAGAGGTAATATATATATATATATATATATATATATATATATATATATATATATATATATATATATATATATATATATATATATATATATATATATATATATATATATATATATATATATATAAGTATGTACTTCTATTTATATACCGTTTAAATGATGTTGATATACCTCTTAATCCTTCATCCTTCTGAGTATACTATAATATACTACAAAATGAGTTCCATGAAAATTTTTATCAAATTTCACTTTTATGACATATTTCGTGTATATACTACTTTTATATATGAAAAATGGTATCTAGCAAAAATAAAGATTTCGATGAATGGAGTATCTTATAACTAGTATTTTTAATTATACCAAAAATGATACATAAGTATAAAACATTCGTTTAAGTGATATATTAGAAGTTTAGAAGTGGGAGTATAGAAAAGGCTAATGTCAAAGGTGTGTATTGAGGAAATATAATTTAGTGAAAGTCATAAGAACATAATAGCATGGAAATGCTTTTATTACAAATGTTCTAATAATATTTTAGTAGAATTCTTTCTATGCCATGGAATAACCGTAAAACCCGTACGGTGAACTAGTCTAACAAGGTGGGTTCAGACCCACATGTTAGCGAGACAATCAGTGGCAAGTTAGAGAAGTCAAAATTATTCAACAGCAAAGGGTGTAGTTTGTAATATGAGGTGGACTGGCATCTTCCGATTTATAATGTCCTGATTGGAATTTTGACATTTGAAGTTTAAACCTCTAGAGATGGCAAAGATTCTATCTGTTTTTTCATCTTATTAGAAAATTTTTATCAACTTGAAATATAAAAGTTTCAAATTTAGGACTCTCAATTTTTTTCCTTTACTTCAAATCCAGGGAAATTTACGTAAACCAACCAAATTGCCCAAGCAATTTTATGGCTAGATACCATAACACATATGTTTATATTTGAATAATGTTGTATTTGCTATACAACCCTAATGCCTGTGATTAGAATTATAGTTGTATGTATTTGTTAGTCAACTGTAGCAGCTGTAATATCCGTAATTTGTTTATTAATTTGCACTGCTCTAATCTAGACCCCCCAAATCAAACGGAAAACGATTTAGATCTCTCTCCTTTTCTCCCGATTAACATTAGAATTTCTAGTCTCTCGTTAGAATGAAAGTGGCTCATTTTACATAGTTTTAATTATAACATAACAACATGTCATGGAATATAAAGATTGCACTATGCTTTCCTTTTAGAAAATAGTTGGACTATTGCATAAATGAAGTTAACAAAAACTGCTAAATCGTCCATTTTATGTGAAGAATAAAATCTTGAAAACACAGTCTCTGTCCTTAATTAAATTAATCAAATCTCTTTAATTCCTTGTTGTATGTATAACTCTTTCTAACTCCTGTCATATATACAACTAGCCTCATAGGCGCGGCGCCACGCCGCTCCAGCCACCGTATGCACCGAAGTAAAAAAGGCGATAATTTGTGAGGAGTTTTCTAAAAAAAATCGAGGGCATATGCGTATTTTCAAAGAACTCAAAGGGTTTTTTCGTAAAAAATCAAGGATCTATACGTAAACAAATGAGGACCCGTGTGTAATTTAGAAAACCGCGGGGGGCTATCCTGCAAAGTGGAGGGGCTAAAAAAAACAGGTAGGGACCTTTTCGCGAGAACCGGGGACCTTTACGTAATTTCCGGAAAGCTCAGGGACTTTTTTGCAAAAAAACTCACCAGGCCGTACCGAAATTGCTTTGCCACGCGCCGGCCGGAGCGCTCCAACGGGCGACGTGGCCCCTCTCGCCGCGCAGGAACCCCCCGGGGTTTGTTTAGGGTATTATTAATTCAGGTACCTCATTGTGATCGATGACGTATGGACCGTAGCAGCGTGGGACGCAATCCGCTGCCGCTTGCCCGAGAATGACTGCGGCAGCAGAATCATGGTGACCACTCGGATTGAGAGTGTGGCCAAAGCATGCAGCCCAGCTAGTGCTTGGGAATATTATGTCCATCCGATGAAGCCCCTCGGAACAGAATACTCCAAGAAACTATTCGTCAATAGAGTATTTGGCCCCAAGGATGCTTGCCCTAAGAAATATGAAGCCACCATGGACGTTATCTTAGAAAAATGTGGTGGGTTGCCATTGGCGATTGTTAGTATCGCCAGTCTTTTGGCGAGCTGTAAGTCGGCAAGCAGCATAGACATGTGGAACAGAATTTGCAAATCAATTGGTTCTCAGATGGAGAGCAACCCTACTCTCGAGGGGATGAGGCAGATAATCACACTCAGCTACAACCACCTGCCTCATCATCTCAAGGGTTGCATGATGTATCTCAGCATTTTCCCGGAGGATTACGTGATTGACAAGAATAGGCTACTGTATAGATGGATAGCTGAAGGTTTGGTTGCCGAGAAGCGGGGGCTGACCTTGATAGAGGTTGCAGAAGCCTACTTCGACGAGCTGATGAGTAGGAACATGATTGAACCGGCCAACATCAGCTACGATGGGAGGGCCGAGGCGTGCCGGGTGCACGACATGATGCTTGAGGTCACCGTGTCCAAGTCCCTGGAAGCTAACTTTGTTACGCTTGTCGGAGCGCAGTTCGGAGGAACATCGTATGACAAGCTCCGTCGCATCTCCATCCATGGCGACGGCCGCAGTCCTAGCGTACAACAAGGACCCCCCCCCCCCCCCCCCCCCAACAACTATCCGTCCGAGAAAACGGCGGAGAAACGTCGTACGAGGCATGTCCGGTCACTGAGCACATTCCAGCCCGAACGGCACAAGCTGCTCGGTGAACTAGATAAGTTTCCCCTCCTGAGGGTACTCGACCTAGAAGACTGTAAAGCTGTGGAAGACAAGCATATGAAGCATGTCTGCCAGTTGTTCCTACTCAGGTTCTTGAGCTTGAAAGGTACAGACATTACCAAGATGCCCAGTGAAATTGGTAGGCTAGAGCATTTGCAGACGCTGAACCTGCTGGACACATACCTCATGGAGCTCCCCGAATCTGTGATCAATCTGGAGAAACTCGAGTTCCTGTATTTCTCCAACAAGGATCATTGGGATGCTGTCTGGACGCTGCCCAGGGGCATCAAGAGAATGAAGGCACTGGGTGTGTTGCATAAGTCAGGTCTCACTGCCGATGCTCAGATTGCCCAAGAGATCGGTGAATTGGCGCAATTGCGAGAGTTTACTATCGTCCTCTTTACATCTGACCAGTCGGTTCTCGGAATGCTTGCCCACGCCATGGGCAGGACATACTCCCTCAGGTGGCTCCACATCGTCGAGCACACTGACGACCGTACCAAGAAATTGAAATTACTTCTCGAACGGATCTCCTCGCCGCCATTGCTTCTCCGGTACATCAGGATCGCCGGTGTCATCGACAAATTGCCCGATTGGATCGAGTCTCTAACACACCTCATCAAGATAAATTTATCGGCTACGGAACTTCGCAGTGACGAACTTCTTGGTGTCCTCTGTAAGCTTCCAAGCCTGATGGACATCCTCCTATGGCGAAATAGCTAGCTACATAGACACTGAGCTTGTTGCACGTGCCGACTACCGGTTCCCGATGCTGAAGAACCTTAGCGTGGTTTCTGATTATGATGAACATAAGATTATTCAGTTCGAGGCAGGGTCCATGGAAACGCTTGAGACGCTCGAGTACAGGTTCGATAACAGGGACAAAAAGCTTATCGGGATCGAGCACTTGAAAAGCCTAAAGGAGGTGAAGCTCATTGGTAGCAGAAACAACCCTGCACTGATTAGGACAGTGGAGCAGCTGACGGCTGAAAGCAACAGGCGCGAGAAATCAAAACAGTTCAAGGTTGCAGTGAAAATGGACTAATCAACGCAGCGGCCTGCTTCATTCCAGCTCTCCACAGTCCACACTGCTGTTGTTTATCAAGAAAACGGTTACATCTTTTCTTGTTATTGCTTTCCCTTTGCAATGTATTTTCCAGTTTCCGCAAGATTTTACTCTTCTTTGTTTCACCTGATTGTACCGATTGATTTCAAGTATTTGAATTTGCAAGGTGTGTTATTCATAGCCTCCATATCTCCTTCATATTCCCCCACAAGATTTCAAGTATTTGAATTTGCAATGTATTTTCCAGTTTCCACAAGATTTTACTCTTCTTTGTTTCACCTGGTTGTACCGACTGATTTCAAGTATTTGAATTTGCAAGGTGTGTTATTCATAGCCTCCATATCTTCTTCATATTCCCCCACAAGATTTCAAGTATTTGAATTTGCAATGTATTTTCCAGTTTCCACAAGATTTTAATCTTCTTTGTTTCACCTGATTGTACCGATTGATTTCAAGCATTTGAATTTGCAAGGTGTGTTATTCATAGCCTCCATATCTCTTCATATTCCCCCACGAAAAAACGGTGTATTGTGTCTCATGCATTGACAAATGGAACCAATCAGCTAAAGCTTACGCTATTAGAAAAAAGAAAGACAAACTATTTTTTTAGTTCGCCGCATTGGTCTCTTCCCCTTCACGAAAGCTTTCGTATTGTTGGAATGTATAGCATGTTTGCTATGTACGGAAACATATAACCGTACATGGCAGTGCATAAGCTAGCATAGGATGGATATTCTTTGATTGATATTATGTGATGGGTTTCCATTTATTGTATATGTCTGTATATATCACATCATTACACCACTACGGAGAAGAGTATACTTGACGTCTTATCATAGACAGTTCCTTAAAATTCACCAAGGTTGTAGTTATCACATATGGCTTTCTAAGCGTGATCGTCTATGTTACTAGCGATGGTTAGAACCGTCTGTGATACATAATTATCACAAACAGTTCTTGTTAAAAATTGTCTGTAATGTATCATAGACGTTTTGAATTAAAAACCGTTTGTAATGTCTGCAATTATCACAGACGGTTCTTATTAAGAACCGTCTATGATACATCACACACGGTTCGTAATAAAAATTGACTGTGATATCATACATATTACAGACGATAATTTTTAAAAACCGTTTGTGATATTAATCTTCTATGAGTAGTGCTTATATACTTTCCGCTCTAACAAAAATGGCACTAATCTTAAAGCACACGAAGGGATAAGTAATCACTATCCACCATTCAGTTCTGCTTTAAAAGTTATACAAATCACTTTGAAAAAAGCTTAAAGCACCTCCCATCTTCTATATATATACAAGGGCGAAAACCTAACTCATTGTACTCCTACGCACACTTAGGTTCTTTTACACCTAAGACAACAACTAAGCCCAACATGCAGCATAATGAGGAGAAAGAGAAAATAGCCATGACCTACTTCACAAAACCTGACACACTAGAGTGTGTGATTTGCTTCATGCCCTTTGAAGATCAAGTGTACAATGCTTTAATATTCCTCTTGTAGTTGTTGAGAAATACCAACATGAGTAGTCCGACTACTTTTCAGAAAAATTTGTGGACAATTAGTTCTTGTTTTCTCATCTTGGTATATATTATTGTTAAAAGATTTCATTGGAAGGGTATTATAAAACAACTACTACTCCGACTATCATAGTTTTAACTGTTAAGTATGATATGGGATCTAATTTTGTCTCCATCTCATTTAAATTATGGGGCGTGCAAGACTATATGAGTGTTACCATGAAATATATAGGCATCATTTATCAAATCAAGAAAAGTAGTGAGTTGTAATTTTTTATGTTGTCTAGTTTACGACTTTACTCCTTCTAGCAACAGGGTATGACAATCAACTCAAGTACATTCGATCTTAACAAACTCTCCGATTTTTTAGGACGGCTCTCCACTTTCTTGATGACAAAGGTCATTGACCCGAAGGGAGAGTTCAAATTCGGTGACAATAATTAATAGATGTTCAAACATTTGATTCAATCGTAATTCATTCAATTATAACTCATTCAGTTGTAATTCATTTGTGAGATCTGTGTAATATGATTGTCGTGTTCTATGAGATCTTTAATTATCTGTAATCTATTTGCATGTTTTCAGAGGGCATGGCTAACATTTCCTAAGGTTAGTCAAAAATTGAATTTTTTTGCTATACAAAGAACCATCATGGACGATTTTTTATATTAACCGTCTGTAATAAGTCACAACACAGATGGTTACATATGATTCTTTTAAAAAACCGTCTGTGTTGTGACTTTTCACAAACGGTTTGAGAGTCGTCTGTAATAACCACCTATTATCACAGACACATTAAATCAGATAATTCAGAAACTATCTCTAATGAGGGTTATGAACCGTCTGTGATGACCCCATCTGTGGTAGTGTTAGAATGTCATCCATGTGGCTCATTCCCAAACTCACATGGTACAAGAGCGTGTTCAATCCTGAACTGCACCCACCCATCTCCTTCCCTACACCACCCCTTTCCTGTGCTTGTCACCCCTCCCTCCTCCCGATGCTCCTCCACGCACTCACGATGGAGGACAGCGGTGTGCCCTGCTTGCCGACAAGGCCGGAGATAAGTTTTTGCACGCGTGTGCTGGAGACGGTGGCGAGGTCCTCGTGCGAGATAGAGGACGGTGGTGAAATCTGCTTATAGAGGAGACAACTGACCATGTTCATGCACTCAATGGTGGGCGACGGCGAGCTTTAGAGCATGCTCCTGCGCAACAAAGGACGACCGCGAGCTCCCGCTTACATGAGTCATGGAGAAAGCTGACGATGAGGTTGACGAGAGCAGGTGTCATGCGTGGGAAGGAAAACTATCATGCCCTTCCCTTTGATTTTTTTTTTGCGGTTCCCTCTGTTCGTGCTCCTCATCCACGAGCATTTTGTATGCACTTAGTGTGGTATTACCGAGCAATGTCCATAAATGAGAATATAGATATTTAAATAGATTTTACACTCTATAGAGGATATAAACTAATCGACTATCACTAGTGGTTTAATGCTAGAACTTGATAAACATAGTCATTTACTTAGTGTGATATTACATGGTATAGTCACCTCACGGTGGTCTACCATGACTCACCATATAAACGTATGCAATTGAGTGACTATAATGAAGCCTTTACAATATCTTGCCCTAACAATAAACTGCCTAATGGACTAAAACCTCAAGACATGGATGTTCATTTGCCATCATCAAGAGAGCTCATACATTATCTAGGTAAGCCTGGCAAAGCAATCCCTTACAGCATGGAGATCAATTTACCAAGTCTGCACCAACAAGTAAACTAACCGACTATCACCAGCGGTTTAATGCTAGAACTTGATAAGTTATTCTACCATGTATGTCCCATTACTAGAACATGTAGTTGTACGATAGTGATTGGGTCAACAACATTGAAGTTTCATCCTTAATGACCTAGGCGAGGAATCCACAAATTATAATCTCGTGCAAATCACACCGGTCTTCACAAACCACTTACCCAAGTCTAAAACCATTTTTATTTTCATATTTTTAACCAAAATAACCTCTCTGTCTAAACTGAGCTAAAACATTTCCCACAGTGTCCAACATTGAGTTATACCACTTTTCACCATTTTTTACCATTATTAAACTAAGTATGGCTAAGCATATGACTCGTATATAACTCTAAAATTTCACAAATGTTACTCATAACCATGGATAATAATATTAGGGTAACAACAACAAGGATATTAACTTTTCAAGGTAGGACTAATGCAACAATTGGCTATAACTAAATACTAAACATAAAAATAGTCATTTAATCAAAATAAACATGCTTTATAGTTTCAGCAAACAAAGTTCATAACATTGAAATATGGGGCCAACATGGTCAAAGGGTGATGCTTGGCTTGCTCGTTGAACACTGGTTCTTGTTCTAGACCTACTTTAAGAGATTCCGGCACATTGATATCTAAATGAGAAAACCCAAGAAATACAAATAAACATCAAATAAATTTAAACAATGACCAAAATTTATAAATTTTGTGCAAAATAAAATATCACAATTTTATATAAAAAAATAGAAACAAAAATTGCTCAGAGTTCGTATAGGGAGAATGAGCCTTTCGAAGTTTTGCTAGGAGAGAAATCCAAGAAAAGAAGAGAGAAAATATTGTGCACTAGGGATTTGGATTTTTATTTTCTTTCTAAAGAAAAATCAGGTTTTATTGCGTCATGAGATTGATAGGTAGGGCCAGGTCCACAGTGCCCCGGGTTCACGAAAGCACCAAACTGCAGGGCCAATATGTCAGTGACTCAAGTTTTAAAAGCTGAGTTAAACTAAAATCTTGATTGATTAACCTACCAGTCCCACACGTTAGTGATTAGTTAACCTTAACTATCTCATTAGCGCTAAACTAATCTCACCTATGCGGGGCTCGCAACAGAGGGGGAAGAAGGGCGCCATGGCCGAGCTCAAGGACAAGCTCACCAACAGCAAAGGAAGGGCAACACTGGCTCGATGACTAGCAAAATGGGTCAGTAAGGTCAAGACGAATCTATAGGTGGTGGCTGCGATGCAAGGAGCTCACCGGAGCACCGGCGATGACTACGGCAAGTAGCAAGGCTGCCCCAGCCTCGCAACAGTTTCGTGTGTGAAAAAGACAGAGGCTAGAACTGTAACATCCTGAAAATCTTAATGAATATAAAAATGAGGGTAACTTAAAAATTCCCGCATGCATTTGTTCTTCCTTGATTGTCATTGGAGTTTCTTTGGAAAAAATTGATTTTTTGAAAATCAAAAGTGCATAAAATATAAATTAGATCGAATCTGAATCAAATAAGTATACTTAAACTCGGCGAGAAATCAGATTTTTTTAGAAAAATCAAGAGAAATAAAACTCTGGAAATCTACCTAAGCATCCGTACCATCCGAAAAGATTTTCCCCCAAATCTTTTAAATGCATCTAGTGAGTGTCTAAAGTTCCTGAACCTCTCGGCTTACCTCACCTCTTTCCCTCTCCCTTGATTACGGTCACTTGTAGTCATTTATGACCACGTTGGGTTTGATTTTGACTATGACCACGTTGAGTAGTCGTTTACGACCACGTGGGATTCTTTGGATGTCGGCTTTGAACACTTGCTCGTAGACGACTTCGATTAATCGACTCGATCTCCGTAGCTACTTGAACACCATTCGATTCTCAATTGTTGGTCGTACACCATCCGATCTCCGTAGCAACTCGAGCACAGTTCCTAAATACTTTGCATGTCGAGTGTATACCCAAACAATCTCTTCAGGCCATCTTTCTTCTCTTGTTGACGCACTGGGCCCGCTGGCAACAATCGTCTTCCACCTCGCACGCATGCGCCAGCTCCGCCGTGGTCGTGGCCCAATCTGCCCTCGATTTTAGACATCGCGCCCACAGTTTCTCCTTTGCTGCTACCCACTCCTGCCTAACCCGTCGCTCCGATGCGACAGGTCTCTTCCCGGTTGTCATCGACTTCACATTGCACTCCACGGTGAGAGCCCAAGACCGTGCCTATAAAACCCCTCCAACCATACCATTTTCCCCTTAGCTTGCCCCCTCGATCTCTTGCGCGCATTCCTTGAGCATTCCGCTCTTTGGAACGTCGAGAAACCGAAATCGTACACGACTCTGGCAAGCACGCCACCGTGCTCTAGCATCTCCGGTAAGCTTCTCTCCTCGACCCCGCCTCAATGTGGCTTACCTCTCCTTTGAGCACCCTACTCATTTGTTTGACCTTTCATGTAGAGGATCACTCGAGCCAGACCTTCATCTTCATCTCCAACCCGACGCTGGCCATAAGACTTTCTCTCTCCAGTGAGTCGTACCTCTATTCCTATCACTCATACTTTTGTTGTTCCGCATGCATGCAAGCAAGCTCATGTGCACCTCTTTTTTTGTAGCTTCACTACTGCTGAATAAATCGCTGTCGCCGTGGACCCCTTCGTCGCTGACGAGATCTCTGACGCTAGCTTCTTCCACTTCTCATGAACCATTCTTCCTCCCATGAACCGTCATCGCCTTTGGTGAGCTCTTCCTCCCTTGTAGTTTGACTAAATTGAAAAGGAGTAATCATAGTCGAAAAGATAACTATGGTAATCAAGGTTGACAGGAAAACTAAAGTGACCGTAGTCGAAAATAAAACTAGAATAATTAAGAAGAGAACTAAAGTAATCATAGTCGAAAGGAGAACAAGAAGTAATCGTAGTCAAGGAAAGAACTGAAGTAGTCAAACTCTAAAAGGGAACCGTAGTAGTCAAACATGAGGACAAAACCATAGTAGTCAAGGATGAAATCTTTGACCACTGCGGTGTCATAATCTTCGACCACTGACATTGTCGAAATAATTGACCACTCGTGTCATCGAGATCTTTGATTGCTTGTGTAGTTGAGATCCTCGACCACATGCATAGTCGAGATCTCCGACTGCTAGCATAGTTGAGATCTTCAAATGCTCGTGTGGTCATGATATTTGACCGCAGTCATAGCTGACTTATTCAACCGTAGCCGTAGCCAACTTATTCGACTGCATGCATAGTCGAAAACACCGATTGCAATAGTAGTAATCATTGACCTCTGACCGTAGTCGTAACCTCGATTGCTAACGATAGTCGATAGACTTGTAACTCGTAAGTAATGGTACCGGTCGATAGTCATAAGACGTGATCGATAGTCGAAGGCCATGGACGATAGTCATAAGTCGTGATCATAACTATAAGTTATAGTACCCGGCCATAGTCGTAAGTTACAGTACCCAGTTGGTAATCGAAAATCTACAAAACCCAATTGATAATTGGTAGTCGTAAGTTACAGTACCCGCTTAACGCTCGGGAAACCTTCGTGGTCGAAGACTGGAAGTTCTGACTCTTATGTGATTAGTACAACTGAAGTTGCGGTAGGACAAAGTCCTTTGTAGTCGAAATGCTATGGTCGGTGGAATGGTACTCGAAGTGTCTAGAGTTTGTAGTCGTGAATAGCTCTGTACTCACCGAGAGGGAATAACTCAAACAAGCCAAAACTCAAACGCTTATAACTTTTGCATACGAACTCCAAATTTAGTGATCTTTGTTTCTAAATTTTTTATAAAAACAAGATCTTTCTGAATTTACAAAACATTTGAGTTTTGTCTCTATTTATTTGGCTCTTATTCACTTTCATCTGGATTTATTTACTTGTTAGACGACTCCATGCCAGATGACGCCGAGAACGCGTCCGAAACATTCTCTGAGCAACAGAAACAAGACAGGCACCCCGTTTGACTATGTTGATCCTAGTATTTTAATTATTGTATATTGTTTGCAAAATATACTATGCATGCGTGTTTGTTCTATTAAACTACTATACTATGGGTAATGGTAGTTACGACCACTCGTATGCATTGAACCTCCTTGAAAACTTGATACCCGCACTATTCTAACCTCTGGGATATGGTTTAGACTATATATACTGTCAATTGGGAATACTACTTGGATATATGGTCTAGATACTTAGACAAGTACTAGTTTCTGCTAAGTTTGAATTTCGAATAAAATCTTCACGTGAGAATGATGGTTTCAAAAATGTTGCACTAGAGGGGTATCAAATAAAATAAAAAACCTAGTTTTTGGATGCGAGCGAGCCATATGATAATCTGTCAAATGTGAGAGGGAATCTTGCATGTATATAGGGGAGATTCTCACCCGGTTCAATTAAGAACTGAACACTATTACTGCACATCTAAGTCACACTGTATGTTCACATGTACTATATGGGCTCTGGCATTTAGCTAATTATCTAGGTCTATCCTTGCATTGTGGTAGACACAGAAGTAGTAAGGGCACTACGGTAGGGGCCTCTGACACCAAGGTGCTCGGGCCAAGGCTTTTAAGCAACAATGAATGCCCACTTAGGGGACGGAGCTAGGTGAGGGTCTTCGCTTAGGGGTGTACCTAAGTAGGATTCAAAAGCTTTCTTAGGGGTGTACCTAAAAGAGATTCGATGTTCATTCGGGCCGGCGCAAAGTTAGGACTAGATAACCTAAAGGTTTTAAGATAATCAACTTTTGTGACACACCAAAGGAAGCGTGAAGTTGCCGACAGTAAAAATTGATTATCTCGTGTATACAACCTCTGCAGAGCATTAAAAACTATTTAAATAGCCGTACTCGCGGTCATGAGCAAGTTGGATGTAGCTACAAAGGGTATAGTTTTCCTTTTCAAAACTGCTTCACTAAACATATGGGATGGCATGAACGTCTAATCATGTGCCATGCCCATGGGAGGAAATTATGCGATGTTCATAGTCAAGGAGGGTTGCGAATGGTTTTGATCTACTATTATGGAACTTATGCAAATGTTATTTTATTATATGTCAAATGCATTTTACAACTCCGCTTGTAAATTATTACTTAGTGTTATTGCAAAATGAACCTTGCTTCATGCTGAAAGTAACTTAGCGTCGAACCTTATCCATTGACAACCTTGCATATATGTAAATTTTGTGATACACCACAAGTCTTGCTGAGTACGCAATGTACTCAACCTTGCTTAAATTGCTGTTGATCAGAGAATGAAGATCTCTTGCCCGACGATGCATATTTCGCCCCTAGCACCGGGGAATTTGACAAGGGATCTTTCTAGGGTTTGACTCCAGTCAGTTGCCTACGGGTTATAATAGCACATCACTGGATACTTTTATTTATTAGACTTCCGCTAGTTCAAGATTCTGTTGGTCTTTTGGCCGGTCGGCCTTTCGTATATGTACTCTTTTATGTCTTGCATAAATAATATTATCCCTTTATGTAAGCTATTTATGTGTGATGTGTATGGATGTGATCACAATGATGTGAATGTGTGTACTAGTTACTGATCATGGGACTATTATAGAATATATATTGTGACAACGGGCGCTCCCACACCTGGGTCCCCATAAGAACCTGGGGATGTTTGAACATGAGGGAACAACAGCAACACAAAGGGAGTTGGCACAGAGACCAATGGTCATCTATACAAGAGAAATGGCCACAGGCAGCGGCGGCGCCATGCACGACCACGGCGGTGAACAAGCAACTATTGGAGGGATGCAAAACTAGTTAGCACCTTAGCTTAAGGAGGCTTCTAGGAGCTCACCATGGTAGTTAGCATTGACAGAGATGAACTGCAGAGGTGACAGTGAGGTGGCTCATGGTGATAGCTCCCCACAGTAGTGCTCAACTGAAAAGAAAAGGGTGCACGAGCTCTAGCGAAGGGTATGGACAGTCCACGAGCAGGGAATCAATGAGGAGCTCACCATAGAAAAGGAGATGGTGAGCGGAGGTGGATCTGATCAGAGATGAAGACGATGGCATGTTCCTGGCAATTCACTAAAGTACGGAGGAAATCAAGTGACTGTTTTTTATGAGAGAGCAAAATGGCACATAAGGATGCAAGATGGCAATAACAAAACTCACCATAACGAAGGAACACCGAACACACGGCGGCTACGAACGTCATGTCTACTAGGGTGACATCAATGAAGCTCTAGACAAGAAGTGATGCACACATCAAGCAAGGAAGCTCACCAGATTAGCAATGGCCTAGTGGCGTGCTCGCCGATGCTATTCCTGGTAAACCACAAGTCCTTGGGGAAATGGTGATCTAAGGGAGATGACTTGGGTAGTTTTGCGTACAAGGCCGAGACATAGCGAGATGGACGTGCGGCGGAGCGGTTTTCACGTAGACTAGGAGGCAAGTAGGCAACAGAATAGAGTGAAGGCGGTTTGAGCGGCAAGATGTTTTAGTGCATCGGGTAGGGAGCTCGAGGTAGGGCAATGACGTCTTCTCCAATCAAACGGTCGGCGTAGCGGGGGGCTGAGGTGGCGAACGAGAGGGCGCGAGGTGGAAGAAGTCACCGGATGAGGGGCCCCGCGCATCAACGACCGCGGGAGGTAGAGAAGAGAGAAGTCAGCTTCGGAGGGGATGGCGTGCAGGCTGGAATGGGCCAAAACAGTAAGAGCAACTCCAGCAGGGCCCTCAAACAAGCCCCTAAACCAAAATTTGAGGGCTGAGGACAAAAATACAGGTCCAGCAGGGTCCCTACTCAGGCCCTCAAAAGTAGGAGGCCCTCAAATTCACCCATCAAGCCCTCATTCCTAGGGACCCTGGAGGAGGCCCCTACTTTTGAGGGCCTGAGTAGGGACTCTGCTGGACCTGTGTTTTTGTCCTCAGACCTCACATTTTGGTTTAGGATGATGAATGGGTCCCACATGGCAGTGTCTATTAGGATGAATTTGAGGGCCCTGATTTGAGAGCTGCTGCTGGAGTAGATGCAAAAAAATCAAGCTCTCAAATGTTAGGAGAGCCCTCAAATCAAAAAATAGGGGCCTTGATTTGAGGGCTTCTGCTGGAGATGCTCTAACAAACCAAGCCAGGGTTAACAGATTCGGCCTACAAAGGAATTTTTTTAATTTTAAAACTTTTCCAAATTGATTTAATCCCAGAAAATGCATTTGAGCTTAAAATTTTTTGAAAATTTTGGGAGAGGCACTTCTTCTTATTCAAAACCCAAATAAAATATTTCTAGGTTTTTCTAGAGTTTTAATTATTTTCAAAAAATCATTTTTAGCTGCTAAAATAGGAAAAACCTTTATTAAATGATGCCTTTTTAATTCCCAAAAATACAGAAATGATGATTTAATCATAAATTAAGTTATAAATTGAAATTTTGGGATGTTACAATATGTATAGCAAAAAACCATATAATTTTTTTCAAATTGCCAACTTTGGATACTTGGATATCCAACCAGTTGGCACCTCGGTTTCTGGTAAATAACCAAAGCTAGAGTGCCCTCTACCGTAGACTGGGAGGGTTTTTTATGTGAATTTTACACTACAATTTACTAGAATTTGTACTCATGATCCTTGTGATGCAAGATTTAAGAATACTACACTAGCTAATTACCCTCACTCCAAAAAAAGGTTCTATCAAAATTCATACTGGAATGTTTTATGACCTAACAAGTCACAAAAGGGACCTAATTCACTGTTACCCATATCTCACACCTAGGACATGTTTAGAACTTTGGATGGGTTGTGCTCTGGCAGACAATTCAAAATGCAAGGTTCGTATGTGCTTTCCACCACAGCTGCTTCCTCCCACATATTCCTTCCTCGTGTCACCACGAGCATCCTTCTTGCCCCCAGCTTCCTCTTTAAATGTTCACACTTTTGACACTGTAGTCATCTTTTATTTTAAATTTGGCCCCCGGATATCTGTTTTTGTAAAAATAGCCCTATCCCCGAGCTCGAAAGGCGCGGTAGACGACATTTGTCACCTACTGTGCTTGGGGAGCTCAACAAGAGTAGGCGTGAGTGGCAGCAAACACAGGAGGGGTAGAAGAGGGCGCATCACGTCAACAGGGTGGTCCTGAGGCACTGCTGAGCTCCCGCTGCTTGGTAACTGCCTACCTAACTCGGTAGTGTGCTACCAATCAGCACCAGCTCGACAGGTGGCATCACACGCTCTCACGGGGCTATGGTCTTCAGTTGGCTGCTGGCGCAAGAGAGGAGTTTCTTTCTCGTGTGGCCAACCACAACTATGCGGCGTATGATTACCATTTTATTTGCCCGGGGATTCCATTGTAGTTCGCACCCGCATGGGAATGTCGTCATGAACACCTTCCTGCACACGTAAAATGGGAGGCCTCGCTGTCTACCCTCTCATCTCAAGCCGCGCTCAATTTCTTTCTTGTCGAGCGAGAGAGTAACGAGGGAGGGGAAGGAAGAGAGATTGAAAGGCGAGTTTGTAATATATTTTCAAGGTGGTTTAGCTGTAATTTATAATCTTTCGCAGTTAGAAGGATTGTAGAGTGGGTGAAGACCTTTAGAAAAAGGTATACTTCATTTGCATGCAAGCAATACGCTTAATATGATGTTAGCGTTTCATTAGCATAATGGTGGTTTGGTACTGTGGAATATGCTTGATAACCATATTTAGTTGATGAATTTGATTTGTAATTAGTCATGTTTAGGATGCATTAGTGGCGAGAATGATTATTTATTGTAAGTAGCTCAAAAATGCGGGCTAAAAAAAGCTGAAATATGCATGTAAGTCGGCACATATATATTTACTGCTCTCGTGCAATTACAGAAAGTTGTAGAAAATGATGGTTTGGTACACACTGTTAGTTGTAGTATCTATGTATGAATATACGTGTGTACCTGTATACATGCAACTAGGCATATTGACCTTTTTTGTAAATAGTTGATGAAATACGCGCTATTATTTTTATTGTTCCCGGTGCGTATGCAATTTAGGAAATATGTATGAAAGTCTACAGTATATACTAATTGCTCATGTGTGACTAAAAAAATTGTACGAAATGATGTCACAATTGCAGAAGTGCGCACTATTAGCCATATATATGTGCATATACATGCATAGATGTATGCATATAAGCATAAGGCAGTAGGCATAATTGGTAGCTCAGCTATGTACATATGCATGATTATTCTCGGTTATGGTAGGTTGTATTTAGCATCGTTGGACACCGATACATTATTTTCTGTATTACAGGAAATGGCTGATTGTGACAGTCATGTGCGTGGTACGTTACTGGACCCATCTTGGGATGGGCAACATCATTATCAGCTGTGGTCGAGTGGTGACGAACCGCCCTACTTTGTTCTCCGGGGAGCTCGGGATGACTGGCCTCTTGACGATCGGAACATTCTAGTTCTACGGCAAGCCAGGTTGCGTCTATAGTGAGGATGATGCACATTGGACGGTCGTTCGTGTTGAACTCACCACTTCTGTCGGCACTCATTGAATGGTGGAGGCCAGAGACCCACACATTTTACTTTTGGTGGGGGAGATGACCATCACCCTGCAGAATATTGCGTACCTTACTGGCCTACCACTACGGGGTCATCCCGTGGCTCCACCCCCAGATTAGCCAATTGGAAGGCACGTCTACTGCACCGGTTTGGTCATCCCATTCTGGACAAGATCCATGGAGCGCCACATTCGTGGCTATGGTGGTACAGGCAATACCCAGTAGACGCGTCTATACAGGTTGTGAGGTCCCACCTAGTTGTTCACTTGTTCTTCATGTTAGGGTGGGTTCTATTTCATATGACTTAGGGAGATTGGGTGCACCCCAGTTATATCCACATTACTAAATCCCTAGTTGACGTCGAGCCTGATGAGGTCCCGCTGTACAGCTAGGGCTTAGCTACTCTATATGCGATCTACAGGGGTTTGTGTGATGGCTCGCAGCATGCTACTAGTGAGCCAAACCTTATCGTTTACTACATCTTGTTGTAGTTGTGGTCATAAGAGTACTTCCCTGTTGGTCGGCCGTACTTTCGGGTGCAAGTTCACCTGTACCAGTTAGAGGCGTGGTTCTACGGTGACGTCGATGGCGACGACCATGTGGACGGACCCACCATGGGTACTCATTGGACTATGCAAGCTAGGATGGTCTAGCGAGAGGCCACGGTGAGTGTACCCGAATTTCCACAATGCGTTCGAGACCTTGTACGAGGCTAGCATCATGTGGAGTGTGCGGATCACAAAGTTCATCTTCGAGACAATGCCTTTTGGATTGTTATACCAATGTGAGCAGGACAAGGGGTACTAGCTGATGAACTGCTACCTCATCTTCTCCCATATGGTAGATCCCTATGCCCCCCAATGAGTCATAAGATAGTTCGGGCTTTATGAGTAGGTGCCATAAGCACTAGGTTGATCACTGCCCGGCCATGTTCAATGGTAAGTAAATTTATCTGTTACCTCATTTCATAAAATCTGTTGCATACCATTCATGTCTTCTTCATTTTCCCACTAAAATAATAGTTGCGTACCCCCACTTTTTTCCTCAGAAAAATGAAGAAGGGATGGAAGAATGACGACATGAGGACAACACAGGCGTTGTGGACCATGACCTGGGAGCAACCAGCGAGGACGGAGGTTGAGCAGGAGCAAAGGCCGTACAACCCAGACACGTACCCCGCGTTTTTGCAAACTAACGTGTCTCCCTACGTAGCCACCGACGTAGGCCAAGCACGTCGATAGGATGGCACTCGGCCTGGATTGACACCGTGCGGCATGACATGACTAAGCGGTAAAAGATTTAAAGTTCATATTTGTATCTTACTATTCATCCATACATTACTAACTTGTTTTGTCCATTGTTGTAGGTCGACCGGTTACGCCTCATCGTGTCCGATCGTAGAGCCGCACTACACTTCGAACGTTTGAGCACGATCGAATGACTACTAGGGTCTGTCTGCAACATGTACAAGGATGCCAAACACACACTGAGGGCCAAACACACAACACGTACCAGCTTTTCTCAGCGAGTTGACAGCATGTACCAGCTTTTCTGACTGAATAGATAGCATACGATAGATTTTCTCATTGATCAGATATCAAGCATAAGCTTTTCACAGTGAAATAACAACATATATAAGCTTTACTCATGAACAGTGCACAACAATCGCCTACATGCAGCCCCCATAACCGGATCCAAGATTCCACTCGAACTGATCTCCAAAATAGGGGAAGAGAAGATAGAGAAGAGAACATGGGTACATGATGTCACTGTGACGCTGTTAAGGATGTCGAACTATGGAGAGATACTTTACAAGCGAAAGTGGATGGCCAAGAAGAAGGGATCCTACTCTGATAATTCTTATAAGGATGCACTAGTGCCATCGGAGTTTCCACAGCTATAGTGCGACTACGGCAATCTAACACATATCATTTAGTCCATACACCCCGCAATCGCTGCCCTGCACACTACATGTGTGGCGAAGTTCATGTAAGCATGTATTGATAATTCACATTGCATGTTTTATTTCGTACATCTCTAACCTACTCCATGCATGCCGGTAGACCATGGAGTATTGCTACTTCATCCAATGGATCAATGGCCTGGAGATGTACAAGAGAGTATGAATCGAGCAGAAATACATGCTCAATTACTCGATGGCGCCGAAGAGATTCACACGCTAGAAACCTTACACCCTGGATGACAACGCAAAGGCCAAGATGGCGGAGGATAAAGGTAAGACGCCAATGGTCCCCGATGCCCTCGTTGAACGTCAGGTTATTTTCGACTGGGACAAACCTACACAAGTTATGAAAGCTGAGTATTGGACGTGGGTCGCAAGGACTAAAGCCCGCAAAGAGAGAAGGGTAAAGCACCGATGGACCAAAATGTATACAACGAATGACTGCAAGCATGACTTCCAAAAGGTACATATGTATGTTAGCTATAGTTGGGGTTGACGATTCGTGCGTGTTACCATTTGTATCGCGTGAGTAGTGAGACAAACATATGCACCTAACCAAACTATACGCGCCATGTAATTCGCACCTTCATTGCGAAGTGTTATGTCGATCTACACATGGTCCATTACTATAATTGTTTGTAATAACATACCTCTACTACTTAACATAGAGAGTTGGTGGTGGTGGTTTATCTGCCCCTCCGAACCCCGTGTACTTTCCTAAAACTTTATACGTTGACACAAACAAAACAGTGTCTGGATTATATGATTGTTTTGATGCGTATCAAAGCACAGTATTTAACTAGTTTGCACAAATATTTACCTAATTACAAAAAAACTAAGCTGATCGTATGGCACTGCTGAGCCGGTGCGCCAACCGAGCCCCCTTCCCAGCCCCCTACGCGAGCCACACCACTTGCCAAGCTGGCGCTGCTTAGCAGCATGCTACCGAGCTAGGCAGGCTCGACAGGCAGCTACCGAGCAGCAGGAGCTCGACAGCGCCCCGAGCCCGCCCTGCTGCTGTGTTGCGCCCTCGCCTGCCGCACCTGCTGCCACACCCGTCCGCTCCTGCCAATCTCTCCAAGCACGGTAAGTGACATGTGTTGCTTACTGCGTCTTCCCAACTGAGGGACGAGGATATGTTTTTGTAAAAACAGCTGTCCATGATCAAATTTAAAATAAAAGGTGGCTACAGTGCAAAAATCATGAACAATTCCTTCAACTCACACCGGTCTCTCCTTCCCTGTGTAGCCGCGTGTAGCTGCTGGGATCTTGTCTGGCGGCAGTCCCCTGATCCTACGTGCAAACGGTGTTCTCCTGCCACTGGTAGTGTCGTTTTATTAAGCGAACTATTTCATGTAATATTTCACTAAATCACACACTGTGAAGTGGCATTTACGACAAAAAATCCACATAGTATTATATTTATTACTTGTTATGGTGACATGATTTTAAGAATAGTTAAAAATTACTGTATTATGAGAACTTGTTCCTGTGCAAATTTGCCGGTTCACAGCGTAGAATCCCCATATTGAAGGTGAACCACGAAGAGCACAAAGTCGATGTGCTACAGCCTACAGCCTCCACGTCCACGTCCTCCCTTTCTTTTAGGGCCGACTCTGTAGCTTCAACTGCACCAACGCAACTATAGGATCTTTCTTTTGCTGCGACTTTACCGAAATTTACCAATCGATGCCTTAGAAGGTCTCCTACATCAAGCATTGCTGCGACTTTCATGTTATAAAAAAAAAAATTGAATCCTTTGGCGTAGGCTCCGCTTACAACGTGGGAATTTTTTTTCTAATTCTTGCGGAAAATAAACTATTTTTCATAAAATTCTTACAAAAATTTCTATAAACTTTTGTGTTCCAAATAGATCTTATTCTGACAACGGAACGTTACGATAATAATGTGGTTTACCTCTTACTCATTTACGGAATTCGTACTCGACTTGGACTTGCCCAACTTGTCATATACTGCTATATAGCCTTAGAATAAAAGATAGTTATTACCATTTGATGATATACTTACTAGTTACGATATGCAATGTTTCTGTGTGCAGATTAAGGAGTCAAATGATGACTTGCAAGGCACAAACCACAGATGTAGCCAGACCTGTCCAAATAGGCAGCACAATACAGGCTGACACGAGCCCGATGCAGCATAGGCCCGTTAAGCATGACTCATTTAGCCCGTCAACCTAAACAGGCCGTGTCGTGTGGCCCATAGGCTGAGACGGCGACCCAAGCACAGCCCAACGGATATTCGTGCCGGGCCGGGTCAGCATGCGCCCGTTTAGCCCGACAGGCCAAGTAGGCCTGGCTAACTCGTTTTGGCTCGAAAATTTTGAAAAAATGTAATAGTTCAAAAAAGTATAGAATTCGAAAAAGATAAAATAAATTATAGAAATATAATAATAAGCTTTATTGATATTTCAATGGATGCCTCATTAAAACTTTATAAGTAAAAACTCAATTTGAGAAAATCTTGGCAAAGAAAAAAGAGTACAACCTATACCTCAACAGTACATGTAAAAAATTAGAAAAGGGACAATGTATACATCGATGCTCCAAGAAGTGTCAGTGTCGTCGACGTTGTCTAGGTAGAGATTGTTGAATCAAACTCTAGATTCTTCACGCACTATTGAGCTCGTGCATCAGTATGTTCCCAGTCTTGCACTGTGAGAAGTACTTCCACCATCTCGCTCGTAGGACTTGTTCATCTCTCTAATATTCTTCCATAAAGACTAAAAGTAGACTCGGAAGAAACCATCGAGACAGGAACGATTAACACATCTCGTGCTAACATTGATAGCATCGGATATGTTAGCTTGTGCTTGTGTCACTATTCCAAAATATTGATATCCTCTGTGTGATGGTCCATGGGATCGCTGTCCAGAAAGACTGAAAGTTTTCCATGGGCACTGGTACAGATTGCACTAGCACTTGACATTGTAGAGCTTGATCTTCCAGAGAATCCTGGTGTACCAAAGATTTTGGCCCACATATTTGTCTTCTTACCTATTGTGGGTATTGGTAGAGGTCGTACCAATCGAGCTCTCTGAAACTTATGTTTGTACTTCTGATAAACTTTAGACAATTTACAATGAACAATTAAAAAATAGTTAGAATAATCTATTCTGCAACCTCACCTAGAAGTGAACAAACATTAGTAAATACTACAATTTTAGCTCTTGGATCTAGAATAAATGCAAATGCGTATAAATATGGATTCTTTTTTCAATATTTGAAATATTTATTTTGTAGCACACACAACCTCTCGTAACACTATGTCATTTCCATTAGCTTTCAAGTGAGTCGCGGTCGTAAGAATATGATGCATAATTAAATGAAATGTTATATAGTACATTCTGGATAAAACAATAGTTGTTTCATAAATGAGTTCTAGAAATACTGGTAACTTCTAAGTAACATACCAGTGTTGCTCAGTCAATAGTGTGTTACCAGTATGGTTGTGATAGTGCATATAGATAAAAACAAAAAATATGGACTTATAAGGAAAATATTTTTATAGAATGAGATAAGTTGAGTTCCACCTTACCAATATGTCCACACCAAACTTTCGTGGACATATACCCATCACAATGTAGAAGTTCTTATACGCTGCAATTCGTTGGTTAGAATTATTTACAAAAGAAATTGCATTGTGAAAAGTTTGAAGATATGGATTCAACCTCTTTAAACCATATTTAACTATAAGATTAATAATATGGAAGTCGCATCGCTGATGTAGCAAGAAGGATTCAGCGTATGTACTAAATAACGAAATAAGAATATCCATTGTCGTGGAGTTTTGCTGCAGCTTTGTCCAGGGTAATTGTAAAATTTTTGTTTGTAAGACCAAAATCTTCCATGACTTTGATGATACATTCTGCTATATTCTCAACCGTATATGCTACGTCAATTAGTTTAAAACCTATGATTCTTTTTTCAAAAACCCAGCCATCATTCACATAATGAGCAACTGCATTAAGATAATCCTCCCTAAACCGACAACTCCATACGTTTGAGGTCAAGGTCACCAAAAATATATAGGTTTAAAAGAGTTCTTTTATTTTTAGAATGACCATTATTGTAGTATTTAACTAAATCTCTGGTCGTTGTCTATCTAGAAAATGAAGAAAATCTAGGATTGGGAGCAGTTATAATGTACTTTTCAAACGCTTTTGACTCACTAAAGTTTAAAGAATGATTATGTACGGTAATTAAATGAACTAAAGATTCTAAAGCTACCTTGTGATTATAATCCCAGTTATGTACCGTACCGTTAGAGTTGAACTACAGATGCGTCTAACTCATGGCTATACTTTGTTTTTCTTTACATCTTTAGACATGTCTATGCAAGTGCCTAGTTCCACCTGTAGACTTTGCAGATAATTCATGATGACATATTTTGCAAACAACATATCTTACCTGTGCTCTGGCCTCGTCTCGTTTCATTATCTTGTCGAAATCTTGCCACACCTCCAACGTGTTGGGTCTGGACCTCTTTGCTCCGGTGCTTACAGACGTAGCGGCACTCGTAGATCCTGATGATGGTACAGCCAGGGTCCGCTTTCTCGTTTGAGGTGGAGGCAGTGGCGGAAATATTTCATTCCCGAAGGATGAAAGATCTTCTGGATCAATTCCTTATTCACTCGTAGAAAAATTGTCAAAATTTTCCATAGAGAAATGTGAAAAATTGCAAAATACAAATAGAAAATTGCAATATTACCTATTTTACATCACAATAAATAAAAGTGAACATATAAAAACTAGTGTTGTTACCTATTTTCTTAACTGTAGCTAGATTTGGAATTTTTGGTAAAAATATTTTGAATTTTGTAAAATTACCACAAAGTGTATCAGAAATTCACAGGAGAATTTGGAGAAGAGATTGTAGGTTTAAGTGTGACTGACTGAGGGGGTATGATGTCTATTTATAGAAAAAATTTGAAGAGTTTTTTATTTTTTAAACTCTCAAATAGATCTAAAATGGCTAGAAATTTCAAAAATCCAACCGTTTCTCGGGCTAAATGGGCCACATTCGTGCCAAAAGGGCCATGCCCACTGTGCCATGCCAGGTTAACCATGCCTAACGGTTGGATTTTCGTGCCTAATGGGTCATGCTTGATGAGCTAACTATTCTACCAGGCTTAACGTGCCTAACAGGCTGCCATGCTGGGTGGGCCATGCTAACATGCTGGGTTGGGGCGGCGGCCCAAGCATGGTCCAGCTCGTCGTGCCATGCCGACCTGGCACAATACCGTCACGAAGCGTGCTGTGCTTAGGTTGTGCCTATAGTAACAAGCTATGGGCTGGCTGACAGGCATGACCCATTTAGCCACCTCTAGATGTAGCTTGAGGGGTCTGAAGCTCAATTGACGGGCTACATCACCGGTACACACGCTAGCTCATTATCTCTTGGATTTATTATTATCTAGCTTCTCGAGGAAACATGTTCAATTGTTGGGCTAGCACTAATTTTGGCTAAGTTCTTTTCGGCTTATGGTTTTCCTTGAATAAATAAATAGGACGTCTTTTTTATTGTCGTTTCAAAACGGCTTATTGAGATAGCCTTTTCGAATCGGCTTATCGACATTCAGTTCATCCATACAAATGCCCGTAGTAGAACAAAAAAACATAAAGCTGCAGCTGAAAATAACTCATCCTTCGGCTCAACCTCGAAGTGCTAGGCTCGAGCTAGGGCATCATTAAAATATTTTAATATTTTTTTTTCAATATAGTTTATTGATTCATACTATTTTTATAATGGAATACATGCTAAAATACATATAGTAAACCTATTGTTGCGTTGAGCTAGGCCGGACTGTCCATATACAAATGTTCTCTCACAAAATATCACACTTATTTTAAGAGAAAAATCAGAAAATGGCCTCACCTTGTGTGCGACCCTAAGCAAATACTTCATCCATCTAAGTTTATAAAACATATTTTTGAATAATTCCTTTACATATCTAATACATATGTAAAATTAATATGATGTTCTCTTTATAGCCCTAATAAATATACAATTTTACTCGCTATTCTCTATGTGTATATATTCAATATGGTGCTTAACGATAACAATTAGATAATCTAGCCATTTACACTATCTAGCTATTTACACTATCTTTTAGGCCCTGTTTGGGGGAGCTGGAGATTCTGAGTAGCTAGCTGGCTAGGCTGAGTAGCTGGCTAGTCTGAGTAGCAGCTGGTCTGAGTAGCTAGCTTGTTTGGCATCCTGGATTCTAGCTGTGCAGCTGGTATCCTGATAGATGTATTGACTGAAATGCCCTTAGGTGAGTTGATGTCCTGATTATGTATTGATAGAAGAGATATCCATGCTGTAAATTTCTAGTACTTAGTTCAAACATTGAAAAACTAATATTAAAATTTCATGACAATAAATTTGACTCCAAATCATAATTTTAAATATTAATATGGATAACTACCATGTCTCCATACAAAAGGAACGTACAAAAGGTGTTCATAGGCATATAAGGCGCACATATCACCATCAAAAGGAACTTCTATGGTACTATCTATATTCTTGAAGCCATCAAGCCGTTAGCTATGGAATCATGAGAGGCACACATATCACCATCATCTTGTGCTGTGCTAATGTAATCACCTCCTGTGTTTGAATCAACATGTGGCATGTACTCTTCATCATCATCACACCTCTCAAAGAGATGGTCACTCAAAGCACTGTCTCGAATGAAATTATGAAGCGCCATACAAGCAATGATGATCTTCTTTTGCCTCTCAACCTTATAGCTTGGCATTTGCAATAGAATTCGCCACTTCATCTTCTAGCTAGTACTTCATCCCTACATATTTCACAAAATATTTTGGTTGCCCAGGCATCCCAACTTGCTTTTGGTGTTTTCCCTTTCTCCATCTAGTTTCATACATACATACAAGATGTTTCACAAAATATGCTTCAAAATATGGAAGGGTAGGAGGGGGCCCCACAATGCCTCATACCTTGTAGCACATTCCCAATAGATAAATAAAACATTATTGCTTGTATGGTTTTTTTGGGTATCTATAAGTAAGAGCAATAACGTCCCTAGAAAAAGTTTAACTCTTCTTAACCGAGTATAATTGGACTATTGGATATAAGGAAAACAATGATGTGCAAAGACTAGCAAGTGCTGCTGTGGATATGGCTTATGAGGCATCAGACACCTAGCCAACACATGACTACACATTGCAGAGCTCATCAACTGGACTGATCAACAAAGATAATGTTACGTGAATTGTTATGACATCCCCTGCCTTGAAATCATTTCCTACAATCACAATAGCTAATTAGTATATTACAATACTTGTCACTATGTAGATCCATATGACCCATCTCCCATCATATGGCTCAACTCAAAATAGCTAATTAGTTTTTGGGGCTATTAGCTTTTGGCCAATTGGAGGAATGTCTACAAGATAAACATATTTGAAAAGGAAATGTGACAATATTGGTTTATGAGTCATAAGAGAGGGGAATGCACAATTGTTTTTTTAATACAAGTTCAACCCCTGGAAGGGAGAAGATCACAAAATTAATCCCTACTATTGCTTCTAAAGAGCAAAGAAATACATCTGCTAAACAAGTTCAATGACACGAACACGAGTCAGGTTCAAAGCAGTTACTACACCACCTGCTCTTTGGTAAGTGTTGCAGATGTTTCCTCAAGTGGCGATTGATCTCCAGTTTCAGCTTTGATGATATTCTCATCTTGGCTTTCAGGATCATGCTCACATAGAAATCCAACATATATGAATGATCAATTTTCATAATGAAATGAGAACGATTAGAATTTTGATGGAAGTGAGATGCAGGAGCGGAGTCAGGGATTCCGTATTAGTTGCCGTCGGCCAGCCTCTCGTCGAGGTGCTCGTCGCCCGGTCACCGGTCTCGCCGGCCCTCCTCGCGCGCTCGTCGTCGGCTGGGCGCCACGTTCCGCTCACTCGCCGGGGGGGGGAGGGGGCGGCGGTGAGAGATCTGGGGAGGGGGCGCCGGGGGGAGGGGAGGAGGGGTAGGAGGGGGCGGCAGCGGGGGATCTGGGGAGGGGGGAAGGGGCGGCGGCGGGGGCGGGGGAGGGAGCAACGAGGCGGCGGGGGGCACCGAGGGGGAGGGGCGGCGGGGCGGGAGGGGGCGCCGGGGGGAGGGGGCGTCGGGGGGAGGAGGGGCGCGGCGGCGGGGGATCTGGGGAGGGCGGCGGCGGGGGGCAGAGGGAGGGGCGCGGGGGGGCCGGGGGGAGGGGGAGTTTTATCGAGTGGCATTTGCGGGTAAATAACTTCAACTTCAAGTGGGATTAGCCCCACAAAATCTGTGAGAAGCTTGGTTATTGCAGCTACTTGGTCCCAGTACAATTGTGCCTTCCCATATTTTCATATTCTCAGTAGCTGGCCCAAAAGCTGAACTGTTTGGGAGAGCTTTTGGCTACTAGAAGTAGCTAGCTTGCCTAGAATCCGAAACAAACAGGCCCTTAGCCAATGCGATAAAAACAAATAAGTTTTATAAACTTAGACACGCAGAGATTACCTCACATTGTATCCATCAACAACGTTGATCATCCGTCTCCTTCACTTCAATGGCGGCTACGTTAGTCACTTCATTAGAGATCCTCTCTCCACTTACCCTGGATGCACCATTCGTGCTCATGTCGCTTCTAGGGATGGCAGTCGAGCTTGACAAATATGGATAGTGCTCGTCTATATTCATGTCCACAGTCCCGATTTACGCCCATAGGCATACCCACGAAGGACGATGAGTGAAGAACCTCACCCATACCCGTCGCCCGTGGGTATGCCCGTTTACCCGCGAACTGAGAGTCACCATCTGATAGTTGAACTAATGACAGGTACATATAAGCAGCAGCTGTTGCTAGGAAATATAATAGCTATCAAAAAGTTTATAACAATCAATAGCAATTAGAAATATACAAAAGTTTATAACAATCAATAGCAATTAGAGATATTGCTATGGTTGCGCCACCTGTCAATCTATATCGTGGGTAAACGGGCGGGGTGGGTACGGGTGGAGCTTACCCATACCCGTGCCCATTTACTTGATGGGTAGAGTGTTCCTCCATTTTCATACTCGTGGGTAAAGAAAATATTCCATACCTAGCTTCATTAGGGTATTTACCCACGGGTATACGAGTAAATAGGCACAATTACCATCCCTAGTCGCTTCCAATCTTTGAATCCTCGGGTTCTTTGCCGTCATGTCTAATTTTGGTGTCAAGCTCATTAGTCATTGTTTGCACATTATTTATAAAAAATAACACGTCAGATAGGTATTTATTTGCATTGTTTGTAATAGGCTAATATATTTTTTATTTTTAAATATTTTATATTTAATTAAGCTAAAAAGTCACCGATAGTTATAGTATAAAATAAGCTAGCTATAGTGCAAAAAAGGCATAAGCCGGTTTATATAAGCCGAACTGAGCACATCTAAAATTTAAAAAATATTTAAAAAATTTTAGATGTTCACGAGAGTGAGTACAGAAAGAGAGATAATCATGTACGATTTTGGTTGATATAAATAAAGTTAAGATAATATTTTACTATATTTAATTTATAGATTCTATTTTAAAAATATTTTATTTAAAAACTATTTGACGTAAAAACTAAACCATAAGTAAAAAAACTACCCACAATTCAATTGAATTGAAAGTAAACACGGCTTGCCTAATTGGCTAATTGCCTCGCATCGCAGTCCTCCACTCCAGGTTCAGATCCGTCGTCCATGCCGCCCGCTTCTCCACTCGCGTAAGCCCCTCCTCCCTCTCCCTTCACTTCTCGGCCCCTCCGAATCCGGCGAGGTAACGACTCGTGGGAGCCCTCGCGCCGCTAAGCTCCCAGCGCCTCCCGCCCCTTCGCAGCCCCCGCCCGCGCATCTCCTGCCACCGCAGCAGCGGCCATGGCGCAGCCGCTCGTTGTGAAGAAGGATGACGACTGCGACGAGGAAGGTACGCGCGAACGAATCACTCTCTCTCTCTCTCTCTCTCTCTCTCTCTCTCTCTCTGCGTTGTGTGCGCGTGCGTGTGTCTGTTTGTGTTCGTGTGCCCAGATCTGCGCTCGCCGAACCCTAGATCTGGCGCGATCCGATCCGGATCACCAAGCCCATGACCATCGTTGTGCATTGTGTTGGGGTTGATTGATCGCTCGCTTGCTGCTGCAGAGTACTACTCGCCGTTCCTCGGCATCGAGAAGGGCGCCGTCCTGCAGGAGGCCCGCGTCTTCCACGACCCTCAGCTCGACGCGCGGCGATGCTGCCAGGTGCCTGCGTAATCGCAGTTTCTTCTTCCTCCTGCCGGATCTCACGTCTCACCCCAAGCTCCCTTCCAATCTCACATAGTTGCACTGCGTGGCTGCGCCCGCGGATACGTGTAGACGTCGCGTGATTGCTGATGCTTTCTGTCTGTTCCTATAGGTTATTACCAAGCTTCTATACCTGCTCAACCAGGGCGACACCTTTACCAAGGTACAACAACATATATCTCATCTCACTTCGATCGTGATTTAGCAATGCTTATGAACTTCAAGAACTGCATTACTCGTGAAAAAAAATTGAGAATATTGCACTGAAGCCATGTTTACAATTTTAAATTTTGACATCCGTACTTAACTGTTACTTAAGAACTAAGGTTCAGCACCCTAAATAACGTTAGGGGATGGTAAGCCACCCGGCCGTAAGCATAATGAGCAGAGTACAAACGATCAAGCAGTACATGTTTTAAAGTACAATGGGGATCTTAAGACTAAGTGGACAGAAAATCACATGTTGGTGCAGTGCAACTTCCTCATGATTGTGGGGAAGTGGTGAATGCGGTAGTTCCAGGATGTATGCTCTTTGATAGGTATATGAATGTGGAAAATCTTGTAGGTGGAGGCCACAGAGGTCTTCTTTGCGACGACAAAGTTGTTTCAGTCCAAGGATGCAGGGCTTAGGAGGATGGTGTACCTCATGATCAAGGAACTCTCGCCGTCAGCTGATGAGGTTGGATGATGTTGGTTGCTACTTTGCAGTTCTTTGCATTTGGTGGGCTCTGAGGGTGACTTCATTTGCGTTTCATTGGGTGTAGGTTATTATAGTGACCAGCTCTTTGATGAAGGACATGAATAGCAAGACTGATATGTATCGTGCAAATGCTATAAGAGTTCTTTGCCGCATCATTGACTCAACTCTTCTCACCCAAATCGAGAGGTATTTGAAGCAAGCGATCGTTGACAAGAACCCTGTTGTTGCCAGCGCGGCTCTTGTCAGTGGCATCTACTTGCTTCAGGTGTGTGCTACAATTTTAGTTTGCGTGCTTATGCAATTGCATGTTACTGGTAGCTCTAGATCCTTATTAATATTTTGTTAATATGTTTTTTATTCTAAGCAGACAAGTCCGGAAGTTGTGAAAAGATGGAGCAATGAGGTTCAGGAGGCTGTGCAGTCGAGAGCTGCTCTTGTTCAGTTTCATGCCCTTGCTCTTCTTCACCAAGTGAGTTCCACGATTGGTGCTTCTTTTAAGTAGGATCGACATACATCTCTGAAATATCTTCAAATGCATCAAACTACATGCAAATACTTAACGTTTCCCATTTGAACACATGCTATACTAAGTACCCACATGAAAACATGCTAAAGCTATACTAAGTTTCTGGTGATTCTCCTATGAATGACATTCAGTTCTCTGTTTGGCTGCTGCCTGCTGGGCAATCACAAGGAACATTATGTTTAAACAAAATCTATTTGTCAAGAACCAGAAAACGTACGATATTTTCATTTATCTAAATTTGCAGATTAGACAAAATGACCGGTTGGCTGTCAGCAAGCTTGTCACTAGTCTGAGTAGGGGTTCAGTTCGCTCACCTCTGGCTCAGTGCCTACTTATTCGATACACTAGCCAGGTATTGTGATCTGATTCTGCAAAATTCGATATCGATAGATACCTCATATGTGAAACATGAGTGGCATCCACAGGTGATTAGAGAGTCAAGCATGAATAGTCAAGGTGGAGAACGTCCTTTCTTTGATTTCCTGGAGTCCTGTCTCCGGAACAAAGCAGAAATGGTCATACTTGAGGCTGCACGAGCAATAACTGAATTAAATGGTGTCACCAGCCGTGAGCTTACGCCTGCAATTACTGTGCTGCAATTGTTCCTAAGTTCATCCAAACCTGTGCTCAGATTTGCTGCTGTTCGTACGCTTAATAAGGTTGGTTTATTCACAAAATGCTAGTTTGATATATTATCCATTTTCTTGAAATTTTACTCACTTCGTCTGCCTAAGAGTTTGATAGTTTGTTGTTTACCAATACAAACCTTATGGCTTTTGGGTTTTTTTATCCCTGTTCCAGACACTACAGTGATCGCCTTGTGATATTGTTTTCATTTGTTCCATATTAACACTCAATTCTGGTTTGAAATGAAGTTTGCAATTTTTTAAATGAACTGCCTAAAGTCTTAAACATTAGATAGATTTCTGAAGAACAACAGTAAAGAATTGCTGATAAGTTGGTGATCACAACATTCTACTTGGCAGAAGATCAAACTTTGTTTAGGCCAACAGCTTGATTTTGACAAGTTTTAAAGTAGTTATGTTTTCCAGTGCCATATCAATCATTCAATTGACCTTGTAGAAATCAGTAGCACTCAGAGTTCCGACATCTCTTTTTCCTTTATTTTTCTTTCCTTCTTTTCTACACCAGCTTTTTTTTTTCTTCCATGATTGGTCTTGTTGTGGAAAATTGATATTCCTTAACAAATTTAAATATGGAAAACCCTGAGTCATTAGTCATTACTTCGGTACTGTTTTTTATGCTTCCCTGTTTGTTGGATGGCACCATCAGTGTCTTTGTTGATTGTATGGGGTTGAGTACTTATACTACCCTTGATAGGTTTCTTTGTTGATTCCTTCATTTTGACCTATTGTTCATTTGATAATTATTTTACAGGTTGCATCAACTCATCCTTTGGCCGTCACAAATTGCAACATAGATATGGAGAGTTTAATCTCTGATCAGAACAGGAGCATTGCAACCCTGGCGATTACAACACTGCTCAAGACAGGCAATGAATCAAGTGTTGATCGTTTAATGAAACAGATGACCAACTTCATGTCAGACATAGCTGATGAATTCAAGATTGTTGTAGTAGAAGCAATAAGATCCTTGTGCTTGAAGTTCCCCCTGAAATATCGCTCACTGTATGTATAGTACTATATGCCCATATAAAAATATTCATGTTAAAGATCCAAAACTCGTCAAAGCTAACTTCTGTATATGTTGGCACTTGGCAGGATGAATTTTCTGAGTAATATCCTACGGGAAGAGGGTGGGTTTGAATACAAGAAAGCTATAGTTGATTCAATTGTCATACTCATTAGAGATATTCCTGATGCAAAAGAAAGTGGCTTATTTCACTTATGTGAATTCATAGAAGACTGTGAGTTCACCTATCTGTCCACTCAGGTAATTGCCAATTCATCATTTTGTAGGCATGTAGTTTGGAAATTAATAGTTGCTTCTGAGCGTAAGATGTTGTAACTTTAACTTAATTGCATTGTTGTCTAATTATGTATTTTCTGATGTCTAGATATTGTTAACTTTGCTTCTGAGGAAACAGAGAACATATGCCAACCAAATTGAAAACTATACCTGAGGACATTTTTTTTTCCTATATACACTGAAGCAATAGTCATTGTGGACCAGAAAAAATTGTTTATGAAGTGCTTAAGTAGGTTCGCTTGTGCAAGTTCCGATATTTTTGCATGGTAAACTGTAGGAACAGTGTGCTAACATAACCCAAAGTTACATGGTAAATTGCTAAGTTCTAATGAAATTATTGTTTTTCAATATTGCAACAGATACTTCACTTTTTGGGAAATGAAGGCCCAAAGACATCAGATCCTAGTAAATACATACGTTATATATACAATAGAGTAATACTTGAAAATGCTACCGTTCGAGCTAGTGCGGTAAGCACGCTGGCAAAGTTTGGTGCTTTTGTTGACTCACTCAAGGTACTTTGGCAGATATATAGTATAATATTTCCTTTCTTTGCAATGTACTTTTTTCTGTTTAGAGTCTTTAAGTTGTGTTGCACTTACAATCTTCTCTCATTGCAGCCTCGCATATTCGTCCTTCTGAGACGTTGCCTGTTTGATGGTGATGATGAGGTCTGTGGAGAATTACACCCAAGAAGATGATTATATGCTCTGTTCTTTAATAATTTATTGATCCTGTTCACTGCAGGATCCCTCATTTACTGTTTTCTTCTTCCTTGTGCATAGGCAACTTTCTCTATAAAAATGTAAATTGTGAAATAAACTTTATTTATGGATAAAAGGCCATGTCAAACTCTGCTTTCCTGGCAAGAAGCCTATTCTTTTCTGACATTTGTCACACTAATTTTTCCCTTATAGGTGCGCGACAGAGCAACACTTTACCTCAAATTGCTAGGTGGTGAAGCTATGGTTGGTGAGACTGAGAAGGATGTGAACGACTTTCTCTTTGGTTCACTTGATGTCCCACTAGTTAACTTGGAGGCCAACCTGCGGAATTATGTATGTCTCAGTGTTATTATGATTTTAACATCACTATGTTGGTGCCTTATATTGTTGTAATATGCTTACAGGAACCATCAGAGGTACCTTTCGATATTTTATCTGTACCGAAGGAAACCAAATCACAACCCCTTGCTGAGAAAAAGGCTACAGGCAAGAAACCAACAGGTCCGGCATCTGCTGTCAGTGGCCCTGTTCCTACTGTTGATGCATCATATGAGAAGCTTCTTTCATCCATTCCTGAGTTCGCTGATTTTGGAAAACTATTCAAGGTTAGTGTGGTGTTTTTCTTTTCACGGAAGACAAACATATGCACTGAGGGTTCAAGTACATTTCATATGTTTTAACTTCTCATCCTTTCTTCCAGTCATCAGCACCTGTAGAATTGACTGAAGCTGAGACTGAATATTCAGTCAATGTTGTGAAGCACATTTATGATGGACATGTTGTGCTCCAATACAACTGTACCAATACGATACCTGAACAGCTGCTTGAAGAGGTAAGAAACTTCTTTCATATGTAAGTTTTGTATGCATGTACACATGTTTCTATGCCTATATGAACTCTTCTATTTCAGGTGGTGGTTTTTGTTGATGCTTCTGAGGCCGATGAATTTTCGGAAGTTGCATCAAAACCTTTAAGATCCTTACCTTATGATTCCCCGGGACAAACTTTTGTGGCTTTTGAAAAAACAGAAGGTGTCCCTGCCACCGGGAAGTTCTCAAATATACTGAAATTCATTGTTAAAGAGGTATATGTTTGCACTATTCTACTCTTTCTGTTATTGCATATTGCATTAATTAAACGCCCATTCCTTCATATTTCATGTGAGGATTAGTGTCCCTGGTCAAATGGAAAACATGCTTCACACCTAGTTTACTTTCAGAAATCAGTCCTTTCTGATTTAGCTCTTAATGTTTTCACTTTTGAACCTAGTTCCTGTGCTAGAATTTCCTGATAGGTTAGGCCAAACCCACGTCCAGCCAAATGGTTCCTTAGTTTGTTCTATCAGTGATCATTTTTTGTTTCACTTTGTTATATTTATATTTTATCCTTTCATCAAACATTAGATTATGGTGTTTTGACCTAACCTCAGGGTAAAATCAAACTTCAAACCTAAATAATCTTCTAAACTGTGAATGGTTCAGTTCTGTTCGGCGCTTCTGTTTAGTATATTCATACATTCCAAGTGCATATAGCTATGCCTAGGCTGGAAGAATCTTTTTGAGGCTCAGATGAAATTGTCAATTTAATACTTGGGCGTGCTTGTAGATGTGCCAGACCGGGTCCATGTTTGCTTTTGGGCCAATCCTAAATGAGATAATCATGCATTTGAACACATTTCAAGTTTGATGTAGTAAACGATAATTTATGGATTTTACTCAACTTATGCTTTGTTTCAGGTTGATCCATCCACTGGTGAAGCTGAGGATGATGGTGTTGAGGATGAGTACCAGCTAGAAGATCTCGAAATTGTTTCTGCTGATTACATGTTGAAGGTGGGAGTTTCCAACTTCCGAAATGGTTGGGAAAGCATGGATCCAGAAAGCGAGCGGGTTGATGAGTACGGGCTTGGTGTCAGGGAGAGCTTGGCAGAGGCTGTGAATGCTGTCATAAGCATCCTCGGCATGCAGCCTTGTGAGGTCAGCTCTCTTCGTTTTTTTCCGATGAAATGAATACTGGGGTCATATTAATCTGCCAATTTGTAATCTTTTATTGTATTAGTTTGATGTTATTTTCTACCTAATCAGCAGTGGTAGAAAATGCAGTAGTAAGCATTGAGCATTCTTCTTGGCTACCGTATGAAACTATAATCATACTCTTGATTACTTTTCTGCCTTTTGGTTTCTAGGGAACTGATGTGGTCCCAAGCAATTCGAGGTCACACACTTGCCTGCTCTCTGGTGTGTTTATTGGTAATGTGAAAGTTCTAGTGAGACTGTCCTTTGGAATTAGCGGACCAAAGGAAGTGGCCATGAAGCTAGCAGTCAGATCAGATGATCCGGAGATCAGTGACAAGATCCATGAAATTGTTGCAAATGGCTAAAATACATGCAAGAGTTTTTGTTTTGCCGTTTTTGTTTTGGCTTTCATTCTATTGAAAGCGCAAGGAATTCCATTAATTCTAGCATATGTAAGCTTGTTTTCTCGTTGGATCCCACTGTTGTTGCACCACCATTCTTGTTCAACACAGTACAACAATTTTTGATTGATTTGGAACCACAACAATTTCTTTATATACCATGGACTTGAATAGTATATGCAATAATATTCAAATGAAGTTCTATTGGTCGGATTAAGTGTAATTCCTTGTGAATACTATATGAATAGTACATTGTTGATCGCAACAAAAGTGAGTGGTAATAGAGAATAATACTGGAGGTGGTATACATGCAAGTCAGATAAACCTGAGCATACCAGCCTTGAGGGAAATAAAGGTTATCGTGCCCGACTTCTCGCTACTGTCACATGTACTCACAGTACTGTGCGCAAAGTGGTAATGCGCCGCAAGGGCTGTCCAAGTAGGCTGGACTAACCGTGTTAGCCTGAACCATGATAATGCTGGTTAGCTTTAGACATGGCACCCGAACCATGATAATGTTGGTTAGGTTTAACCATGGCACGACCTATGGGCAGGACCAATCGTACCGGTTAGAGCAACTCCAGCAGGGCTTATCCTACTTTTGAGGGCTGAGGGGCAAAAAACTTACTCCAGCAGGCCCCCTATTTGAGCCCTCAAAAGTAGGAGGCCCTCAAATCTCCCCCTCGAGCCCTCATTCCTGGGGTCTGGAGAGAGTAGAGATGGCAATGGGTACCCGAAACCCGATACCCGGTGGGTTTTTACTCTATTAGGGCATGGGTCTGAGTCAATTTCCTAACCCATGGGTCTCTTAATGGGCAAAAAGCCCAACCCATCGGGTCTGCCGGGTTCGGGTACGTTCCTATAGTACCCAAACCCGTAAACCCATGGGTAATATAAACCCGATCCATAGGAGTTATAAACCCAGGCTCCCAGGCAAACCAGCCCAACCCATAGCCCATTAGCCATTTAGCCCCAAGCCCCCAAATCCAATGCGGCAATGCCCCATTACCCATACGGTTAACCCTAGCTAGCACTCGGTCACGGTCACTACTCACTCATCCC
The DNA here is from genome assembly GCA_017311315.1 of Dendrocalamus latiflorus. Classification (NCBI taxonomy): domain Eukaryota; kingdom Viridiplantae; phylum Streptophyta; class Magnoliopsida; order Poales; family Poaceae; genus Dendrocalamus; species Dendrocalamus latiflorus. Next base: position 26,366,704 of record CM029643.1, on the reverse strand, counting down.
CAGTCCCCACCCCGATGGCCCGATTCAACAGCCGCCGCAGCGACGGCGCATCTGGCGTTCTGCGCTCGGTCTCCGGTAGTCTCCACGCTCGCCCTCCCGTCCCGCAGCTTCCGCTCCTGCTCCTGCCACTCTCGCCGCACGCTCGTCCTCTCGCACGCCCTCGCCGTCGTCTCGCCTTCCAGTTCAGCCTGCCGCCCCCACGCCACAGCCAACGCGCATCACAGCAGTATGCCCTTGGCCATGGCGCTGCTCTCCGGCTCCAACGAAGATGGCCGGTGAACTTCTTCCTCCTCTCCATTAACCATTGTTGCAGCTCGTATTACTGAACCCACGGGCGGCCCGTGGGTACCCGTTAACCCAGCGGGCATGGGTCTGGGCAAAAATCTGCACCCGTCACGGGCATGGGTTTTTTAGCGGGTACATCCAACTTTCATGGGCACGGGTTTGGGATAGCAAAACCCAGCGGGTTTATACCCGTTGCCATCTCTAGGAGGGAGCCCCTACTTTTGAGGGCTCAAGTAGGGGCCCTGCTGGAGTGAGTTTTTTGCCCCTCGGCCCTCAAAATTAGGGGCTCCCTCCAAACCCCCAAGAGTGGGTCCTATGTGTCATCTCCTCTAAGAATGAATTTGAGGGTCCTATTTTGAGGGCTCCTGCTGGAGTGCAGCCCAAAAAACAGAGCCCTCAAAAATAGGAGGAGCCCTCAAATAAAAAGTAGGGGCCCTATTTTGAGGGCTACTGCTGGAGTTGCTCTTAGAAGCATGATCTGTTGGTCTGACCTAGATATGATAGGACCTATGAATAAATGGGCTATGCCACCTGATCTAACCAATCGTGTTATGTTTAGGCTAGTACGTCAACACGATGGCCAAGCACATAACAATATCGTGCCTGGCTGCCTAGCACCGCTATCTCCTAACCCCTAATCTCTGCCTCGGTGCTTCCTTCCTCTCTCTTAGTCGGCAGTGCCTGCATCCAATCGATTCCTCTGCTTATGCGAAACCAAATCAATTATAGAAGACAGAAAATAGTATATTGAAACACAAAGAGATAGAGAGAACTTTTGGTCTTTCTTTATTACTTTTTTTTCTAATTCCGTATACAAAATAGCTAATAGTACTTCTTATTTATAGCCTAGTGGTGAGATGTCCACCATAGGCTAAGGCTTCAAGGCCAGGCCGAGGTTTCCTAACAAAGTTTAGCCATTGGTAACAAACCACTGGTTTTTTATTATGTGGGCGGTGGCGGTCAGCTTACGCAAATAGTATTACTTCCTTGAACTGACCCGTTCATAAGCTGGGCCAGGCTTCGAGGGCAAGCCTGAAGCTTGGAATTTATTTATTTATTTTCAAACTTTAATTTTAAATTTTTTGAATAAAATCATGTTTTTATTGAGCATTGGGCCGGTCTAGATCTGTTATTGGTAGCCCAACCCATTATTTTCGGGCTCGGGACCAAGTTTTCATCCGTGGGCCTAACCAAAAGCAAAAAAACAGAGAAACATTATAATAATTTAAAAAATTAATAAATTTATTTAATATAATATTTCGCTCAATAATAATAATTTTTATTCACCAAAACGGTACTTTCGGGCTTCAGGGTTGGCCTATGTCGGGTCGGACCGACCGGGTTTTTTTAGGCCCAGCTGGAGGCTTGATCGACCAAATGTTTGAATAGTTCTAGACATGTTCATTGGCAACCCGACCCATTGGCCTGATTTTTTCGAGCTCAGGTTGGGCACCTGACGTTGGGCTGGATTTGGGCCTAGATTTTTCGCTGGAGGATATGGCCCATAGACGAAAAAACCCATGGAAAACAATAAAATAATCAAATATTTTATTAGGAAAAATAATTTCTAAATAATATTTTATTCCAAAGAATAATTAAAAATATTTTTATTCTTGGAAAGGAATTTTCAGGCTTTGGCTTGGCCCATGTCGATCTAGCTCAGACCTGGCCATTCCAGGCCAGGCTTTTCCAGGTCCCCACCAAAGCTCGACGTTTGAACAGGTATAGGGCCTGTTTGGCAACGGCTGCGGCTTATGGCTTTTGGTTGAAATTTTTGAATTTTGGCTGTTTACGGTACAGATTACGGAGAAATAGATACTCATTTGCGATTTTGGCTGGTACAGATGTTGGGCTTTTGACGTGTAGATCGTTTAACTTGTAGACCCTGTCTTGAGAAAATACTCCGTTTGAAAGTTAGGTACTGTAGCAAAAGCCAAAAGCCGCTAGTTTCGGAGGAAAAGAACAGGCCCAGGTCGAAATTACATTTCTAAAACATATGTGTATCTAGACTAATATATTTTTATATATAATATATAGTATATAACCTATTTAGTATTAATGAACTATTTCTTGTATTAATATATTTACTTATTTCTATGTAACTATGCCGAATTACTCCAATGTCCTATGAATTTAGATTCTTACTAAGGCACGGTTGCCCACAAAATCTCCGACAGGATGTGGATAGGGAAATTATGCTCAATAACTAAATGGGGATGTGGCTGTGAGCAAGTTTCAAAAACCCAGAATCTAAGGGAATTAAGGTGGTGGTACCGGTAACCGATCAGCTATCGGAATATCTCGAAAAAAAACTGTTCAAAATTTATGAATCAAATTTTGAATTTAGGTGGTTTAAAAACTGGTAACCGTTCTAGTAACTAAAAAAACCGTTTAAAAACCGAAAAAACAGCTAAAACGATAAAACCAAGTTGAGAGTACAATAATTCAAGCATATTTAGCTCATATAATAGATAATCTAACACCGAAAAGGCCTAAAAGATCATAAACCAACTCATAAAATACATTAGACCTAAAAGTAACCGACTAGTTTTTTTAACAGGTCCCCCTAGTACCTGTTTTTTTAACCCTGGTTGAGAGTGTTATGAAACCCTTACCTAAGGGCTTTCGTGGGCACATACCTAAACTGTCTTTTGGTGAGTTTAGTCTATAAATAAGACTCCATATTGTACAAGAGATAATTGATAGCAATAAAGAAATCAGTCTCACCATACTGTGTCTCCCATTCTCTCTCTATTATGTGTAATTGGCTTGGTTTGATCCTCATGCTCTCGCCGCCGTTGACCTATTGCATGGGAACCATCGTGCATGTAAGCCCGCTGTCGTGCCAATGTTGCTGTGTGCCCGGCGCCGCTGCCGTCATGCTTGTTGTCCATAACACGCCATCGCACAACCGCTGCATGTGCATCCCATCGCGCGCATCCGATACCGTGCGCCCGTTGCCGCGCGCCGTTGCGCCTGATGCGCCCCCACATCGCACACCTGCCGTCGACGCTGAGCAACCATTTTCGTCCACAGCTCTGGGCAGCTGGGGTTTTAACCCTAGCCGACCCAATTAAGTGGGCCATCACGTCCGACACGCGAATGCCACTATGGGCCAGCCCCTTAGAAAATTTTGGCCTATGAGAGAATTTTTTTAAAAAAAGGTTACGGCTTTTTTCGTTTTAGCCCCTAGAACTGCTTACTTGCAAAAAAAAAAACTGTAGTCGTAGAAATTTACATTTTGAACCTGAAATTTCTCGTAATGCTGAGAAAAATCTAGTAAATTCTGAAAATTAACAGTAAATTCATAACTGAATTTTTAGGTAAATGAGCTTCTATAATTTTGTAAAACCTTAGGCTTAGCACACCGTATAAGCTTCATATCAATGGATTTTATTTTCCCTAGCATTACTTGTGTGCTGAAATTGGTTTTCTATCGTATCTGTTATTCTGAAAATTTCACCTAGACCACAATTGCTAGGACAATTTACAATAAGCATATCTTTACTAATTTAGCAATATTCATAACTTAGATTTATTTTTACCTGCTGTAAATTTTATAGAAAATTTCATGAACATAATGTAGGACATATCAAACATCGCAAAAAAGGAATTTGCTGAGCTAACCCTGAATTGAAGCAATTACCTCACTTGGGAAATGGATGCTAAGATCAACCTGACTACTCGGTCTCTTAGAGCCACCATCACCTAGCTAGAAGCTAACGCCCCTACTATTCCTGAGGCCGCTAAGTGTGTGGCCCTGCACTTCTTGAGGCACAATCTCCATGTAGACCTGAAGGTTGAATACTTGATGGATGAGAACCTCCTAGCACTATGTAATTCCCTAAGGGAATGCTACTACCAGCAAAGATTTGTTCTGCTCCCAAAAGCTAAGCATAAATAGATCACTTTACGCTTCTAGGATTTCAAGATTGTGACAGAGTATAACTCTGCCATACACAAGCTTGTCTCCAAGTTGAGGTTCTATGACCAGAAAGTTATAGAAGCTAAGATGATAGACAAAACTCTGTGCACCTTCCACCTCAACATGTGGGTATTGTAGCAACAATGCTGACATGCCAGGTACACAAAGTACTTCGAGCTTATCTACACCATGCTAGAAGTAGAAAAATATGATGAACTCCCGATTCAAAACCATAATGTACATCCCACTGGGACAATGCATGTGCTTGATGTGGACACCAATGCTTACCAAGCTAGCAAAAGCCATGGCCGTGGAAAGGGCTCAAAATAGAATGGGGGAAATGGAAGAAGGTCAGAGTGCAAAAGGGCAAGGGCAAGCCTCAAGATGAAGGTAAAGGCAAAGGGAAGTTCCAAAAGTAAGACTTAAGCTGCAAGCCTACTTATCCACCACAGCCTTGCTTTTGGTATGTGAAGAATCTAGACCCGTCATTATGCGTTAATGACATATTTTGGTAATTAATAACAATCGAATTGTGGGACTAATATTTTCATTGAGATGAATGAACAGGATATGTCTCACGGTGATGGATGATTTGAGATGAGTTCATGCGATTAATTATTCTCAAGCATTGTAAAGACTTCACATGTGTTGAAAAATCATGACCCAAACTTGAAGTTGAATCATATGTTGTCAACCTTCGAATGGCGTAAGGCAAATGTATGACTAGCTAGGGCTAAGGATGTGTTCCCAGTCTTTTGCCGATCTTGGTGTTTGGTTGGAAGATCGGGTTGCTAGTATAGGATGTCGTACTATTAAGAGGGGTCGCGACTAGTAACTTGAACGTAACAAGTGTTGTTGGCTCGCTTGATTGCTCTAGCTCTCTCTCAGCTGCATGATGCTAATATTTTCGAATGTGTTTTGAAAATGATTGTAGCTCATGCATAAGTCCTTTTGTGACATGTGACTTAGTGTTTGCGAATATGTTTTGCAACATGTCGAAGTCCATGTTATTTCCCCTCCTTGAGGCATGACGCTAATATTTGAGATATGTTCTCAAATGATTGTAGCTCATGCAAATGTTGTTGCTACATGCGACTTAAGGTTGAAATGGCAAATTCGAATTTGGTTAAGTCCATGTTATTTCCAGTGATGTGATTCCAAAATATACTTGAGGATGTGTTCTATGATTTATGGGAAATCACATGATGTATATTTCTATACCTTGCAATGCTCCTTGTGCAAGGTAGTTGAGGAATATGCAACATTTTATATTGTTCAGAAAGTGCCTTCAATGTGGTGGCCAGACTGGTGCATACTGGGCGGTCAGACCAGCCCCATACCGGCGGTCTGACCGGCCTGAGTCTAGCGGCCTGACCGGCCTAGTATGAGCGGTCTGACCGGGCTCTGATAGTTCTGCATTTCGCCCGGACCCTTTTTCTAGAGAGCGACCAGGCTGATTTTCTGAGGAGTGGTCTGACCGGTCCTGTGTGGGCGGTCTGACCGGGTTTTGTGTGGCGGTTTGACCGGTTTTCCAGCCCAACGGCTAGTTTTTTTGTGATCGTTGGGAGAGCGGAAGTACCGGCCATTTTAACGATGGTATGATTTCAGCCTCTCTTTCCACTAAAGTATTGCATCATCAATAAAAACACTAGTGGCGGCTCTAATCTTTTGCCTATCAGACTAATCGTAACATTCAAATTCTTTATCTATTGCTATCTCTCAATCAATATAGGCATCAGGATCAAATTTACTAGTAAAGAATAGCAAAGTGATTTTAGTTTTACCAGATGTACTATCACGATCATATACCTCTCGTGGTGAAGAAGTTTGTCTCAAGCGTGCATCTTCCTCACGAATTTTCTTGAGCTCCCGTTCAATAGCTCGAAGAAGATGTGGATATATCTCGTAATCATCCCGTGGACTTGCCATAGTTAGTAGAAAATAAGAAAACAAATCATAAGTATGTGTTTCTATCAACTACTAGGATCCGGAGGCTCAAAGTTGCTTACACTCAAGCTCTTACTAAGCTCTAGCAAATTCTTACCAATGCAAACAGGTGGTGCAGCCGATAGCTAGTTCGTGACAAACTTGATTCAAGTGGTGAGTAAACTGATTGCAAGGGACGGTTCGACATGATCTGCTCGGTTAGTATAAGGTGTAACTTGGAAGGCTCAATGTGTAGCAATAGAGAACAATCAGTTAATTTTAGAAATTGCATATAATTGAATTATAGTTTGAATCTAGCTCTTAGCCTATGTTGCTGATCAACCAAGGTTGGTAGAAGGCTAAAATAAGTGTATGGCACTGTATAGGAGTGGCAAATACAAGATAATTCAATTGAATGCAATCTATAATTGAAGAACATAATGATTGACAGAAAACTGAAGATTTATGTCCACTGGATAGCACGTTGGTATTTTGACCGTAACTTCTTTTCAATTGCCATTTTTTCAACGAATATTTTTTATCCGTTTCCTAAAGGCTTTTTCTACAACTTTTGTTTTGGAGCCACGTTCTGGAAACTGACTAAAAAATTCACACAAAAATCACAAGTGCAGACTATTGCAGATTCAAACTGGAATTTTAGGTCAAATTTCACCGCAGGTATCTCTTAACTTCCTTACTGGAATGATGCTAAATTTTACAGAAAGATGGATAATGCAGTTATGAATCTAATGGCGGTGGTCTCACACAAAAAGAATCACGGAATAAAAAGTTATGGCTTTTTTTGTGGCGGCTGTAGAGAAAGGTAAAATCAGCCGAATTGGAATTAGGGTTTGGGTGGGGAAAATTTTTCTTGTTTGGATTTTTATCAAATCAAGAATATGACCAGCAACTAGACAAAGCTAAAATCAACATAAATTCAATTTAGCAAACCAAAACTAACAGATTGAAAAGCACAACGTGGTTTGGACAGTGGAAATTAACTCTTTTTGTAGAGCAATTTTTCTGGACTATGAGAAATAAAAATCAATCTACTAGCTAGGGATACAAAAAAATTCTACCGATCAACTGAAACTTTGATATCACTTAATGAGGCAATGGGGTCCCGATCTTCTGATAGGATGATAACTTCGATTTGGAGAAGAATGACTTTGACGATGCAAGCTTCTAACGGGCCACAACCAAAACATCAGGCAATCGCTAAACCATACTCCAAGTCATTATCAACCATATCAAGAACACGGTTGACCTAACCACAAAGATCTATTCCTGTATGCAACCGAAGACATTCAAGAACAAGATAAAAAGCAATTTGAATTGCAAATATATAAATTGAGTTCAAAAAGTTGGAATTCTGAAGGTTGTCTTGACAGGTGGTCGTACGACACAACTGAAGAACAGAAGTTTGCATAATGGCTAAATCTAAGGAAACTAGAAGGGTGTGTCCTCAAATAGGGGAAGGAAAGTCGCGTAAAACTAAGAAATAAGGGATGATACTATTCATGATACTGTTCACATGAATAGTACGGTCGTGAATAGTACGGGCCTAGAGAGGAGACGCCTTCCCCTTAGATCCAAACATTACAATGCCCAATTTAACCTAAATAGGTGATACAACACCTTCTTTTAATGATTATAGTGCACATAAAAGGAATTTAGAAGTGTGGCTAGATCCATTGAAAAAAGGACAAGAAAAGTTTTCCAACAAGTACTCGTGAACCTCAAACGGACTACGTATGTGAAAGTTATGCATATTTGAAGTTGGGTCTTTCAGGCTGAATCCGAATTGATCTGAAGGCCGAATTGGATTCCAAAACATGTCCAACTTGAACACTTGCTTGAATTGGTGCAAAAATGACGTTGTGCTACAAAAAATATATTTTTCATTATTAGGTAGCATCATATTCTCATTTAAAATATGTTAAAACTGATGAAACAATTTCACCTTTAGTTCAATCTCGATATCGCTATGGTCGTATGTGTTGGTAGCGTGGTCACATCATTCTTCCCTTCTTGATAGAAAATCATCCTTGATTTTAACATATGTATAGCCTCACGTATCGCATGATCTTGATCATAAATCTTGGTACATGATAACAAACGCAACGAACTCTCATTATATAATATCATAAGTTCTTTATCAAGCAAAGTAAAACCTCTTTGAAATGAGCTCACCTGATAATTTAAGTGATGCGTAGGAGTTGCTGTAATTGGAACAACAAGCATAGCAAATATAATTGTATCTATAAGATACATGTTCTTATCAGAATTTTCTTTAGACAGTTGCACCACTAACTCAATTCTTAGAGAAATCAAATATTTTTAAACTTCAACTAAGAAAACTTAGAATGTTTTGACCATTGTTGGCTCACATTATTGGCATCGGAAGGGTCATCTTGGTTCTCCCTATGGTACCTGAAGGCCGTGGTCAAGGAAACGCCCCAGGAGTCGCCCGCGGACGCCGAGATACTCGGCTACCATGTCCTCGGCCGGGACCCAGCGACGTGGGAGCGAACCGAGGAGTTCCGGCCGGAGACTTGGAGCTGATACCGCTCGGCGCCGGGAGGAGGGGCTGCCCCGGGGTCGGGCTCGCCATGCCGACCTCGGAGATGACGATCGCGAGCTTGCTGTATCGTTTTGACCGGGAGCCGGCCGGCGGGAGGCGGGGGCAGCCGGAAGCGACGTCGCTGGACATGAGTGAGGTGAACGGCCCCGCCGTGCGGCGCAAGGGCGGTCTGCCGCCTGTTGCCAAACCGCGGCTCCCGTCACGCAAAAGGCTGTTACAGTAGCTCTCGATCTTCCGGTGCGCGCACGAATTGGATTTTCTCGTTTACATTTGGTTATCCCCCGTCAACTAGTGCCGTCCGCGTGTTGTTGCAAGCAGGGTTACAACTTTCCTCCGAAATTTCGCGAAACAGACAAAATTTCGTCCCTTTCGGTACCCTCCAAAACAGGTTTTATTCGGCTAAATTTTGGTTTTATTTAAAATTTATTCAAATTTTAGTTAAATTTCATTAAAAATTTGAATTTTTTTTTCGTCTGAATTTACGAATGAAATGAACGAATTTTTCACATCCGAAAGTTTTAACACTGGTTGCGAGTATGATGGCGTCTTCAGTACATGTTTGAAATCTGTATTGTCAACAATTTGATGTTTTCGTTTGTGTGATGCATCAACTACCTGCATTCTTTGAGTTGTGAAAGGTAGTTTCGGGGAAAATGTGAACTAAACGCTCTCTCCGATTGGCACGTCATAAACAAAGTCATATGATGCGAAAGAACATCGTTTTCTGAATGATGCCAATGGTATGCTTACTAAATCTTTCGAAAGGTAGACGCCATATGCAAGAAGCTCGCTACAAAGTACGGTTCATTAAAATGCATTCACAAAATAATTAAATGTAAATTTACTTTGTTGAACATATGGATGTACGGGTGCAATTGCCTCCTCTAGTTCGTGTAGATCTCTCTCATGTCTTGGCAATCTACGAGGATTGATACATGCGGCCATTGGTTTGCAAATACTCTGGTGAGCCAATGTACTTCATATCAATGTACCGAAAAGAGGAAAAGGAGCTAACATGAAACAAAAAAAATGTTCAAGCAGACGAAGGTCGTGGATATACCAGTGCATTATCGCCTACTTGGGTAGTTGGGTCCTATTGTGACATGAAACCTCAAATTTCACCATCTTTTCGGCACAATTTAAACTCAAACCAGATTACTTACCTACGTACCTTTCAGCAAAATATGATCCATCCACTCACGCTTTGTAGTTAAGTGGGATATTGTTTTGCGATGTAGCTTATGAGTCTAATAAATAGTGATTGTCAAGAGAAACAAAAAATCAAAAGCCGCTGAAAAGCCTAAAAGAACAGAGCCAAGGAACCCTTGTAGAGTGGCTTCTCTTCTACCTACCTTCTTTTCTTCTTCAAGTCGGCTTCGATGGTGTGCATAGGGTTCCAGAAACCTGAACTGGCCCAAAAACCAGAGGGAGGGAGGTTCCAGTTTCTCGACAAAAAACAACTGGTTTTCCTTTCTTTGATTTTTTTTTAATTTTGTAGATTTGAGATTGTGGTAGAAACTAGAAGCCATTGGAAGTATTTTGACAATGAAAAAGTTTTGAAGCTAGTTACGGTTTCTCGGCCAGTTACCGGCCTGTAACCGTATGTGATTTGAACATTAGGTGTGAGAGCACAAATATGTGTACTTTCATGTATGTTAGTGTGTATATTTCATTCTATCAACCTTCCTTAATTTCCATGCCTCTAGTGGCGCAACCTCTCCTGTAGTTTATGCACCTAATGGTGATGCATGGTTTATACAAAGTATAACCGGTATATTGAATTGGCCAGTAATAACCGAGTTCATTCGTGGATCTCTTTTTTAGAGGAATCTTTCACGAATCTCTTAAACTCATGCATAAGTCTTAGGGCTCAAATGATTCACTGCGGCGACGAGACCTTGAAAGCTCCTTTTTCAAGTGTCGGCACGGGATGTTCTGTCAATTGTGGCGATTTTTTTGGGTGAAAGTGCTCCTAACGTCTAGCTGCCGTTCTTTTCCTGTGAGCTTATTGCTTATGATTTTTTTCAAAATAAATAAATAATACAGGTGATCCTCATGTAGTCAATAATAATACAGGTTAGAAATATTGGTGCCGCTGAGTTTGGTGCGATCCAGTTGATTTGGATGGGTTTTTCGTGCTAATCAGGTTGACAGCTCAAGAGTTGTGATTATTGGATATGTTCTTAAGCTGACGAAGCGTCCCACAAAAGGAAATGGAAACTGTACCTGGCGAAATCTGGTGTGGCTTGTTCCACCAAAACACAGTACGCTTTGCATCGCACGAGAAACTTAGCCGGTGTTCTTTTTAGCTTCTTTTCTGAGAATACGGACATCTAATTTTTTAAAACAATATCTCCACTTATTTTACTCCCATCTTGCTCCTAAAAAACGACTTCTCCACTCCTCTCACTCCTATCTCATTCTAAAGATAAAATAGAGCATCACAAACACATCACGCCTCACTATTCTCGCTTCCATCTCTCACACTCTTCCTTAATTTCTCTACTCCGAAGGTAAGACAGAAACTCACAAGCACATCATATACTTTATTACTCTCACTCCCATCTCTCACACACACCTCCCTTAATTTCCCCATCACTCACATCGTCCTTCTAAAATCCAATTCTTTTTACCACTAATATTTATTTTCAATAAAAAATCTTCTGTCGTAGCCAATACAAATTACACAACGCGTCGTTTTCATCTAACGTTTCTCATGAAACTGCCATTTGCTCGTATGTTCGGCTGTTTTGCTTGTGGGGTGTGATTTAGTATGTTAAAGAATCAAGCCATATCCTCGGACCAAGATTTAAATCATATACAACAACTAAAGCATGAATGAGAAGCTGCGGAAACGAGATATTAAAAAGTTGAGCATAACAATTCCCAGATAAAAGGACTGACAATTCCTAGTACAGTGGAAGCAGAAACAAAGAAAAACAACCACCAGAAACGAAGGTGAAGGCAACATTTCCCAACACCTCTACCATCAAGCCAACAACAAATTCCAAATATCCATTTCACCAAACGGAGGCCAATAGATCACGATTGTCTCATATTCCAGTTCTCACGATGACTCCGGATCAGGATCAGTCCCAAGCACTAGTTACACCTTGAGCACCACCATAGCTGCTGCCACCACCCCCGTATCCGCCACCTCCATAAGCTCCGCCTCCACCGCCGTACCCTCCACCACCGCCTCTGTCTCGCCGGAAGTCACGGCCACCAAATCTAGCACCGCCACCTGATCTGCGGTTTCTACCACCACCACCTCCGTAGGCCGAACTGACAGCATACCTTTCAAGCCATTGAGGAACCTCCTGATTGGCCTCTTGCATGAGCTCACTCAATGGCCTTGCCAATGATATGTTGCCCTCGTTGAAAAATGCAGTTGCCAGACCAGATTTACCTGCACGTCCTGTCCTCCCAATTCGATGGACATAGTCATCTATATCATTGGGGAGGTCAAAATTAATGACATGGGCAACATGTGGTATGTCCAGTCCACGAGCAGCAACATCAGTTGCCACAAGGATGGGAGTTGCTCCACTCTTAAAGGATCTCAGGGCATGCTCTCTTTCCTGCACAAGGACCAAACAATACTATGTTCAACCAGACCTCAAGGAAGCCAGGAGACAAGGATATATAATAACAGCCTCATAATAGTAACAGTTGCATAGCTAAAATAAAGAACACAATGAAAAGAAATAAATATGTGCACAAGGTGTCCATGCACATAACCAACGCATTTACCCTGTATCCAGGATAGCTGGGGGACTTCCTGAAGATAGGTAACATTGGGAGATGTATTACTCTGCATCGCTTGATGTAATCATCATGTGTGGTGACCAAGGATAAAAACATCGGCGGTAACCGGCCATACCGGCCCGGTAAAAAAATGTCGGTCCAAAACTTTTTAAATTTTAAAATCTAAATTTAAAATTTGAATTTGAATTGATGAATAGTAATTTCAGGTGGTAACCAACCGGGAACCGGTCACAGGGAGGGAACCGGCTAAATGCAAATTTTGAGTACTGGCCAGGGTCCGGTACTTTTCCCGTAACCGGTTTTTGAATCCTTGGTGGTGACACACTCCAATGCAGAAATTCAATTCAAATTACATATTTACAGTTCAGTGGCACCTTAGTGTACCAAATCACAAAAAAAACTTGCAAGTATGAGTGATCATCAAGATTTTGGAGCATAAACCAACCACTACATATAGTCGAGTTTACTCAATTTAGCAGACATGCAATGATGTCCAAGTCTTTTAAAAGTGAATATGACCTCACACAACCACATGGTGGAAGAAAGATCTGAATAACACATATTGTTGCTTCACTGATATTTAATTCTCTGAATTTGTCAGCAAACATGATCTACTAAGTGATCATAGAAAATCTAACTTGTAAAGTTAGTTATAATATTTGCTGAAGATCTATAAACAGCCCCTATCTTGCACTGACATTACATATACCAATATGGCAATATGCTTTCTTTTCTAAACAAATGTTACTGTCTGCAATGAAAGTGAAAGCAAGCAAAGTAATAGCACCGCCTCACCTGTTGTGTTCTGTCTCCATGAATGCTAGTTGCAGGAAACCCATTGTTATAAAGCCAGTTCTCCAGAGCATCAGCTCCCCTCTTTGTCTCCACAAAGACCAAAGTAAGAGCTTGCTGCGATAATCGAAGTGAAATGCAAAATAAAGACATCATCAAAAATGTGTCAAAAAGTTTGGAAATAATGAAATATAGAAATAGCCAAAGGGACAATCATTTCTTACACTACATTTCATGTAGATTAACATCAATGAACTTCTATCTTTAAAATAACAGAGTGCTAAATTCTGAAGTACATACCTTCCCATGTGTACCGTTATCCCTTTGTGCATGAAGAAGGTCCATGAGGTAGCTTCTTTTGTCTGAATCAAGGACAAATTCCACCCTCTGAACTATCAAATCGGTACTTGAACCAACTCTCCCAACAGCAAGAAATATGTAATCAGCAAGGAAATCTGAAGCCATCCTCTGCATAACAAAATTTTTTTTTATGAAACATTTAGCACAGAAAGAACTAGATATTCATAGAACATATTACAATTTAATTTCATCATGCATTATGCAATATCAAAAAGAAAACCAAATGATTGCAAACTGAGCTTCAAGAATCACATTTCCAGATCAGTACTCAAGTTCACAAAAACATGTTGTTTTGGACATCGACATGGTCCCAAAATGCAACTTTGACCACTAATTACTATTGTTATATATTTATAAAACATAATAAAACTATACTATCATGGAAGCATTTTTCGAGACAAATCTACACATATAATTTTCACATATCCAATCTAAATATTTGAAAAGATATAGATAGCCGAAGTTTCAAAAGTTTGACTACACGCATCCCAAAACAACATGTTTTTGGGAACTGGAGGGGGTAATATAATTCAGTATCTCAATAAGCTTCAGTGACCGAGTCAATAAGTCAGCTAGCTGATCTACTGGCCCTAAATGCAATTAGTTAATAATGGGTACTCCCTCTGCACTTCATATTTTGATTCCAAATGCATGTCACTACAAATTTCGAGGTGTATTCATACCAGCTTTCCCTAAAGACCTCTCCATGATACCAGCAGTAATCGAAGTGTTCTTTTCCAAGAGAAAAGCAACAACTCTACGCATGGAGAAGTAATATTAAACAATGTTTGGATATCGATAGTGTATAGGATCATTAAATAAGGCTATAATGGCCATTCTCCTTCATGCCTTTTTTCCTTTGCTACAGCACCTTTCATTTTGCTTCTACTTCAAAAAGTCAGCACAAAACAAAAAGAAATGTTGGCCAATTAACAGCATTACAGCACTGCTCTTATTTATATGTTCGCAAATAAGGATGTGAAATCTTTCTTTTACTGTGACTCTCAATATACTCTATTGTGCTGCCTAGGCCCTTAACATGTTGGGACAACTTTGATTGCACCCTAATAATACTTAAATTAGACTGACAAAAAGCACTAGATGATTCATCTCCAAGTGCTTGAATACAGTGTACCAGAATTGGTTCTTACACTGGACCCTGAAAGGTAAAAACTAGTACTTTAGCAGTATCGATCACACCCAGTTAACTTTTATCATATACAATGATTAGCAGACAAGACTGGCTTTACCAGACCAATCCTACTTATTGCTTCTCTTAATACTAGTCTGAAGTGAAGGAGTGAAAATAATCAATGCAGCCAAACCTGCATCAGGTATCCACTTATATATTGAACCTTTTAGAACCTGTTTGTAACAAACGATTTCCATAGGAAATTGGGATAAATTGCACTGTTTAATACAGAATTCTAAGTTCCAAACAGGCCCATAACAATACACCCTGAACAATTACAGTCAACAAAGTAGCATTAAGAAACACAAATTAAATTAGTGAAATCTCGGTAGCTTTGCAATGCTAAACTTAGCCCCAGGGAGACCTCAGTAGCTTTGCAATGATAAACACAAATTTGTGAAATATCGGTAGCTTTTCAATGCATAACAATTGCAAATTTTAAAATTAGTTCAAACCCTTAGTGAGGAACCACGCTACGCAAGAAAAAAGGGCTGATTTTTTTTACTTCCATACAACCACATGATTTTTCTGATTTAAATTATGGTTGGAAGCTAGAACCAACCACTTAGGAAATCAATATAATATTTTATTTGTATAAACTATAAAGAGTCAATGATCACGGTGGTCGTGGAGGAGACAAGATCCGATAACACCAGAACCATCTATTTTTGAACCAAGATGAATATGAGTGTTAGAAATATCAATTATTCTTATTATATATGTGTAAAACAAATATGCGAGCATACATAGAGAACTTAAACATTGCATATCGATCTCCCATTGCTTCAAGTGAACGAAACCACCGGAAAAGAATAACATAGACAACAGCAGACCACAATGAGATTTAAAGGAATATGACTGAATGGTGGAAAGCCAGAATAGGAAAGGAACAAACCTGTATCTCTTTTGGAAATGTAGCACTAAACAACATTGTCTGCCTCTCACCACGTTTAGGCATGTCCATCTGCTCAACAATTTTACGTATCTGAGGCTCAAATCCCATGTCAAGCATTCGATCAGCTTCATCGAGAGCTAAATACTTTATCATTTGCAGTGAGACTCTAGCCCTCTCCAACAAATCCATTAAGCGGCCAGGAGTTGCCACAAGGATTTCGACACCTCTTTCTAACTCCCTCAGCTACAAGAATACATGAAAATGCATGATACATAGCTATACATTTCACTTTGCAATAACATAAAATAACAAATGACCAAAATATCAAGTTACATGAGGGTAAACGATTACAGGCTATAGCCATTCCTACGTATTCAAAGATCAGCTTGTTCCCATTGTATTTACATTTCTCATTCTGTAAAGCTCCCACAAGTTTCCATTGCCAAAAGCCCTATCTTGCATTGTTGCAATAACCAGAAGAATTTATGTTGTGTAGGCTATTACATATATACCATTGCTTAAATTTTGCTCATGATATGTTTGCTCACCTTTTTTCAGTGACCTAGTCACCTAAATACTCCCTTTTGTACAACAATAAGCACACTCCCACCCACCCCTCTCTAACTAATCATATGAGTCTAGCTCAAAAGCTCATCTCATAATAGTTAAGAGGTACAGCTGTAAATGAGGATTTTATTCAGGTGAGGATCTCAAGTTTTATGAAAAACCAGATTTTTGTTAAACACGAGTTAGGGTCAAACAACCTAAAACTATGTTTGTATAGGAGAGAATAAAGGCAGGACAACAAAAATTGATTTTGCTAAAACTCAGTTATGAGTTTTATGAAAAACAACTGCTACTTGTTTTTCACAAAACTAAAAAAAAGAATAGAAGAATAACTAAAAACCGGTTTTAGCCAAACAACATTTTCACTCTATGCTATCCTAGCAAACTTAGCAACTTAAAAACTATATTCCTAAAACTTACACAAAATTGTGTTTCCGCTAAACCTATTAACAAAACCCAGATCCAAACAGCCACTCAGAACTTTCATACCATTTATATATGTCGTATCTCACAATATAGGAAGTATCTCGCGTAACGGAGGGTATGTACATGTAGTATACGAGTATTTAAGACCATCTAGGTAATATGTTCATTTTTTCGATATACTCCTTTTTATGTGTGTGTATATGAAGGTATTTACAAAATACGCTAAAAACTATGGACTCCCTAGCATTTTTTTCGTGTGTTTCATATTAAAGTATCTTATAATTAGTATACGAGTATACCTAAAGTGATAAAGGAGTACTTCAAATTTGTTTAGGTGGTATATTAGAGGTGGGTGTAAGTACACCTGGGAGTAAAAGGTATTTTTCATATATATATATGGGCACCAAGCCTCCCTACCTTTGTATTATTTTTAGATGTGTGCAAGTGCAATGATATATAATATATCAGGATGGAGGTCTTAATCATGGATGGAAAGTCTAAATCATGAAGCCTAGCACCATGGTGCCCCTGTTATATGTGTGTGTGTGTGTATACGTACGTATGTATGTATATAGGTATATGTATATATATATATATATAGGTATATGTATATATATATATAGGTATATGTATATATATATAGGAAAAATGATTCTATACTCCTGAGAGTACATACTTCCACCTCTAATTTACCCTTTTAATGGTGTTGTTATACCTCTTTAGCTATTTGTGCATACTCTAGTAATGATTATAAGATACTCTAAAAGTTGTTTTCCCACAGTAAATGGCTTTTCTACAGTACCTAGTTTTCAAACGAAGTGTCTTTTCAAGACGGTGTCTACTAGTGAATTGTAGTACACACTGCAGTGATTTCATTTATATCGGCCAAAATCGCACGCGAGTGTCTCTCTCCCCACAAGCTTCTCTACATACTGTTACTATTCAAAAGCCAAAGCCAAAAGCCTATATGAATGGGACCAAAGAGCCCAAAAATAGGGAGACTATAGGTGAATTTTTTTGAGCTGTGGTTTTAGCCTATAGTTTTTGAATTATAGCTTTTCACAAGAGAGTACGCAGAGGGAAACAACTGCATGCGATTTTGGCTAGTATAGTTGAACTCGGCACAGTGTCTACTAAAATCTACCTATAGACCCCGCCTTGAAAAGACGCATTGTTTAAAAGATAATTATTGTAGCAGAAGGTAATAAACCAAAGCCAAAAAGAACATAGCCTATATATCATGGTAATGTGTTCCAGTAAAGTAGAAACTATTGCAGTTGTTATGACACTTAGATCTAATTACATCTTGCGAGGATGTGGAAATGAAGCACCACAACAAGGCAACAGCTAGCACAACATGTGAGACTGAGAGATACGTGGAGACTAAAAGGCCAGGAATTATGGTGCAAACACATTGTAGACTAAACGGACAAACCTGCTGAGTTATTGGTGCTCCTCCGTATGCAACCACAACTTTAACACCAGTATGATGCGCAAACTTCCTTGCTTCTTCGTGGATCTAAGGTATAAAATATCACAAGAGAACCAACCAAAATAAACAAGACAGTACTATAAATATTACTACTCGCAAAACAATGTTCAGTTTGACGTACTTGGACTGAAAGCTCACGAGTAGGAGATAGGATTAGTGCAAGAGGATATGCTGTCCTTGAACTACGTGACCTTGGAGGCGGTCTGGACTTAATAATCCCGCTGATGATTGGGAAACAAAAGGCTGCTGTCTTTCCAGACCCCGTCTGTGCACAGGCCATGAGATCCCGACCTGCAATGGAGATTGGGATGGCATGACGCTGCACTGGTGTCGGCTTCACATACTTGCACCTCCGGATATTCTCATTCAGCGCATCGCCCAACTCAACCTCTGCAAATGTGTTGACAGGAGGGGGCACATCATGCCCACTTGTCTCAACAGGAATGTCTTCATAGGCATCAAAGTTGATGCCTGTGCTCTCCTGGCCCTCAAAGTCAACTTCTGCAGCCTCACTATTGGCAAAAGGATCTGGCTCACGGTCTCTGCGGTCCCAACCCCCAGGACGGGAGTTCCAGCCAGTACTGCCACCCCCGCTGCCACGGCTGCCACTACCATAGCCCTGGCGAGAACCACCCACACTGCCATTGCTACCACCATTCACAATGCCTGCCCAGCGAATGCCACCAACGGCAGCAGGCTGACCAGTAGGCTGTGCAGCAGCTGAGGGCAGTGCACCAACTTGTGCTTGTACTACTGAGGCTGCTTGGGTCTCAGAGCCAGCACCAGCTGAGCGGCCACGGAGGTGAGGAGGCACGTAGGAGCTGCGTGTGGGGCGCGAGTTGCCGTGATTAGCAACAGGTCCGTTAGCAGCAGCAGTCGCGGGCGCCGATTCCTCGGCGTTCGCAACTGAGTCAGCCCATGAAGATCGCATAATTTAGCAAAAATCCCTTATGAAGACGTACCACTGATCCTGAAACAAGGTTATCACGCAAATATTACTTGCATAAACTAATAAAGGGCACCCCGTCACGAATTAATGTGCACAAGGTAGAATTGGCATAAAAAAACAGTGCAAAGCTGTTAAGCCCAATCTAATTGAAAAACGAACGCTTAAACCAACATTGCCACACAACTGCACCAAACAGGAGCAGATTAAGTCAAACACATGACGCATCTCCGAAATTCTAATCTGAAACAGAGATCCAGTCTAGGTATATAACCCAAAAAACTACCGAAGAAAAATCCGATAAACTCGAACGAAATTACACCACTGCAGATCACCAAAACCCCTCAGAACCTAACATCGCAAAAGACGAGATACACATGCAAAATCCAACCACTCCGGTCCACCTCAAAAACTAGAACAATCCTATCACCAGCCAACTCACCAAACCAGGAAGAAAACCCAAAAAGCGTATACGAAGTAGCAAATCAGGATGCCGCAGTTGCAACGGCAGCTCTCGCAGTACTCCGCCTCGATTCGCATCGCACCTACTGCGCAACTAAAACCCTACGAATCTCTCAAACCACCGGGACGCCGCAATCGGCGAGCCAAAAACCAACGCCGCTGCGCAGACTGGGAAAGAAGGGGGGGTTGGGTTGCCGACCTGCAGGGGAACCGGAAGGGTTGGCTTCGAATCCGGCGGCGCCTCGGGTGTGCCGTCGAATCGCAGAAACCCTAGAGAAGTGGGAGGAGGGGGACGCGGCGTAGATCAAGGGAACAAGTCGAGAAATTGTTTTCGTTGCGGAGAATACAAGAAAAGAAAAGTTTATATTTGTTTCTGCGCCTTTTTCTGAGCTGGCCCGCATGCGGCGCCGCGGCTGGTGTCCCCGGGCAGGAGAACCGTTGGATGGACACGGAACGGACCAGATCGAGGCGGTAGGCAGGAACCGGATCCGAAACCACGTGCGCTTCGATTTACTTTTGCAGAACGATCTTAATTATAATTAACAAAGAAGGGATGCCTTAAAAAGATAACGGCAATGTTTATATTAACTTATATTTGTGGGTTCTATTGCAGGTCTTTATTAAGAAAAATCAAAAATCAATATAAATATCTGCTTTCTTAAATCGGCTTCTCTATTTTTCTCATCATTGTCTCGCTCTAAAGTTAAAGTAGGGTCACGGGTGCATCACCCACTCACTACTGTCACGTGCATACATCTCTTCTTCAATTTTTGCACCGCTCCGTCCTCCTTTTAAAAGTCATTTCTTTCCGTTGTTACTATTATTTTCAACAAAAAAGCATATGTTACAGTTAAAAGCATCAACAAAAACGGATATGAACGCTCCAAAGAACAAAGAAGGGATGAAAATTAAAACAGTAGTCTCAAAATTAAAAAAACATATTAGGATATTAGCAGCAGTAATGTTTATGTGACATAGGGGGTGATCGGTTCGGCTGAAAAGCTCATGGCTTATGGCTGAAAACACTGTAGCTGGCTGAAAAAAGCACTGTACCTGACAGAGGCTTATTTAGCATAATTAAATTTAAAAAATTTTAAAAATATAAAAAAGATGTTAGCCCATTACGTATAATACAAACAAATACGGGAAAAAAAGAACCGGCAAAAAAGCCAAAAATTCAGAAAAAGACGAAACTTATGAATAGTGACAAATAAGCCATGAGCACTGTTGGGCAGCCATGTTGATCGCGGCCATAGCCTCGCATCTGAAGCATACAGTGAGTAATGACAAGTTGGAGCGATGGACTAGTCTGTCAGCGCCACGAGCTATCTCAATGTAATGGCGAAACCAAAAAGTTTAATCCATGTGCTCAAATGCAAGTAAACCATATTTTAAAAAAGGGTCATTGATTAATTTTCTATAAATTTATGCAAATACCAGTAGGTAAAGGGTGCTTTTAAAAAACTTGTGTGGTAAGTTGACTACATATCAAAAAGCACATATAGGGGGTGATCGGTTCGGCCGAAAAGCTCGTGGCTTATGGCTGAAAATACTGTAGCTGGCTGAAAAAAGTACTGTAGCTGACAGAGGCTTATTTAGCATAATTAAATTTAAAAAATTAAAAATAAAAAAATATGTTAGCCCATTACGTATAATACAAACAAATACGGGAAAAAAAAGAACCGGCAAAAAAGCTCAACAAAAAGCCAAAAATTCAGAAAAAAGACGAAACTTATGAATAGTGCCAAATAAGCCTCCAGCACTGTAGAGAAGCCACAATGATCGCAGCCATAAACTATCAAACACAACCACAAGTCATTAACTGCAGTATAAAAAAACACCCTATGGTGCTACTTCCCTTTTGCTGATGATTTCCTGTCCTATGTACTGGGAAGTGGGCAATTTCCAAAACTTACCCAATAAATCATCAATCGGCTGGAATAAACTTATATCATCAAGAATCTATTTGAAATCTGTTATAAAAAAATCGATGTAAATTGGAGTGAATCGAGATACGTATAAACTCAATTTAAACTAGGATTTAATATAGCGCCCTTAGTCGATGCAGATTTGGGATGGGTTCTTTTGAGTTTTGGTTTTTGGCATAAATTTTTTATTTTGGCTGTACACAAGAAAGACTATGGAGAGAGCCACTCGCATGTAATTTTGCTAATATAGATGAATTTGATATAGTGTCTGCTATAATTAATTTATAGATCATGTTTTTAAAAAGATATATCATTTAAAAACTAGTTATTGTAACATAACTTAAAAATCATAAATCATAAACTCAAAAGTACATAGCCTTGACCGAAAACAAGAGAGATGCCGAGAACCCATGCACGCCACCTTTGCTCTCTAGATTGAGATCGTCTCAGCGTTAGCTACCATATGGACCGAAGTAAAAGAGATAAAAATTCGTAAGAGGGGATTATCTGAAAAAGCGAGGACCTGTACGTATTTTCAGAAAAAGTGAAGTGTTTTTCCGCATAAAACCAAAGACCC
Organism: Dendrocalamus latiflorus; assembly: GCA_017311315.1. Lineage (NCBI taxonomy): Eukaryota > Viridiplantae > Streptophyta > Magnoliopsida > Poales > Poaceae > Dendrocalamus > Dendrocalamus latiflorus. The sequence goes on along the minus strand of CM029643.1, from coordinate 26,344,579 downwards.
GTGCGTAATTTTGCGAAAACCGCGAGGTGCTACCCAGCAAAATGAGGGCCTTCATAAAAATATGGAGGACCTCTACACAAATTTAGTGAAGTGGAGGAGGGTTTTCGGTAAAAAATGACATGGTAGGGACTTTTTTTGTAACAATCGAGGACTCTTACGCTTTTTCGAAAAATCCTAGGGGCCTTTTTGTGAAAACGCTGATATGACATAGAGGGGAGGCGAGGAATTCTCCATCTCTAATATAGCGATGATTATGGAAACAGAGGAAAAGTAAGAGGGATTGAGGTTGGGTGACCCTCCTCGCGTCGTCTTCCTTCCTTGGGAGTACAAACATACTATCCAATTTTCGTACAAAGAGGTAAGCCATTGGATTGTTCATGGTCATGTTTTCTTCACCAGCAACTTGGGTGTCAGAAAAAGTACAAGAAGAGAGCGCCACCTTCGATTAGACAACTGCTGACCGGTGGTGTAAGGGCTAGCTCAAGCTATTCCTTTTTTATTAAAATTATGCGATAACGGTTATTAAATAGAAATAAAAATAGTTAAAAACATTATCTCTACAAATAATGTAAAGAAAAAAGTAAAAATAAATAAGCCTAAAAAGACAAAATTAGAAGTCGTCATGTTTCAAGTGATTTCTGGCTTAAATAAGCTGAAATCCTAAAAAGTAAGTTGAAAGTCAGAAAAAATCAAAACCGTTTAAAATGGAGTCTTAATATATTATTTCCAGGATTGTGATCCTAAGTTTCTAAAGATCTATTATAATTCGATCTTTCGTGTACTTACTTAATATGTGTTTGCAAGTCCAAAAAAAGTGTTTGCATTTTCGGTAAAACGACGAAATTTGGTGAACTATAAAATTTGACCAGCCTTTCCATGCTCATTTGGATTTTTTTGTAGCTCATGGCTTATTTTTCACTATGTTCACACTGTAGCTGACTTATTTTGCACTGTAACTGTTGGTGGCTTTTGATATAACTAAATTTAAGAAATTAAAAATAAAAACAGACTAATCTAGCACGGACAATGCAAAAGAATACGGGAAAAAGAAAAGGTAAAAAAACCCATAAAAAACCAAAAAACCCGTAAAAAGACAAAAATAAGAAACTAGAAGCTAAAAACTGAAGCCCAAATGGACAAGCCAAGCATTTCATGGGTTTCATAGTAAGCACCCAATATTTTTACACTTAACACCAACTATTTTAGTCTAATAATGTACTCATTACATTTAAGCTATGGTGTGGATTTTTTTGGTTACGGCTTATGACTTATAGCCCTAGTGACTGCTTATGCGAATGAATCGAGTGCCGATAAGCCGCTTTGAAAAACATGTTTCAATAAACTGTTTTCAAAAGATGATGGAGAAACCGTCCTATTTTTTGTTTTGGGAGAAGTTATAAGCTGAAAGGAAAGAGGGTGAGTTCATTTGGGTTGTGGTTTTGGCTTATGTTTTTGAATTCTTTTTATTTGCGAGAGACAGTACGCAAAAGGAAATACTCGCATGTGATATTGATTAGTATAGCTGAACTCGGTACAATATATATTACAATATTTTTGTAGACTCTTTTTTTAAAAAACACATCTTTTAAAACTAGTTATTGTAGCAACTTAAGCCAAAGCCAAAGCGCAGGTGTATCACACATGTCACTGAGCCATAGCATCTTCCACCTTCTCTCTTCCTTCTTTCCCTCCAACTGTGTCCACTCTTTTTAGACGAACTTTGTATCCATCTTTTGTATGACCAAATCATTTACTCTAGCAGCCCATCTCTCTAGTGAGGATGTCCGCGTCTCTCTCTCTCTCCACCCCCTTGCTCTTCCCTGCTAGCGTCCACCGGCGCTCGCCTCCTATGCAACTCCTTGCCGTGGCTGGTTGTTGTCCTTACACTAGGTAGCTCTACTTGTATTAATATTTAAAAGCTATTTTTTATAGTAAATAGTTTTTTATAGTATTTAGCTTTCAAACAGAATATCTTTTTAAGATATGGTCTAAATCGATTACAGTACACACTATAGTGACTTCATGTATATCAGTCAAAATCACACGTGAGTATTTCTCTTTACAATCTATTACTATTCATCTATACTAATATAAAAACACCAGTTTGGTTAAACCTTTTTTCACCCAATAAACTTAATACCCTCCCCTCCTAACGGTTGGATCAACTAAACCCAATGCTACCATGACAAGTTAGTCCTACCACCTCTATATCTACTCTGCACTCCGTCCCACTCGGCTCCTGCGGCGCCGCTACACCACACACCGCCCCCTAGTCTGTGCCCTGCGCCCCCTCTTTCGACGTCGGTGCCCTGCGCCCCTTCGATCGCTTCGCCGACTTCGGCCACGGCTACTCGACCATGGTTTCTCAACTACGGCACTTCGACTGCAACTCTGACCATGGCTTCTCGACTACGGCACTTCGACCGCAACTCCAACCACGATTTCTCGACCATGGCACTTCAACAGCAACTCTGACCACGGCACATCGACCGCTTCTCCGACCACAGCACTTTGATCACGGGATTTCAACCACAGCTACTTGACCACAGCTTCTCGACCACGACACTTCGACCGCAACTCCAGCCACGGCTTCTCGACCACAGCACTTCAATCGCTTCTCTGACTATAGCTTCTCGACCATGAAACTTCGACCGCTTCTCTGACCATGACACTTTGACCACGTCTCTAACCATGGCTTCTCAACTACGACACTTCGACCACTTCTCTGACTATGACTTCTCGACCGTGGCACTTTGGCCGCTTCTTCGACAACGACACTTCGACCCAACTCCGACCATGGTACTTCGACCACTTCTCTAACCACGGCTTCTTGACCACGGCACTTCAACCGCTGTGCCTCGACCACGGTTGCTTGACCGCGGTTGCTCGACCACGGCACTTCGACCACAGCTGCTCGACCACCACTTCGATCGCTTCTCCAGTAGTACCACTCACAAAAAGCCAGTACTACCGGTCTTCGAGCACCGACTAGGTACTGTAGTTTACGAGTACCGATCGTCTACTGTAGCTTATGGCCACTACGCAGCTTGAGTTACGACTACGACTGCTATGACTGGTTCATTGTTACTACGATCAGTTCATTATGACCAGTTCACTATAGCCACGATAGGTTCACTGTATGCTTGGACTAACATAAGGAATGTGATGTCCTCCCCATCTTGAATTTAGTTGATTATAGAAAATAAGCTCCATGATCATTATAACATAACACCTTATTTCTTTTAGCTGGCGAAGTGTCGTGGTCAGAGTTGCGGTCAAAGTACTGTTGTCAAGCAGCTGTGGTCTAAGTGTCATTGTGGAGCAGGCATGGTCTAGGCACAGTGGTTGTAAGTCATCATTGGGCGTCCGAGTAACAGCTGAGTCAATGAGTTGGTGATCGTTTTCTCCATTGCCGAGTCAATGAGTAACAGTTGAGTCAATGAGTCGCAGTTGTATGCGTGTGTCATTCAATGGAAGAAAATATGTGTGAGTTTTCTTCTGACGAGTAGCGATCGGAGCTAATGAGTTCAGTTCCAACAACGTTGTGGTCGAAGAGCCGTGGTCAAGGTGCTTAGGTCGAAGGACTTGAAGCGGTCGAAGTGCCGTGGTCGAGAAGCCATTGTCGGAGAAATGGTCAAAGTGCCATGGTCAGAGTTACGGTCGAAGTGCCGTGGTCGAGGAGCGGAGGGTGGTGGCAAGGGGGCGGAGGGGGACGGAGCGGTGGAGCAGGGGGTCGGGCGGGAGCAGAGGAGGGAGGAGCGGCGGCGCGGGGGCGAAGCGGGAGCGGAGGGGGTGGAGCGGCAGCGTGGGGCAAAGCAGTGGAGCATGGTGGTGGGGCGGAGCGGCAGAGCAGGGGGCGTCGCGGAAGTGGGAGCATTGGGGGCGGTGTTGATAGATTGCGGGTGTGAGGGGCGGCGCCGATGCAAATAATCTTATGGAAACGCGTGATTGCCGAGGGCGCAGTGTGAGGCATTGGTGGCTGGGCAGGCAAACGCGCGAGGTAGCGGGATTGGCAGGACCAACTTGCAATTGTGGACGTTAGATGAACTGAATAAACAATATAGATATTCAGATGGTAAGACCTACTTGCAATGTTAGCTATTAAATTATGTTGATCTAACCATCAGGAGAGGAGGGTATTCATGTGGTTTGGTGACAAATAGTTTAATCAAACTGATGCTTTTTATATTAGTATAGATAAACTTCTGAATAATACGTTATTTTATTTCTTGAATGAACTATTTCATGAAACCTTCTATTTATGTTTATGATGTTATTTTGAATATTCCTAATCGTATATTATTATGTGAAATATTTATGATTTATGGATCAATATATATATTGATTGATGATCATATTTTACATATTATAGAATATAATGTTGAATTAACCTACCTCGAGAGCTTCAAGGCAACATGACAACAGACTATGAACGTACTCCTAACAAGAACTACACGAGAACAACACGAAAACAGCTTCCCTGTTCCCTTCTCTCTGTTCCCCTCGTGTTCATGTTAACGTGGCAAAGATTCAGGGCCTGTTTGGTTCATGACCAGAAGTTGCATAGCCACAAGTTAGGCGTGCCACAGTTTTTAGGTAGCTGTTTGGTTTACTGACGTAACTGTGGCATGCCACACTTTCTTAGCACCCGGCCCCACATGTCATAGACTCAGTTTCTTGCCAAACTTTGCCACAAGTGTGGCTTCGATTTTGTTAGCCACAATTTCTGTGGCAGCCACATATTGCCTAAGCTTAGGCATGGCAAGGTTAGGCACCAACCAAACAGGCCCTCAGAGCATTTTCCTTGTGCCCCTCATGTTTCTCTGGTGCTCTGGATCTCCGCCACATCAACGAAAACATGAGGGGAACAGAGAGAAGGGAACAGGGAAGCCAGTTTGAACAACACACCAGCAACGTTTCTACCGATAAGAACACTGAAGGTGTGTCGAACCACAACACAAAAATGCCATTGATTCAGCAACACTCTTTCAAACCAACAATCAGTTTTAGCGTACAGTCAATTCAATTGACAATGCGCATGCTGTTTTATCATTTCAACAATCAAGTCAAAGCATTACAGGTTTATGAGATGTAAGACATAGTTAAGCAAGTTCGCAGTGCTTGCATTCAGTGTCACTTAAAAAACCGAACAGAGTAGGCTGGAAATTGCACAGGAGTAGCCAGATACAAATGCCTCAGTAACGGTATTTGGTGGAGTAGTCCTTTGGAGCAATCACCAGACCCCGGCCCTTCCGAGCACCCCTGTAGACAGTCTCCACAATGTCAATGAACTCCTGCTTGTCCTTCAAGGCCCAATTGATCTTGTTGTTGTTTCCAGTCCCAAGATCAATCATGATGTGCTTGTTCCGGAAGAAGAACATCACCGTTGATGGATCGTACAGCTCATACATGGTGTTGAAGTCAGGAATCTCGGTGATGTCAACCAGGTAGATGACCGCAAAGTTCTTTATGGTCTCAGCTACTGCTGCCAACACTTCATCCATCTAACAGATAAACAAGTAGTAAGTCAGAATAAATTTCACAGCATATAACAGTGCTAAAATTGATGTACAAGGGTACAACCGAAGGATAAGGCAAAGTAAAACTGCAACAGAGAAAATTAAACAGATTAAAACATGGGAATATATTTCGCAAAACATTGAAATTTGAAAGAAGTTGCCCTCTGAATAAAAACATTATCCATTAATCCATCTTGGAACTTTGAAGTTTGAACACAATCACCCGACAGAAATGCATGGAAAGGTAACGAACCCAGCGGCTCCTCCATTTAGTTTCATAAAGCAATTGATGAAGGCTTCGATTTTGCGAAAGGTGAAATATAGATACTAAATTGAGCATAGCTCTTCAAGGTGAAATCAATAGAACTATTTATTTTGAAGGAAGAAAACATCCTAAATTCCTCTTCCCACTTTTGCTGGAGCTTATTGACTACCCATTACCCTATGGACCAGTTAAAGGCTTAAAGCAGCACCAGTGCCCCAATATCCCTAAAACCCAGCTAAGCTATTACTATTATTATCTCACAACCAATCCTTCATGGAATTTACCAATCGACATGAGAACACAGAGGACTCAGAGGAGTACAGCTGCTAAAGTACCAAGATTGCTGAACATTTAGTTGCCATAAGAACCAGTAAGCAGAAGTACAGAAGTAGTGTTCCAAGATCCTTAAATCTCACCTAAGCTACTTTTAGAACAAACTAAGCCTAAGCTATCTGTATTGTCTCACGATAGTCAACAAATCATTACCCGATTTCACAAATTCAGAACTCTCCGATTCCTACACTTCAGGACTTGATCAGAAATTAGTAACTCCAAATGATCCTTGCCACGAATTCAGAATCCTTACACCCCACCGATACATCCAATCGACAATTCAAATACAAACAACAAGTGGTAGGCATCGGGGGGAAATCTATCCACAACGGAATTGCATGGATGGGTTCAGGAAAATCTTTACTTCTTTTTTAAGGAAGGAAAGTAGGAAACATCCTAAATTCCTCCCAGTTTTGTTGGAACTTGGAACTAACAAACTAACCTCTGAAAATAGAAAGTTTGAAAGAAACAGCTCTGCTAGTCTGCTGGATTCAGGAAGCTGTATGAGAAATAGCTCTTATTTGAAGAACAAAACCAAAACAGTGGTGTCCATGTACCAAGGCTGGCTGTAGAACAGTTTGTTCTCATATCAATCAATTAAAGAACACCCCCGGTATCCCTAAAATCCACCTAAGGAATCATTATTACTCTGTCACAACCAATCCTTACTAGAATTTACCAATTGACATGAGAACACAGGGGTACAGCCGCTAAGTAGCAAGGTTACTGAACAACTAGTTGCCATATGAATCAGCAAGCAGAAGTACAGCAGAGCTCCAAGATCTTAGAACAAGTTGGCCTAGGTCTCACGGTAGTCAACAAATCACTACCCGATTTCACGAATTCAGAACTCGCCGATTCCTATACTTCAGGAATCAATCAGAAATTAGTAGCTCCAAATGATCCTTGCCACGAATTCAGCACCCTTACAACCCACCGATCCAGATAACCAATCGACGAATCAACCGCAAACAACAAGCGATAGTCATCGTGGAAGAATCCATCCACCCACGAGGGAATTTACCGGATTGATCGAGACAGACCACGAGCAGCAGCAAGTTTAGGTGTTCAAAAGCTAGGGTTAGGAGAGGTCAGCACGAGAGTGCCCACCTGCATACAGGTCTCGTCCCAGTCGTGGCCGAAGCGGATGATGACGAGGCGCTCCTCCTCGGCGAGGATGGCCTGGTCCACCGCCCACCCGGAGTGCAGGTGCGGCAGCAGGTACGACATCTTCGTCGCCGGCGGCGGCTTCCCTCGGCTAAGATCGGGGGTGCCCGCGGCTGCTGGATGCTGATTCGCGAGAGGGATTTGGGCAAGCGGTGTAGAGCCGAACGGATTGGGATGGAATATAACGGGGTCCACATGGCAGCGGCGTTTGTAGCGGCTCCTTTATCTTTTATCTTTTTACTGAAATAACACTATAGTAATTATTTTTTTTCTAAAATATTCAATTAAAGGAAATAAATAAAAAATTGAAAACACATAAAAAACACAGCTATATCTCCACAGATAATGCAAATGAAAAGAGAAAAGGAAAAAAAGGCCACATGATAAAGCCAATACATTATAAACGACTTTTAATTTTTGGAAACCATAAACCATCGTTGTTTGGAATAGGGCATCGAGCGGTAAAGCTTGGATAATAAAAACATAACACAAAAGCAGTAAAAGATGCTATTTAGGCCCGTTCAATTCTGTTTTTTCTTATGGCTTTTTATTAAAATAACACTATATCTGTTGTTAGATTTTTTCCAAGACATTCAATTAAAAGAAAATAAAGAAAAAGAGGGAAAAAATGAAAAATACCGTTATATCTCCACGGACAATACAAAAGAAAAAACTACATAAAAAGCCAATATATTTCAAATGATTTTTAGTTTTTAAGGGTTAGAAGGTAGGAGGCAGAAGCCTCGTTAGAACGGTGGCTTAGTGGCCCGCACAAAGTTTGTAGAAACGTGTACATGCAATTTGCAGCAATGACATCCAAACGGGTAAGCCAGATCTGATACTATGGTTACTACGATTGCAACGGATCGACTACAAACCGTTGGATTTGGACATCAATGGTCCGGATTAAACCAGCCAAAACTGGTCAATAAAAATTACGCCCCTCATTTTGTATCTCGCAGTGCTCGATTTGGGCCATTGATTGTTGATCTAATGGACTACACAAGCGTACAGTAGTCGCCGAAGGATTGCAGCGGATGCGTCTCCATGCGCCAGCGAGGTAGCTAGTGGCACTGTTGGCCACGGTAGGCGGGCCGCGGCGGGTAAAGTTGGACCACGATTCACGATAAAGCGACGATGAGGACAGATAGCGTATTTATATTGCCTTTTGATTTAGCTTCTAAATAGTAATAGCTTATATAAAATTTTTTAAAAAGATATACTTATATGTAATTTTAATCGATATAAATAAAATCACTACGTTGTGTGTTATAATTAACTAGTAGATATTATCTTAAAAGCACTCCATTTAAAAACCAGTATCGTAGAAAAACCATTTATTATAATAAAATAACTTTTAGAAGATAATATGAACAAAACCTTTGATGTTCAAAAGTTAGCGGAGGGTGGCAACCCAAGAAACAATGGCGCAACCTAAAGCCAACATGACGGTTGGATTTTCCCTCTTTTCCTCCATTTTCTTTTGTGTTATTTATGGAGATATAGTGGTGTTTTTTATTTTTTATTTGTTTTTTATTTTTCTTTAATTGAATACATCAGAAAAAGGTAACAGCCATTTATTTCAGCCAAAATCCACCGTACTTTTGAACGGAACCTAGCATAGACAAGGTTCAAAGAGTTCATGGACAAAACTAACAGCATTTTGACAAATCCTTGAGCATTTGTTTTACAGCAGCTCAGGCATCAGATTTAACTACCACTGAATGTTTTTTCTTGCACAAGACATCCAACACCATTGGCTAGTAGCCCTGCTTCATCCTTCCTCATACCTGGTCTTCTCGTCCTGAAAACAGAAAGCTAAAAAGGTCAGTAGCATATAATTATAATATGACTTTAACACAAATCCTAAGACATAACATACATCTTACATGTCATCTTCATAAGGGAACAATAATGTTGACAAGGAGTTTTCGTCGTATATTAAATTAAACAAAACATACCCAAGAGAAAAATTACGATTCAGCACAGCTGACAATGTCAAAAGGAGAAGAAAACTAGGCTTCATCATGCACGATATGAACTCAAAGAACACAAAAGTTAACCAATCAAGCCCATCTACCCTACTCTATAATACACCAAAATTTTCTTTACTAAATCCACCCCCTCAATCATCCCCACAGTCATGTCTAATCTAAGTCCACCCAGATTTGTGTACCAAAGTAATCCAACTTCATACAAATGAATGGCCTAGATCTCTCTTCAAACCTTCTTCTCTTACTCATTGAAGATCCTAAGGTCAAAATTATTTGGATCATGCACATCATTGAACCTCTGCCTCCACCCCGCCCCGCGATCACGCCCCCGACGATTCGGATCTCCCATTCTCTGCCGCCTCCTCCCCTCCCTCCTCCCCTCCCCGCCCGCGCGCCGCCCCTCTGCGCCCACGGCGACCGCCCCACCCCCACCTCTCTCGCGCCGCAACGCCCTGCGCCGATTCTCCGCCGCCTCCTCCCCTCCCTCCTCCTCCCCTCCTCGCCCACGGCGACCGCCCCACCCCCACCTCTCTCGCGCCGCAACGCCCTGCGCCGATTCTCCGCCGCCTCCTCCCCTCCCTCCTCCTCCCCTCCTCGCCCGCGCGCCGCCCCTCCGCGCCCACGGCGACCGCCCCACCCCCACCTCTCTCGCGCCGCAACGCCCTGCGCCGATTCTCCGCCGCCTCCTCCCCTCCCTCCTCCTCCCCTCCTCGCCCGCGCGCCGCCCCTCCGCGCCCACGGCGACCGCCCCACCCCCACCTCTCTCGCGCCGCAACGCCTTGCGCCGATTCTCCGCCGCCTCCTCCTCCACCCCCACCTTGCGCTGCCGCCGCCTCCTCCTCCTCCCCACCCCGCGTCGCCGCCTCCTCCCCCGTGCCTCCACTCCCGCCGCTCCCCCTGTCCTCCACCGCGCCGCCACTCCCTCCGCTCCCCCCGTCCTCCACCGCACCACATAGTATAATCGAACAGAGAACACCGGGGACGGTAGTGACTCAGAGTCGAGTGGCGGCCAAACCGAGCGGACGCCATGGATCGCGAGTGGGGCTCGAAGCCCGGCAGTGGCGGCGCCGCCTCTGCCCAGAACGAGGCCATCGACCGGCGGGAGCGCCTCCGCCGCCTCGCCCTCGAGACCATCGACCTCGCCAAGGACCCCTACTTCATGCGCAACCACCTCGGAAGGTACACCCCTACAAAACCCTAGCTTCTTCGCGTTCACGCCGCCTCTCGATTCGTGTCGCTCGGTTCGCTGATTCCGCTCTCGGTTTCGTGTGTCCAGCTACGAGTGCAAGCTGTGCCTGACGCTGCACAACAACGAAGGGAACTACCTGGCGCACACCCAGGGGAAGCGGCACCAGACCAACCTCGCCAAGCGCGCCGCCCGCGAGGCCAAGGACGCGCCCGCGCAGCCCCAGCCCAACAAGCGCAAGTTCGCTCCCCGCAAGTCTGGTGCGTAATCTTCCACTGTCCTCCCCCCCCCCCAACCCAGCTTCTTAGAATTAAGCTGCAAATATTAATCTGCAATCGTTGTGACTTCGTCTGGTTCCACCAGATTGGGTCCGCTATTTTTATCTGCAGCTGCTTGGACTAAGTTTGATTCAATCAATTACAGCCTGCTGTTGCGCTAGGCTTGTTTGGGGTGTTTAGAGAGTGAAACAAACCTTTGGGACTCTTTTTTCTTTTTGTTAGCGTGGAATTCGACACTTATAGCATACATGCAGCGCTCGGATTGGGCATCCAGAGCGTCAAGGTTGTCACCGATTACAAGGCGCTGCACAACCATGTATGCTATTGCTATGCGCTCAATCTTCAATACTACAAACTCAATCTCTCTCTTTCGTTTCCTAGAGTACATTTGCTGTTGTTAGTACCTAAGTCTGGAGACCTAAGTGATGGTGTAATTTGGAGAGTTCATAAGACTGGAGAGTAGAGTGAAAGTTCATGAAGCAAGAGTTTGGGGTGCTACTGATAGGCCACACCAGCTGTTCTTGGTAAAGGAATGATGAAGCTTCAATAGATAAAAAAAACTGCAATATCAGAGTTTGGGGTGCTACTGATAGGCCACACCAGCTATGATATTATTTGTGCTGGAAGATGTATATCAGAGGGAATGTATAATCTGGATATTAGTGTCTTTACTAACTACGTTTTGTTTCGAATTGTTTTTGAATTTTACACTATAATTGCTGTGTTTAGGAGCATGAGTGCTTGGTAGAAGGACCTTTGAACAACTTAAAGCAGAGTATGGTGCAATTTCAAAAGCCGAAAAAGGTGAGTGCCTTCTTTGGTTGTTCCAGATAACTACTGGAAAGCATTCTGGTTCTTCTCGTTTTACAAGCATTTTGGTGAGCAGATCTACAATGATCGAAGACTGTTCCTGGGTGGTGGTCAAGGTGTTATGCATGGAGCTAGCTTTGGCACTGTGGGCTCAAGTCCAGTGGCAGATAAGAGAAGTGGTAGGGGAAAAGGTATATACAATTACGTTTTTATGCTGTATATTTTCCGTTTTTTATTAACTTGTCTAAGATTAAATTTTCCTCTCTAATGCACCCTCTCTTCTTTTTTCGCCAAACCCAGGACATTCCTTTGTTTCATTTGGGCCCCCAAATGGGACTCATAAACCTGGTGTGCACCCATCAGGCTATCCTTTACCTCGTATGCCCTTCCCTCCATTTCCTGGGGCTCCACATTCTCAACCATATGCGATTCCAACCCGGGGATCATTGCATGGACCCATTGGAGCAGTTCCACCGGTGCCTCAACCTGGGAATAGAAACTTTGGGGCCCCTAGACCCTCGTGCATATACTGGCGGTCCTATTGGTGGCCACCTTGCTGCTCATCAACAGAACTCTCAGCAAGCTATGGGTGGCATAGGGTCAACTTTTAACTTTCCTGGCCTGGAGAATCCGAGCAGTCAGCCTTCTGGTGGAGGTCCAATGTCCCAAACTGGATTAATGACACAGGTTTGCTTGTTTCTATCTTATATCTAATACACAAAATAGCAATAGTTCTACAGTAACATTTGCCTTTCCATATTAGATGCCTGTCCAAGGTCTCAGTCAAACATTCCGCGATGGGTTTTCCATTGGTGGGATGTCTCAGCTACTAGCAATGAATGATGCATGGCATTACTACCTTACTGTTGTCTCCTTGATACAATATGTTTTCTTGGTTACTAGGACTTCTTCGGAGACGATTTCAAGAGCCAAGGATCTCATGTGGCATACAACATTGCGGATTTTTCTACTCAGGTTTGTATCCCATCTTTAATACAATTGTTTTTGGATTCATATGTTTCTACCATTGCTCTGTAATTCACATGAACCAATTCAACATTAGATTATGAAAAAATGGCTGTAAAGTTTTAAATCACTATTATTCTGGGAAAGTGGCTTCTAATAAAAACGGTAGCTGTCATATACAGGCTTCTCAAGGAGGTTATGGTGTTGAATATACTCAAGGACCCCAATCTGGATATCCTGGGAATTATTTGAACCAAAATGCACATCCAGGATACTCCCATATGTGTGCAACAAATGACATTGTATCTCAGGTCTGTTCTTTGTAGTTCATAACAATTACATCTGGTAAATTATCTTTTGATGCCTTTCCTTGTACATGTTTTTGCTCTCTTGACTAAGCCTGTTAGAATGATCCCGTGGGCAAAGATGTTCAAGGAATCACCGGTGTCCAAGATGGTTGACGTGAGTTATTATTTCACTGAAGATTCCCTAACTCATTTAAGCACACGACCATTGCATTTGGATCACACGTAAAATGCAATTGCGGTTTATAGGATTGTTTTGGAATTTAAGGTTTCGCGCCAACATTGATACTGATTCATGCATTGTTGGTAGTGGCTTTGCGTAACCTTTATGCCACTTTTGTTAACTGTCAAGCATTATTAATCAACTGAATTCCAGATAACCTACAGTGCAAAGTTATGTAAGGTCATCAGATTATCATTTCAGTATAGTGTTAGCCTTATAAGGCATGTTTTTGACATCATCACATCAATAATAACTGTAATGTACATGGCAAGAATGCCAGTTTCTATGATATTTATGCTAAGTTTGCGCACGTGGGGGATGCATAATCAATTTTATTACTCTGTAACCTGATATAGCTGGATAAGGTCATTTAATTACTTTTATGTTCAATAACATGCTCCATCGATTACTAGCAAAGGTGTACATGGAATTCACGTTTCCCAAAAAATGTTAGCATAATAGTGTCCGCATCACTCAAAGAAACAGATAAGGCTAGGGACTGTCGTATGTGACCCAATGATGTTTTTTTATCAGCATGGAATCTTAGCCTCATCAATCACAAATGAATGGTTGATATGTGTTCTATTCCAGACAAAAAGAATACATATGTTTAGTATACTGATGGATGTCTGTACTGCCATTTTTGACTTGATCAACATGGTTGTCTTTTATACATCAAGACATTTTTTAGGTTTTTTTTGTTATGCATCTAATTAATTGATGTGTTGAGCAGATCCCCTTGTGCTACATTCCTGAGCCAGTTCGCAAGACGGCGAGCGATTGGATCAATCAAAGATCTCGTGATGCCCTGGGAGATTTTGTTTTGTGGTGTATAGATAACATCGTGTCTGAATTGTCTGGTCAGGCAGTGGGAGCTAAGGGTTCAAAGAAGGTTGTCCAACAAACTCCGAGGGCCCAGGTAGCATTCATCTCATTATGAATTTACCTATCATCACACAAGGTATCATGGATTTGTGATGGAGAACACAAACAATATTGTAGTTGCAAACATACTCTTTTTGTAAGAAATAGAGAATGTTCTACAAGACGAAGCATGCCATGCCTTTTTTAATCATATGTGCTAAACTGGATCCCTGTCAACCGAGTCTAGCACTAATGTAGTGTGCTAATGCATATAGGAAGACTTGGTTCTCAAACAGCCATCTTGCAATGATCAATAGTTAAGTTCTGCAAATGATACATTATATGAATATGACATCCTGCATTGCTGGATAGTTATATTTGCTTGGTCATGCCACTTACTTCCCTTAGATAGATCCTTGATGTTTGACCCCTAGAAGAGAGTACGATCGTTTTGGCCGTGGTCGGAAGTCAGCCGAGCTGTTTACGACCACACTATCAACGGTCGGAAGCCGGAAACCAAGTTTACGACCGGTTTTGGCTGTGGTTGGAAGGCTGTACGACCACATTGTGGCGTTTACGACCACGTTGGTCATGGTCAGAGGTCGTAAGTCGAAGCTACGACTACGGCAGTCGGAAGTCGGAGCTCGATCGTACGACCATGTTGAGAAGTCGGTACCTTATGACCACGTTAGCGCGAGAGGAAGTCGGTGGTCGAGGCTTCGACTGGTGCGGTCGATAATCGGCAGACCTCGACTACGACCACGTGGAAAGTCGGCGGACCTCTACCACGTTGTGAGGCGGTCGAACGTGGTCGGATCGTAGACGGACACGATCGGATGTGATCGGATGCGCTCGGAAGTGGTCGGAAGCGATCAGTTGTGGTCGGACAAGCCCCAGACACGGTCGAAGGCGGTCGTATGCGGTCGGACTGGCATTGGACTCGGTCGGAAGTACTTGTAGGCGGTCGGTTGTGCCTGAGAGGCTTGAACGTGGTCGTAGACATCTTGAAATCGGTCGTATGGCTTCGTGGTGAAGTCGTAGACCTCGTGCATTTGTTGGTTCATCATTTCGATCGGTCGGAACGACTTGGGATGAGGTCGTAGACTTTGAGCGATAAAGTCATAGCGAGTTGTATGTGATCGTGGCAAGCTAGCGATGGTCATAGCTTGTGTCTTGGTGGTCGTAGCAGCCTAGCATGTGGTCGTAGGCTGCTGACACTTAAGCAATCTGGTTGATATGTTTTCAATTCAAAGATGTGGGGATGGAGAAAGTCGTCGGTGGGTGAGTCCAAAGATGTTGTCGTCTCCTCAAAGGATCAGTCGTTATGTGATATTCATTATATGACAAAAATATTTGGTTATACAATATATGAGACATGAATCTTAATGAATCTGATTGTTCGTTTTATTTTTTACAAATTTTATCTTGTTTTGTATTTTATCGTAGCGTTAGCACGGGCACACTACTAGTGTAATGTAAGTATCTGTGTCCTGGCATTGTTGCTTCAGTATTTTTGTACAGAAGCAAACAATTCAAAAGAAAACCTGAAAGATGCCAGGCAAGCATCATACATCAAACAGTCTAATGAAGATCTATTTAACTCATATGACAAATGTCTAAATCCAATTTCATGAATTCAAAACCCGACAAATATGTGGACATGCTATATGATTTATTGGTTCTGTAAGTTATCCATTCTTCCCCTGACCAAAGAAAACGTGTATAGAAAAGGAGCTCTGGCAGTGGGATCTGTGCAATTACATACAGGCACCAGATTTTCTAATTGTACACAGATATGTACTAGCAGTTCAAAACATGTGTAAGTTCTTTGTAATGTTCAAGTTGTTGATAAGTGGGTTGATAAGTGGGACTAGAGGGATCTATTACATTTCTAGAGGTGTAGCCAGCCCGAGGTCCAACATCGGGCCTATTGTAAGAAAAATGTCAAAATCTTCATCATTTATAACTACAATAAAATAGACTGTATTTTTTCAGCTGGGCCTCAGGCTCTTGCCCCGGTGGCCTGAGGCCCAGCTCCGCCCGTACATTTCCTAATCAAAATTAGTGGGTTGATAAGTGGGACTAGAGGGTTTTATTACGTTTCCTAATCAAAATATATAGTCCTCAAAAGTGTCTAACATTTCGCTTAAAGAAGGGTCTAACATCAAGTCATCAATAAGACAATAACCAAATCCACTCGTAAGGCTTTGGTGACCTCCATTTAGCCATCTCTATTTTTTAAAAGAAAAACATACTATTATCGAAAGGTAACACGAAATTCATACCAAAGGCCAAAGCACTCAAAACATACATCTTCCCACTTGCAAATCCGTCGTAATGACAAAGTTATAGGTTATAACAACCTTACACCAAATTAAGCAATTTTCCCTTCATTTTTTTGAAGAATTGTTTTTTGAGTATCTCTAATGGACCTCCTCACAAATGCTTCCTCGGTTTATACCATGATTCAGTACAAACTGAAAAAGTAAGACCATAGGGCAAACAGCCTATGTTTGCCTCTATGTAGCAATACAATATAGCAGAACAAGTAACGCAATCTGGAAAAACACATCCGATACTAATGTCTAGGAAAAGGAAGATACAAAGAATGTGTTATTTATCCAGGGAGTAACCTAAAAAGTTCTACATGATGAACTAAGTGAAAAGACTTCAAACCTTAAAACATAAAAAGAAAAGACCTTCAGAATGAAGTTGAGATCATATTAATAGTTAGAAGGCACTCTATAGTCTTTTCTTAGAAAAAAGAGAAGAGGGTACAATATAATGGCAAACAATGAATTGGCAGTCTCTTGCAGAACAAATGGTCAATTATTGAAAATCTCTAGGCATCAAGTAGTCCATAATTGGCATTTTCATTATCACAGAGCAAAGAACTAAGTACCAATGTGTGACGACCCGCATTATTACCATGGGGTAATAACGCCAGTCCACGGATTATTATTCGTGTTAGCCGATAAAACATCGCTCTAACGAATAATAAGCCTATCAGGGTGTTGCAGCGGAACAATAATTAGAGACAAAACACGATATTACAAGAATATCGCCACGCAGGGCTAAAGTTATTACAAAGCCTCAAGGGCTCAAATATTTCATATTTCACCTAACCTTCGCGCGGGATGCCCACCTTGTACCTATCGAAATCCGAGTCCACGGTTCTTCATCCAGGTAACTTCCTCCTGATCTTAGCCATTCTCTGATTTGACATGCTCCTAAGCAAAGGGGGAGATAATAGCAACGGTGAGTACAGACGTACTCAGCAAGCGTTATAATACAAAATGCATAAAATGCCCATTATTTACACTTGTAGGAATCTCAATTCCTCTTTTCAGTTTCGTGTTCATTCTTAACACCCTTCTTCAGCATCCATGTCATTCCCATGACTTATAGAAAATAGGTTTGTTGGTTTTGAAAGAAGTCCGATTTATTAATTTAGAAATCTACTGAACATACGCATGAACAGCAAAAACCCCCATAAGTTTCCGTAATTCTCCTTTCCCGGAGACAGGCATGAATTCATGATTTTGATAGCATTGCGCAAGCTTGTATCACTTTACCCATCATCACTCTGATCGTGTTGGCTCTTGGGATTATCCGCAATTCCTTTGAAGCGGCGCTCAGACCAGAGTACAGTACAATTATCCCTAGTTCAGTAATTATATCTCCACCCGGTTATTCACAATCAGTAGCCTACACAGACCCACTGAAAACGACATAACCGTTGGCTGGTAGGGTGTCCGCCCCTCACCCAGCCCCCTTCCGCGTAATATAACGCAAAAGCGTAACCCGCATGTGGGTTCTTATACGCCCCGGTCTCATACCGGTCTTTGGGCCTATTCCCTAATTACTTCACTCCTGTGGAGAATATAACATCTCACTAGGGTATCGACTGCCCGTGAAAACGGAACGTTGGTTGATACGAATGGTACGGTCTGTCCATACGGATGAAGTTTGTAATCCCTTATATTCTATTCTTATGCAGAGGTTCCACCTGCCCACACACTTCCTTCCCCGGCAACCTCTGCCCACCCTTTTACTTAACTTTAGTGGCCAACTGCTCCATCAGTTGCCATTCATTTCTTATCTCTTGCCGCTTTTCGATTTAAATCTTATTTTATTTATTTCATGCAGGGTGATACTAAGTTAATATCAAAATACTTGTTTCAAGCAATATACGCTAAAAATTTGATCAAAGGAATGCTTGCCTGAACTTTAACCATATACTCGGATTCAAGTAGGATCAGGTGAAGTTGTCCCCGTAGCTTGGATTATGGCCTGCAATTAAATATGTTGGCTACGACTTAATTTACGAGAACATAATAAAATACGAGGTGTCGAGGTGCTTGTGCTCCTAAGGTAAGACGTCACTCCATTTAATCTAATCGCAGTAGTCGAGGTTAATTTCGATACACTATTCGTCGATCGACATTATCGCCCTAACGTCATGAGATAAGGTTGATTTATTAGGTATGCCTAGCATTTTATTAATTCCTAACAATTTTTCCGATTATACGGGATTTACTAGAGGCGTGAATAAGTATAACGGCTCATATTAATCCTATACGATGATAACTGCCATTATTAATCCTACTCCAGCTTCGCGTGTGCAATTATACCACTTTAATTCCTTATATGTGTGTATGTATATATTCATCTTTCTAAATTACTTTAGGTCTTATGTTTATTTACATAGATTCTTCTTCTTTGGTACTGGTCCTTCTTGTAACTAATACGCGTGTGATTAATTATCTACACCAACGAAATTAATTCTTAAGTAATTATTAATTGAATTATACTAAAGTGTCTTTGTACGGTCGCCAGGTTTTATTTTAGTTAGCTGCGGATTGTTACGGCTTATGCTATTTAAATTACTATGTACCAGTTTAATTGGCGGGCATAACTTTTGAGTCATGGTTTATTATTTTAATTTGGTACAGGTTAATCTAGTCGTCATGACTAGTTCTAAATCTTCTAATGGCTACTAATTTATTCTAATAATTCAGAATAGTTATTAGTGGATTTCAACGGTTTATATTCGACTAACAAAATTTAGCCGGGCATTTAAATACATAATAGAATGATCTAAATGCTATAATGATATTATGATCATTTGCTCCGCAAGCGTGCAATCTGCTATTATCTGCAATATCCAGCTTACGGCCTCATTTAGTTTACTTTTAGTATTTACTAATATTTACTAGGAAAGTTTTATGATTTAACACTATCCAGGCTAATTAAGTATTCAGTTACAACCCCGAATGATTTATTTGGCCATACCTTAGTTGAATCGGTACAGCCATGTTTTAACCGATTGAGGGCACTTAATTTATTCCAGTCATTGCAAGTATTGATTACTGGTCTTATACTGTTTAAGATGGATTTAACTAAATTATTTGGTTATTTGAACTCACCACAAAAATGGGCTAAAACTACCTTACCTTAATTTAATCCATACACGTACAAGTTTACACAACATGGATTTCTATAATTTAAATGTTAGCAACAACATTTTTGTAGTATTTAAATATGCCATGGGATGGTCGAAATGAAGATACACAAATTTTAGTATACCTATGTACAGGTTTTAATCCATTAACAGTTTGGTTTGTTTATAATGATCATGAATGTTTATTATTAAAGTTTCACAAGTTTCTATCACCGATAGGGTCAATTAGGTATATAATTAGGAATTCTAATAATTTGAACGGCGATATATCGATTCAATTGGTACCTGTTAGATTTTAATCTACTAACAGTCTAAATTACTCATAACTACTGATTAGGGATATTCTGTATTTTAACAGGCTTAAGATAATACTATGGAGTCATTTGATTTGCATTAGCTTACCTGAATTAAGGATTTACAAATGACATTTTTATTAAACTCTTTTCTCTTCTCTCTACTTTCTTTTCCCTCTTTTCTCTCTTTTCTTTTCTTCCACCCGACGCCTCCTCTTTTCCTCTGCTGACGCCTCTCCATCTCCCCTCCTTTTTCCTCCTTTCTCACCCACTCCGCCGGCTCCCCCTCTCTCTCTCTCTCTGCTCTCTCCTCACGCCGCCTCTCCCCCGCCTTCGGGTCCCAGCGCCGCCGCCCGGTTTGGCTCCCCTCACACGCCGCCTCTCTCTCGTGCCCGCGCCTCGGCGCCTCTGCCCCGGTGCTCGGCGCCTCTCCTCGATGCTGCTCCCCCTCACGCCGACTCCCCGCCAACGTCTCCTCTGGCCGGCCGTTCCCGCCGGGATGACCGGCGCCGCTTGGGGTCTCCGGCCAGATCTGGCCAAATCGGATGCCTTCCCCCCTTTTTTCCCCATTTCTTGCTTGATTTACTTTTGTAAATTGCTAACTTTTTGAGGTTTGTCTAGGGTTTGGTTTTGGGAGGCGGGTGACCGTGGCCGTCCCCGCCGGTGAGCCGTCGCCGTACGCCAGGGAAGTACCTACGGCGATGAACCGGTGGCTCGGCCGGGAATCCCGCAGCCGCCGCCCCCACGGTAACCCTCTTCTCCTCTTCTTTTACCTCCGGTGACATGCTTATGGTTGCTAGCCTATGTTGGATGTATTGAGTAATGGCATTGTATGGATGTTGGGATCGTGGGGTTTACCTGCACTGGTGCTTGTGAGGGATGCTAGGGTTTGGGGTTGGGGTGGTGACCGGTTGGCTGTGATTGATGCTTGATGCTAGCTTGCGGTGGTGGATGAGGGTTGCCGGCTTGTGGTTCTCCTGTGGCCGTCATGTCTCCATCTTCCTTCGGCTTGTCGGGTCTTCACTCCCTGGCCTTCGGCTCCACTCGGTGACGATCGCCTCTACGGTCTGGGGATTGGCTGATGGTGGGGAAAGTCTACCTTACCTTTCCTTTGTCCCTCTGTGCTCTATTCTCTCGGTTTGACTCTGGTATGCAATGTGGGATATTTGTTGGATGGCTTGCCTGTGAGGCTTGTTGGCTGCTGATGCCCTCTGGGCGTGGCTGCTCTGGCCTGGTGCTATCTATTTCACTGTGGTGGATATTTGCATGGTGAGGGCTTTGACAGGTGGTTTCTCTGTTGGGGTTGGGCTGGAATGATTTATGCTCCCTAGTCTTTGCCTTGGTTGGATTCCTATGTTCAGAACAGGTTTGTATATATATATATATATATATATACCGTGTGATGAGCCTATGGTTGTGAGAGGTGCCGACTGGCCCCCGGACGGTCAGGTATCTCCGGGAACGGATTACCCCGCCCGAAGTTAATCCTTAAGGCTCTGACGGCAATTTCTACTTTTAATTATTTTCTTTTGTTCGGTCTTTTTCGGTATTACATTTATTGGTTTGCTCACACTTAAAATAGTGGTGTGGTGGCAACTCGACGACATCTTCTATTGTATGAAATGGTCAGAATGTAATCTAGCTTTCTCTTAACATTGATATATACAGAATAATGCAATTTATCTAAATGTAATTTCTATTCCCAATTATTCTGGATGTAACATCTATGTATGAGATGAATCTTGGTGTAAATTAAATCATGTATCTTCTGACTGAATACCATTGTATTGCAATTACTTAGTCTTTGAGATGATTATTTAGTTGAGACATAGGATTGTATATTGGTTATAATTCAGATTGTTGCTATCATGTAATGCAATCAGTAACATTTTTATTGGACTTGATATGAGTTCGCATTATCGATCAATGTATGTTATTGATTTTTACCCTACACAGATTGTAATTAACTACTGTTGTACTACGGACTGTTATATATATTTTAATTGACTTGAAAGTTTCTATTTGTCGTGCAATTGAATTTTTGTTTCTCATTTCAGTCCATATAGTTTGATATTCATCCTCGTTAATAAAATTATGAAAACAAGGTACTAGTTTATCATTTGTTAATTTCAATTTATACGGCTACGTAGAAAAGTTTAAATTTCCTCGTATTTTTATATTATCATTTATGTAATTAATCTTACTTAACGTCCTAATTCGCTAATTAGGGTTAATTAACGACGTGGGTCGTTACACAATGTACCATCATACTCTTGTTTGTTGTATGTGTTCGAGAGGTTAACATGGAGCAAGATGATATGTAACCACAGAAGTCAAGGAATATGTAGACCCAAATTCTTACTTTCGTCCCCGTTTGGCAGAGCTCTAGCTCTAGGAAATCTGTAGATTTCCTAGAGCTGGTCATCTGTAGCTCTAGGAAATCCTGGATCTAGAGTTGCAGGCATGTTAAGTGCATTTACATGACTCATTTCATTTATATTATATATTAAATAAAAATATTTAAATCACTTTAATTTAGTCAACAAACTACAGATCCAGCATAGATCTCGGAGCTAGAGCTGTGCCAAACGGGGCCTTAAGGTACAAATTTCAGCCAGATTTCTTTATGCTGAGTGGAAGTGGATGTGGCAAGTCAATCAATGACCTCAAAAGTGACGCATATGAAATTAGCATCATGCATTGTATAAGCAGCTTGGCATTACGGATCAATTCATCGTTTACCCTAAACATGTCAGCACTAACTATTGCTGAATGAATGTTTCATGTGGGAAAGCTCTAGATAATATCTAATGCAAAAAAAAAAAACCAGGAAATATCAAGGGCTTATGTCTGGTTTTAAATTATTAATAACTAAGACATAAGAATACCACAAGTCCTCAACTATATTGTTTCCCCCCTTTTTTTTTCAAGGAGGGGTTGGGTGGGAGATGTTCGCACTATGTAAATGTGCTTTCTCCCAAACCTATTCGTCTTGGATCACAAGTACAGAGTAAAACACATTTCTTTGGCTGGACTCTTTTCCACACCGACAGTGCAAACAGATCAATGATCTTGTATTAAATTTACTCAAATATACTGGCCCATAGAAAAACATCAAACCAAGGACTGCATGGTAGAATGCATCACCGTTATCTCAGTGTAACAGCACGAAAAATCAAGTGTGAACTTTCATCAACTTTTCTGTGTGAAAATCAATATAAACCACCTCAATCTCAAATCTCATAATCAAGTTATGAAAGAACTGGTCATGAAAATGCAAATTAAAAAGCAGCAGAAGGCACAGCCTTTTTATACAGTATCATTAACTTAAAAATGTAATTTCATTCCCCTTGCTATTCAATGTCATAATGGACTAATGGCACACCATAGGCTAGCAAAAGTAACTAAAAATTGAAGCAACAGCACTAGAAACAGACCTCAAAAACTTGCTTTAGGCTGTCAAGCTCCTTGTCTAGATCATTGATCGCCTGGGTATACGCCTGCGTCGGGGAGGACTGGCTTGCAGTATGGATCTGCCCACATAACAAACAATGAGACTAGTAGAGTAAAACCTGACCCAACAAAAGAAATAGAATAAACAGAATTCAAATTAATTAAAACCTAAAAAGGCTGGATTTGAAAAGTAATTTAAGTAACACCTAAAATTATTATTAAATTAAAGAATATTTTGATTTTCTATAAAATCCTAATTCAAATTAATTATTTGGATTTATTTGGCATTTACTTGGGTTTTCTGGAGTTTAAAACCTATTTCAAATTAAAACGTATTTCAAGTATAAAAATATAATATCAACCTAAGTTGGAAATATTTTTATTAAGTCCAAAATGGTTCCAAAAATTTCTGTGAATTTTTCTGGGATTTTTGGGATTTATTTGGTATTTTTTCTAAGCCTTTATGAATTTCCCTGGGTTTTCTGAAAATCAAAATCGAAAATAAAATTTTAAATATCCTCTCTCTCCCTCCAGCCGACGCGTGGACGGCCCAAATGCGCCCACGTCGCCGCCATCCGACCGCCCGCTCAATCCCGCCTTCCCCCTCCATCGGGTCGACAAGTGGCCGGCCCGGATTATGCCACGTCGCCTCAACCCGGCTAATCCTACCGTCCCTACACACTCCCCTCTGCAGCTGCCCGATCCTCTCCCCTTGGCACGCGTCGCAATCTCCGTCGCTCCCGCTCCCTCCTCTCTCTTCTCTTCCGCCGACACCCCGGGCCCAACTGTCAGTGTCGCCCTCTTCTTCCTCCTCACCTTCTTCCCCCACACGCCCGCCTCCGTCCTCCCACGCCCGCCGTCGAAACCACCGCCTCCACCATTCCTGGCATCCTCCCTCGCTCCCGCGCATGCGTCGCCCCATGTTTCCCCTTCATGTGCCCACCTTTCCCCCCATTCTCACGCTCGTCGCCCACCTCCCCACTCCCTTCTTCCTGCAACGGCCGCCGCCACCCACGCCAACTCCAGCGACCCATTCCCCCACGCCCCTCCCCTTCCCGACCCTATTTAAACCCTCCCCAGGCATCTCCTCTCTCCACACCACCTCCCCCTCCACTCCTCTCTTCCTCCCAAGCTCCACAGCGCCGCCGCACCGTGCCCTCTCTTCCCGGGCTCCGCCATCGACTTCGGCGAGCAATTGCCGCCGGCTCGGACCACTCTTCGCCTCGCCGCCACCACCTTCGGCTTCCCCATGCCTCCGTGATCACTGTCCGCCCCTCCTTCGGGTATGAACGCCATCGGAGCGCCGTCCTCGCTGCAGCCCGAGCTGCGCCGTCGCTTCACTGCTGTCGCCGACCACTCTCCGGTCATCGTCGAGCTCCGTCGAAGTTACCAACGGCATCCCCATCGCCTGCTCTCTCGATTGCACCCGACGCCGGTCACCGCCGCCCGGCGAAGTGTCGGCGAGCCCATGGACCCGAGCGCCACTCCAGTGTAGGGACCCAGATTTTACAATCCGGATTCCTCTGTGATTCCACCGCACTATTCCCTGGATCAGTAGATAGTGCTCATAGATTACAGTTCTGAATATCAAAGTACATATCATGCGGAAGCATAAATATAATAGAAGACTTACTCATGGGTCGATTAGGCCGAAATCATTAAAATTACAGCAGCGGAAGAACGAAGCACACGAGTGGGACCTTCAGGACATGCCCATAGGCAGCCAACTGGAGGTTCGTGACCTAGCCTTTGTTGACTTCATCTTCTTCTCCATCATAACCAAAAGTATTGCTGAAGCGTAGTGATCTGATTCCTGCTTCTGGATTTGTTATGAGAGCGAGTGTGAACACACTAACCACCGTGCTCCGCGAGCCAATACACAGGATGCAAATAAATAGTATGCATGGCTTATCAAAGGCGAGGCTAGGGTTATTTTATTTGACAAAAATCGCTTTTAGTAGCATTATTATTATTATTAAATCATAGTGTTATTAATTCTACCTAAACTCCACACGGTGATTGCCATAATTGACTTAATCCACTAAAGATACACTTTCCTTACTGATTGCTGTTTAAGACTACAAACAGCGAGTGTCATCATTACTTAATCCACTGAATATTCTCTTTCCAAATTGATTGCTGTCTAAAACTCCAAACTGTGAGTGACATCATTTAATTATTCCATCGATCATACACTTTCTATATTGATTGCTGTCTAAAACTCCAAACAGTGGATAACATCAATTATACAATCCGCCAATCAATTGCTTCCTAAATCCCCAAACAGCGAGTATCATAATTTATATAATCCACTGATCAATTGCTGCCTAAAACTCCAAACAGCTAGTGACATCATTTATCTAATATCATTTAATTAATCCACCGAACACACACTTTCTATATTGATTGCTGTCTAAAACTCCAAGCAGTGGATAACATCAATTATACAATCCACCAATATCTTTTGTATTCCAAATTCCTAACAACCCATTCCTTTTTGCTATTGATCCACAACCACAATTTGTTCTTCTAATAATCAACCTTATTTTTCATTATCTATCTCTAACTAATTCACTATTATACCTCCACCAAAAATATCATTGATCAAGTCTACGATTCACTAGTATTCATCCACCAAGAATATCATTAATCAAGTTTACGATTCACTAGTATTCATCCACCAAGAATATCATTGATCAAATTTATACTCCAATAATTGATATCATACTTCCAAATTCCCAAAAATTCAATTCATCCATCCAGTAATTGATCAAATCCTATTCATCCCATTATCGCCAACATCTCCCAAGAATTTATATTAGTTATCAGTGTTATAATCCAGCAATTACCTTTACACTCCCTAATTCTCCAAAATCATTTAAATCATCTAGCCTATGTATTCATTTAAGATCCACCAATGTATTTATCCCAGAATCCACTCTATCGTGTCCTTTTTATGATTGACATGAATCCACCAATTTCTTTATGTATTCATCAGAAACATCTATCTCCTTTACTCACGACTCTATTTATTCCCCCTTGTATTTTATTTTGCAAGGATAGAAGTGCCATTATTTGAAATATAATACATAAAAATTTCCTGAAACCTAGCAGTTTTGACCAAAGACAGAATGTGTAAGAGAATGCAGTAATAGTAGTGATCCAGATTCCATCCACCGTTACATGGTATCCGCACCATATGCTAACATTTCAGCGTTATAACCGCTTACATTACCACTGGGACGACACCCAGGACAACTCAAATCAGGGCCTTCCACTGCCCTCCACTTTTCCATTTCCACCCACAAGGTTGTTTTTAAAACAGAACTATATCTGGTTAAATTCCCATGTCCGCCCTTGACTGTGAGCACGGCTATTCGAATAGTTTTGACTCTGTAGAGTTTACACACTTTACCCACAAAAGATAAATCAGCTCATTGCCCCACATGATTCCTTTGCCATGTAGTTGAGAAGACTATCACAGAATTGTTACAATGCATAGTCCTACTGTGGTTACGCCCACTAAGGTCTATCTTCCGTAGGATACGACCATCTCTCGGGAAGGGTCCCTCGTGAGCCATCACGGGCAAAGGCGGGGATGAGACCATCCATTCCTTTGCTCGTGGTCATACCTTCACGTAACCACCTTAGAGCCACACAAATTAGTAAACCCTGCCTACACTTTGCCAGCTTGTGGTTGTACTGTTTTACACTGGGAGGCCATCACGAGATTTAGTCCTTAGGGTTATCTGGGCGGTGCTACCACTAACCACTTTGTGCTTCCACTGCACCACACTCACACACCCTCGATCCATCCGTCCAGATAAATAAGCAAGTTGGGGTTTTTAGGAACATAAACTAATCATACCAACATATACCAGTCATTACCACCATGACTGTCCAAACCAGTTTCTCACGATTAAAAATGACAATGATGTTTGGGGCATTTCAGCGCCCTCGAGTATTTGTGCAGTATTAAGCATGGCGTATAATTAGGGACTTAATTTCGAAAGGTTACTATTATAATTTTGCTAGGGTGACAAGGTTCACACATTCGGATATTCCAAAGGAGGTGTAATATTATTCAAGGCAAACCATGGACATATAACTAGAATCTTAAATTAAACATGTATTTGCATATAAAATAACAGCACACAATTTGATAATTTAAACCAAAGTAATTTGCAGAAAATGTAGGATCAACATGATCAAAGTATTGACTCGCCTGGCGCGGTTTACCGCGGTCTTGAGCTCACACGATGCTTTCTCCTGAGCTTCTATTCCTTATCTTCGTTCTGCTCTGATCACGCTTAATCCGTGAAATCTTCAGGACTCCAGTTTCTAATTACGCGATAGACGACTGAATCCAAATAAAAGCAAATAACTCAAGAGATCCAAATAAATCCGAATAAACTTAATTTTTGTTTTATCATGAGTTAGTGGATGATTTGAGGCAAGGCCAGTGGTAGAAAACGATGACTCGATCTTTTATTAACGGTTTCTTTTATTATTTTTATATTTATCTAGGAAGTTCTATGAGTTAGGATGGACCTATGATTCGGGATACAGGTCTAACTGGGTGCTATTTTGTCGAGCATTAATATTCAGGGCATAGGCTGTATAAAAGTGGCATATACAATTTTTAGCTAACCGAATAAATTTTAGAGCCTGGGTGGGCAGCATTTGTGGTGCGACATTTTATGAGCACTTAGTTATTACTAGACATAACTTATTTTGAATTTGGATCCTTTGGTTCGAGTCCTAGCTTGCTACATTTAATCATGCTCAACATTATTATTTACTAAATCTAACATTATGATTTAATCACTGGCATCATTATCATTTTGTCTATACTTTGGTTATTATTAGGCTCAGCTGTAGATTTTAACTTTAAATTGTTTATCCATGCAAGGCTTGCTTTACAGGGTCACATTTCAATATTTGCTATTTAGCAAACTTTACCACTAAGGTTTATTCCCAAATTGTCCATAATTTTCACCAAAAATTCATGAGCTCTAAAATTCTTGGTTTTAGTTCCATTGGATAGATCTTGAATTTAAAAATTTGTCTCATTCAATTTGGAGTTAAAATGGACAGGTTATGCCTATTCAAAGTTTCCAGTTTAATTAAATCCAGAAATTACTAAAATCCTGATAGGTGGGTCCCACTTCCTATTTTTAATCGATTCTTTTATTTTTATTTTCTATGCACTGTTTCTATGATAGGTGGGCCCGGCTATTATTCAAATAAATAGCCCACATGCCAGTGAGAACCTCCAGTTTTCATCCATCATTAGTATTTGTTTAGTCACTAATTACTTGTTTGAACAGTAATTAACTCTGAATTAATCCCGCATTAATTACCGGCTACTCTCAGCAAAAATCCAAGTTAAAACCGCACCTCGGCGCTGTGGAGCGGGCACTCGAACGCGGGCGGCCGAGGTGGGTCGAACGCTAACGCTGCTAGCCACTCGGCCTTCGGGTATTACCTAACCGAACGGGCGAATGAACTCAATTGAGCTAGCTGGTTGGGCGTTGGAGCAGAGGAGCTTGGAGGCGGCGGTGCCGGCGGTCGGGGAGGTACGGAGCAGTACTAAAATGTGTTGCTGGCGCTACTAGGGTGTGGCGGTGAAGTCGATGGGGCCCGGGAAGCACGGTGGCGGGCCAGCGGCGTGCGGCGGCGGCGACTCGGGAGGGAGCTCCGGCGCCGGCGAGGTATGGGCCACGGGAGGCTTGGGGGAGGCCAGGAGCGACTTCGCGAGAAGCTGGAGGTGGCTCGGGTGAGGGGAATCGGGTTCTGGTGGCTCGGATTGACGGGGAGGGTAGTCGCCGAAGTTGGGGGAGGAGGCGGAATGGCCGACGATGGGGGGGGCTCTCGGTCCAATCGGTTTCGGCAGGAGGAAGGGTGGGGTGTGTGGGGAGCTCAGAGGGTCTCGGCTGGTCTTATGGGCGAACGGGCAGGGCCGTCCTCGGGGAGCCGCCCGTGCGGTCACGTCGGCAGGTGGGGTTGAAGGCGACGGAGGATCTGGAGAGGAGATACGGCATGATGGCCTGCAGTTGGCGTCGCACATGCCTAGCGACAGAGAAAGGGCGCCACGTGCCGTGCGAGACACGCGATGTGACGGAGCGACGCGGGGCAGGGAAAAGGCTGTCGGGGGCGGCGGTGGTCAGGTTGGCGTGGCGATTGCTGGTCTGGTCTGAAGGCGTCGGTGTCCACTGGTCCGAAGCTGCGGCAGTGAGGCGAGCGGGGCGGCAGGTTGCGGCCTGGGAAGGGGAGAGAAAGAGAGGGGATTGGGGGAGAAGAAGAACAGTGGCCAGGGGGAGAAGAGAGCTGGGCCGGCGGAGCGTGAAGAGGGGAGAGGGGGTTTGGGCTGGCTGGTGGTTGGACCATCTGGCCGGTCTGACCCCTTCCCTTTGATTTTTTATATACTCATATTTATATTTACACACACACACACATATATATATATATATTCTTGTTCCTATTTAATTGTTTATTTACATAGGTATATTTCCTTTTATGGCCATTTTTGTACATATACATTTTTATGTTTCTGCTCATTTTGCTATGTCTCTTTGTATACCTTTTTGCATATGATTTATTTATGTATTTTCGTTGCCCCAATGTAATACTTTGTCATCATCAAAAGTTTTATAGTTTAATTCAAGTTTCTCCCACCTTTTATGGATCATCTTTTCAGATTCAAATTCTAAATTTTAGTTCTCTATTATTTGAACATGTTTGTTTCTTTCTTGAACTTTTTAAATTTTTTGGAACCTCAACCAAATTTTCAGATGTATACCATAAACTCCAAATTCAAATAAAATATATTGCAAAATAATTCAAAAACTTCACATTTTCAAATTCAAAATTTTAGGATGTTACATCCAGCCAGCCTGGTCACGTCGGCCGTCGAGCTGACGTGGCAGGTGATGTGGCACCACGTCCTAGCCACCTTGGCACCAACCTGCCCCGTCAGCGCCCCGCAAGCACCAGTCACCCCCCCGTGCCACCTCAGCACATCTTTGGGTCCGTGGACCTGGTCCATAGACCCAGGCCCACATGACAGTGACCTGTCCGAAAATTCGATCACGGTTGACGTCAGCATGGCGTCATAAATCGGATTTCCAATAGAAAAATAAATCAACCGAAAAGAAATTCCAGGGCTGACATCATAATTCCATTTTCCTTTAGAAAAATAATTACAAAAATCCACTTTATTCTTTTTCTCTGATTTTAAACTTCCGAGAGCCCGTTCTCTTTCATCCTAAATCCGATTGAGCCCATTAAAATTTCTAAATTCATAAAAAATTCCCATTTATCCATTTCTTCCCTAAATTTAAATATTTAGAGTTTATTTTAATTTATTTGAGTTTTGTGGGTTATTTTCATGTGTAGACTGCAACAATTCGGGAGAATTCCTCGACGAAGATTTGCACCCAACCTCTGCACACCTAAGGAAGTATGTTAATCACGTGGCAATATGAGATGATAATGTCTTGTGGGTAAAGTTGTACAACCTCTGCAGAGCGTATAATCTATCCTAGATAGCCGTGCCCACGGTCATAGGCATGCTGAGTAAAAGTTTTTTATGGATTAGACTTTGTTTTTCAAAAATGATTTTCAAAACCTTATGGATAGACGGAATCCATGAGAGAATGAAAATCTTGTGGATGGATGGAATCCATGAGAGATTGAAAGCTTGTGGATTGATGGAATCCACGAGTGGAATGGATGGAATCCATACGAGATGATTTTGGAAAAGATGGTCCGGGTGGGATGTCCGTGGATAGGTTGGTGTTTGGTCGGACTCTGCACTAACGGTATTAATTTCATTTACAATTACTGTTTTTATTTATTGTATTAAATTCAGCATTTTCTAATCTATTTACTGTATTTCTTTAAATGTTGTATTGTGCTCAAACTAACTCTATAAGCCTTCCATTGATGCCCTTATCATTATGTTGCATTTATCCATGTGATTTGCGGAGTACAAGTTTGTACTCACCTTGCTATTTCCACAACAGAGGAAGATGACTTCGACTACGGTGATGACCTGGACGAGTATGCCGTGTCTTACTGTCGTTTGCTTGTGGGCAGGCTTGGGCTTCGCTTCTTATTAGTTTGCTTCTACAGTTATTTGCCTTATTATTGTTGCCAATGAGCATTGATGTAAGACTTGGCCATAAGGCCGCACTCTTTTATTTAATATAGTTGGTCATTTGTACTTGATATGTATCTTTGTTCTGCTGTGTGCACTAGCTGTTCCTGGATTAGTGCGATTTACACAGAGGATTTCGGAGTCGTTGCTCCAGGGTTCGACAATATACCCCCTAGTCGCGCCAACGGTTGGGTGATTTAGGCTAGTCGCCTAACGGTTGGGCAGCTTGGCCACGTGTTACCTAACGGTTGGGCAATTAGCCCAAGTTGTCCAACCGTGGAGCGACATATGATTAAAACTGTAAAAACACGGGTATATTAGTGTAATTTGAATTTAAAATTGATTATTTTAAAAAATTCCACACATAAATGCATAATTTTTGGGTGCCTACACAGCCTGCAGTTCTCAGTAGTACAACTAAATGTGTTTACAAAAAATAAACTACAATATATTCTCTACACCATAATACACCATGCTTGACATACAGTAACATTCATAATAGACAGTTTGGCTAATTACGTGCTAATCATGTTGATAAAACTATAGTAGCATGGGGACGATAATTACCTTTTCTTGAAGCTCACGAGGCAATCTACAACTTCCACAATTGCAAAAACTTCTGATACAAAATGAAAACCACTAAAAAATCCGCGTTTACACGCCTTTCTTCCTTCCCTTCACTCCCTCTCTTGCTCTGTCCTGGCTCCAACCGCAGATGAGGCCTTCTTTGCTAGAAACGCATGCCATCCGAAACAATTTATCGTAGGAGCCAGCAGTTGATCATGGGGGGCCATCACACCAGTATGCACACAGCACACGGCGCGTGGCACACGATGCATGCAAAGGATGGGCGTAGTTGGTGCTTTTGACTTGTGGACGGGACGGGAAATCATGTGGTCTGGGACCGTATGTCTCACCGGAATCATATGCTCCTGGACTGCATGAATCGAGGTCATGCGTTCCTAGACCGCATGACTCGGGTACTACAGAACTAAGGCGCAAGACAACACATGCGTCAACTGGCTAGAGTCCTACGCTCGGGAAGAGAGCCAAAAATGGCATTGCGACGCTCTAAAGGTTATATTTGATAGTTGTGTGTCACACGATGCTAAACATACCTAAAACTCTTGTTAACCAATGAGGTGTTGGGGGGGGGGGGCTGACCCGAAATCCGTTTTCTTACCATGTGTTTGGTTGCAAGGACTAGGTGGGACGGGATGGGATGAACCCGTTTTTGTAGGTGTTTGGATGGGAGACAAGCAGAGTCAAGGACATCCCACTAGGAATATTCCTTGTAGATCTGGGACCAGGCAATCCTCTTTTTTTCATGGGACGAAGTCATCCCACATGGGATAGAGTCATCCCACCTCTTTGTTTTTTTAAGTACTATTTTGTTTATTTTTTTTAAAAAACTCAAAGACTTATGTATAGAAACATATCAACAATAGCCTTCAAATTTTTTTTAAAAAAACTCAAATACCACACATGTCCCACCTTCATTCTTCCATCCAAACAAAGGATAGGATTATTCCATACCACTTTATCCTTCCAACCAAACAAAAAACAGTGATAACTCTATCCCCCAACCAAACAAAAAATGGGATCATGCTATCCCAAAATCAAGAACAGGACAATCCCATCCCACCTTGTGCCTAAACCAAACACAACCTTAGCGGGTCGGGCAGACCAGTCACCACCCACCACCACCAGGCGAGAGCCTACTCCTCGTCAGCCTGTCGCGATCGCACGCACGGCACGACCTACCCCAACCTCAGAATCGCCGGCCGGCCGGCCACCGCCACCCGAGCGCGGAGGCAACTCGAAAAAAAAAATCTCGCTATACAACTGCCGCCTCCCCCTCCGCCTCCCCGCACCATTCGCTCGCATTCCCGCTCGCGGTCGCCTCTCCAGGCAGATCTAGTTTTAGGGTTCGGAGGACGACGGCGAGGAGGTGGGGATGGGGAATCCGCATGGCGGCCTCGATGAGCAGATCGAGCAGCTCATGCAGTGCAAGCCCCTCTCCGAGCCCGAGGTCCCGTTCTCGTCTCTGCGTATCTGCTTCGAGTTCTGGGTGCTTGATTTTTGCCTGTTTTGGCTGGTTTTTGGGCGGTTCGTGGTGGGTTCGGGCGGATCGGCGGCCGGCCAGCGGGAGGGATCCGTCGGAGTTGTGTGTGTGTGTGTGTGGGGGGGGGGGGGGGGTGGGCGGCGTTCTGCTGTGGGTGTAGTGTGCCTGCATTTTTTTAAAAAATAAAACTGTGTTGATGTTGTTGGTATTTTTGTACTAGGTTGGTGGTGATTGAAATGATGGTTTCGTGTTTGGGTTGGTGCATTGATTTTGTACATGGATGCTTAGGTTTGCTTGCTGATTTCAATGTGCTGACGGAGAGCTGTGATTTTGCGGGGTGGCGGTGAAAATGGGCTTGAGGAAATTCTAAAGGAGTGACTATTATTTTACATGCGACTGTTTTTTCGTTTTATTTTTAGTCACTTTTTTTATATTACAAATTTTTTTATATTACAAATTTAGGTGACTGAAGGTATAATTTTATATTGAGAGAATTAGTATACTGTAATTGTAGGTGAGAGTGCAATTTCATATAACCGAGAGATAAAAAAAATTCAGTCTACTATGCAATAAAGGAGTGGTTCTCAATACTGACACGTGTTTCTTTTTTAGGATTGACTATTGCACATGCTGCTGGTTTTTCCTTTATTTTCAGTTTTTTTTCATACTGTAACGTTAGGTGACTGAGGGTGCAACTTCATGTGGGAGAAGTGGGAGAATTAGTACACTGTAACTTTAGGTGACTGAAAGACTAAGAGATAAAAAAATTTCGGTCAACTGTCTAATAGCAAAACCGAATTCTAAATGATTGCTGGTGTAGTTGTGTCTCGTTGTACAGTGTTCATCCGCTCGATGGTGTTTGCGTTTGTAGAAACAGGCATAAAGGAGTGGTTCTCAATACTGACGTTTTTCTTCTTATAGATGCTGATATAGTTGGACTTGACTTACGTTTAGGGCCCTAAACAGTGGGACCGAACTATGTACTAATATTTTCGTTATTTTCTTAAGCTTGGTGCTTAGAAGAATTAATTTACTGTCAGGTTGCTTTATCATGAGGTTATCATCATCGTATGAACACATCTTATGCAGGTGAGGACACTGTGTGAGAAAGCTAAAGAGATATTGATGGAGGAAAGTAATGTTCAGGTATGCCTCTGTGCTTTCTACACGAAATCAGCAAGAAAATCTTCTGAACTTCAATGCATGCCCCTTTTTTGGGGCTAAAGTGAGTCTGGATTTTATTTGTTGTAACATGGATTTGTCTGTTGCTATCCTATCCACAGTCTTGTGGATTGAGCTAAAGTAGAAAGGTATTTGGCTACATATACTGTAATACATGCCTGCATACTTTGAAAAATAGGACACGGTCTTGGTCGATAACTTACTGTTCAGTGCAGCTTGAAGGATTTGTCTGAAGAGTGAGAATTGAAATTGATCAAATTGAACAGTATGATTGGTCTGGAAATTGTGGGGTTGTTGGCATCCTTGTTGCAGTCAATTATAATTTTCAGAAATTGTGTTACAAATCTTTCTTTAGTTTTTTATTTGTCTTAGTGGAATATGACCTAGAAAAGTGAAGATTGAATTATATTGCAAGACAATCTGAGCTTTCAGTTCTGGATGAGCATGCTGGTGCAGCTTTGCGTTGTAGATGTCAGAATTTGTTTGTGTTGCATAATTTGTGGTTCATCTTTGCCATCGTTTTAATACTTTTACTTCCTTTCAGCCTGTGAGAAGTCCTGTTACAATATGTGGTGATATTCATGGCCAGTTTCATGATCTTGCTGAACTATTCCGAATTGGTGGAAAGGTATTGTCTATCCTCTATATCCCTTGTTGTTCCGCCCTTCTCATGATTCATGCTATATTTTGTTCTGCCGAACCCTGAATTTGTCAATTCTTATTTCAACTTATTTTTCATTGTTCTGTTTGCCAGTGTCCTGATACAAACTACCTATTTATGGGGGATTACGTGGACCGTGGTTACTATTCTGTTGAAACTGTAACGGTAGGACTACTAACCAGAACCTTATGCTTTAGCATTTATCTTAAAGGCCAAGTGCTAACTTTGTGTTCGAAATCAAACAGCTTTTGGTGGCCTTGAAAGTTCGTTATTCACAGCGAATTACGATTCTTAGAGGAAACCATGAGAGCCGACAGGTGTGTTGTTTTTTTACCGTATTTTTGGCCTGAATCCTAATGACACATTCTTATTTAGTCAATTTGAATCTCTGCTACTTTTTATAAGAAACATTTAAACTATTTTGTATTCACATGCCATGATTTTTATATAAAGTATTAAGCTGAACTTCTAATCATTTTGCAGATCACTCAAGTTTATGGATTTTATGATGAGTGCTTGCGGAAGTGAGTAGCATCTTTGCATACTGCTATACCTCTATTATGAATTGTCATCCTATGTTTATTCTTCAAGTGATGAAAGTAACGCAGTGAGGTATCGTATTATTGTTTATAGTTTTTTTGTAGCCTAGCCTTCCTTTCGATTAGGAAAGGTGATGTCCAAAGATTATATTGAACATTTCTTATATAACATCTGTGTTTTCTACTATGCCACTGATTGTTGTTCTTAAGGACTTCTTTTTTGTGTTCGAATGCACCCCTTGACACAACCATGGAATAGGAGGCTTATGGCGTAGTACATTAGGAAAATCATCGATTGTTTTTATGATCAGCTCACAGTAATAGCACACTCTTTTTAACATGCAAGTTGGCATTAATGGTAATGCGCCGATCTCATGCAGTTATTCATTTCAACCTGAGTTATTTTTTTTGGATATTTGCCCCTCGGATTCTGGTTCTTTTATAGGAGAGTCTGATTAGGTTTTTGGCTGAGGTTCCGAAGGTTTGAAAAAAGACCCAGAATTTCTTCTTTGCGGTGACAGTGCCAGAAAATCTCAAGTATCTACGGGTTTCAAACATTTCAGGAAATACTCTGCTATGCTCAGGATGGGCATCTTTGATTAGAATTGGAGTGTGAGACTAGGCGTTAAAAAGGAGAGCCTGATCAGGCTTTTGACTGAGGTTCCAAAGGTTTGATCAAAATAAGAAAAAAGAACCCAGAATTTCTTCTTTGCGGTGACAGTGCAAAAAAATATCAAGTATCTTCGGGTTTCAAACATTTCAGGAAATACTCTGCTGTGGGCAGGATGGGCATCTTTGATTAGAATTGGAGTGTGAGACTGGGCCTTAAAAAGGAGGTGTTTCTTGACTTATACCCGGATGGAACAATGCTGCTTTATGAATCATATATGAAGACCAACTTTCCTCAAGTATGAATTGTGAAAAAGTAGTCAATGTCTAGACATGTCACATTGTATCCTTTTCTTTGAAATGATGTGCGAAGGGTTTTGCTGGCCCGGGGGTGCCCTGTAGAATCTCCAAGATCCAATATGACTTGCTTGATTGAGATCCTTTTTGTTTTTTGGTAATCGTCTGCTGGCACTTGAAGTCCTGCACTGAACTCTGTTATGAGTTTCCTGAGGATAGTAAAATTGCTGTTATTTAACCTTTTTCCCCTCCATCATGCAAATTTAGTTGGATTGAATACTTAGTAACATGGCAAATAACTTCTCTATGTCTCAATGACGTCATGTGTGTATCTGTACAAATAATACTGATATAGGATATCTGTACGATATTCTTGTGCCTAATGGCTGTTCTTCAAAGTTAAAAGTTGTTTCAGTTGACATGCCAATTTGAAGTACTTAGGCTTCTTAATTATTATTTTAAAGGTATTCATATGCTTGTTTAGCACTTAAAGTTGTTTGAGTTTTGCAAGCTTGTTTCACAATTGCTACATAGACTATTGACCAACTTGTAATGAGATTGCAAAGAGTGTGTTTCTGCATGTCAACTGATGGATACTTCTGATTTTTAGTTAAAAATCATGTTCGTTATCCTGAGTTGAGGACAGAAATTTCATACAAGTCAGTGAACATATCACACACATCATCCTTCGATTCTTTTGTACCAAATTGGTATTCGAGATGCTCTTTTTTTTTTCAATGAGGTCATATCATGAGGATGTCCTGCATGGTTGATTGGTTGTTATCGATATGACTTTGCTATTGTTGTGTAAAGCTCATGGGGCCAGTGAGTTGGCTTGGTGTATAATTCATGAACAATTTGTTGCTATTAAATCTTACACACATCGAACTATTTTGTTGTTTGTGGCAGGTATGGAAATGCCAATGTGTGGAAAACCTTTACAGATCTTTTCGACTATTTCCCATTGACAGCATTGGTTGGTATCAATTCTTTTTTTATTCTTGTGTGCTCTAATATCAACTTTATTTTCCTTCTGTCTCTGTATGTGTATATTTTGTTTCAGCTATTTTGAGGAATACTATATTTCTGTATCGCAAGTTTCTTCCTGCACTTGTATATATTATGCTAATTGCATCTGTTTCTGAAAGCTATTAAGGAGTTTTCTGTAACCAGTTTTCATGTGAGACCCACTAAGATTATTAAAGATTGTATGTGCTGTGTGCCTTCCCCAACTTGTTTGGGACAAAAGGCTTTGTTGTTGTTTTATGTACTGTGTAAAACATTTTGAGAGGGCAAAATTTCTGGAAGTACTCAGTTCATTACTTGTAATGACTTTTGAGGATGGATGGGCACAGCAACTAAGGGTTGTTATTTGTTTATTCTTTGTAATTCAATAGTCAATTTTGTATGAGATGGGAAACCCATATAATGTAGTTTGTGGAATGAGGGCTATAAGTTTTTCCATTTTAGACAACCCAATCTGAAAAAAGGTCTTGTTCTTTTTCAACTTTTAGTTTCTGCTTTTGACTTTTCTATAATATCTAGCTTTTAAACGAAATGTTTTTTCAAGATAGGGTCTACTAGTTAATTGTAGTATATACTGTACCGACTTCATTTATATCGGTAAAAACTGCACGTGAGTTTCTATTACTCTGTAATCTCTCGCACGAACAGCCAAAAAACCACAAGCTGCAGCCAAAAGCTATAATCGAAGGGGCCTGACAGTCTCAGCCAAAAAGAACAGTCCCAAAATTAAGTTTGGTTCCCCTAGCTTGGAACTCTTATGTGCTGTAATCAATCATACATTGCTTCCTTTGAGAACTCAATGTACATTCTAACATTAATGGGAACCATATTAAATTACTTAGCCATGTTTGCACAATTATTACACATCAAGGTTATTATTTGCCAGTACTTTATCTGTTGCATCGGTATTTTAGAGTTTTTACTTTGATGCTAGTGTACACATTTTTTAGTTGTGTTCTGGAGTTGGTGGGAAACTGTGCTAGTTCCATTAGTCTTATTGAGATTTATAATCTTGACCGTGAGCGTAAATAACATGTACTCTGCTTCAGTACTTGGATCTCTTACTATACTAATTTAACATCATGTATTGCTTTTCCTACTAGGTTGAGTCAGAAATATTTTGCCTGCATGGTGGACTATCACCATCGATCGAGACGCTTGATAACATTCGCAACTTTGATCGTGTCCAAGAAGTTCCTCATGAGGGGCCCATGTGTGATCTTCTATGGTCTGATCCTGACGATCGATGTGGTTGGGGTATTTCACCACGTGGCGCTGGATATACCTTTGGCCAGGTATAGCTTACTATATTCTTTTTCTAGTGCTTTTGGTCTGTCTTGGCCTGAGGTGACCTTTGACCTATGAATTTTTTTACAGGATATATCAGAACAATTTAACCATATGAATAACCTTAGGCTGATAGCAAGAGCTCATCAGTTAGTTATGGAAGGATTCAACTGGGCACATGTAATTTTGCTTTTGCTGAACTTTCAGCTGCCATCCGTTTTCCTTCCAGATTGGCTAATGCTCTTTTGAATGAAATAGGAGCAAAAGGTGGTGACAATATTCAGTGCGCCTAATTATTGTTACCGCTGTGGTAACATGGCTTCAATATTGGAGGTGGATGATTGCAGAGAGCATACTTTCATCCAGGTAATTCTTGTTCTATGGCACCTTTGTTCTAGGCCCCGTTTGGCACGGCTCCACTTCACAAGTGGAGCTGTTTTTTTTTGCTTCAGCTCCACGAACAGCTCCACCGGTGGAGCTGGAGCTGTTTTGGTAGACTGTTTGGCAAAACAGCTCCACCTGTTTTATCATGCATGGTTGAGAGATGTCAATTGTCCAATATACCCCTGTCTATTTGGCTTGTAGTAACATCAAGAGCTGTATGTTTCTACATGATTTTTCATCCGAGTAAATTTGAATTCAAAAAAAAAATTAAAATTTAAAATAACACAAAGTATTAGCAACCAATATTTAATGGCGGCGGCGCTCCCTTCACGGTCGAAGACGAGAAGACCGAACAGAGGAACGGGAGAATAGAAGAGCTGGTGGCAGATCGCGTAAATTCACGAAAGTACAAGGGCAGTGGCATGCGGGCCTGCGGATGGAGCCGGGTGGAGCTACTTTTTTCAGCTCCATCTCGTACATATCTTTTGTCTCAGCATGTTTTAAGGGACTCCTTGGGTGGAGCTATTTTGTTTTACCCCGTTTGGTACAAAACGGCTCCAAACAGCTCCAGGAGCCGGTGGTGGAGCTGTGCCAAACGGGGCCCTAGTTGCTGCCTTTTGACTCGTCCCTGTTGAAATCTACATAGTTTGAACTGAAAAATCGAACATTAAAGGATAGCCATATCCACAGACATCCTTATTCAGGAAATGTGGTAAAATCCATAGACATTTGCA
Source organism: Dendrocalamus latiflorus (assembly GCA_017311315.1). Taxonomy (NCBI): domain Eukaryota; kingdom Viridiplantae; phylum Streptophyta; class Magnoliopsida; order Poales; family Poaceae; genus Dendrocalamus; species Dendrocalamus latiflorus. The sequence continues at coordinate 26,304,514 of CM029643.1, read as the reverse complement.
CAAAATGTAGAATTTTTTTGTATTTGTCTCTTTTCTTACTTGTTTGATGACCTGGATTCTCTCAGATTTCTTGACGTGTCTTGTACCCGCAGTTTGAACCAGCCCCAAGGAGAGGAGAGCCTGACGTAACTCGTAGAACGCCTGACTATTTTCTGTGATGTAGCTTAGGATGTTTTGCCTGGCAGCAAATGTGTGATAGTTAGATGTGGGTTGTGATTGTTTTGTTTCGACCTCACGTGAGTCGTTCATCTATGTGCCTTCGGTGCATTTATATTTTGGTTAGATGAGTAACAGATAACTATTATTTTGTATCGCTTTTTTAATTTTAATTTTCCGTTTTCGTAAACGCATGCTAACATTTGAAGTGCCAAATTCGCTGATGATATTTGGACGTGCTCAACAATCAAATAGCTGCGTTGTTTTCCTCGCATAAAAAGGGGATTAAAACAGCTGTGTTGTTTTAAAATAATAATGATACCGCCCCCTCCAACCGTCCCCATGCCTCACCTCAGCCGCCTCGACGTGTCCCTTCTGCCGGAGTTGCTGCTTGATAACCGTTGCCATAGTCACACACAGCCTGTGCTCGGTTGGGCTGGAAAGCTGTGACTATGATTGAAATTACACTATTATAGCTAAATGTGACTTATTTGGTGTAATTAAATTTAATTTTTTTTTAAAAAATATGTTAGCGGAAATGAAAAGTGAAAAAAATAAGTCAGAAATCAGAAGTTTAAGCCGAAATGAGCAGAGCGTCAATCCCATTCTCCTGCGGATAACGCAGGAGAGCTGGGACATGCAAAGGCACCCATCATTGGGTAGGAGGTTAAGCGGCCGGATTGGAAGAGAGAGGTGCGCGCTTATGACCTTTTTTATTTCAACTTACGCCTTACATTTTCTCTGAACAAGTAAATGAGATAAATTTTTCGTCGTCTATTCAAAACAGTTTATTGATATAGTCTTTTCAATATCAACATTCAATTCATTTACATGAACACTCGCTAAGAACTATCAGTCGCAATAGGAGAAAAACACACGCTTCATGCCTCAGAACCGGAGGGAAAGAGGGATGTGGTAGGTGATTGCACTGTGGATTTCCCCATTAATTACGAGTCTAGGTCGAGGTATGGGACAAGCGGTACCGAGCGCGCTCTCTGGTATTCATGCAAGCAAGGTGAGACAGAACGTGAACATGTCCATAGTGATCAATGTACTACTTGCAGTATGAGGAGAAGATCATAAGTGTACCCATGAAACGTATATCATCGCTCCACTATAGATGACAACCCATGAACGATTTCCAGAGACTACCCATGAGATGATTTCAGAAGGTTGAAAACGTATATCATTGCTCAACTACAGAGAAACGATTTCCAGAGGACTACCCATAAGATGTGTCAATGATTGCGAGATCGGACAATACATTTATAAGTATCTCTGATTGGATTTGAAGATCTTTGATGATGCGAAGGGACACAACGAGAATCACGCATGAATGGATGAACAAATATATTGTATATGGATATCTAGAACTATAAAATGGCCTCCCCTCCACTTACAAGGGGTTCTATTTATAGTGCGAGAGGGAGAGACGAGTGAAGTTGATACGGGGTGCCCGATCTTCACGACGTAGGATCGATGACGATAATTTGGATCTGTGCAACCTGACGAACCGATGACGCCAACCACTGTTAGAACAGCAACCTGCGACAAAAGAATTCGCCGAACCACATGCTTGTGATTCCGTCTACGCGACCACACAAGTAGACATGTCGTCGCTCTTGCAAATCATAAGGAATCATAAGAACAACGGGGTTGAGAACGCCTAATTCCTCTCTAGATTGCAGCATATGCTAAACCCTAGGAAGAACAAGCGTATAGCTCTCTGAAAAATAATCGATTGATTTCTGTGGTTTGTCGTTACAAAAGGAGAACCATAGTATTTAACTCACGCACCCACAGATCAACGGCTCACAAGCCTAGTGCCGAATTGCATTCTGTTTTGCCAAGATATCCAAAACACAATCCTATACGAACTCAAAATCGAAACCAGCAATGCTAACACGTGGTCCAAACACATAGCCTAATCAAGATGCTTAATCTCATAGCTTCGGCCAGACTTGATGCACAGTTGTGAGCTTTTAGGCCATGTTAGTTGGGCTTTTGTTCTTGCTGTGCTCACCAACCAAAGAAACCATCAACTCCTTACGGACTGCCTTGAGTTCCTTGCATGCACGTGCTGACTTCTTCTAGCTTCAGCATCCCAACGTTTCCTCATACACAAACCTAAGACCAATTAAGATACTAGCATTAGGTAGTAGCCAGTTCTCATGTAAATCAAAGCCAAATTTAATTAGGAGAGAGTTCACCTGTTGATTAATATTTTTAGCTCGTGCTCGTGTAATCGGATCAATCGGGATGTCCTCATCAGAAGTTATAAGTCTACCATCGGAACCTAGCTTAATTCTAAGGGTATTTTTGTCTTTCACACTAAGTGAGTCCTGCCACGTTCGAGGGACTCTGAGGCCGGTCCGCTGATCTCACTCGGGGTTGCTCCTAGACCCTATTCGAGATTGGCTTTCGAACCCCACCCGAGGTTGGCTTCCAGGGTCAGCCTCCAGACCTCGTCTGAGGTTGGCTTCTGGACTTCATCTTGAGTCGGCTCCTGGACCTCGTCTGGGGTGGTGCGAACCCCGTTCGGATGGGCTCCGAACATCATTCGAGGTGGACTTTGGATCTTGGCCAAGGTCGGTCTTCGGGCTTCGTCTTGGTTTCCTAGACCCCTTCCAGGGCGGAGTCCAGACTTCGTCCGAGGTAGATCCCCCAATGTATGCTGTCACGTCGAATTTGTCATAGGCCTGAAGTAGCGTGGGAACCCTCTCTCAACAGTAGCCCCTCGCTGATCTGGGTGGTCATCAACCGCTCACCTGGGTCGACACACCGACTTGCAAAAGGGGTCAGCGCGCGGCCTCGGGTCAATGATTCCACTAGTAACATGCGATGCATTCTAACAACACATTAAAATACCTTAGTCCTCGCTTGAACTTGAGGCAATAGGTCATACCAGCGCCTCCGAGTTGGGTTCTCTTAGTGTTCATTAAAGGGTCGCTGCTTTGCTTGGCCGATTTTAGGTCGCATTGGGAGTTCACCATCGCACAAAAGGACTTGGGGGTCATGAACAGCTATGGAGTCAAATGTCAACTGCCTAGATGTCAAAGTTACATGGAGGCGTACAGCTAGGACTTAGCCCCAAGAAGTGTCTTAGGAAGTGAGTTCTCAACCCATGGCATTTGGGAGGCGAATGTATGCACGGAGTGCCAAGCTCGACTTGCCTAGACATGGCCACCAAAGAGCAACAAAACCCTAGGGTGTGAAAGGTTGTTGTTGTGGTTACAGACCAAACAGAGAGAGAGAGTATGGTAGTGGAGAGTTAGATGAGCAATGGCTTAGGGTTTCTCCCCATGGCCTGTGTTATATATATATATATCCATATGGGGAGTGCTTTTACAATTATACCCTTACATCTGAGTATTCCCCTCAGGGGCACTTATGCCATTAAACATGTCCCATTCTGGGCCTTACAATCCTCTAACAGGCCTGCTGGGCTTAGGTGGGGGCCACCCCTACGACAGGAGCCTCTCATAGTGAAGGGCTTCACGGGCCGAAGCCATGTTGTCGAGCCCTTTGGCCCCCTCCGTCCCTGCGGCCTGTGAGCTTTCCTGACGTTTGGCGGAGCCATACTCCTTGGTGTGGTGTTCGCCCTGCCAGAATGGTATGGCGCTGGCGGGTTAGCGAAGTCTTCGCCATCCATAAGGCCCTGCAGCAGCGGGGTCAAGGTTGCTGTCTGGGCCGAAGTTCGACGTCGGGGTCGGGGTTGAAGGCGCATCCGGTTTGGCGGGGTCTTTAAGCTGTGGAGGCGGAGTTGGAGGTGAGGTAGGCCTCGCGCCAGTGGCTTTTCGTGGGCGCGAAGTGGGTGCGGCTCCGCAGTCTGGTGGTGCGCTTTAATGACTCCTGGAATCGCGCCGACCCCTGAGATGGCAGGAGCAGGCTACTGCAGCCGTATGTGCTTTGCCCCTCGAGGTGTACACGCGGTGGGCCATGATTGGCGCGTCGTGGGCTGTCAGCGGTAGCACGACCGCGGCCGTTCGCCCCTTCCCTAGAAGGGCAGGACACGTGGCAGGGTGCCATGGGCGCGTCGTGCGCTGTCTGCCCACCTACCCGCGCGCGCCCCCAGTTGGCAGCGGTTGCGCTCCCCGATCGTGGGTAGCCGAGCCGCTGGGCTCCCGCCGGTTGCGCCGCACTAGTGGGGGGGGGGGGGGGTTGAGCCAGCTTTATAAGGCGTCGCCCCCAGCATGGTACGCTCCTTCACATTGGTCATTCCGGTCTGTGTGCTTTCTTCTACTGCCCACGCAATCCACCCCTACTCCCGTTGTTTTAGCGCCCTATCTTGGAGAGGAATGGCTCGCCGCGACGATCTCACTCGCCGGCTCAGCGGCAGCGCCTCGTCCGACCGGTATGATCTGTCGCCTCCCCCGGGGGAGTACTCGCTGGTGGTGCGAGGAAGAGCGCACGTCAATAAGCGGTGGGACGCCATGGAGCACTCGGGAGGCCGCTGCTCTCGCGTGTTGGGGCGAAGCCGCGTTACTGAAGAGATGCTCCAGAGGCTCGTTCGGGAAGGGAAGATTGTAGAGCGTGACGGGGCCCGTCTACCCGCCCCCACCGAGACAGAACCGCACCCGGCGGAGGTAGAGGCTATTGTCTTTGTTGCGTTTTTCGATGCCGGGTTGCGGATGCCCTCGTCACTATTTGTCGGCGAGGTCTTGCGGGCGTATGGGCTGGAGCTGGCACAGCTGACCCCCAGTGCGATAGTTCGCCTGGCTGTGTTCGCTTGGGCACCACGAATAGAGGGTTGCCGTCCTAGTGCGAGTCTGTTCACTATTCTGCACGATGCGCGCTGCCAGCCGAAGAAACTCGAGGGGGGAGCGGAATCGAACTTCGGCAGCGTCAACTTCGTGCTGAGGAAGGCGTGTGCGGGGCTCTTTCCTGCATGGGCCGCGCGAGGGAAATGGGAGTCCGGTTGGACGCGTCGATGGTTTTACTACCTAGTGACGAGCAAGAGTGGTCTGCCATGCCGGGGACAGCCGATATCGTTCAACAATTCGCCAGATGTGGAGCCAATGTCCGACGACGCGCAGAAGGCGCGGAGGCTTGCCGGTATAGCCCGCCGGTTCAACATGCGTGACCTTTTCGAGGTGTTTACCATGTATGGGGCGGCACCGCTCTCCGGTCGGTGGCAGTACAATTTACAGGGCGGCCTTTATTTCCTCAGGTGTTACCGCCTCGTCGCCGAAGAGGAGCTTGAATGGCGTGAACCCCGTCGGGCGTGTCACCGTTGTGCCGAGGGACCAGAGGACGCTGTGGAGCTCGCCCGGCCACTTGCCCTTTGGTAGCCCGACGAGGCGCTTCTTGACCGCAGCGGAGATGGCACCGTTCGCCCGCTCGATCACGCCATTGGACTGCGGGTGTCCAACCGAGGCGAACCGGAGCGTGATGCCCATGCTGTCACAGAATTCTTTGAACGGGGCTGCGTCGAATTGCAGCCCGTTGTCGACGGTGACCTCCCTGGGCACGTCGAAGCGGCATATGATATTCTGCCAGAGAAAGCGCTACAGGGCTGTCGAGGTAACCTTGGCCAGAGCTACGACCTCCGGCCACCTGGAGAAGTATTCCAAAGCTATCGCTACGAACCTCAGGTCGCCTGGGGCCCTGGGAAGCGGTCCCACAATGTCGATGCCCCATCGCGCCAGCGGCCACACCGGGGGTATAGGATTGAGGCTTGTCGGGGGCCTGTGGATGGCCTGCCCCATCCATTGGCAACCTTGACACCGGCGCACGAGATCTTGGGCGGCGGCGATGGCCGTTGGCCAATAAAAACCCTGCCTAAATGCCTTGCCGACCAGCGATCTTGGTGCAAGATGCGAACCGCAGAGTCCCGCATGAATTTCAGTAAGGAGCTGCTTTCCCTCTTCGCGCGAGAGGCATCACAGAAGCGGTGCGTAGACCCCTTTTTTGTAGAGCACCTCGTCAAGCACCTGGAAGGACCTAGTGCGGTGTTGTAAACGCCGGAGCTCGGCGGGGTCGTCCGGCTCCGTGATGCCCTGTAGAAAAGCGAAAATGGGTTCCCGCCAGTCACTCTGTTGGGTGATCTGGTGGACGAGGGCTACATCGCGGTTGTCCTGCGCAATGGCTGCCGCTGGCAGGACTTCGTAAAATGCTCCCCCAGGGGTTGGGAGCTGTTGGCTGGCGGCCTTTGCAAGGACATCGGCTTGTTCGTTGTCCGCCCGAGGGATGGCTTTCACCGTGACACCCAAAAAGTGCCGTTCCTTCGCTCGCACGGCTGCTAGGTACTTGGCTAGCTCCGGGTCCTTGGCTTGATATGACTTGTCCACATGGCCTGCCACCAGTCGTGAGTCAGTGCGAACGAGGACGCGCCTCGCACCCAGCGCTTTGAGCTTCCCGAGGCCAAAGAGTAATGCCTCGTACTCGACTGTGTTGTTGGTGGCAGGAAATGCGAGACGCGTCGAATACAGCAGGCGGTGCCCCTCGGGTGTGGTAACGCCTGCGCCGACGCCTGCGCCCGCAACACCATAGGCTCCGTTAGTATTGAGCATCCACACCGGGTCTTCTGGCTGGTGGACAGGCTGAGCTGGAGGGGTCCACTCCGCGAGGAAGTCTGCCAAAACCTGGGACTTAATTGCCGTTTGGGAGGCGTACGTTAAAGAGAATGGGGCAAGCTCGGCCGCCCATTTGCCGATTCGCCCCGTGGACTCCTTGTTGTGCAGCATCTCCGCCAGGGGGAATGAGGATGGCACCGTTATTGGATGGGCCAGGAAGTAATGTCGGAGCTTTCTTGAGGCCATGACCAGCGCGTAAGCAAGCTTCTCGAGCTCCGTATATTGCGTCTTGGCGCCCTGAAGGGCCTCGGAGACGAAGTACACGGGTCGTTGGAGAGCGCCCTCTTCGAGGACAAGGACGACGCTGACCGCCGTTGCGGATGCGGCGAGGTAGAGCAGGAGGGGAGCCTCTGGTGCTGGGGCAACTAGGGTGGGAAGGCTTGCTAGGTGTTTCTTGAGGTCGTCGAAGGCCTTTGCACAGTCGTGGTCCCAATGAAACCCATCGCAATCGCGGAAAGTCTTGAAAAATGGCAAGCTCCGTTCCGCTGCCCTGGACAGGAAGCGGCCCAGAGCCGCCATACGGCCGGCCAGCCTCTGGACCTCCCTCATCGTCTTGAGCGGTTCCATGCCCAGGATGGCGTCGACTTTGTCGGGGTTCGCCTGGATGCCTCGTCTGGACACGAGGAAGCCCAAGAGCTTGCCCGCCTGCACGCCGAAAACACACTTGTTCGGATTGAGCTTAATGCCCGCCTTCCTGAGGTTGTTGAAGGTCTCCTGGAGATCCCGACCATGGAAGGCGAGCTGCCTGGTTTTTACTACCACGTCGTCAACGTAGGCCTCCACATTCCTCCCGAGCTGAGCGGCTAATGCCAACGCGACGAGGCGGGTGAAGGTTGCACCCGCATTCTTCAAGCCGAAGGGCATCCTGACAAAGCAGAAGGTCCCAACCGGCGTAATGAAGCTGGTTTTCTCTTCTTCATCCTTGGCCATGTAGATCTGGTGGTAGCCGGAGTAGGCGTCCAGGAAGCTCATAAGCTCACACCCCGCGGTGGCGTCGACTAGTTGATCTATGCACAACAAAGGGTAGTCATCCTTCAGGCATGCCTTGTTGAGAGCGGTAAAGTCGATGCACATACGCCAGGCCCCGCTGGCTTTCTTGACCAGCACCAGATTGGTGAGCCAGTTCGGGTGTTGGACTTCGTGAATAACTCCCGCCCGGAGGAGCTTCGCCACCTCCACCTTGGCCGCTTGCTGCCGGTCCATGGACATACGGCGAAGCTTCTGCTTGACCGGCTTAGCGTCGGGGCGGACTGCCAAGTTATGTTCGATGAGGGCGCGGTCCACACCCTTGATTTCCTCCGGGGACCATACAAAGACATCTGCATTACTCCGAAGAACCTGGAGTAAATCCCGCTCCACCTCCGGAGGGAGACCTTCGCTGATGGACACGAACTGCCCTTCCGCTTGGAGGGGCACCCTTTTGACCCCGCCTTCCGGGCGGGGCTTAGGTGTCCATCCTGGAGCGGATGACGTGTCCGCCTTACATTCATCGGCGAGGACGTGCACCTTGCGATGCGGACCCCTGGCGCCGGCTTCGACACACCTAGTGAGGTCTTGGTCGCCGAAGATGGTGATGACACCCCGCGGGCCTGGGAGCTTCATACACAAAAAGGCATGGTGCGGCACCGCCTCGAAGGAGTTAATGGCGGGTCAGCCCAGAATGGCGTTGTATGGGTGCGGGGTGTCCACGACATCAAAGACTATATCCTCGCTTCTGGCATTGTCATCCTGGCACAAGGAGACCCGGAGGCACACCTGGCCCAAGGCCTTCAGGGGCTGGCCGCCGAAACCTTGGAGGGGGTCTCCGATGCTCTTAAATGACTTCGAGGTATTCCCATGCGATCGAGGGCCTCCGCGAACAAGATGTTCGCAGAGCTTCCTCCGTCGATGAGGATGCGCCTAACATCGCGGCCTGCAATGTCGGCCTGGATGACCAAAGGATCTTGATGGGGGAACTCCATGCCTTGGGTATCGACTGGCGTGAAGGTGATGTTGCAGTGCGGCATCCCCTAGGGTGGTTGGGCTGAGGAGGTTCTCGACGAGGAGCCTCTGGAGATGACATTAATGATGCGATGCTGGGCCTCTCCCGGGGTCCCAGCTCGCGGGGGACTTCCTTGCGGTGGTTGCACATGGGCTGCCGCAGCGGTCGGCGCTCCCAGGGCCCAAACTCGGGCAGACGGTTGTCTCAACGTTATAAGTTCGGTGCATGCCCGCGTGAAATGATCACCATAGCCATGCACCTCGCACCATCTGCCGTAGTCCAAGATTTCTTGCTCCGCGCGCGGCCTCGCGTCACGGCTTCCTTCGTGTTCCCGGGGAACACCTTGCGTGACGAAGACATGGCGAGCCTTCTGGGACCTTCGTTGATTACGCCGGGGTTTGTGCCTGCCGCTTGACGAGTTCTCGTGCGCCCCGGCGTCGTCGCATTTGGGAGCGTCTCCCCCGGATGCTTGCTTGCGTTTTGCTCTCGAGTCGTCCCTCGCATTTCCTTTTTGCGGCAACTCCCCCGCCCGAGTGGTGTCGAAGTTGTCGTCCCTGCGTCTTCGCGCATCTTCCTCTACCCGGGCGTACTCTTCCATTTTGTCGAAGAGCTTCGCCACCGACTTGACTGGCTTCCGCGCGGTATACTTGGCTAGCGGCCCTGGGCGAAGACCCTGTATCGCCGTATTGATGATGGTTGTTTCGTTGACGTCCTTGACCTGGCAGCGTACCTTGGCAAAGCGTTTGCAGTAGTCGCGGAGCGTCTCTGAGGGTTTCTGCTTGACGGCGAAGAGCTGATCCACGTCAACGCGCTCGACGTAGTTTCCTTGGAAGCTGTTGTAGAGGCGGTCACGGATATGCTCCCAGGCGTAATGGAGTTTGGCTTGATGGCAAAAAACCAAGAAAGCGCTACTCCCTGCAACGCGAGGGGGAATCCCTTCGCCTTCGTAGTCTCATATACGCGCGCGAACTCCCGAGGGTCCGTGTCGCCTTTGTACGGCTCGATGGCGCTGGGGAACTTGAAGTCCTCCGGCCACGCCGTCCGCTGCAGACCTGCCGATAGCGGAGCCTCCAGGTCCACGCTCCGTGGCCGGATGCGGCTAGACACGAGAGCGTCGCGGCCGTCTGCCCTCCCCGGCGTGGGCTCCGATACGACCACTGGTGGGATTTGCTGACTCCGAGCCTCTTGCATACCCTGCACGGCCCCGCGGAGATCCGCCAACTCTCGCCGGAGCGTGCCAAGGGCCGTCAACCGGGCGTTGTCTCCCGTGGACGCGACCGGGGCCGCCGACGCATCCAAGCGCCCCATCGGGACGGCGGCAGCGGCAGCCTGCGCTCCTGGGCTGCCCGCCATGACGACGCAATGGACGCGGATGTCGATGAGGGGGTCGGGCGCCATGGCAGCGATGGCGGGGCCGAGAGTCGCGCGATGGTGGTGGAGTCGGGCGACGCGTCGTGAACACCGATGTTTGCGACCGTCACACCTGCGTCGCCACCCACGCCTGCAGCTGCCGATGCCGAAGCCCCGGTATTGATGCGAGATTCTGCCGCTCCCACCTTCTTCTTCTTTGCTGCTGACGATGAAGCTTTCTTTGGTGCCCTCCTTATTCGAATCTGGAGGCTTGCTCTTGTCCTCCCCACGGACGGCGCCAACTGTTGTGGTTACAGACCAAACAGAGAGAGAGAGTATGGTAGTGGAGGGTTAGATGAGCAATGGCTTAGGGTTTCTCCCCATGGCCTGTGTTGTATATATATATATATATATATCCATATGGGGAGTGCTTTTACAATTATACCCTTACATCTGAGTATTCCCCTCAGGGGCACTTATGCCATTACACATGTCCCATTCTGGGCCTTACAATCCTCTAACAGGCCTGCTGGGCTTAGGTGGGGGCCACCCCTACGACAGTTGTCAAACATGAACATGTAGGAATAAGCGCTTGACTTTTTAGTTCAAGATGTGCAGATCCCTTGGGTAATTGGGTTGTTGTGTGAACTTGTCAATATTGAGTGGATGTACCACTAGTCTGAGGTGCGATGGAGCTTTAAGGTGATGAGATGGACTGGGGCATACACATCCCTAGGCGTGAGCTCGATTGGTGATACTGAATTGGACGACATATCAAGATGTGATCGAGCGATGCATGCCAACACACCGAGATGTTAGAGGTCAGTGTGCATATCCGAGACTAGCCTGATGTAGCTTGACCCTCAAGGTGAGGAGATACACACTAAGCCATTGTCTGCTCGACTTGTCGAGGCACGACGCTAGATGATTGGAGGCATGCCACATACTCAGCTTACGAAGGCATGGCCTATAAAACAAGGGGTGCTCGATGCGAAGCTACGTTTCATCGAGGGATGAGCCTTGAGGTTGATTATACCATGCCAAGGTGATGTGTTGGCACATGTCGAGGTGAAGCGATCAATACAACGAGCATGCATAATTGAGGAGATGTCGATGGATTGACCTGAACTTGGTCAAGGGAATATCCTGTATGCCGAGTTGTATCATGTGGAAGTGAAAGCATTGAGGGGCGTTGCCCCTTGCTGGGCGAATTAACCCGACGACTAGAGGGGCACGCTACGGCATGAAGTACTAGAGACTGATGAGTTACCATCGCCCTTAAAATGCTTGAAAAGCTTAGTTGACGTGTTAGAAGGGCCAAGGCAGTGAGCGTGGTGAACCACCTTATCAGGAAGGACGTGGACCTTGTCTTTGGAGTGGCATGAACCTGGTTTGGGGGTGACACCTAGAGGATAGGGAAGGCAATGACACCATGGCTAGGTCTATTGCCGCTAGCTCAAACTTGCACCCGATGCATGGTAGGGTTGAAGTGGCACCATCAAAGAAGCATAACACTCAAGACAGTGCTTGAGGGTGCTTTCGAAAAATTAGTGTTGGAAACGAGGCTTACGAGTGCTTCATGGTTGGGGAGGGGCCGAGACTTCGCTGTGGCTCGTCAGAGGTTACCACTGAGTCTCGAATTTCCTTGATGGGCGTGTCCAGCGTGGCGGTCAGGGTGCCAACGCCAGGCTCTCGACGCTGCTACGCGGAAGCTTCCATCAAAGTCCTCCTTACTTCCCTTCAGCTGGCAGGCTACCAGCACTTCACTGCTTTTGGGGTACCCACGTACGAGGCATATACCTCTGCTGACCTGGAGGGGGGGGGGGGTGAAAAGCTATCACCGAGCACATCCACCCCTTCTTCTCATAGGTTTGAAGTTTGAGCGGGTTGAGCTATCTCGATGGGCTCATCCATCGAGCCCGTACTTGACCATCCAAGGGAGGCTCCTCTGGCACGCGAGAGGGAGGTTTTGGGGGATTGGGTCTATCACAAGTGTGAGGCATGCCGTAAGTATGCTAATGCTAGTTGCTAGTTTATGTACCTCAGCTCAACGGAGTGCTCTTGTGTAGGGCTATATATAAAAAAAGCTCGAGACACATGAGCTACTCGAGCTCGGCTCGCTCTAGACTCGATTTGAGCTTGGCTCAAACTCTAAACAAGCTGAGCTCAAGCTTGATCTCGAGCTCACAAGCTTCAATGAGTCGAGCTCAAATAGTTCATTAGGGCTCGATTCGAGCTTGAATATTGATGCATACTAACTTTTATCGAGCTTACTTGAGCCGAGTTTGAGCTCGAGCTTTTCTATTGTTGAAAATTAGTGTATGTTAAATTATTTTTGACTGTTATCGAGCTTATTCTAGCCGAGCTCGAGCTTTTCTTATTATTGAAAATTAGTGCATATTAAATCATTTTAACTGTTATCGAGCTTATTCGAGCCGAGCTTGAGCTTGAACTGAGCCAAGCTCGAGCCTAAGTCCAAGCTCGGACCCCAACTCAGGCTTGCTCGAGCTTGGCTTGTTTACAACCCTACCCTAGTGTCCCTGTTGGTGCTAGCTTTTTAGTAGAGCCTTCTATGTAGCCTTTTGTACTTCTTGGGAGCTGATCCCCTTTTGTAGCTACTATATTTTTTGTGGGGTCACGGGCCTTCGGGTCCATCGTTCTTGGGTGTGCTATGTGGTGATGAAATATTTACAATGGCTTGTCTACCTATCCTTGCATACGGTGGTGTGGTGAACCAAACTAACCACTGGTCGCTTAGAGACCAAACCTCCCGAGCTGAGTCGGTTAAGCATCAAGTTTTACATGGAGCACCATGGTACATGCAGCGGTCGGGGGGTGAATGGTTGGGGTCAAGGTCCGGCCGCGATTCCCATTGCCACCACGCAAAGCGACGGGGGGTGGGGTAAACTCTTTATACCCCCTGCCAGACTCGCCTTTGCGCGAGGAATGATGTTGGTGTTAGATCGAAGAGGCCGACTAGAGGGGGTGAATAGATGGTCTAAAAAAATTATTCTCTAATTAATTATCAATTTCTATTTGGCTAAACTAAGCAAATAATGTGAAAGTTTAACACAAAAAGATTTAGCACAAATAACACCTAAAACAACTAGGTTCACCTAAGTGTACCAACAAAATAAGTCTATGTCAAGATTTGTAGTGTTAGAAAGAAAAGCAATCAATTTAATTCTATGAATGTAAATTGAGCACAAGAAAATAAACCACAATTGATATGATTACTTTTTTACCGTGGTGTTTGGAGATTTGCTGGTCTCTCCTAGTCCACATTGAGGTTAGCCTAAACGAATTGGACCAGCTCCATGAATTAAGCTGAAACACCTCAATCCACTAGTGGTAGCTCTTTCCTACTCCGAGTAGGTGAGCTCTAATCTTCACAACTCTGCCGTGTCTTCTCACAACTTTTTTTTGAAAAGATCACCACGCACGAAGCTTCCAACACCGTTTAGGAGTCGGTAAACTCCAAGAGTAATAAGTCAAGCCCCTCACTTGACTCTCACCACGTGCAATAAATGTACAAGCTCGAATGAATACGCAATCCACCTCTAGATGCAACACATGCAATCTAGAGCTTTTCTCTTAGTTCACAAGGTGACATATGCAAAATTAAGAGGAGGACCTCACACTAGCTCAAAGGAGTGCCAAAAGTTATCCTCCAACCGGCCACGGGGGGGTATATATACCTCACACCTCGAAACTAGCCGTTAGGATAGAAAAATAGGATATCTGGAAGTACCGTAGGCAAACAATTGTTAGTTCCAATCCCCTCAGCAACAGCCAGAAAACTGACCGTTGTAGGTAAATCCGATAGTTCTATTGTGCAAAGTCTGGTACTACTGATCATCGGAAGTACCGCAGAACTCGTGCGGAACTACCTATTTTCTCGGGGATGAGAAGACTCCACACATGTGTCTATCTGGGAAAAACACACCGGCACACAAGCCGGATGTTGTGGCTACAGACCAAACAGAGAGAGAATGGTAGTGGAGGGTTAGGTGAGCAAGTGCTTAGGTCCTTCCCCATGGCCGGTATCGTATATATATATATATATATATATCCACATGGGGAGTGTTTTTACAATAGTACCCTTACATTTGAGTATCCCCCTCAGGGGCACTTATATCATTATACATGTCCCATTTTGGGCCTCACAACCTTCTATCAGGCCTGCTGGGCTTAGGTGGGTGCCATCCCCACAACAGGAGCCTCTCATGGTGAAGGGCTTCACGGGCCGAAGCCATGTTGCTGAGCCCTTTGGCCCCCTCTGTCCCTGTGGCCTGTGACCCTTGATGATCTTAGACAGCACCGTTCCTTGCCTGGCGCAGCCTGCCTTCGCACTGATGATATGGGGGCCGGACTTGCTGCGGGAGGTGCGGCCTTGGATCTGCTTGGCCGCGGAGTCGAGGGCGCTGGTGAAGTTGAAGATGTCAGTGGAGCTGCCTGAGCGAGACGGGAGCAGGGCGGGGTCGGGCATCTTCGGCGGGCGTACCGGCGAAGTGTGGACACAACCTGGTTGCCCGGGCCCCCCTTGACCGCAGGTTCCTTGGGTGGCAGAGTCAAGTCAGAGCAGAGGCAAACCTCGCGCCACGGATTCTCCTCGGCGCGGGGCGCGTGAGGGGCTCCGCCTGGTCTGGTGTTGACATGGTCGGGCGGCTCCGTGGTAGTGCACCTTAATGGCAGCGAGAATCGCGCCGACCCTTGAATTGTCAGGAACAAGCTGTTGCAGTCGTATGCGCTATCTTGACCGGGGGGGGGGGTGGGACACGCGGCGGGCCGTGATTGGCGTGTCGTGGGCTGTCAGCGGTCGCACAACCACGGCCGCTCGCCCCTTCCCTAGAGGGTCAGGACGCGTGGTGGGATGCTACCGGTGCGTCGTGCGTTGTTCGCCCACCTACCGCGGCGCGCCCCCCAGCTGTCAACAGTTGCACTTCCCGATTGTGGGTAGCCAAACCGCTGGGCTCCCGCCGGTTGCGCTTCCGCTCGTGGGGGAGGTGGGGAGGCTTTATAATGCGTCGCCACCGGCACGGGAACACTCTTCTCCGCTGGTCGCTTAGCCCTGCCTTCTTTCTTCTGCTAGCACAATCCACCGCTGCTCCTGCTCTTTAGCGCCCCACCTCGGAGAGGAATGGCTTGCCACGACGATCCCACCCGCCGGCTCAGCGGTAGCGCCTTGTCCAGCCAGCGCGGCTTGTCGCCTCCCCCGGCGGAGTATTGTCTGGTGGTGCGAGGATCAGCGCAAGTCAACAAGCAGTGGGATGCCGTGGAGCATTCGGGAGGCCGCTGCTCCCGTGTGTTGGGACGGAGTCGCGTTACCGAGGAGATGATCCAGCGACTCGTCCGGGAGAAGAAGCTGGAGGAGCATGACGGGGCTCGTTTGCCCGGCCCCACCGAGACGGAGCCGCACCCGGCAGAGACAGAGGCGATTGTCTTCGTCGGCGAAGTCCTGCGAATTTATCGGTTGGAGCTGGCGCAGTTGACCCCCAACGCGATAGTTCGCTTGGCGGTCTTCACTTGGGCGGCACGAACTGAAGGTCGCCGCCCCAGCGCGAACCTGTTCGCTTTCTGCACGACGCGCGCTGCCAGCCGAAGAAAGTCGAAGGAGGAGCGGTATCGAACTTTAGCAGCGTCAACTTCGTGCTGAGGAAGCAGTGTGCAGGGCTCTTCCCCGCGTTGGCTACGCGCGGGAAATGGGAGTCCGGCTGGATGCGACGGTGGTTTTATTACCACGTGACGAGCACGAGCGGTCTGTTGTGTTGGGGACGGCCGATATCGTTCAACAGCTCGCCGGATGTGCGGCCGAAGGGTGACGACGAGCAGAAGGCGCGGAGGCTTGCCGGTGTCGCCCGTCGATTTAACATGCGTGACCTTGCTGAAGAGTTCACCATGTACGGGGTGGCACCACTTTCCGACCGGTGGCAGTACGAGCGACGAGGCAGTACCCGGAAGGATGGCGTCCATCCGACCGTGTCGTGCCTTCTAAAACCCTCCTCTCCTTGTAAGTCCTTCAGCTTCGGGCTGCTCGCCCGCTCATGTAGTTGCATGGCCTTTTATGAATGATGCCCCACTTTTGTGTGCAGTGCCCCGGCTGGAAGACGTGGAGCGCGTGGTCGTTGCGCTCCTCGGACCATACACGGCTAAGGAGCACAAGCTACGCGAGGCCGCGACCGCCTCGGCGAAACAGGGGCGGATAAATCAGGTGTGCGAGGTCCTGGGGATTCCTGTACCCGAACGCGCGGTGCCGTCGAAGGTCCCAAGCCGCCGCGATGGCGATGGTCAAGTGGGGGTGCCGCCCTCTCGGCGCAGGTCCCGACTTGACGCCGTCGCATCCAGCCCAACCGCTGTGTCACCGGCCGGTACCGTCGAGAGGGGGGGCACGACCTGCGCTGGGTCCAAACCCGCCAGTTTAGGGGGCATGTTGCCCCTAACGAGGAGGCCTTGGACGGCGGCGAGGCGGTTGTTCCTGGTGTCATTGCCCCTAAAGACGAGGTCTCGTCGCCTGCAACGGCCACCGAAGGCTTGCCACCCGTGCCAACTATTGCAGCTACCGAAGCGGCTAAGGAAGTGTCGGTCACATCCCCGAGGGCGAAGCGCCCTCGAGTACAATCGCCTCCGCCTTCGAGGGGGCAATTCTGTGTGGCGGGCGCGATCACCGGGATCCTGGCACCCGGTGAGGAAGTCGTCGGGGCTGAGGAAGAAGTCGTCGCTCCTCGGGCCGACGAAGCCCCCATGCCCCGGATGGAGGCTGAGCGGACACCTCCCCGCGCCTTGGTAGGGGGTGTCGAAGGTAGGCGCGATTCTTTTTCCTCCTGCGACTTCGCGAAACTCTCTCCGATTTGCTCGCTCATTCCGTCGTCGACATCAGGCGAGACGAGGTCTCCCGGACGCGGTGAAGGATCGAGCAACGGGGGTGTGCACGAAGTCTCTGACCTTGTTGCGTAGGGCGTGACGCGGACGTCCAGTGCTGTCGAAGCCGTTGACGTCGAGGCCCGTCGTCTTTGATTTCATCCCTCGATCGGAGATGCTTTGCGTTCTCAATGAGGTCGCGGAGCACGTCGGCGGCAGCTTGGATCGACAGGTGCTGTCAACGTGCGGGGGAGACCTTCTGGCGCTCGCGTTGGGTGCCTCGGAGATAAGGGTAAGTGGCTAGGTTTACGGCCTACGCCGGCGTCCCGCACATTTCTAACTCCCGCAGTTTCTTCCAGACTCTTGCTCTCAGCCAAGCCCTGGTGGAGACTCGCGTTCGCGAGCGGAGAGTGTTGGAGGGCGAGCTTCGTGCTGCAGACGAGGCTCACGCCGCCAAAGACGAGCGTATTTGCTCGTTGGAGGCAGAAAACACGAGGGTGGTTTCCCACGCGGAGGACGCCGTGGCGGCGGCGCAACGTGCGACGAAGGAGGTCCGGCACGTCGCAGCGGAGGAGCGCACCGCCTTTCTTCAACAAATCTCCGTGCTGGAGGAGGAGAAGGCCCAGCTCGCCGCATCGAGAGGAACCAGACCTTGGATGACACGTCTATGTCGGCGTGGAGGGCGATGGAGTCTTTGGAACGGGCCCTCTAGGACCTGTCCGTTGACGTGCCAAATGTTACGCATGGCCTGGAGGATCTGACGCAAACGCTCAAGCTAATCGAAGAGGGCTCAAGCCTCGCCCTCTGCGGTGCCCGCGCCTTCTCCATGCTCCACACCCATGGGTGTAGGCACGTCAACGATCTGGCGAACCCTCAGTTGGATCTGCCAGCCGAGCCCAGGGCAATGTCCGACGCCGTCCGCTTCATCCAGCCCGGCCTTCGGACTTTCCACAGCCGAATCTGGGGTTACATCGGGGAGGACGCGACCAAGGTCGCGCTGCGGCGAACGCTGTATCAGGAGGGGGACTTCCTCTAGTGGCTTGAGGAAGTTCCTCGGCGCAACGAAGACGGCGCGAACCCGTAGGTGTGATGCCGGGGTTGGGTGTGTTGTGTCATGTACGCTTATCTATACTGTTGCCTTGCAACCTCCTCTTTATATGAATGAAGCAACGCCTGCCCAAGATCTTCTTATCATTGCGTACTGCTCTGCTCTAGGCGGTTGTGTCATGTAGGGTTCGGATTTTCACGCTCGGCTTCACCCCGCTATCGATAGTAGTAGCCGAAGTAGACGCGCGCGCGCGCTCTATCCCCTACCTTCTGAAGGGGTGGCAGCGGAGCTGGCACCTAGTCGAAGTAGACGCGCGCGTGCGCTCCGTCCTCTACCTTTCGAAGGGGTGGCAGCGGGGTTGGCGCCCAGTCGAAGTAGACGCACGCGCGCCGTCCCCTACCTTCCGTAGGGGTGGCAGCGGAGCTGGCGCCTAGTCGAAGTAGATGTGCACGCTCCGTTCCCAACCTTCCGAAGGGGTGGCAGCGGAGCTGGCACCTAGTCGAAGCAGACGCGCACGCGCTTCGTCCCCTACCTTCCGAAGGGGTGGCAGCGAAGCTGGCGCCTAGTCGAAGTAGACACGCGCATGCTCCGTCCCCTACCTTCCGAAGGGGTGGCAGTGGAGCTGGCGCCTAGTCAAAGTAGACGCGCGCGCGCTCCGTCCCCTACCTTCCGAAGGGGTGGCAACGGAGCTGGCGCCTAGTCGAAGTAGATGCGCGCGCTCCATCCCCTACCTTCCGAAGGGGTGCCAGCGGAGATGGCGCCTAGTCGAAGTAGACGCGCGTGCGCGGGGACAACATCCACGTTTTATTTATACTCTGCAGAGTGCGTGGGAACATCAACCAAGTCTTATTTATACTCCGAAGAGTAGCGCGAGGGCAATGCCCAGGCGTGCGCGGGGACATCCGCGTCTTGTTTATACTCAGTAGAGTGCGCAGGGACAACATCTGTGTGTTATTTATACTCCGCAGAGTGCGTGGGAACATCAACCACGTCTTATTTATACTCCAAAGAGTACGCGCGAGGGCAATGCCCAGGCGTGCGCGGGGACATCCGCGTCTTGTTTATACTCAGTAGAGTGCGCAGGGACAACATCCACATCTTATTTATACTCCGCAGAGTGCGCACGGAGGTATGCCTCGACGCTGCATCTTATTTATACTCCGTAGAGTGCGCACGGAGGTATGCCTCGATGCTGCGTCTTATTTATACTCCGTAGAGTGCGCACGGAGGTATGCCTTGATGTTGCGTCTTATTTATACTCCGTAGAGTACGCACGGAGGTATGCCTCGATGCTGCGTCTTATTTATACTCCGTAGAGTGCGCGCGGAGGCGTCCCCCCGCTGTGTCTTATTTATACTCCGTAGAGTGCGCACGGAGGTATGCCTCGACGCTGCGTCTTTTTTATACTCCGTAGAGTGCGTGCGGAGGCGGACCTCGACGCTGCGTCTTATTTATACTCCGTAGAGTGCGTGCGGAGGCGGACCTCGACGCTGCATCTTATTTATACTCCGTAGAGTGCGTGCGAAGGCGGACCTCGATGCTACGTCTTATTTATACTCCGTAGAGTGCGTACGGAGGCGGTAGACCAAGACGAAAGCTTGGCGGAAGGTCGGCTTTATTAATCTCCCGTTTGCGCGGGCAAGCATCTTACAATAGGTAGGGTGCCGATGTTGCTACATGCTTCCCTTATTGTCCTAGACAGTACCGCCGCAGCCTGTCTGCGTTCCATATATGGCAAAGTGTTTGCCCTTCTAACGTGGCCAGGCGGTATGCTCCCTTCTGCAGAGCTTTTGCGATAATGTATGGGCCTTCCCATTTGGATTCCAGCTTGCCGACCGTCTCCGCATGGAGCACCATTTTGAGGATGAGGTCTCCAGGCCGAAATTCTCGCGGGTATATGGAGCGACCACGAGTGCGCACCATTTGGCGTGCGTACTTGATGATGTGCTGGGTTGCGCTTACTTGCTCTCCATCGAGGAGGTATAAGGATAATTGGCGCTCTTCTTCCGGCGCCTGGACAAGGACTCTTCTCGATCCGGCCTTGATTTCCTCGGGCGTCATTGCTTCGTCGCCGAAGAGGAGTTTGAACGGCATGAATCCCGTTGGCCGTGTCACCGTTGTGCGGAAGGACCAGAGGACGTTGTGGAGCTTGCCCGGCCACTTGCCTTTTGGCAGCACTACAAGGCGCTTCTTGACTCCAGCAGAGATGGTGCCGTTTGCCTGCTCGACTGCTCCGTTAGACTGTGGGTGCCCGACCGAAGCGAATCGAAGCGTGATGCCCATGCTATAGCAGAACTCCTTAAACAGGGCAGCGTCGAACTGTAGGCCGTTGTCGATGGTGAGCTCCCTGGGCATGCCAAAACGACATATGATGTTCTGCCAAAGAAAGCGTTGCATGGCCGCCGAGGTTATCTTGGCTAGAGTTGCAGCCTCTGGCCACCTGGAGAAATATTTCAAAGCGACTACTGTGAATCGCAGGTCGTCTGGGCCCGGGGAAGTGGTCCCACAACATCGATGCCCCACTGTGCCGCGACCATACCGGGGGAATGGGGTTGAGGCTCGTCGGAGGCCTGTGGATGACCCATCCCATCCATTGGCAACCTTGACATCGACGCACCAGATCTTGGGCATCGGCGACGGCAGTTGACCAGTAAAAGCCTTGCCTGAATGCCTTGCCGACTAGCGACCTCGGCGCGAGGTGCGAGCCGCTAAGTCCCGCGTGAATTTCCGCAAGGAGCTGTTTTCCTTCTTCGCGTGAGGGGCACCGCAGGAGCGGTGCGCAGACTCCTTTTTTGTAGAGTACTCCGTCGAGCACTTGGAAGGACCTGGCGCGATGCTGCAGGCGCCGGATTTCGACTGGGTCATCCGGCTCTGCGATGCCCTGTAAGAAACCAAAGATGGGCTCCCACCAGTCACCCTGCTGGGTGATCTGGTGGACGAGGGCTACATCTCGGTTGTCCTGCGCGATGGCGGTCGTTAGTAGGACCTCATAGAATGCCCCCTCGGGAGGTGGGAGCTGCTGGCTGGCGGCCTTTGCAAGGATGTCGGCTTGCTCGTTATCCGCCGTAGGGATGGCTTTTACCGGGACACCCAAAAAGTGTCGCTCCTTCGCTCTTACGGCTGCCAGGTACTTGGCCAGCTCCGGGTCCTTGGCCTGGTATGACTTGTCCACGTGGCCCGCTACCAGACGCGAGTCGGTGCGAACAAGGACTCGTCGTGCCCCTAGTGCTTTAAGCTTCGCGAGGCCAAAGAGTAGCGACTTGTACTCAGCCATGTTGTTGGTGGCGGGAAACGCAAGCCGCGCTGAGTACAACAGGCGGTGCCCCTTAGGCGTGGTAACCACCGCACCTATGCCCGCGCCCGCAACGCCATAGGCTCCGTCGGTGTTGAGCATCCACACCAGGTCTTCTGGCTGCCGGGCGGGCTGAGCCGACGGGGTCCACTCCGCAAGGAAGTCCGCAAGAACCTGGGACTTGATCGCTGTTCTCGAGGCATACGTTAAGGAGAACGGGCGAGCTCGGCTGCCCACTTGCCAATTCGCCCTGTGGACTTCTTATTGTGCAGCATCTCCGCCAAGGGGAACGAGGATGGCACCGTGATTGGATGGGCAAGGAAATAGTGTTGGAGCTTCCTCGAGGCCATGACCAGCGCGTAGGCGAGCTTCTCGAGCTCCGCATACCGCGTCTTAGCGCCCTGAAGGGCTTCGCAGGCGAAGTACACGGGGCGCTGGAGAGCGCCTTCTTCCAGGATGAGAACAGCGTTGACCGCTGTCGCCAAAGCGGCAAGGTAGAGCAGGAGGGGAGCCTCTGGCGCCGGAGCGACCAGAGTGGGGAGGCTTGCGAGGTGTGTCTTGAGGTCGTCGAAGGCCTTCGCACAATCGTCGTCCCAATGAAACCCGTCGCAACCGCGGAGGGTCTTGAAAAATGGCAAGCCCCGCTCCATTGCTCTAGACAGGAAGTGGCTCAAAGCAGCCATGTGGCCGGCGAGCCTCTGGACCTCCCTTGTCATCTTGGGCGGCTCCATAGCAAGGATTGTGTCAACTTTGTCAGGGTTCGCCTCGTCTGGACACTAGGAAGCCCAAGAGTTGTCGAAGGTTGAGCTTGATGCCCGCCTTCCTGAGGTTGTCGAAGGTCTCCTGGAGGTCCCGACCGTGGAAGGCGAGCTGTCTGGTTTTCACCACCGCATCGTCGACGTAGGCCTCCACGCTCCTCCCGAGCTGAGCGGCGAGCGCCAGCGCGACGAGGCGAGTGAATGTTGCGCCCGCATTCTTCAACCCGAAAGGCATTCTGACGAAGCAGAAAGTCCCAACCGGCGTAATGAAGCTGGTCTTGTCCTCGTCATCCTTGGCCATGTAGATTTGGTGGTAGCCGGAGTACGCGTCCAGGAAACTCATGAGCTCACACCCTGCGGTGGCATCGACCAGTTGGTCTATGCGTGGCAAAGGGTAGTCGTCCTTCGGGCATGCCTTGTTGAGGGCGGTGAAGTCGATGCATATACGCCAGGCACCGTTAGCCTTCTTGACCAACACCAGATTGGCAAGCCAATTCGGATGCTGGACTTCACGGATAACCCCGACCTGGAGGAGCTTCGCTACTTCCACCTTGGCTGCTTGCTACCGGTCCATGGACATACGCCGAAGTTTCTGCTTGACCGGCTTGGCATCGGGGCGGACCGCCAGGTTGTGCTCGATGAGGGAGCGGTCCACACCTTTGATGTCCTCTGGGGACCATGCGAAGACGTCCGCGTTGCTCCGGAGAACTTGGAGCAAGTCTTGCTCCACCTCCGGGGGAAGGCCTTCACCAATGGACACGAACTGCCCTTCAGCGTGGAGGGGTACCCTCTTGACCCCGCCGTCCGGCCGGGGCTTAGGCGTCCACCCTGGGGCGGATGGCGTGTCCGCCTTCGCCTTGTCGGCAAGGACGTGCACCCTACGGTGTGGACTCCTGGCGCCAGCCTCCACGCGCCTGGCGAGATCCTGGTCGCCGAAGATAGTGATGACACCCCACGGGCCCGGGAGCTTCATACATAAGAAGGCATGGTGCGGGACCGCCCCGAAGGAGTTGATAGCGGGTCGGCCCAGTATGGCGTTGTACGGGTGCGGGATGTCTACGACGTCGAAGACAACATCTTTGCTCCTGGCATTGTCACCTTAACAAAAGGAGACTCGGAGACGTACCTGACCCAAGGCCTTTAGCGGCTGGCCCCTGAAACCTTGAAGCGGGGTCCCCGACGGCCCCAAACGGCCCCAAGGGATCCCCATACGGTCGAGGGCCCCCGCCATTAGGATGTTCGCGGAGCTGCCTCCGTCGATGAGGACACGCCTGACCTCGTAGCCTGCAATGTCAGCCTGAATGACCAAGGTATCTTGGTGGGGGAACTTCACGCCCTGGGCGTCGGCTGTTGTAAAGGTAATGTTGCAGTGCGGCGTCCCTGGAAGCAGTTGCGCCGAGGAGGTTCCCGGTGAGGAGCCTCCGGAGATGACGCTAATGATGCGGTGCTGGTCCCCTCTATGGCTGCAGCTTGCAGGGGGGCTTCCCTGCGGCCGTTGTACGTGGGCTACGGCGGGGGCTGTGCTTCCAAGGCCCGGGTTGTGGCGGTTGCTTGCCGCAGCTCCATGACTGCGGTGCATGCCCGCGTGGTATGGTTACTGTAGCCGTGCACTTCGCACCACCTGCCGTAGTCCAGGGTTTCCTGCTCCGCGCGCGGTCTCTCGTTGCAGCCGCCTCCGCGCCCCCATCTCGGGCCTCCCCGGCCCTTCCTGTGCGGGGTGGGGGTAGGTTTCTGGGGGCGTCCTCTATGCCGAGGACGTGGCGAGCCTTCTGGGACCTGCGCTGATTACGTCGGGGCTTGTGCCTACCGCTTGACGAGCTCTCATGCCCCTCGGCGTCACAGCGTTCAGGGTCGTCCCCCGCGGACTCTTGCCTGTGTTTTCCTATCGGGGAGTCATTCCCCGCGCTTCCTTTTTGCGACCACCCTTCCGCTTGAATGGGGCCGGAGTCGTCACCCTCGCATCTTCGCGCATCCTCCTCCGCCCGCGCATACTCTTCCATCTTGTCGAAGAGCTTGGCCACCGTCTTGATTGGCTTCCGCGCGTTGTATTCGGCTAGTAGCCCCGGGCGAAGACCCTGTACTCCTGCATTGATGACGGTTGTCTCATTGACATCCTTGACCTGGCAGTGTACTGTCGCGAAGCGCCTGAAGCAGTCCCGAAGCTTTTCTGAGGGTTTTTGCTTGACCGCAAAGAGCTGATCCGTATCGACACGTTCGACATAGTTTTCTTGGAAGTTGTTATAAAGGCGGTCGCGGATCTGCTCCCACTCGTAAATAGAGTTGGCTCTATGGTGAAAAACCAAGAGAGCGCCACTCCTTGCAATGCGAGGGGGAGCCCCTTCACCTTCATGCTGTCGTCTCCGCCGACGGTTTCGATGGCGGTCTCGCACATGCGTACGAACTCCCGAGGGTTCGTGTCGCCTTTGTACAGCTCGATGGCATTGGGGAACTTGAAATCGTCCGGCCATGCAGCCTGCTGCAAACCTGCAGAGAGCGGGGACTCTTGGGCCATGCGTCGCAGCGGGAAGCGACTGGACTGGGAGCGTCGCGACTGTCCGCTCGCTCTGGTGTGGGCTCCAGCGCGACTAACGGTGGGGTCTACTGACTCCAAGCCTCTTGCATATCCCGCATGGCCCTGCGGAGATCCGCCAACTCCCGCTGGAACGTGCTGAGGGCCGTCAACAGGGCGTTCTCCACCGTAGTCGTGGCCGGGGCAACCGGCACACCCGGCTGCACAGCTGGAACAACGGCGATCACGGCCTGCACCCCTGGATTGCCTGCCGTGGCGGCGTGGTGGGCTCCGGAGTTGATGACGGGGCCCACGTTGCCGCCAGGACCTCTCGTCGTTCCCGCACTGGGTGTGAGGGGGGCGGCCGTGCCAACCTGAGCACCGGCGCTACTGCCCCCGCCCACTGCGATGAGGTCACTCGTCCCGCGCGGAGCGGTGTCGACCGTCACGGCAGCGGTGGCGGGGTCAGCCATCGTAGCGGCGATGGCAGGGTCGGTCGTCATGAGAACGGCGGCGGGGTCGACCGTCGTGACATGCACGCTGGTGTTTGTCGCCGCAGCGCCCACGTTGCCACCCACACCGGTGGTTGTCGACGCCGAAGCCCTGGTGTTGACGCGAGACTTCGTCGCGTCCACCGCCTTCTTCATTGCCACCGACGACGAAACTTTCTTTGGTGCCATCCTCCTTCGGATCTTGAGACTTGCTCTTGTCCTCCCCACGGACGGCGCCAACTGTTGTGGCTACAGACCAAATAGAGAGAGAGTATGGTAGTGGAGGGTTAGGTGAGCAAGTGCTTAGGGTCCTTCCCCATGGCCGGTATTGTGTATATATATGTATATATCCACATGGGGAGTGTTTTTACAATAGTACCCTTACATTTGAGTATCCCCTCAAGGGCACTTATGTCATTATACATGTCCCATTTTGGGTCTCACAACCTTCTATCAGGCCTGCTGGGCTTAGGTGGGGGCCATCCCCACAACACCAGACATTCCGCAAATCGAAAGTACCACTCACATAAAGCCAGTAGTATCGCTCGCTGCTCGGACCGCTCACACAGAGCCGATTGGACCGCTCACATAGAGCTGGTCGAAAGTACCGATCGTCGACTACACTGGTCACTGACCACATCGGATGGTTCGACCACTCAGGTCTCCAACCACATTGATCTCCGACCATGTTGTCTGGTTCGACTACATAGGTCTCCGACTACGCTGGTCTCCGACCACGCAGGTCTTCGACCACGTTGTTCGAATCGATCACACAAGTCTCCGACTACGCTGGTCTCCGATCACATTGGTTTCGACAACTCAGGTCTCGATCATGTCGATTTTCGACCACGTCAATATATGATCACACAGATCTTCGACCACCACGTCGATCTTCGACCATGTTGTATTAATGACATAAGTTCGAACACATCGATTATGACCACACGGGTCTCAACCACGTAGGTTTGACCACGCTAGCCTTCGACCATACAGATCTCGACCACGTCGGTTTTGACTGTCTTGGTTCGACCACGCTGGTCTTCGATCACACAAATCTTGACCACGTCGGTTTTGACCACACCGGTTTCGATCATACAGATCTCGACCATGTTGGTTTCGACCACTTCGATCTTAAACCACGTTGATCTTTGACCACACAGGTCATTGACCATGTCGATCTTCGACCTCGTTGGTTCGACTATGTCAGCTTTGACCATGTTGATTTTCAACCAGATTGATCTTCGATCATACTGGTCTTGAACCATATTGGTTTGACCACAATGGTTCTCGACCACACAGGTTTTTCGACCATCAACATACACGGTAGTTCCATGATTATAATGCCGGTAGTTCTCACAAGCGGTAGTACTGCAGAATACACTGCGGTAGTTCTGATTTCCCTAAAAAAAATATATGGTTCAACAGATTTTGCAAAACACATTTGTAAACTACAGTATCATGCACGCAAGAATTATACATGATTCCTAACAAGTTGCAAAATATATTTGCACACTTTTAGAATCATGACACAGGGATTATATATATGAGTTTTAATCATTTGCAGAACACATTTGCAAATATAAGTCTCATATTACAAATAATGGAAACATGGACTTCAAATATTTGCAAAACACATTTGCAATGTATAGTCCCATGTTATAAGGATTCAACACACGAGTTTCAACTATTTACAAAACACATTTGCAAATACAAGTTTCATGCCAAGGAGAGCTAGTGCAAGTAAGGTTGAGCTATCAACACGTGATGAGACTCAAGCTACTAAACATGACTCCCCTTAATAGTAAAACAATCTATACTAGCAATTTGGTTTTTCAACTAAACACCAAGACCAGTAAAAGACTAGGAGCACATTCTTAGCCCTAACTAGCCATACCTTTGCCTTAAGTCATAGTCTTGATATGCATCAACTCATGATATATTCTTTACTTCAACTCCATCAACATATGATGGATCTTTAATTGACTTAATGATCAACATATGATCATCTCTCCTCTTAGACATGCATCAACTCATGATGCATCCACCACTTGACTTAATGATCTTCAACACATGAAGTCATTCCAAGTCGTCCTCATTTATGGAACCTAATCTATTCATTCCACTCATAAAAAATATTAGTCCATAAAACAATTATGAAACTTTACCATCCAAATAGAGAATGCTCTCCGTCACTGTTTACTTATGTCTTTTCGCTGTGACTTATAGTTTTGGCTGAAAATAAATAGTAATAACTGAAAGAAGTGGCTTTTAAAAGAAGATGACATACAATGAAAAAAAGAGAGAGATATACGTCTGCGTGATGGGAGTGAGAGAAGCAGGGTGCATGATATACACCAGTGACCTCTACCTTATCCTTGAAGCAAGACGGTAGTGTAAAGAGTGGAAAAGTTGACTGTTTGTATTGACTTTTAGCTTTTCTAAGTAGAAGTAAAAAAACAAAAATCAATAAGAACATAGCCTATATTTTATGTAAGAATTGACTCTAGCCAGTGCAACCATCCGTAATTTATCACGTAAATTAGCTGTTGCTTAATCATGTGGAAGGACTATTATCCATTAGATCATTGAATGACAGGTACCATCACATGGAAAGCTAGGTTACACACAGGGGCAGAGCCACCCCCGTCCATAGGGTTGGCTAGGTGTGGCGGCCACTTAACCTCATTGTTGACGAACAATGGACTAGAAAAGGCAGACCGCTCTTATTGGTATTTGATACTGTTTCATCCCAAATCTATGGTCTGCATCGAAAGCCATCCACTCGGATCATCCAATACTACAGTAACTAGTAGTGTGCCCGTGCTAACGCTACTCATACAATAGGATAGATAATGGCGTGATGAACTGAATATCTAAGATATGACTTAAGAACAATATCTAAGATATGACTTAAGAACACATTATGCCAACCAATAGAGAAACCGGGTTAGAACTTAGAAGTTTTATGTTCAGCACGTCTAACAATCAACCATTCAAGGAAGCGAGGAACCAATTTCTGACTGGTGACAATAATACTTCTTTGGAATAGTATATCCATTTGCAGTCAGCATGACAATTGACAAATAAACTAAATCATGGTGGTGGTTTTGCAATTACAACACGAAAATAAATTATCTTAGATCAAGGTAGGAATTGTATGATCATACAATTATCTCTACCCCTCTATAATTATCTCTATAAGGGCCTGTTTGGAACAGAGGAATTTCACAGGAATTTTGCAGGAAACAGTTCAATTCCCGCAGGAATCGGGAAAAATTCCCGCAGGAATCGGGAAAAATTCCCGCATTCCAAACAGGGCCTAATTGTATGATCAAGGTAGGAATTATCTCTTAGATCAAGGTAGTACATACTATGGTGACTTCATTTATATTAGCTAAAAGCACACGTGAGTTTCTGTTACTCCGTACTTTCTCTCACGAACAGCCCAAAAGCTAAGCTATAAACCGAAGCCAAAAAGAACAGGCTCATTGACTTCTAACTTCTCTAAGCAGAAGCTAATATGAACAGGGCCTTAGATTAACCATCAGCAAGGAATGCATGCATAGGGGCCACACATATTTCTTGTGAAAAGAATATGCTTTCCAATCAAACCCAACAGATTCAAGAACAAAAAAAAATCGAAACAATCAATATCATTTACCTCTCTTGTAACTGCAGTTCCAACTTCCTACATACTATATAACTTTGAAAATAGCAGTCACAGAGTACCAAGACCAAGTTGCAACTAAATTTCATCCAAAAGAATTCCATTAAACCATGAGCTATCTAAGCAACAAGCTAGCAGTTCTGGGTATACAAATTCACCAGTCAAAATGCTGGAAAATATTGCGTTGACTTACAATAAATTAGCACCAACTCTTATAAGAATTTTGCGGCAAAACGATACAATTACTGCAAAATTCAATTCCTATCAAATCCCTCGGTTCTGAACAACGCTTAATAACTTGGACCAAAGTTTGTAGTGCCAGTGGCAAGGTTTGACCGACGATAAAAACTCCTTACGATGATACAAGAATATATACATAAGCACATTGTACTACAATAAATTTTTTATAAGCATCATACCCAGAATATATTTGTTACAATGTATATTATTTGGTATACCAGATTGTAGTTAAGGTTCCTGAGAAGAATGGTGGGTGTGCACCCAGCCAACCAGTTCAACCATCATTTTAGCATGTCCAGAACTCTTCTTTGATTTAATATATTCGGTCTTGATGTAGAACCGTTAGACGAGTGGTATGTAAGGCGACCAGATTGTCGAGATAAATTGCATTTCACAATCAAAATTTACAGAAACTTATGCATTAATAACATATGGTTCACGCCTCATATGTGAACCACCACATCCGATGGTTAGCTTGTCAGAACTCGCAAGGAAATTTGCAAGACCTATATCACAAGTTAGAGCATCCACACGAATGGCTATTCCCAGGGATGAGTACGACCCATTACAAAATTGCATTGGTAAATTTTGATGTTGCAGAAGCACAATCTCATCTACACTAAAATTAAATATTAGAAACATAACAACCTAATTTCACAAAATCAATCCAGGTGAAACTTACAGCATTCTTGGGAATAATATATTGTGAGATGCCACATTTTTCCACAAAAGCACCACATCAGTATAATGTAAACAGCTCAAATGTGTCATTATCTGTTTATCTTGATACAAAGAATTCTACATTAAAAAGAAGCAAAGGTGCCTCTTCATGTATATGAATGTGCGAGTATACATAAAGATTTACAAGACTTAGACATCAAAGTTTACTACAAGAAATGGAAAGTTATATATTAAACTTAGTAGGACAAGATGTTAGAGATCTGAAGGTATATGAGAGTTAAAATAAGTTCATATTTGCAAGTTGTGTAGTACCTTCATACAAAGGGATGCAACGACTTAAACAGAGGAGTAAGCACATGTATTCAAGCATGTTTACTTACAAGTAGTGGTCAAGTTTTGTTGCCTTACCATATCTTGTTTATTGGCAAATACCAATATGACGCTGTTAAGCATCAAAGGATCATTAACTATTGCATGCAACAAAGCTGCCAAATATTAGCTTGATTAACAAAGCAAACTTAAGTCGGCAATGAGCAGTTATAACAATTTGTAAAACCTGGAACTCTGCTTTGGCTTTTCCGATTCTCTCTCTATCCAATGAATCAACCACATAGATCTGCAAATCAGAACATTCACATATTAATATAAAATGCTAATAAAATTTATATAGCTTAGTCGGATATGTTCATGAATACATCCAAAGTCCAAAGTTTAACACAGATCACTCAAGGAGGAGAGACAACAAAAATGTAGAATAAGGTTTTACTGAAGAGCATCATCTAGCTGTCCAGAAGAGTATGATTAACTATATTCACATTCTAGACAATAAGAATTGACTAATTAACAACTTCCATTTTGGGGTTAAATGACACAAAATAATTCAAACATAATTGGCAACTGAGCTTATATTCGAAAGGATGAGCTTTGTACAGTTTGTGATAAATAAGAAATTAAAGGCTAGTTCCAGATTATAAGCAAATCTGCTACTAATCATGTATTTTGTTGAGAAGTGAGAACATGTAATAACAAGCAATCTTGGTCCATAAGCATGGTAGTTGTAACTTAAGAAATCGAACCAATATAAGATGTAATTTAGCAGCTGAAGAGTAATGCCTTAGGTGTCTTCTTAGCAAAAAGTTTACCTATAAGCTCACAAGGCAGTATCTGAAAAACTGGACAACATTCTCCAGTTTTAACAAAAAGTAGGGAATTAAACTATGAACTGAAGAATTA
The DNA here is from genome assembly GCA_017311315.1 of Dendrocalamus latiflorus. NCBI lineage: Eukaryota > Viridiplantae > Streptophyta > Magnoliopsida > Poales > Poaceae > Dendrocalamus > Dendrocalamus latiflorus. The sequence continues at coordinate 26,273,675 of CM029643.1, read as the reverse complement.
AATATGTTTGTCTACTAATACATGATGATAATAAATAGGATGACTGATAGGCACCAATTTTACTCAAAATCCATAAAATTTGATGTTAATCAAAAGAGAAGAGGGAACATATATACAACTTATTTGGTAAACCAATATTATAATAATTTAGATAGCTGAGTTCTAGAATTTAGATAGCTGAGTTTTCAGTGTAAAGTGTGATTAATTGTGTTATGGACTGTGACAAAACAGAGACAAATTACAGCATAGGGTTCTCAGTATTTGCTAATTTAAGTTACAAGACACTCACCTAGCCAATTGCATATGAGATCATACTCTCCTGCATAAATCAACACTTTGATGTCGTTCTCAAGGAGTTCAGGGATTCCAACTTCAAGGTTCCTCATCCAACTAACAACATGGCCTCATAGACAGTTGGGCTGCATGAAACAAACTCTATGTCTCCTACTCCTAGGCTCTCGCTGACAGATTTCAGATTGAGAAACTTCTCCATATTAGAGAAATCATAGCAAAGGCTCCCCACACATGGCTTCCTGATGTCATAATACTGTAAAGACAAAATGAGCACTAATTAAAAGGTTCCAAAACATGGGGAGAAAAAAATGAAGTTGTGTATTCCACCCTACATTTTTTATCCCAATTATTATCCTGATAGAACCGAATATTACATTGCAAACAAAATATGCAGCAAGGCAAGATACAGTGCCAGAGGTACCTGCAACATAAGATGAAATTAAGTTCGGTACACACATATTACAGGGCATCAGAGCTGGGCATGGCTTTTTTTTAAAAAAAAAGATGGATAACAAAACAAAGATGCTGATAAAATCATTTCTGAACAACATTTTAGATTTTTGATAGCTATGCCAGGCCACAAGGTTAAATTTGTTAACAATAGAAGAGATTTACACACAAGCAAACCAGGACATACCACAAAGCTTGATAGCAAATTCACAAGTTGGAACTATTTTATTAATCCTGTTAAACTGTGATTGTGTAATCAACCCCATGTCCAATGCGTAATCAATGTATGCCTTGTACTGTATGGCTGGATCTGTTAGTCCGTTGCCAATTGCAAAACCCTGAAATTTCATAGAAAGCTGGCTTTACACCATGATGATAATATTGTATAACGCAAAACAACATAGATGCTTCTGGAAAGAGAAAACCAAAACCTTCAAATTGATGTGAATGCCTTCATTGTTCTTGTTCCCCTGGTGCACACGACTTGCTAAGGCAGGAATGTAGTGCCCAGCATATGATTCCCCAGTTATATAGAAATCATTTTTAGCATACTTTGGGTGCTCAGTGAAGAAGGCCTGTCAATATCAGAGTAACATGCAAGGAACAGAATTTATCACAAAAATACAAAAGGCCACTTTTGCATCTAGATTATCACTACACTAAGTTTTTAAGTATTGTCACTGTAGTTTACGCAACAAAATACATGGAACCCTTATTTTTTGGTTTAGACACGTAGCATATCTAAAAGCTAGTATTGTGTTCGTATCATCAATGTCCTACTACAAATTTGCAACTTGGATAACATAACTAAGCAAAGATGTTAACTCTGAGCATCAAGACAATATAAGGCACATTTGTACAACAAAGGTTCACCTCGACGCAGATCGCATGCCATAACATTTCAACTAAACATCAAACTGAATGCACCCTGCCCAATAAGAATAATTATTACCTGCAGGAAATCATACAGGTCATTGCTAACGCTAGCTTCATTGTGGCGGGTGTCTCCTGAATAGGAGCTGTAGCTGAACCCAGTCCCGGTGGGCTGATCAACATATCAGATTCAATTCCTGCAATAGCCGATACCCAAACAGAAAGAAGATTACACAGAGTTATCAACCAAAGATAAAATTTGTGATCACTTAAATATAACATTCTACATCCTCCAATCTTAAAAAGCATCATGGCGCATCCGCCAAATGAGCATCATCCATTTTGAAACAACAAGAGTAGGGAATAGCACTAAAAAGCTTAACAGGTACATCGCAAGATTACAGAGAACAACCATCAGACTACCCAAACCAAAATTACAACTTGATTATATGTTTCCAGTAATTTCTGGAGGATATGAATCATATGATTTCTGTCCATCTTCATAATGACAATGTGGCTTTGAACATAGCCAGGCTGTCGATTGAATGAACAATTGCCCAGGCATCCTCATGGGTAGGTCGAGCCATAAGCCGTGATAAATGAAAAGTTTTTGTGGAACTGGGACTTTGGTCCTTTTTTCCAAGAAGATCTCCATTTTATGACAAAATCCTGGGACTACGATCAAGTTTGCCTCTAAAGTCCATTTATAGTTCACATCAGAAAAAATAAAAGCACTGCAGAAGTCATTGCAATCTAATGCGACTAAATCATCACAACCTTATGATGAAACCTAACCAATCTTAAAATGGCAACATGGAATTAAGCCGGGACTGACCACGAAACTAAACAATTTACCACCCTCACCACTTCGAACAAGGGTGACAAATCCTAAATGCAATCAACGTCCAGATTAATCCAGAGAATAATCAAGCATCGAAATCGTCGGCGATCACCCAAATCAACGATCATATATAAATGCTACGGAACCAATGACTCAGAAAGCAAAAACCGACACAAAATTGCTAATTTCACGGTAAATTCGGCAAATTTGGATCTGGGAAATCAAGACACCGGCGTAATATCGGTAGGGCAAGCGACCACTCACCGTCCTTGAACTCGCCCTCCTCCTCCTCCGCATCATCGTCGTCGTCCTCGCTGGCCACGTCGTCGATGAAGCTCTCGACGCGTGACGGCTTCCCACGGCCGCCGCGCGAAAGCTTGCCGCCCCTCTGCTCCTCCTCCTCTTCATCCATATCATAGGCCTCGTCCCCTTCCTCCTCCTCCTGCTCGTCATCGTCCTCGCGGCTGCGGCGAGACATTGCGGCGGCTAGGGTTTCGAGCTGCCCTCGCGAAGCGCCGCGGCGCTTTGGCCTGCGTGTTGGGGATGCGGGCGCGTGGCAGAACCCTCGAGAGTCGAGTCGATTGGAGGCCTCGGCGGAGAAGTCGGGGTGGGGAGGAGGAGGCGGCGGCGGCGGAGCGGAGGGCGGGGGAGGAGGCGGCGGCGCGGAGGGCGGGGGAGGAGGCGAGGGAGATATCAGGTGGAGGAGGCGCACGGGCTTGTGTGAGGAGGCAAGCGCACGGGCGGTTGGAGGGGGAGGCGGTTCTGGTTCAATGATGTGCATGATCCGGATGATTTTGGCCTTAGGATCTTCAATGAGTAAGAGAAGAAGGCTTGAGGAGAGATCCAGGCCATTCATTTGTATGAAGTTGGATTACTTGGTACACAAATCTGGGTGGACTTAGATTAGGCATGACTGTGGGGGTGGTTGAGGGGGTGGATTTAGTAAAAAAAAATTTTGGTGTATTATAGAGTAGGGTAGATAATATGAAGGGATCATTCAATACTACAGTATGAACACGAAGCCAAGACAAACCCATAGAAATACCCTTTTAGAAAGAGAAAACTAGGCACCATATCGCTATTTTATCACATTGGAAAATACATTCCTAATGTAACAACCGTACTAACTATCAAGATATCTTGTGGTTACATTCCCATGCTTCGTTTCAGCTAATTAGGAGTACTGATAGCACCTGGCTGTAATTTTGTATCTTTTGAGGCCAAGCAGAGTACATATCTTTCTGTTGGAGATGGTGGGTTCTTTTTGACTATGACTGATAAGTCACTTCAAAAAAATTATTCTGATAAACTGATTTAAAAAGATGATAAAAATTATTATATTTATTTATTTGAAAAAGTCATAAGCTGAACTGAAAAGACGGAGCTATAGTCGGACGTAGTTTCCATGTGGGCCCAAACGTTTCCAGAAATACGGACTTGAGCTGAAAGCCCGGCCCGTTTAAGAGCCCAGTACTAATTCCACGAGGCCACAACGCCACGCTGGGGAGTCCAAACCCTTGGCTGCTCCCGTTTGCCTAAACCCCACCGCCGAAATGCTCCTCCGCTCCCTCCTCCGCCGCGGAAGCGTTGCCGCCGCCGCTGCGGCCGGAGGTGGCCGCGCCGCCGCGCGCCCCGATCCGCCCGCTGCACTGGCCTCCCTCCTCCTCGCCTCCCGCTCGTACGCGAAGGCGAAGGGCGGGGGCAAGCCGGCGGCGTCCACGACGAACCGCGGCAAGGTCCGCGCCAAGGACCCCCGCGGCGTTGCTTCCGAAGACGCCGCGGCGGGGGACTTCGCCTCCTCCGCCGGTGGGGGCGACGACCTCGACGCCGAGTTCGAGCTGCCCACCGACCCGCTGCCCCCGACCTACGACCCCGCGCTCGACGTCGGGCCCGGCTGTCGCCCGCTCTTCGCCTTCACCGACACCTTCGCGTCCTTCTCCCACCGCGATGCCAACGCCTACGTCGATTTCACGTACACACCCATTCTCTTCTCTCTTGCCGTCTCGATTGGATCCAAATGCGGTGATGCGCGTGGTTGTGTTTCCAAGTGTTCATTTTGTTTATGAAGTTCGGATCTTGGTTCTCATTCTCGTGAAAATTTTGGTGTTGATCGCGCCAAATAAAATGCTGTTTGGTAGGAACCATTGGTTAACCAGTGGTACCAAATTTTGTACTGGTAAGGAAAAGATAGCAGGGGATTTGGTAAGTGTATCAATGTGACTTGGTGTGATGCTGTATGCAAGTATTTATGTATGGCTCATTAATTTTTTTCTGTTCGCTTAATCGCCTCGTCACTAATCTAATGGTGAAGTATGGGTCTTGCTTGTCATTTAGACTCCCTTAATTTTATCGAGTTTAAAGATTGTTGCCATAGTCACAAACTTAGCTTTCCCACATTGAACAATGTTCTGATCCACAGCCTAAACATGTGTATCTATTTAATGAAATGCAACCTTGTATCAACTTTGTTACTCTTGGTCTTCAGCTGCAGGATATGTTTTTGTAATATTTTGTTGTAGCTGTTATACCGTTTCCTTTCACTACATGCAAAAGATTAAAAGTGTACCACCATAGGCTGCAATAATAAGTTAATTCTTGGGCATGTGAGATTAGGATCTAGGAAATTAAATTAAAATTTTATTATGATAGAGTTTTCTGGTGCTACTTGAGATCATTTTGGGGTATTGATTGCTGCTTTTATGGCCTTTATTTCAGTTTGGATGAATGGAAGGCCATATTACCAGAAGGATTGCCAGCAGGGATGATGAAGGAGTTTCAGGAGACGAGACGGTGCGCTGTGATGGTGAGGGAGAGCTTCCTAGACCTCCGGGATAACTTTCGGAGAATTGTTGATCCGGCCACTACGGCCAAGCGCAAAGGTGTGTTGATACTTTTACATCTTGGATGTTCCCAGTTATTAAGATCGTATGTGATGTGCTAGCTATTGATAGAACATTCTGTGGTGTCATTTACATGTAGTATACACACTGCTTGTAGTTTGCCTTGCTTTCGTCTTTCAATATTTTTTAGATGAGAATAAGCAGTATTGGTTTATTTACATTTTAGTTAACATACTCCTTGTTGATGACATCGTGCTAATCTCTTAGGAAATTATAGTGCTCAGGTAAATGCTGCTCCTGTTAACATGTTTCATATTTGTGGTTTTAATGATCTGATGCACCCCTAATTGACTATACGTGTCTTCTTCTTCTTGGAAAACAAAGATAATTTTTATTACGATTGTCAATTCATGATTATTTTTTCACTCATAACCTATACTATTAGATAAGCAAAAAAAAAAAAGAAAGGGAATTCTGAAGTAGGTTAGTTAATTCTAGAAGTTGGATGATTTTTCACCCAACAAGACCATTTACAAAAGGCTATTAGCTTCCTTCTTTTATGCTTTGTTAGATCTTTCATGAAATAAGCTCTCATTTGATATTGTGCACAAGGCGGATTTGGGATATGCCTTTATGGCATTTTGCCCACTGATACCATTTGAAAATGGGACCAAATACTCTACTATTGCTCTATAGTTTTGTAGCTTGGCGCACACTGGCAGCTAATGCCTAGAGGCATGCAGATAAAACTGATGTGTTTGAAAGTATAGCATATTGTCTATTATTTAAATTTCATTTGTTGCAAGGGTAAGCTTGTTTGATTTGGCATTAGAATAAAAACCATATTTATGGGAACCCATGGTGTTTCTACTGAGCACATTATCATTATCAAGGCATATCCAGTACGAAATAATTGTGTAGGTATAGGCATATATGTGTTGTAACATTATATCTCGGATTATTAGTTAATGAACAGCATGCAATCATCTTTTCTACCTTATCTGTCTTCAGAAACCAAAAGACAAATTGTCTTGGATGGCCCCCGGAGTTGTGGTAAAAGCATCGCACTTGCGATGCTTGTCCACTGGGCACGTACTGAAGGATGGCTGGTATTCTATGTTCCACAAGGGAAGGATTGGACTCATGGAGGATTCTTTTATAGAAACACCTACAGTGATCTTTTTGATACTCCGCTACAGGCTGCAAAGATCTTGCAGGTGCTAATCTCTACATGATGTCTTTATGTAGATGTATATATTCCACTTGATTCCTCAGTATTTACGAATGTCCATAGAATGCATTATCATTATATGCTGTTACATTTTTTTGCGATTTCGTCTCTTCTGTATAAGCACCCCAAGATTTTTGCTAGCGTGATGTTGGTTTGCCATTCATAATGTATTAACCATTTAATGCAAAAACAAATCCAAGAACATTTTGCGTTGGTCGGTGGTCAGGGCATATTGATTAGCGTCCAACCTTTTCTTGTAATTTGAAACCAGTAGAGTTCTAGTAGCCTTGTGTTTTGTATTATTTTCAAACATGTGTTAATCATGCTATGCTTCGTAAAAATTTGATATGAATGGCATCTATCACCAATGTATACTTCATAGCAAAATGGATTTGTCAAACCTCAGTTATGTTGGTTTAAAAAAATGTATTGCTAAAAGGTCAATATACATGTAAACTTATGCTTGTTCCATTTAGTTTTGTACATGTTTCCCTTATTACCCTTGGTTCCATAAATACTCCATGAAGTCTATGTTTGTGACGCTGGAAGAGTTTTTTTAAAATACAGTGTAAATCTTGTATTTATGTGGCAACAAAATTTCTTGTTGATGATCACTCGCATAAGATGCATAGCTAGGAAATTGCTACTATAGCTTGCTGGCTGGAACAGCAAGTCAACAATTCCTCAATATCTGTTTCTATTGTCGCTTCAGGATTTCTTGAAGTACAATGAAACCCGCTTACAGCAGTTACAATGTCAAATATTTGAGCCTATTCCCCTGGGAGAAGGCGCTGGTGTTGGAATGATGAAAGGGGCCGACACAGTAGAAATGCCCGAAGGGTCCACATTGTATGATCTCATTCAAACTGGGATAACCCACTCGCATGCTTCAGTTGGTGTGGTAGTTCGTTTAAGGAAGGAGCTGTCACTTGTTAAAGATGTGCCTGTATTGTTTGCTATTGATCAGGTATGGTTGGAGTGTTGAGACCATGCCTGCGGCGACTTTCATATTTGATGGTTATATACCCAGTAATGATCAAACCCAATAAAATGTCTTTTTTTTTCCTTTTGCAGTATAACAGTTGGTTTACATTCAGTGAGTTCCAGGAACCTGTAACTGTTAGATCTTGTCGACCAATCCATGCGAAAGAGCTTACAACGGTTTGTTCCACCATGCTGCTTACAGCATGTATTATGTACTTGCTTTAATTTTCTCCTTTTGAAAGTAGCAAACATTTGCGTCTCATTTCTGGTTATTTTATAACTTTTATGTTAGGATGCCATAAAAACTGTAAAGGCTATTCCCATTTTCTGGGTGTTCATTTTCTTATCTCTTACAGCCTTTATAGTGCTCTGTTCTGTTCGCTAATACAGCTATGATGTGGTTTGTGGGAGTGGATTTTGGAGATCTCGAATACATGGTTATAGTATACTAGGCATGTATGAATGGTGTGTTGTGGTTCTAATCTGAGAAACCAAATTAACATTTTCTTTTTGTCATTGTGTGGCATTGGTAGCGCTTTTCCAAGTAAGTAACGAGTTCTTTGTACATGGTTTACAAATCATCATAGCAAGTTTTATTTGATAACTCTGTTCATTCATCAACTGTTTATGATCTGAAAACCTACATGCATTATGTGAAATGCAGTCTCATGGTATTTTTAGGTCTTCTGACTAAAATGGTGAGAACTATACGATTAGCTTGGTCCAATTCATGCTGTTACATTGTTATAGATATAATCTACTTAACATTTCAATTATTGCTTACTTCAACAGGTTGATGCGTATAGGTCAATGATTCATAATGATATGATGGTAGGAGTCTTTTCGCATTCAACCGCAGTTGGCAAACTACGGCAGGAGCTCCCAGATGTTCCATCTAATGCCCGTGTGATGTTTCCACGCTACACCTTAGATGAAGCTGAAACTGTGTGCCACTATTATATGAGGTACTTCTTTAAAAATCGTTATAGTTTTGTCTAGTGATGGCATTGGAATTTTCTTTCATGTCTGGCAGTTGCATATGCGTACACAAGCTTCTAAGTTTTTGCTACCTTTGACTTTTAAAAGCTTCCTGTGTAACTTAATTCAAGCAATGAACATTGTGATTTGTTTGTTGGCCAGGCAAAAGATTATTCGACGTGAGAGTTTTTCAGAAGAGAAGTGGAAAAAGATTTATTATTTGTCAAATGGAAATGGCTCAGAGATGAGATGGCTTGCTGCCTTTATATGAGGTACTGAACTCTCGAAGTTAATAATTGTATTCTTCTGTTTAGAGAACGATCATTAATCATGTAGCTTTAGATGATTTATGTATTTTTTTGCACAAGATTTGCCCTTCCATTTGAAGTCCTTAATTATGAGTAAATTCATATTCTTTTGCACCTTCTCATGCAGTTTCTCATACCTGGATTATGTTCAGTTGTGATGGCTATCAAAAAAATGGCGCCGCTTCTGTTCCAACATGCCATGGGAGCAAAACTATCGTTGTATTGTAGTACGTCTTATGGAACTCTTGGGAGCAAAATTGCCACCTAATCACATTTCCAAGATATTTTCCCCCAGCAGCTGAAGTGAAAACATACCAGCCTGCTGTATGACATTCATTTTGGTGAAGTTTTCACATGTTTTGGTTCAAATATATGTCCTGTTGCTATTGGACATTACGCTGATAAATAGAATTTGATTTGGTGCCAATCTAACTTAGTCCCCCGCCGTATGGTTTTCTCGAATGCCCTCCCTTTCCGTCCACATACTTTTTACCGCCCTCGTCGATCAATCCGTGCAATTGAAAGTTTGGAGCGTACTCTGGCACCATAATTGCGTATAAACAACAATGGTAGTAAGTAAGGAATCAGCATATAATAAGTGGAGAACAGAACTGACGTTTGCATCGAGAATTTACATAGTACGAAAACTTCTAAGAGACTGGTCAGGCGTCCGTGCGGCGAAGGCGCGCAGTGCGTTGCATTGCATGAATCCATGCAGACCCAGCCACGGCGTCGGCGACACGCCGCCGTCCACGCGGGACGCTGTGACGACCTATTCTTGAGGCCGTCAAATTTTCCACAACTCACGAGGTCTTTCAGTTACGGTGAGAGGAAGAGTGTATATCAAATTAATGTGTAGCTAGCGAATACCTAAAAATTACGAGCATGTTTCAAGGGCTTGGCCCCTGTCGTCGAGCCACGTGTTTGTTGAACATATGTGGCGAACGATCTTCGTTATTCGAAAAAGTTAGATTAGTCATTCGAAAGGAAAGAAAGAGTCAATGTACAATGTACTTACCTATCGAGTATTTGGGCGATAGCTGTGTATTTGGATTTATTCTTACTTAGAGAATCAAGGTATATAGCCTTGTTCCATTTTGCTACAATTACAATTAAAATCCAATGGAAGTGCTCATTGTATGGCATAAGAAGAAATTCCTTATCGTGGTGAGCCAGCAGTGTTGTTGTAATATAGTTCTCGACGAAGGATACATCCTCGTTGATGGTATCAATGGGGACCAAGCGTGGGTCCAGGAAACCAATTGGTGAGTTCGATGATCTAGCTTCGGTCAGCATGAATATATATATATACACAGAAAAGCAACAAATTGTGACATATATCGGTATTACGTGAACAGAGACTGATTGTACAGACTTACAGCGTCCAGCATCGAACAAGTGAGGCGTCGAGAGCGTTGAGCGTGAAAAGACCAAATATATCGTCAAAGGTCACCACGAAGACGCATTCCTGATTTTCGTGCTGGAAATGTTCCCGCTTGAATTTGACAGTGATACCTGAGCGCCGTTCTGGCTCTGGCATATTGGACTGTGCCATATACCAAGCGTGTAAAGTTTGGCAACCAAGTCCTAGGGTTAAGAGGTGCTCTTCCGGGAATATCATCGGCTCACCTAGCACGAATTTGCGGGCCAATGGCAGGTACGGGATATCGTCATCATCCTTCGTCTTTGATTTGTCCTGGCCACTGCCTCGACTGTAGGTTGACTTTATGGTAGTCGACTGTAATGGTACAGACGGTGCAAGTTGCTTTGGCGAGAATAGCACCCGTGGAGATAGCACCGGTGCAGGTAGCTCTGCTTCGCATTGCCCTTGTGGAGATAGCACCTGTGCATTTAGCTCTGGTTCGCGCTGCCCTTCTGGTCCGGCCACCCGTGAAGAAGCCTCCAGGGAGATGTTGCATTTGGGTCACTGGATGAATGTTCCAATGGCCTGCCTTAGAGTCACGATCTCATCGTTGGGGGCCTTCGGTAGCGAGACGACCTCAAAATTGGCATGCACACCATCCACATTAACTTTTGCGTAGCCTGGCGCTAAAGGTTGACCGTGCACCATGGCCCCGATACCAGACTGATATGCCTAGCCCCAAGCAGCGTACAAGGGAACAGAGGCACATCTCACTTGGAGCCTGCACTTCGTAGGCTCCTACATAACGATACAAAATTAGCTACTCCAATAGGCCTATTAATGGAGCAAGCATTCGAGAGATAATAATTATTACCTGGATGTTGTCCACAGGAAATCTGGCCTCGCTTTCCGTCGGATTGGACGCGCAACTACTCGGACGGTTGTGCGGGTTAGCTAGTACAGGAGCGGCAGCCTGCTGACTTTCTGTATGTTTCCGCACCTCATCTCTGACTACATGAGCCAGCTCACCCATTAGCTCCTCTCTAAGAGATGCCTTGATCTCTTCTCGTAGCTACTCCTCACGCTTGACTTTGGTTCTCTTCCTACGTCGATACATTTCGGAGTCATCTTGGAAACCATGTTTCCAAGGAACGTAAAACCCAAGGCCTCTCGTACGGCCCGGGTGCTCCTTGTTTCCCAGGGCCATGGAGAGCATACCATTCTCCTTTGTTCCCTGGAATGATCCTAAGGTAGATTCAAAACTCAGCTCTTCCTACAAGAGCACGACATGTCATTTCAATTCGTACGAAGTTGTGGAGTAATTACAAGCTACGTAGTTCGATCGATATCTTACTAGGCGCTGGGACACTTGCTAGTCTGAAGGGTTTCGAAAGGAGACGTCCCCCGATGTCGTTTTAGATGACCTTGCTCTAATCCAATTTCGAGCGCGGGCATCCGGGATATTGCTAAATGGTGGGGCGATGTCCTGCATGGCTGCCAGTTCATCCTCCTTTCTCCACTGCGGGATTTTACCCGCATACCCAGCTGTGCCAAGTCTGTGGGGTGTGGGTTTTTTTGCTTGGAGGGCCTTGTGCGCCGTACTTGTACTTTTGAAATCTTCGGACGTCTTCATCGCCTTGAACTCTTCGCATTGTGGTTCCAGGAATGGGTATATATGAAAAGGCGTTTCGTCCGTCTCCACGTATTTCTTGACAAGTGTTCTCTTGAAGTTTTTTCATGCTTTGCACGCCGCTAGGTAGGTTTGTCGTTGCACGGCGTCTTGGTGTTCTTCTGGGATCTCGAACGATGCCAACATTTCGATCCACAGCTCACATTTCCGAGTCTCAGGCATGTTCTTCCATGAATTGAATGTGATCTCAATTCGTTCTCGTGCAACTATTCCGATCAATGTTCGGAATGCGCTTACTGCTTTCTTAGGAAGGAGAGGGACCCCAGATCCATCGACCGCTGTGATAGTAAATCGCCCTCAGGCTTCTTCGATAGCCCTCTTCCTTGGCGTCTTGATGTTGGAGCGGACGCCTCCGGCGATGGTGTTGAATAATGCGCGGATGACATGTTGCTCAATTTGTGGGTCTATTAGGATAAGATAAGAAAGTGCCATACCATAAGATAAGAAAGTGCAATATCTATCTATTTCACTCAATATAGGCGTTTACAATACATTTATATGTGTACATACATACATACATACATATACATATATATACCTACATATATACATATATAATGGTAGCAATATGAAGCAACAAGTATCAATAATAGAATCAATAACAGTCTAAACATGAATATGTATGACAATGTAAAAGGTATGTATCAATTAAGACTAGCAACAAGGTCAAGTTTTAATCGATTAATTTGTGCTCTCAAATTGTAGGGTTGCACAAGATTAATCTTGGCCGTCCCGCTACTAAATCATATACTCTTCCTTGATTGGTTATGCCAAATAATGAATTCAGTCTTTTGAGCTCTAAATACAAACTCTACAATCTCAAGATCAAGATATATTCAGCATGCATATATTCAGACAGCAATATTCATACAGATCAAGACCATACAAGTTAACTTTGCCCAATAATTCAGTATTTTAACTTGTCAAGATTAAATCCTAATAGAATTGGCAGCTATTAGAGCTCAAAGACCGAATGAACCAATCTCAGTATATGAATTTATCATCATCGAGCAACTGTAAATCCCACAGGCAATGTATGTCTCCCAATGCCAGATAATATATGGAAGATTAACAAACTTGCACAGCCCACACAGATTGCATACAAAAATTACAGAATCACTCCCAAGACCGGCTCGGGGAGGCGGCCGGCGAGGGCTCGGGGAGGCGGCCACGACGACAGGCTTGGGGAGGCGGCCGCGACGACGGGCTCGGGGAGGCGGCCGGCGAGGGCTCGGGGAGGCGGCCGGCGAGGGCTCGGGGAGGCGGCCGCGACGACGGGCTCGGGGAGGCGGCCGGCGAGCGCTCGAGGAGGCGGCCGGCGAGGGCTCGAGGAGGCAGCGGCGATGACGGGCTCGGGATTTAGATCTAGATCGAATAACTGCAGCGCACAGGAGAAAACCCTAGCCAGAGGGTATATATAGGGAGGATTATTATAGACGGTTCTAAACATAGAACCGTCTGTGATATCATTATCACAGACGGTTCTGAGTTTAGAACCGTCTGTGATAAGCCTTTACCCAACTGTAGTTATTAAGACAAACACCAACCAGTTGCATTCATGATCAACCACCAAACAGCTGCATTCATATACAACACCAACCAGCTGCATTCTGTAAATGTCCATTTATGTCTGTACATCCTAAGACTGCGTATAGAATGTGTACCCATTTATGTCATATCCTTGCCATGTCACAACTGTAAATGTCGGCATTTTTGCCAACCATGTCAGCGTCTCACTTGGCGAGCTCCTAGCGATTTGCTCATTCAACCATTGGCTGAACCGACTGTTGTGTTGCGTCATGATCCAAACATCCGGCCGCTCCAAATTCTGTTGCCGAAGCACATCCTTGTGCTAGTCGACATAAGGCGCGACTTCAGTCATGTGTTACAACACCGTGAAATGGGCTTGAGTATACGTGTCCATATCTGGAGTGATTGCTTTCCTTTCGATAGTTCCGAGACCCTTCAGCCTCCTCTCATGTTGAGATTGAGGCACACCTATCGGTTGAATCTGAGCCATATAATCGACACAAAACTCAATAACCTCTTCGCTTGCATAACCTTCGACGATGCTGCCCTCCGGCCGAGAATGATTCCGTACGTAGGACTTGAGAATTCACATGAACCTCTCAAATGGGTACATGCTATGTAGAAATACGGGCCCGCACATTTTTATCTCCCACACAACGTGAACAATGAGATGGACCATGATATCGAAAAACGAAGGAGGGAAATACATTTCAAGGTGACATAGAGTCATCACCACCTCGTCCTGCAGAGCATCTAGTCCTTCGGGATCGATGACCTTCTGAGTAATTGTGTTAACGAAATAACATAGCCTCATGATTATCTCTCGGACTTTGATCGGCAAAATATTTCTAATTGCAATAGGGAGCATCTGTGTCATCAGCACATGATAATCATAAGACTTCATGCCATTTAACTTCAAATCTTGCATCGAAACAAGTTTTTTCATGTTGCCGGAGTAACCAGACGGAACTTTGACACCATGCAAGCACTGGCGCAGTTCTGTTTTCTCAGCCTTGGACAGAGTGTAACACGCAGGGGGAAGGTACGTTCGTCTATTATCTGTGCATGTCGGTGTGTAACATCCTGATTTTCAGAGTCTTTTTGAAGCTTTTAAAATAAAATTCACCATTTGAATTTTCCTGGAATTAATTAAAGCTTAAATGGAATTTTTATGAATAAAAAGGATTTAATATGATTAATCTGAACATGAACATTTGCCAAAACTATTTTATTTGAGTTCTTTGTGTCTCAAGGAATTTATTGGAATTTTCCTGGTTTTTTCTGGATTTATTTGCTATTTTCTAGAGCTCAAATGAATTTATTTGAATTTCTGAAAAAGAAAAAGAAAAGAAAATCCCAACCGGCCAGTGGGCCGAAACCCACCAGCCGGCCCAGCCCAGCAGGCCTCACCCGCACCCCTCCGCCCGCACCACGCGTCGCCGATCCGACCGCGCCCGCGCCCGCCTTGCCCCTGCCGATGAACGACGCGTGTCGCCATCTCGGCCGCTCGCTCACGCCCGCGCGCCATCTCGGCCGCGCCTTCGTCCGAGCCGCTGACAGGTGGGGCCCACCTGTCAGAGCCGTCTCCGACCCGGACTCTCCGTCCTCGTCGCCGATCGGGACTCCGCGCCGCCTTCCGTTTTTCCGCCGCCGTCTCCGCGCCGGACTCGACGTTCGCGCCGCCAGGACTCTCCGCCTCCCGGGTATAAAAGGGCACCCGACTCCCCTCGACTTCCTCGTCCCGAGCCGCCGCCTCCGCCGCCTACGCTCGTGCGCCGCCGTTCGCCGACGTCGCCTGTGAGCGCAGCTGTGCTCCGCCGTCCGCCGCCGGTTCGTCGCCGGTGAGTCGCCGCCGTCCCGTCGCCCGTCCCGGACCCCACCGTCGGCCAGACCCGCCGCCGCACCCCGCCGTCGGCCAGACCCGCCGCCGCACCCCGCCGTTGGCCAGACCCGCCGCCGCACCCCACCGGCCGCGCCCCGCGCCGCCAGCGGAACCGCGACCGCGCCAGCGACGCCTCGCGCCCCGTGCACACGCACGTCAGCGCTGACGCCAGCCGCACCTGCCGCTTCGCCTTCCCGTGGATCGAGTCCACCGTGCGCCGAGTCACTGACATGCCGGGCTCATCTGTCAGCCGAGCCCGTAGACCCGTGCGCCTTTGTGCCACGTCACCCTACCCAGTCAGCATGCCACGTCAGCTCGGGCGCACACGTGTCTTGCCACGTGGTCGCCACGTCAGCCCAGCCGCTTGCGCAAGCAGCCCAGTCAGCCGCACTGTTCCGTGCGCCGCGTCCACCGTGGACCTAGCTCCTCGTGCGCCCGGTCCACAGCACAGTGCCTTTTTCCAATTTCCCCGATTTTCTTTAGATCCAATTTTCCAAGAGCCCGTTCTCCCTCGTCCTAGCTCCGATTGACCCCATTCTTTTTCCTAAATTCATCTAAAATTGAGCTCTACCTTTTGGTTCAGGTTTGAAAGTTTTTGGAGTTCATTTGAATTTTATTTGAATTTATTTTTGTCTTTTCGTCTCGTTTTCTCTCTCGTTAGATCGCGTGTTCGAGGGAGCGGAAGTTGGATTTGAAGATCAAGAGCCCTCAGCTGAGCAAGGCCAAGGCAAGTCGTATTCTTTGATCATGTTGAACCTAGTTTTCAAATCTATTATGTATTATGTTGCTTTAAATTATCATGCATTGCTACTTTATTATAAAACCCTTGTATTGGTAGTTATACTCCCAATTGGTTATTTCCCTCCATGATAATTTGACTACCATGTTTCCATTGACACCTTAGGATTGGGAATTATTTAGTGATACAATAATAGTTGTCACATGGGGTTACGTCTAATTGCTTAGCCAGGCTTATCATTAGCACGTTGGGTCTGTCATCACATGTGGTTAATTAATCTTGACTTAATGATTTACTTGAACATGGTGGTTAGCCACAGTTATAAAATTTGTAGGTCATGACATGGGTAGTGTCATGGGCATTGGTTATACAAACTTGGCTTTCACTTGGGCGAATGATCGTGCAGTAAAGGGGGTGCTGGATGCACATTGGGATGTGGATGTTTCGCCTGGGTAACACTTAAGGACTTAACTTTGTGCGCCATTGATCTGAGTTTTATCGTGCAAACCACATGTCTAGTATGGGATAGACCTGGCATAATAATTTGTGAAGTCTCAACTTTGATTTCACCACTGATGTTGTTGTGGCGCAAGGGGGGCAATTATCGACTAGGGGGTTACCCTACTCGACAGCGAAACCTTAGCGAGTGGGATCGGGTTGAGATGGATCACTGTAAAAGCCTTGTTGTAATTATCTTTAACGTGAGGATTATCACATCGTGTGGGTACAGTTGTGCAACCTCTGCAGAGTGTAAAACTATTCGAATAGCCGTGTCCTCGGTCATGGACAATGCTCGGTGATTTCACACGAGGGGTAGAGTCTTTATGAAATTTTGGTTGGTTTGAGCTGGGAAGTGAATGGTCAGTTCACTTGTGGTTACATTCAGTTCCTTTGGTTATCTACTTAGTGTCTGTTGTTAAATTCGCTTTTCAATCTATTTAGTGTATTTACATTAAATCGTTGCTTTATGCAAAATTAACCTTTCAGCCATCCATTGTTAAGCCTTGCATACTATATTGCATTTATTTGTTACAAACGACTTGCTGAGTACCAATGTACTCACGGCTTTATGCCCATGTTGCTCAGTTGAAGAGGAGGGACCAGATCAGCAGGAGTTACTAGAAGGGGGCTACTACGAGGACTTCACGGATTAGGACTTCGCTCCCCAGTCGATTGCCTGTGGGCATGTCGAATGGCTACTACGTAAATTTTGGATTTCCGCTGCTAGTTTCTTTAAAGCCCTTCAGGCTAATAATTGTAAGCTTGGCCATAAGGTCGTACTCTGATGGTTATTAATATAATTCGGATTTTTCTTTAGAATATCGTGATGTGGATGATATTTGTCTTTGTTTGCGCTGTGTGCACTAGCGTGATCCTGGACTAGTGCAGAATACACAGTAGAGTCCGGATTTGTATATTCGGGTCTCGACAGAGATGGTATCAGAGCCATATCGACTGTAGGACGAAACCCTAGTCAGTTTAGTCGTTATCTCAAAAATTCAAAAAACCTATTTTCTAAAGACAAAACAACTAAACCTGATATCTAGCAAATTCTTTACTCTCTCACCTTATTCTTTGGGATTCTTGCCTCTCCCTTAAAATTTCTGCAAAAATGAAAATTTTAAACTGACTCTTATCTTGTGCCATGCTGTAGATGTCGCAAAGCAACTATAGCAGGTCAGGAGGATGGAAAAGAGTTCTTCGAGTGCTGCTACGAAGTCTCGGTTTCAAAAGGACACCAATATACAGTTCCATGGACGATGAAGTAAGAGGATACCACCTCACCAGGCTGTACTTCACTACCAAACTTGGAGGTCACGTTATACACCACAGCTTCAAGGGTTCAAATGCACAAGCAGCTGCACGTAAGGCCGTTACCCACCTCTGTCGACGGTACAAGATCAGTTTGACCAAGCTCATCCAGGAATACAAGAGGAGGTATGAACCGGAGGAGTACACTCCGCGGACGCCAACACCCCCGCCTTCACCTACACCACCCAGCCCGGAGGAAAGGCAACGTATGGCAGATGAACGCCGAGAGTACCTTCGACTTGTCATTCCAGCAGCAGCGCCTACAATGCAGTTCCGCAACCGATGGACGTTCTACAGTGATGCAGAAGAAGAAGAAGAATGCACACCGTACCTCGCCGGACCTGAGTGGGAGCCGGAAGAGTAGACCGTAGCATCGGATAGAGTCGGTTAGGAAGTGGTTTTTGTTTGCTTTGAGTGTGATGTGAGCTGCAGTTTGCCCTCAAAAGCAATATGTTGCAGTCATATCAAATCTTTTTATTGAAGTGATTTATCTGTTTCTTTTGTTAGCTTTTCGGCTAAGTGTTTGTTTAGTTTTGGATTTGCCATTAGGATATCCCCCTTAGACGAGTTTACCACTTACCTTTGCTTTTCCCTCTTACCTACTGAGCCTTCAGAAGTCAGTTCTCAGCAAGTGGTCCTTCTTTCAGAGCAGAACAGAAATGGTTGATACCCGGAGCTCCGCAGGACGTGGTCAGATGAGTCAGGATCCTGAGGGCAGTCAAGCAACTCCGGAGCAGCATGCAAACCCGGCTGGACTAGATCCAACCTTGAGTCAGTTCATGGCAGCCCAGACTCAGTTGATGAACACCATGATGCAAAACATGAACGCCATGATGAATCGGCAGAATCAAGACATGGCCATGCCTCCACCAGTTCGCCAGCAGTCCAAGTTTGCAGAATTTATGAGAACAAGGCCTCCTACCTATTCACGGTCTTCTGAGCCATTAGAAGCCGATGACTGGATGCGCTCAGTGGAAAAGAAGCTTAACCTTGCCCAGTGTACTGATCGCGAGAAGGTGTTGTATGCAGCCCATCAGCTTGAGGGTGCTGCAGCTGAGTGGTGGGAAAATTATTGTGCCACTCATGAGGATCCAGAGAGTATCACTTGGGCTGAGTTCGTAGAAGCTTTTCGTCATGCCCATATCCTGGATGGGGTGATCGAAATGAAGAAGGAAGAATTTCGGGAGTTGCAGCAGAAGAACATGTCCGTGAGTGAATATCTCAACAAGTTCACTCAGTTGGCCCGCTACACTCCAGAAGATGTTGCCACAGATGATGCACGCCAAAAGAGGTTCAAGAAAGGATTGAACCCAGGTTTGAAAGTTCAGGTAGTGGGACATGATTATGCCAGTTTCCAAAATATGGTGGACAAAGCAATGCTCATTGAGGAAAGTCGTCGCGAGTTGGAAGAATCTCGCAAGAGGAGAATGATGCAGCAAGGATCACAGATGCACCAAGCTCAGAGAGCCCGCTTCAGTAATTTTCAGCCAGCTCGAGTTCCTCAGCAGACGGGATTCAAAACTCCTGCACCAGCTCCCCATCAGTTTTCTTCCGCGCCAAAACCGAACCCAACGGGAAGCCAACAGCAGAGGATTACCAAACCCATGTCAGCAGTCACTTGTTTCAAATGCAACGAGACGGGACATTATGCCAACAAATGCCCGCAGAATCCAGCTTTGACGCCAGTTCGTTTCAACGTGGGAGCCACACCAGATCGTACCCCTGCAGCAGGGTCAGGACGCGGAGCACCTCAAGGATCAAATCAACCCAACAAAGGATCGCAGACCGTGATACGTGGCCAGGTGAACCACGTCACCATGGAGGAAGCTCAAGCAGCGCCAGATGTGGTGATCGGTAAGTTTCCAGTAAATTCAGTACCTGCCACAGTTTTGTTTGATTCTGGAGCTTCACATTCGTTTGTTTCCCGGAGTTTTGCTCTAAAGCATAAGTTGGAAGTCGTTGCACTTGGTTCTATTTTATTGGTTCAATCCCCAGGCTCTGAGATGAGTACAAACCTAGGATGCCCCAGAGTTAGGATAGCCATCCAAGGAGTAGAGTTCTCCGCAGATTTGGTTGTGCTGAATATCCAGTCTTTGGACGTAATTCTGGGTATGGATTGGCTCAAGAAGCATCAAGCAGTGTTGGAATGTGGAAGCCGAGCAGTCACCTTGGACGGTCCTGATGGAAGCAAAGTTAGATTTGAAGCCAACATAAAGCAGCCAGAAAAAGTGATGGTATGCCAAAGCAAAGGGATTGCCCTAAGTGAAGTGCCAGTTGCCAGGGATTATCAAGATATTTTTCCTGATGATCTCCCTGGGATGCCACCAAAAAGAGAAGTGGAGTTCGCAATTGAGTTAGCACCAGGCACCTCGCCAATTTCCAAGAGACCTTACCGAATGCCCGCCAATGAGTTAGCAGAATTGAAGAAGCAGATACAAGAATTGTTGGATAAAGGATATGTCAGACCCAGTACCTCTCCGTGGGGAGCACCAGTATTGTTCGTCAAGAAAAAGGATGGTAGCCAGCGTATGTGTGTGGATTACCGAGCTCTCAATGAAGTTACCATCAAGAACAAGTATCCGTTGCCCAGAATTGATGACCTGTTTGATCAATTAAAAGGAGCTGGAGTGTTCTCCAAGATCGATTTGAGATCGGGGTATCACCAAATGAGGATTCGACCGGAGGACATACCCAAGACAGCCTTCTCAACTCGTTATGGATTGTATGAGTTCACCGTGATGTCCTTTGGCCTAACCAATGCCCCAGCCTATTTTATGTACCTGATGAACAAAGTGTTCATGGATTACTTGGATAAGTTTGTCGTTGTGTTCATCGATGACATTCTGATCTACTCCAAGAATGAGGAGGAACATGAAGAACATTTGAGGTTGGTATTGCAGAGATTGCGGGAACATAAGTTGTATGCCAAGTTCAGCAAGTGTGAATTTTGGATGAAGGAAGTTGCCTTTTTGGGTCACGTGTTGATAGCAGAAGGAGTGTCCGTTGACTCAGGGAAAGTACAAGATATGCTCACCTGGAAGGCACCCACGTCAGTGACCCAGGTCAGAAGCTTCCTAGGAATGGCAGGTTACTATCGTAGGTTCATTGAAGGATTCTCTAGTGTAGCCCGACCTCTCACCCAGCTATTAAAGAAGGAAAAGAAGTTTGAATGGACGCCAGAGTGCGAGAAGAGTTTTCGGAAACTAAAGGAAAGTCTGACAACAGCACCAGTCCTAATTTTGCCAGACATCAAGAAAGATTTTGAGATTTATTGTGACGCATCCCGCAAGGGTTTAGGGTGCGTATTGATGCAAGACAAAAGAGTGGTAGCTTACGCATCACGCCAGTTGAGGCCACATGAGGAGAACTACCCTACGCATGACTTGGAGCTAGCAGCAATTGTGCATGCCTTGAAAATATGGCGACACTACCTGATGGGTAACAGATGTGAGATCTACACGGATCATAAGAGCGTGAAGTATATCTTCACACAATCAGACCTCAATCTAAGACAAAGAAGATGGTTGGAGTTGATAAAGGATTATGACATTGGGATCCATTATCACCCCGGCAAAGCCAACGTAGTGGCAGATGCGTTGAGCAGGAAGGTGTATTGCAACACAGTTATGGTCAAGGAGAGTCAACCAGCATTGCACGAGGAATTTCAAAAGCTCAGTTTGGAGTTGGTTGAAGAAGGGAGGTTAGCCGCTTTGGACTTGCAGCCGACTTTGGATAGTCAGATTCGTCAAGCACAACCAGAGGATGAAAATATCCAGCGTATCAAGGTTGGATTGAAAGAAGGAAAAGCGACAGGTTTTGTGGAAGATGACCAGGGTATCATATGGTACAAGAAGAGATTGTGCGTACCCAATAAGGAAGAGTTGAAACAATTGTTGCTTAAGGAGGCACACGAGTCATTATATTCAATTCACCCAGGCAGTACCAAGATGTATCAAGACATCAAGGATAAGTACTGGTGGCCAGGTATGAAGCGAGAAATAGCAGAGTATGTAGCACTTTGTGATGTTTGCCAGCGAGTGAAGGCAGAGCATCAAAGACCCGCAGGTTTGCTGCAACCATTGAAAATTCCCGAGTGGAAGTGGGAAGATGTGGGAATGGACTTCATCACAGGTCTACCCAGGACCAAGGAAGGATACGACTCGATATGGGTAATTGTGGATCGATTGACAAAGGTAGCCCATTTTCTGCCAGTCAAAACCACATATTCTGGAGATAAGTTGGCTGAATTGTATATGTCCAGAATTGTGAGTCTCCATGGAGTTCCTAAGAGGATAGTGTCAGATCGTGGATCGCAGTTCACTTCACGATTTTGGAGTAGTTTCCATGAAGCAATGGGTACTCATCTGAATTTCAGCACAGCATACCACCCGCAGACCGATGGTCAGACGGAACGTGTAAATCAAATCCTGGAGGACATGTTGAGAGCATGTGTTTTGGATCACGGAGCCAAGTGGGACAATTGCCTACCTTTTGCAGAATTTTCCTACAACAACAGTTACCAGGCCAGTTTGCAGATGTCACCGTTTGAGGCTTTGTATGGTCGAAAGTGTAGAACCCCTCTCAATTGGAAAGAGACAGGAGAAAGGCAAATATTTGGGCCAGAGTGTTTGCAGGAAGCTGAAGAAAAAGTGCGCTTGATTCAAGAGAGGCTGAAAGCAGCTCAAGCCAGACAGAAGAGTTATGCTGATACTCGCCGAAGAGATTTAAGCTTCGAGCCCAATGATTATGTGTACCTCAGGATCACACCTTTCAAAGGAGTTAAGCGATTTCAAATGAAGGGAAAGTTAGCACCAAGGTATGTGGGGCCATTCAAGATTTTGAAGCGCAAGGGAGAAGTTGCCTATCAGCTGGAGCTACCTGAGAACTTGAGCGGGATACATGATGTGTTTCATGTGTCTCAATTAAAGAAGTGCTTGCGGGTGCCAGAGGAAGCAGTGCCAATAGAGGTTGTGGATCTCCAAGAGGATCTGTCCTATAAAGAGCATCCCATCAAAATCTTGGAAGTGTCAGAGCGTGTCACCAGGAGAAGAGTCGTTCGCTTTTGCAAAGTTCAGTGGAGCAATCATTCAGAGGAGGAAGCAACCTGGGAAAGCGAGGAGGATCTCAAAGTGGAGTTTCCAAACCTATTTCTTAGAGAGCCAGAATCTCGGGGTCGAGATTCCGTTTAAGGGGGGAGGTTTGTAACATCCTGATTTTCAGAGTCTTTTTGAAGCTTTTAAAATAAAATTCACCATTTGAATTTTCCTGGAATTAATTAAAGCTTAAATGGAATTTTTATGAATAAAAAGGATTTAATATGATTAATCTGAACATGAACATTTGCCAAAACTATTTTATTTGAGTTCTTTGTGTCTCAAGGAATTTATTGGAATTTTCCTGGTTTTTTCTGGATTTATTTGCTATTTTCTAGAGCTCAAATGAATTTATTTGAATTTCTGAAAAAGAAAAAGAAAAGAAAATCCCAACCGGCCAGTGGGCCGAAACCCACCAGCCGGCCCAGCCCAGCAGGCCTCACCCGCACCCCTCCGCCCGCACCACGCGTCGCCGATCCGACCGCGCCCGCGCCCGCCTTGCCCCTGCCGATGAACGACGCGTGTCGCCATCTCGGCCGCTCGCTCACGCCCGCGCGCCATCTCGGCCGCGCCTTCGTCCGAGCCGCTGACAGGTGGGGCCCACCTGTCAGAGCCGTCTCCGACCCGGACTCTCCGTCCTCGTCGCCGATCGGGACTCCGCGCCGCCTTCCGTTTTTCCGCCGCCGTCTCCGCGCCGGACTCGACGTTCGCGCCGCCAGGACTCTCCGCCTCCCGGGTATAAAAGGGCACCCGACTCCCCTCGACTTCCTCGTCCCGAGCCGCCGCCTCCGCCGCCTACGCTCGTGCGCCGCCGTTCGCCGACGTCGCCTGTGAGCGCAGCTGTGCTCCGCCGTCCGCCGCCGGTTCGTCGCCGGTGAGTCGCCGCCGTCCCGTCGCCCGTCCCGGACCCCACCGTCGGCCAGACCCGCCGCCGCACCCCGCCGTCGGCCAGACCGGCCGCCGCACCCCGCCGTTGGCCAGACCCGCCGCCGCACCCCACCGGCTGCGCCCCGCGCCGCCAGCGGAACCGCGACCGCGCCAGCGACGCCTCGCGCCCCGTGCACATGCACGTCAGCGCTGACGCCAGCCGCACCCGCCGCTTCGCCTTCCCGTGGATCGAGTCCACCGTGCGCCGAGTCACTGACATGCCGGGCCCATCTGTCAGCCGAGCCCGTAGACCCGTGCGCCTTTGTGCCACGTCACCCTACCCAGTCAGCATGCCACGTCAGCTCGGGCGCACACGTGTCTTGCCACGTGGTCGCCACGTCAGCCCAGCCGCTTGCGCAAGCAGCCCAGTCAGCCGCACTGTTCCGTGCGCCGCGTCCACCGTGGACCTAGCTCCTCGTGCGCCCGGTCCACAGCACAGTGCCTTTTTCCAATTTCCCCGATTTTCTTTAGATCCAATTTTCCAAGAGCCCGTTCTCCCTCGTCCTAGCTCCGATTGACCCCATTCTTTTTCCTAAATTCATCTAAAATTGAGCTCTACCTTTTGGTTCAGGTTTGAAAGTTTTTGGAGTTCATTTGAATTTTATTTGAATTTATTTTTGTCTTTTCGTCTCGTTTTCTCTCTCGTTAGATCGCGTGTTCGAGGGAGCGGAAGTTGGATTTGAAGATCAAGAGCCCTCAGCTGAGCAAGGCCAAGGCAAGTCGTATTCTTTGATCATGTTGAACCTAGTTTTCAAATCTATTATGTATTATGTTGCTTTAAATTATCATGCATTGCTACTTTATTATAAAACCCTTGTATTGGTAGTTATACTCCCAATTGGTTATTTCCCTCCATGATAATTTGACTACCATGTTTCCATTGACACCTTAGGATTGGGAATTATTTAGTGATACAATAATAGTTGTCACATGGGGTTACGTCTAATTGCTTAGCCAGGCTTATCATTAGCACGTTGGGTCTGTCATCACATGTGGTTAATTAATCTTGACTTAATGATTTACTTGAACATGGTGGTTAGCCACAGTTATAAAATTTGTAGGTCATGACATGGGTAGTGTCATGGGCATTGGTTATACAAACTTGGCTTTCACTTGGGCGAATGATCGTGCAGTAAAGGGGGTGCTGGATGCACATTGGGATGTGGATGTTTCGCCTGGGTAACACTTAAGGACTTAACTTTGTGCGCCATTGATCTGAGTTTTATCGTGCAAACCACATGTCTAGTATGGGATAGACCTGGCATAATAATTTGTGAAGTCTCAACTTTGGTTTCACCACTGATGTTGTTGTGGCGCAAGGGGGGGCAATTATCGACTAGGGGGTTACCCTACTCGACAGCGAAACCTTAGCGAGTGGGATCGGGTTGAGATGGATCACTGTAAAAGCCTTGTTGTGATTATCTTTAACGTGAGGATTATCACATCGTGTGGGTACAGTTGTGCAACCTCTGCAGAGTGTAAAACTATTCGAATAGCCGTGTCCTCGGTCATGGACAATGCTCGGTGATTTCACACGAGGGGTAGAGTCTTTATGAAATTTTGGTTGGTTTGAGCTGGGAAGTGAATGGTCAGTTCACTTGTGGTTACATTCAGTTCCTTTGGTTATCTACTTAGTGTCTGTTGTTAAATTCGCTTTTCAATCTATTTAGTGTATTTACATTAAATCGTTGCTTTATGCAAAATTAACCTTTCAGCCATCCATTGTTAAGCCTTGCATACTATATTGCATTTATTTGTTACAAACGACTTGCTGAGTACCAATGTACTCACGGCTTTATGCCCATGTTGCTCAGTTGAAGAGGAGGGACTAGATCAGCAGGAGTTACTAGAAGGGGGCTACTACGATGACTTCACGGATTAGGACTTCGCTCCCCAGTCGATTGCCTGTGGGCATGTCGAATGGCTACTACGTAAATTTTGGATTTCCGCTGCTAGTTTCTTTAAAGCCCTTCAGGCTAATAATTGTAAGCTTGGCCATAAGGTCGTACTCTGATGGTTATTAATATAATTCGGATTTTTCTTTAGAATATCGTGATGTGGATGATATTTGTCTTTGTTTGCGCTGTGTGCACTAGCGTGATCCTGGACTAGTGCAGAATACACAGTAGAGTCTGGATTTGTATATTCGGGTCTCGACACGGTGCTAACTCAGGCCTGATGTCCATATCAGCCAAGTCAAGCCGTGCGTTGACATCGTCCTTTGTTTTATCACGAATGTTCAGTAAGAGACCAATCAAGCTGTCGCATACATTCATTTCTACGTGCATGACGTCGATGCAGTGTCGAA
The DNA here is from genome assembly GCA_017311315.1 of Dendrocalamus latiflorus. Taxonomy (NCBI): domain Eukaryota; kingdom Viridiplantae; phylum Streptophyta; class Magnoliopsida; order Poales; family Poaceae; genus Dendrocalamus; species Dendrocalamus latiflorus. Next base: position 26,247,532 of record CM029643.1, on the reverse strand, counting down.
CATCTAGGTACTCCCAATAAGGTAAGTCCCAAAATATTGATCTCTGCTTCCAGGTGTTCTTCTCATGAGCCCTCAATTTACGTCTCTTTAAGAGGACAACATCTAAATCCTTAACCATATCATAAACCTCGTGTCCCCTAAAATGCCTTGGAGCTGAACCGTCTTCCTTCTCTCTGTAAAATTGTTTCTTCATCTTGCGGTATGGGTGAGCCCTCCGAAGGAACCGGCGGTGACGCATGTAGACGGTTTTGCGTGAGTGTTTCAACCACACACTCTCGGTACCATCTAAACAGTGAGTACAAGTTTTGGCACCTTTTGTACTATGGCCCGATAGGTTACCAAGGGCAGGATAATCATTTATGGTGCAGAACAATAAGGAGCGCAGAGTAAAGTTCTCTCATTTGTATGCATCCCATACCTGTACCCTTTCGTTCCACAGTACTTTTAGTTCTTCCACCAACGGTGCTAGGAACACATCAATATCATTCCCAGGTTGTTTTGGCTCTTGCATAAGTATCGACAGCAAAATATACTTTCGCTTCATACACAACCAAGGAGCAAGGTTATAGATGAAGAGAGTCACGGGCCATGTGCTATGTCGGCTGCTCATGCTACTGAAAGGATTCATTCCATCTATACTCAGTCCAAACCTTATATTCCTTGGTTTTGCACCGAAGTCTGCAAAACTCCTATCGATGTTTCTCCATTGGGCGGAATCAGCAAGGTGTCTTAGCATTCCATCCTTCTTACGCTCCTCCGAGTGCCAACGCATCAGTTTTGCCTCCTTTGGATTTGCAAAAAACCTTTTCAAACGGGGAATTATAGAAAAATACCATGCCACCTTAGCAAGAGGTCCTTTCTTCGTCTTTGTTCCCTCGCCATCATCTGATTGATTGTTATGTTTGTATCGGGATGCGTTGCACACCGGACATACATGCATGTTTGCATACTCTTTACGGTAGAGGATACAGTCGTTCGGACATGCATGTATTCTTTCTACTTCCATTCCCAACGGACAAAGAACCTTCTTAGCTTTATACGTGGTTTTAGGCAACTCATTTCCCTCCGGAAGCATGTCTGCTAAAAGACCTAGCAGCGCCGTGAAACTCTTGTCGGACCAACCGTTGCTTGCCTTCAATTTCAACAGTTCAAGCAGGGCCGACAACCTCGTGTACTAGCAGCACGTGAACAAAGGTTTCTCCGAGTCCTCCATCAAGCCCCGGAATTTAACATACTCTCTCTCATCATAGTTCTCTTCTACATCGCGAAGCATCTGATCCAGATTATCATCGTTTAATCTATCCGAATCCGAACCACAATCGACATCATCCGGCGGCATGTCATTCACTTCACCGGCAATGTCATCCGGCGGCATATCATTCACTTCACCGGCAATGTCATCCGGCGGCATATGATCATTTACTTCGCCATGACTGGTCCAACATGTATAACCCTTTTTGAAACCCTTCTGAATCAAGTGCGCTTCAATTTGCCCTCGGTTCTTAAACATCTTTAAATTCTCGCAGTCAGTGCATGGACAGTACATATATTCCACCCCCTTATTCAACATATCCTACTCGGCGGCTCTTGTAAAAGAAGACAAACCATTAATGTACTCTTCACTCATACGACTCGCGACATACATCCAGCTTCGGTCCTACGTTACGTACATATATAACAACTTAGTATTAAAAATTAGATTAACTAATTTTTACTACATATATACCGGCCACATGTATTATATTGAGGCTTAATTTGCTAGCTCAATTCATATTATAAACACAACAGCCATTATATAACCAAGAATTTGCAAACCATCTTCAATAACTCACCAATTACTTAGATCTAAATTGTAATGCAAAGAAAAAATAAGTTTCATTACTAACCATATCTAGAGCAACCAGGAAAGTATGAATCTACAAAGCTCAATCTCTGCCTCTTCCTACCAAATTAACTGGCCTGAAATCGCCTAACTTGCCTCCGGAGCGAAAGAGTGCGCAGCAGTGGCTAGATCTGGATCGAGATGAAGACAGATGCGGTCTGAGCAGCGCAATAAATGCTTAGTGATCATTATCACAGACGATTTTTAATTAAAAACCGTCTGTGAATTATCACAGACGGTTTTTTATTACAAACTGTTTGTGATAACTGCTTATCACAGACGGTTTTTAATACAGACCGTCTGTGATACTAAAGTATCACAGACGGTTTATTGGTACGAACCGTCTGTGATACTCCTTTTCTCAGACGCCGCCAACACAGATGGTGTCCAAATTCAAACCGTCTGTGTTAGTGTCGGTCACAGACGGTTTTGTCAAATCGTCTGTGATTGGCCGTCTAGTATTAGGCTTTCTGTAGTAGTGATAGCTTGTAGAGAAGCTTGTAGAGGGAGATGCACTTGCGTGTGATTTTAGCCGATATAAATAAAGTCACTATGGTGTATACTAAATCGACTAGTAACCCCGCCTTGAAAGACACCTCATTGGAAAGCTAAGTACTATAGAAAAATCATTTACTATAAAAAAACTAGCTTTTAACTTAATACGAACAGGGCTAGAACTCCGGCTGATAGGCAGTGGGCTATGGCCAATGGCACTGCTACGAGGTAGGCTAGGAGCAACCAAAATGATTTTGGTAGGTCCAACGATGGGAAGAGGCAGAGGGTGAGGGGAAAGAGATGGGGATCAAGCAACAATGCGCAGTGGCGCGGAGCTTGGTGGTAAGGAGGACCGCGAAGCGAGATAGCGCACTGGGTTAGGGGTCTTTCACACATCTTAAAGTGGGGTATAAAAAGTCTAAAATTTGATGTAGCAGATTTTTAAATCCGTCCGAGTTAGATAGTTTCTTGAGACATGATTCTATGCTTTACACAATAGTGAATTGCACAAATATTAAAGCATGGATCATTGAGATATGGTTCTATGCTTTACACAATAGTGAATTACACAAATATTAAAGCATGAATCAAGAGTGGATAAATGATATTTGCCTCATTTGAAGTGCTCTAGGATTTAGCACTAGTTTCTTTTTGGAAATTCCTTCCTCAGCTCAATCATTTGCAAGGTTGTACCGGGTATCCACTCCAATTCGACGTTTGACGTTGGTCGAGTCTTCGATACCGAAACAGAACAGGTCTATCGTGCAAAAAAAAAGGACCTCCTTTGTCCTTTCCACTTGTAACTCGCTGAAAGCATGTAAACTAATCTAAAATCTGCCATTTTCTTACTATTAGCAGAAACATACGAGGTTCGGGATCAAGTCCCCAAACACAGATATGTGTTCATTAGCTTGATAGTATGTATATGGACAAATGTTACGTGATAATGACCAAATATGATTCGGGCACTAGATTTGCTGGTGTTCCTTCATTTAACAAACCACATCAGCTTCCTGCTTGCTTAGATATAAAAAAGGAGAAGAGAATTTGGACATCATCACATTTTTTTTCTTAACCTTATCTGCAGATAAAATGAAGGAAGCGTGCGCTGCTCGTTCGGTTGGTAGAGGGCATCCAATGCCCCGCATGCCTTCTTTCTTAAGTAAATATCTTGGCTCTCTGCGAAATTCAGGGAAAAAACTGTATAAAACTGGGAGAAAAAGAGCTTTCAATTGTTTTTCGTGAACAAGAACTTTCCATTGTGCGTTTCCTGCTTATGTGAATTCTTGATTGTGCTGATATACCTAACTAGAAATTTAAATGCAAACTGTAACTGGAAGAGTACTGAAGGACAGAGCATAAAAGAACTGATCTTTCTTTTGTTTCAAGATGAGACATAGTGCTTGCAACATTTTCTGCAACAGTCCTCGGAATCAAAAGGAAAAAGATCGTATCGTGTTGCATCCACAAAATTACACTATTCTCTGTCTTTAGATGATCAAACAACAGAGTAAATGGAACATATGTTACAGAGGAAATTGCATCCTTCTTCTTGTTTCATGTGTTCATCGATCAGAAAGGCGGAACAGATCACAGCCATAATAAAGAGTTTCACGAACAAAACAATATTTATTTATCAATACAAAAGATATTTATTCAAAAGATAAAATAATATTTTATTAAAATATTCATAAACATAAAGGTAATATAATTATCTTCCTGATTTCACTAACAGTTTCAGATGCCGCCGCTTCTTCTACGTGCATCGGCTCGGCGCGCGCGTTGTTTTCTTGGCCAGCTGCTGCTGACCGCTCCTCCGCGGCCACGGACAGCGCCGCCGCGCTCTCGAAGACGCCGGCACCAAGACCTGCCCCGGCGGCGGCGGCGGCCGCGCGAGCGCGCCTCCTTGCCTTCTTGGCCTTCCGTTGCGCCTTCCGTCGCGCCTCCCGCCGCTCCGCGGCAGCCACGAACTTGGCGACCTCCGCGGCGAGCACGCCGGGGTCGATGCCCAGGTTCACGGCCGTGGGCCCCCTGGCGAGGCTCATCCTGGGGTGGCGCCATATGCCCCCATCGCGGACGCCGAGGTGGCTCGCGGCCGCATCTGCATTCTTGTCCATTGCCGCCGGCGATTGGCGACCGGCCGTAGCTACGATCAGAGCGAAGATAAAGAGCACGTGAACTTCCTGGTACGTGCCTCACGTTTGAGGAGAGGACGGCGAGATGATGCGCGAAGTTGCGCTTATATGGATGGAGCGAGAGGCCTTCGACTCCTCCGGATTCGGAGTCCGTCTCCGACTCTGACTTGCCGTGCCCGGGCCCGGTTTACAGTGGCAAAGGGCCCTCTGCCGAAACCGCCACCGCTCTTGAAAAAAAGAAAGAGGCAAGCGCATAACGTCTGTGGAAAGGGCCGCTGCGGCCGGAGGTGGCCGCGCCGCCGCGCGCCCCGATCCGCCCGCTGCACTGGCCTCCCTCCTCCTCGCCTCCCGCTCGTACGCGAAGGCGAAGGGCGGGGGCAAGCCGGCGGCGTCCACGACGAACCGCGGCAAGGTCCGCGCCAAGGACCCCCGCGGCGTTGCTTCCGAAGACGCCGCGGCGGGGACTTCGCCCCCTCTGCCGGTGGGGGCGACGACCTCGACGCCGAGTTCGAGCTGCCCACCGACCTGCTGCCCCCGACCTACGACCCTGCGCTCGACGTCGGGCCCGGCGGTCGCCCGCTCTTTGCCTTCACCGACACCTTCGCGTCCTTCTCCCAATGCGATGCGAACGCCTACGTCGATTTCACGTACACACCCATTCTCTTCTCTCTTGCCGTCTCGATTGGATCCAAATGCGGTGATGCGCGTGGTTATGTTTCCAAGTGTTCATTTTGTTTATGAAGTTCGGATCTTGGGTCTCATTCTCGTGAAAATTTTGGTGTTGATCGCGCCAAATAAAATGCTGTTTGGTAGGAACCATTGGTTAACCTATGGTACCAAATTTTGTACTGGTAAGGAAAAGATAACAGGGGATTTGGTATCAATGTGACTAGGTGTGGTGCTGTATGCAAGTATTTCTGTATGGCTTATTAATTTTATTTTTTTTCTGTTCGCTTCATCGCCTCGTCACTAATCTAATGGTGAAGTATGGGTCTTGCTTGTCATTTAGACTCCCTTAATTTTATCGAGTTTAAAGATTGTTGCCATTTTCACAAACTTAGCTTTCCCACATTGAACAATGTTCTGATCCACAGCCTAACCATGTGTATCTATTTAATGAAATGCTACCTTGTATCAACTTTGTTACTCTTGGTCTTCTGCTGCAGGTTATGTTTTTGTAATATTTTGTTGTAGCTGTTATACCGTTTCCTTTCACTATATGCAAAAGATTAAAAGTGTACCACCATAGGCTGCAATAATAAGTTAATTCTTGGGCATGCGAGATTAGGATCTAGGAAATTAAATTAAAATTTTATTATGATAGAGTTTTCTGGTGCTACTTGAGATCATTTTGGGGTATTGATTGCTGCTTTTATGGCCTTTATTTCAGTTTGGATGAATGGAAGGCCATATTACCAGAGGGATTGCCAGCAGGGATGATGAAGGAGTTTCAGGAGACGAGACGGTGCGCTGTGATGGTGAGGGAGAGCTTCCTAGACCTCCGGGATAACTTTCGGAGAATTGTTGATCCGGCCACTACGACCAAGCGCAAAGGTGTGTTGATACTTTTACACCTTGGATGTTCCCAGTTATTAAGATCGTATGTGATGTGCTAGCTATTGATAGAACATTCTGTGGTGTCATTTACATGTAGTATACACACTGCTTGTAGTTTGCCTTGCTTTCGTCTTTCACTGTTTGTTAGATGAGAATAAGCAGTATTGGTTTATTTAGATTTTAGTTAACATACTCCTTGTTGATGAAATCGTGCTAATCTCTTAGGAAATTATAGTGCTCAGGTAAATGCTGCTCCTGTTAACATGTTTCATATTTGTGGTTTTAATGATCTTATGCACCCCTAATTGACTATGTGTCTTCTTCTTCTTGGAAAACTAAGATAATTTTTATTATGATTGTCAATTCATGATTATTTTTTCACTCATAACCTATACTATTAGATAAGCAAAAAAAAGGGGATTCTGAAGTAGGTTAGTTAATTCTAGAAGTTGGATGATTTTTCACCCAACAAGACCATTTACAAAAGGCTATTAGCTTCCTTCTTTTATGCTTTGTTAGATCTTTCATGAAATAAGCTCTCGTTTGATATTGTGCGCAAGGCGGATTTGGGATATGTCTTTATGGCATTTTGCCAGCTGATACCATTTGAAAATGGGACCAAATACTCTACTATTGCTCTATAGTTTTGAAGCCTGGCACACTCTGGCAGCTAATGCCTAGAGGCGTGCAGATAAAACTGATGTGTTTGAAAGTATAGCATATTGTCTATTATTTAAATTTCATTTGTTGCAAGGGTAAGCTTGTTTGATTTGGCATTAGAATAAAAACCATAGAACCCATGGTGTTTGTACTGAGCACATTATCATTATCAAGGCATGTCCAGTATGAAATAATTGTGTAGGTATAGGCATATATGCGTTGTAACATTATATCTCGGATTATTAGTTAATGAACAGCATGCAATCATCTTTTCTACCTTATCTGTCTTCAGAAACCAAAAAACAAATTGTCTTCGATGGCCCCCGGAGTTGTGGTAAAAGCATCGCACTTGCAATGCTTGTCCACTGGGCACGTACTGAAGGATGGCTGGTATTCTATGTTCCACAAGGGAAGGATTGGACTCATGGAGGATTCTTTTATAGAAACACCTACAGTCTACGTTGCGCGGATACTTCACAAAACTCACGTATCGGTATCGGATACTGTACCGGATACGGATACTGCCCTGATACGCGCTGATACGTATCCTGCACGTATCGGTGATTTACTGATTTTTCAAAAAAAGAAAATAATTCCCGATACTTCTCCGATACTGCTCCGATACTTGTAACCTAATTTTTCCCCCTCCACCCCCACTCCACCCCCACAACCCACCAGATCTATTCCCCTCTCGCCGCCTGCACGGAAAAGATTCCGCTCGCCCCGCCTCCGGTCGCCCGCTGGCCGCTACCTCCGGTCGCCCGACGCCTCCGGTCGCCCGCCTCCTCCGCCGCCTCCGGTCGCCCGCCGCCTCCGCTCTATTCCCCCATCCCGCCGCCAGCGCGCAGAAGCCTCAGATCGCCCCCGCCTCCGGTCGACCGCCGCCTCAGCCGCCTCTGGTCGCCCGGCGCCTCTGGTCGCCCGGCGCCTCTGCCGCCTCCGCACGACCCAGATCTACTCCGACCGTCGCCTCTGCCGGCCGCCTCCGCCCGTCGCCTCTGCCGGCCGCCTCCGACCATCGCTGTCACCTCTGCCGGTCGACCGTCGCATCTGCCGGCCGCCTCCGCCCGTCGCCTCTGCCGGCCGCCTTCGCCTGTCTCCTCTGCCTACCGCCTCCGCCCGTCGCCTCTGCCGGCCGCCTCCGCCCGTCGCCTCTGCCGGCTGCCTCCGCCCGTCGCATCTGCCGGCCGCCTCCGCCCGTCGCCTCAACACTCGCCGGCCGCCGCCTCCAACCGTCCCCTCGGCCTGCCGCCTCCGCCAGGCACATCAGCCGTCGCCGGCCACCGCCTGCTCTGCTGCTACTGCGTATGTGCTCTGCTGCAGTGCTGCTAGCCATCTACTGCGTACTGCTATACTTCTATATTTTACTGCTATGCTTATCTATTCTGTTATTCTTCGCAGATGGTTCACTATATTAGTCTAACAATTAGGAGGCCAGGAAGGAGAACTGAAGTACCAAGCAAGTTGCTACATGCCTACATCAATATTAAGATATTCTCGATTTCTCAATTCTTTATAAGAATTCATTAATTTTTTATTATATATATACACACGTATCGCCGTATCGGTGTTTTTAGGAAAATGGCGAATCGCGGTATCGCGTATCCGTATCCGTATCGGGGTATCTGGGTAACATAGCCTACAGTGATCTTTTTGATACCCCGCTACAGGCTGCAAAGATCTTGCAGGTGCTAATCTCTACATGATGTCTATGTGTAGATGTCTATATTCCACTTGATTACTCAATATTTACGAATGTCCATAGAATGCATTACCATTATATGCTGTTACATTTTTAATTTTGCGATTTTGTCTCTTCTATATAAGCACCCCAATATTTTTGCTAGCTTGATGTTGGTTTGCCATTCATAATGTATTAACCATTTAAGCGAAAGGGCCTCTAGCCTAGCGGTTAGAGCGCCTCAGTAGCACCCCCCAGATCCTGGGTTCGACTCCCAGTGGGAGTGAATTTCAGGCTTGGGGGAAAAAATCCCCTCGCCTGCTACCACACCAAAGCACAGGTCTAAGGACCCGCCAGGGTGTTGATCCAAAGGATCCGCCGGTCGTCTCACAAAGGTCGGGCGTTGGTGCCGCTGTGTAAGGGTGGAGTAGGGGTTCGGGGGTTTTCTCGGTCTGCGTGAGAAGACCTTCTTCTTAAGTATGATGCCCGGGGGTTTCTTCCCCCCGCAGGTCGAGTTTTTTTTAATGTATTAACCATTTAATGCAAAAACAAATCCAAGAACATTTTGTGTTGGTCGGTGGTCAGGGCATATTGATTAGCGTCCAACCTTTTCTTGTAATTTGGCACCAGTAGAGTTCTAGTAGCCTTGTGTTTTGATACTATTTTCACATATGTGTTAATCGTGCTATGCTTCGTAAAAATTTGATATGAATGGCATCATCACCAATGCATACTTCATAGCAAAATGGATTTGTCAAATCTCAGTTATGTTGGTTTAAAAAAATGTATTGCTAAAAGGCCAATATACATGTAAACTTATGCTTGTTCCATTTAGTTTTGTACATGTTTCCCTTATTACCCTTGGTTCCATGAATACTCCATGAGGTCTATGTTTGTGATGCTGGAAGAGTTTTTTAAAAATACAGTGTAAATCTTGTATTTATGTGACAACAAAATTTCTTGTTGATGATCACTCGCATAAGATGCATAGCTAGGAAATTGCTACTATAGCTTGCTGGCTGGAACAGCAAGTCAACAATTCCTCAATATCTGCTTCTACTGTCGCTTCAGGATTTCTTGAAGTACAATGAAACCCGCTTACAGCAGTTACAATGTCAAATATTTGAGCCTATTCCCCTGGGAGAAGGCGCTGGTGTTGGAATGATGAAAGGGGCCGACACAGTAGAAATGCCCGAAGGGTCCACATTGTATGATCTCATTCAAACTGGGATAACCCACTCGCATGCTTCAGTTGGTGTGGCAGTTCGTTTAAGGAAGGAGCTGTCACTTGTTAAAGATGTGCCTGTATTGTTTGCTATTGATCAGGTATGGTTGGAGTGTTGAGACCATGCCTGCGGCGACTTTCATATTTGATGGTTATATACCCAGTAATGATCAAACCCAATAAAATGTCTTTTTTTTTGCTCCTTTTGCAGTATAACAGTTGGTTTACATTCAGTGAGTTCCAGGAACCTGTAACTGTTAGATCTTGTCGACCAATCCATGCGAAAGAGCTTACAACGGTTTGTTCCACCATGCTGCTTACAGCATGTACTCTGTACTTGCTTTAATTTTCTCCTTTTGAAAGTAGCAAACATTTGCGTCTCATTTCTGGTTATTTTATAACTTTTATGTTAGGATGCCATAAAAACTGTAAAGGCTATTCCCATTTTCTGGGTGTTCATTTTCTTATCTCTTACAGCCTTTATAGTGCTCTGTTCTGTTCGCTAATACAGCTATGATGTGGTTTGTGGGAGTGGATTTTGGAGATCTCGAATACATGGTTATAGTATACTAGGCATTTACGAATGGTGTGTTGTGGTTCTAATCTGAGAAACCAAATTAAAATTTTCTTTTTGTCATTGTGTGGCATTGGTAGCACTTTTCTAAGTAAGTAACGAGTTCTTTGTACATAGTTTACAAATCATCATAGCAAGTTTTATTTGATAACTCTGTTCATTCATCAACTGTTTATGATCTGAAAACCTACATGCATTATGTGAAATGTAGTCTCATGGTATTTTTAGGTCTTCTGACTAAAATGGTGAGAACTATACGATTAGCTTGGTCCAATTCATGTGTTTGGTAACCCCTAAGCAAACTATTATACATGTAGGAAACAATGGCGAACTCAGGTCTAAGGATCATACATACACTATGTATAAGACCAATTGATAACACTTAAGAATATAACAATTCTCGCAGTGTCTTAAGATGGATTAATCCAACATTATGTTTTCTAACACGTGTCCACATTATTGATTTGATATCTCATATTCATGATCCGTAAAATATGATTATCAATTAATACATATGTTGATCTAAAAGTCACATATTTATTGATCAATACGGAAGATATTTATTCAAAGGACAAAATAATATTTTATTAAAACATTCATAAACATAAAAGTAATACAATCATCTTCTTGATTTCCTCTAAGACATATGACTAACAGTTTCAGATGCCGCCGCTTTTTCTACGTGCATCGGCTCGGCGCGCTCGTTGTTTTCTTGGCCAGCTGCTGCTGACCGTTCCTCCGCGGCCACGGAAAGCGCCGCCGCGCTCTCGAAGACGCCGGCACCAAGACCTGCCCCGGCGGCGGCGGCCGCCGCGCGAGCGCGCCTCCTTGCCTTCTTGGCCTTCCGTTGCGCCTTCCGTCGCGCCTCCCGCCGCTCCGCGGCAGCCACGAACTTGGCGACCTCTGCGGCGAGCACGCCGGGGTCGATGCCCAGGTTCACGGCCGTGGGCCCCCTGGCGAGGCTCATCCTGGGGTGCCGCCATATGCCCCCATCGCGGACGCCGAGGTGGCTCGCGGCCGCATCTGCATTCTTGTCCATTGCCGCCGGCGATTGGCGACCGGCCGTAGCTACGATCAGAGCGAAGATAAAGAGCACGTGAACTTCCTGGTACCTCACGTTTGAGGAGAGAACGGAGAGATGATGCGCGAAGTTGCGCTTATATGGATGGAGCGAGAGGCCTTCGACTCCTTCGGATTCGGAGTCCGTCTCCGACTCTGACTTGCCGTCATGGGACTTGGACTGCAGGGTGCATGCCCCGGGCCCAGTTTACAGTGGCAAAGGGCCCTCTGCCGAAACCGCCACCGTTCTCGAGAAAAAGAAAGAGGCAAGCGCATAACGTTTGTGGAAAGGGCTTTGCTAAAAATATGTCAAATGCTTTTTTTCCCCGAAAAATATACCTTGCGATTAGTGCTTCAACTAAGGGTTTTGAGGTTTCCTCTGTTTATATTGATTTTTGGGTTTAGCTTTTGGTTTTAACTTATGAATAGTAATAGCTTGTAGAGAACCTTATAAAGAGATGCACTCGCGTGTGATTTTATTCGATATAAATAAAGTCACTATAGTGTGTACCATAATCGACTAGTAACCCCGCCTTAAAAGACACCTTATTTGAAAGTTAAGTACTGTAGAAAAGCCATTTACTATAGAAAACTAGCTTTTAACTTAATACGAGCAAGGCTAGAACTCTGACTGATAGGCAGTGGGCTATGGCTAATGTCATTGCTACAAGGTAGGGTAAGGGCAACCAAGACGATACTGGTAGGTCCAACGATCGGAAGAGGCAGAGAGTGGGGCGAAAGGGATGAGGATCAGGCGACGGTGTGCGATGGAGCGGAGCTTGCTGGTGAGGAGGACCGCAAAGCGAGATAGCGCACTGGGTTAGGGGTCTTTCACACATCGTAAAGTGGGGTATAAAAAAGATCTAAAAATTGATGTAATAGATTTTTAAATTCGTCCGAGTTAGATAGTTTCTTGAGACATGGTTCTATGCTTTACACAATAGTGAATTGCACAAATATTAAAGCACGGATCATTGAGATATGGTTTTATGCTTTACACAATAGTGAATTACACAAATATTAAAGCATGAATCAAGAGTGGATAAATGATATTTACCTCATTTGAGGTGCTCTAGGATTTAGCACTAGTTTCTTTTTAGAAATTCTTTCCTCAGCTCAATCATTTGCAAGGTTGTACCGGGTATCCACTCCAATTCCACGTTTGACGTTGGTCGAGTCTTCGGTACCGAAACAGAACAGCTCTGTCGTGCAAAAAAAAAAAGGCCCTCCCCTGTTCTTTCCACTTGTAACTCGCTGAAAGCCTGTAAACTAATCTAAAACCTGCCGTTTTCTTAGTATTAGCAGAAAGATACGAGGTTCGGGAGCAAGTCCCCAAACATAGATATGTGTTCATTAGCTTCAGGGGCGGATCTACAGTAATTCATGGGTATTCAGCTGAATACCTAAATTTTTTTGCAAAAAAAATTGCTATACATTAAGTACAATGTGTGTGTGTGTGTATATATATAAGTAATTGGGTTAAAAAAAGAATATGAAGTGAAGAACGAGCTCGGGCCGACTGATCGATTCCCACGCTGCCACGCCCGAACGGCCCATTGGCCCATTTCCTCCCACCGTCCCACGCCCCGTAGATCCGGCACCGTAGATCCCGCGGAGACTCAACCCTAAATCCCTAAATCGCTCTCGCTCAGATCCGGCGCCCGCTCCCGCTCCCCGCGCGGCCGCCGCAGCCCCCGCTACCCCGACGGCAAGCGGCGTCGGCACAACGACCTCACCGTCAAGGTGTGCCTCGACTTTCTGCGTGACAGGTGCACCCGCCCCGACATCGAGTGCAAGTACGCGCACCCGCACCACTCTGTCTCCGTCGAGCGGTACGAGCGAGATCTCCCCTCCACCTGCCCGTGCCACCTGCGCACCCTCGCGCGCGTGCGATAGCTGCGTGTTGTTCTGATTTGGGTTTTGGTCTGTGGGGGAGTTTGGTCAGGGACAACAAGGTGACAGCATGCGCGGATTCGCTGAGGAACAACTGCTTTCGGGGGAGGACCTGCCGCTACTATCACCTACCGCCTCATATCCAGGAGTATGAGCTGATACCCCCTTCCTTGCTGCTTGTCCCATTCGATTTGTTTGGCTTGCTTCGCGTGCTTCAGCTGTAGAAGCCTGGTACTCTGGTTCGATGTTTAGATGCAGTATTGCAGTCTGCTACAAGTTTATCAATATTAGTCTTAAGTACATAAGTTTTGAAATCTTCCCGTTCTAGTTCGGTTTATAAAATATTAACAGCAATGTCGCCACACGAGATTTTGCCCCCATAGTGCCATCTAGAGGACAAACTAGCTGCTTGACATTGTGTTTGTAAGTTGTAACCTTGCGCTTACATATGATGCAAATTGCTAAGAGCCCTGTTGTATGAGCTAGTTCCCAAAGTTTCAACCTCTTAGTTTGTGCATGTGCATACATGTGTAATGTGTTTACGTCTTGCAATCCTTAACAATTGTACACTCCTCTTATGGCGCAACTCTTTTATGGGTATGCACACACATGTGTGTTGGGTGCTATCTATGACTATGAGACAGTCTGGATTTTTAGGCTAAAGTAGACTTTGGAGGAGAATGATGCAAAATGTTGTATACTATGTGCTTGTTGTGATGCAAATTGCTTTATGTTGGAATTTGAGTGACCTACGATAATGTTGGGACGCATGGTAATTTTACTCCTAATATGAAATCAGGGTTTGGATGTAACCGTCTAATTCTGCCCTTGTTTGGTTCTTTGGCGTAGGTCATTGCTGAGATCGATTGGTGTGGAAGACCCAAAGGTGAAGACGGTAAGTTTGTCCTGTTTGATTCTCATATTTTTTCCAAAGCATGCATTCACCGGCCCTTTTCTCTGGGTGGTTAAGGTTTCCTTACTATTTAGTGCAAACTGCTAATTAAGAGTCCTTTGCTTGCTTAAAATGATAAGGGAAATTAGATACTAGGGTTTATGTTCTGCATTGTGTGAACTTGTGGAACAAATAGCTATTATGGATCTTTATATTTTTTATTGAACAATATTTTTGTAACTTCGAATACCCATTCTGAAATTCCTGGATCCGCCACTGATTAGCTTGATAGTATGTATATGAACAAATGTTACGTGATGACCAAATATGATTCGGGCACTAGATTTGCTGGTGTTCCTTCATTTAACAAACAACATCAGCTTCCTGCTTGCTTAGATATAAAAAAGAAGAAGAGAATTTGGGCAGCATCACATTTTTTTTCTTAACCTTGGTGGTGATCGGTTCGGCTGAAAGCCTCGTGGCTTATGGCCGAAAACACTGTAGCTGGCTGAAAAAAGCACTGTAGCTGACAGAGGCTTATTTAGCATAATTAAATTTAAAAAATTTAAAAATAAAAAAATATGTTAGCCCATTACATATAATACAAACAAATACGGGAAAAAAAGAACCGGCAAAAAAGCTCAACAAAAAGCCAAAAGTTCAGAAAAAGGCGAAACTTATGAATAGTGAAAAATAAGCCAGAAGTCGAAGCCGAGTTGATCAGGCTGCAGATAAAATGAAGGAAGCGTGCGCTGCTCGTTCGGTTGGTAGAGGGCATCCAATGCCCCGCCTGCCTTCTTTCTTATGTAAATGGGTCTGGTTTTTTTTGCTGCAGCTTATAACTTTTAGTTACAGCTTATGATTTTTGGGCTATTTGTGCGACAGATTATAGAGTAATAGAAACTCACGTGCGGTTTTTGCAGATATAAATGAAGTTGGTACAATATGTATTACAATTAACTAGAAGACCCTATTTTAAAAAGATACTCTGTTTAAAATCTAGTTACTGTAGAAAAGTTGAAAAGCAACTTTTAGAAGCTGAAAAGAACAGGGCAAAATTCAGGGGAAAAACCGTATAAAACTGGGAGAAAAAGAGCTTTCAATTGTTTTTTCGTGAACAAGAACTTTCTATTGTGCGTTTCCTGCTTATGTGAATTCCTGATTGTGCTGATATACCTAACTAGAAATTTAAATGCAAACTGCAACTAGAAGAGTACTGAAGGACAGAGCATAAAAGAACTGATCTTTCTTTTGTTTCAAGATGAGACATAGTGCTTGCAACATTTTCTGCAACAGTCCTCGGAATCAAAAGGAAAAAGATCGTATCGTGTTGCATCCATAAAATTACACTATTCTCTGTCTTCAGATGATCAAACAACAGAGTAAATGGAACATATGTTACAGAGGAAATTGCATCCTTCTTCTTGTTTCATGTGTTCATCGATCAGAAAGGCGGTACAGATCGCAGCCAACCCCCTCGACTAGAAGGAAACGGCATGTCTTCTTCCACAGGGGGCGCCGCCGCCCGCGACATGACCTACGGGAGGCTCATGATGTGCAGAAGCAGCCACGCAAGCTCTTCACCGTCGTCGTCCATAGGGTTGACGTCTTCATCGATGTTATATTTTGTGATCCTAATCTGATTGGATCCGATCACTACTGGTTGCTCTAACCGCTTGAAGAATTTGATCAGGTAAATAATGCGAGCTAATCGGAGGTTATGATTAGGATCATCTTCAAGTTCGTAATGAATTTTTCACCAATCCGCATCAATATGATGTTGTTCCCGCCTACGAGAAGGTTACTGTTTAGGCTGACTTTGTTTCTTCCACGTCTAAGACTCTTATTCCAAGGCTATTTATACCTCTTGTAAGCCTCTAATAATTTAGAGAGAGAGGTAGATCGTAGAATCTCATATACGGGTTTTTTAGTTAAATCCCTGTCTCATGTTATTGATTATTCTTTATTGGTTTTGTGCGTTATCTTGTCGATTTCATAATAAGTAGCATATCCGATCTTAACAAGTGGTATTACAGCCACGTTTATTGCCCAGATCAATCTAGGGCACTCTTGACATGACAACAATGAAGTATGATTTTCGGCTGCTCGACTGAGACACAAGATTTTTCCTATGGCAGATCAAGATGCGAGCTATTCTGATATAGCTCGATTTAGATGATGCTTTATTGGGAATCGATAAAATGCCCATTGCATGGTCTGCCGAGAAGCAAAAAAGAGATCGTAAGGCTTTTTCTCAGATACATCTTCATCTTTCTAACAATATTCTCCAGAAGATCACCAAGGAGACTACTGCTACTGCATTATGGTTAAAGCTGGAATAGATCTGCAGGATAAGGATTTGACCAGCAAGATCTTGTGAGGGGCAGAAGCTTTTCTTGCTTATATTGGCAAAAGGCGGATCTATGTTGAATTATTTAACCGCTTTTAAGGATATCATCGCCGATCTTGAAGCAATGGAGGTCAAATATGAAAATAAATATTTAGGTCTAATACTACTCTACTTGTTGCCCAGTTTATTCTCTATGTTCAAAGACACAATCCTTGATAGTTGAGACATTCTCATCCTCAACGAGGTTTGTGATGCTCTGCATACAAAGGAGAAGCTAAAAACCATGGTGTCGAGTGAAAACTTGAGTTTGCATGTAGAAGGTTTGTCTGTTCGTACCAAGGATTTCAATAGCAAGAGTAAATTTTGAGGCCATTCTAAGTCGAAGAACAAGAAGCCATGCCGTTATTACAAGAAATGTGGCCACAGCACGTCCGAGTGCTGGAAACTTCAGAACAAGAAGAAAAGGAACAATAGTTCCAAGAAAGAACAACAGGATGAAGAAGCCAAAGCTACCATTATTACTAAAGAAAGTTCCAATGGAGATTGTTGTGGTTACCGACCAAACAAAGAGAGAGAGAATATGGTAGTGGAGAGTTAGGTGAGCAAGTGCTTAGGGTTTCTCCCATAGCCTGTATCGTATATATATATATATATATATATATATATATATATATATATATATATATATATATATATATATATATATATATCCACACGGGGAATGTTTTTACAACAGTACCCTTACATTTGAGTATCCCTCTCAGGGGCACTTATGTCATTATACATGCCCCCTTCTGGGCCTTACAGCCTTCTAACAGGCCGGCTGGGCTTAGGTGGGGCCACCCCTACAACAGAAGCCTCTCATGGTGAAGAGCTTCACAGGCCGAAGCCATGTCCGCCCGGCCTAACGTCGACGCGGCCCGATAGTTTTGTGGTCCGGAGGTTTCGTCTTAAGGATGGCGAGAATCGCGCCGACCCCTGAGTTGTCAAGGGGAGGCTATTACTGCCTTACGCGCCGCCCCAATGGGAAGGCATTCGCGGCAAGACGCAGTTGGCGCCTCTTGGGCTGCTAGCCGTCGTGCGATCGCTGCCGTGCGCACCTTGCCGAGGGAGGCGGGATGCGTAGAGGCGTTCGGTTGGTGCGCCGTGCGCTATTAGGCGGTTTGCATCTACGCTTGTTCGCCTGTCGGCGGTTGCGCTCCTTGGCCGCGCGGGGTCGCACCCCAGGCACCCGCCGGTTGCACCATTGGCGGGGACCCGATGGCCCGCGTGCTGACGACGGTGTTGCGATGGCGCCGGGATTTGTGTTGCGTCCACGGGACTGGTGCAGCTCGCGTCTCGCGAGGGGCGCGGGACGCGCGGCCTAGCAGGACAGGTGGGCCATGCGCACTCGACCGCGACGCCTCGCCTCCTGCCGGTTGATCTTCGCTCGGTTGAACTTCCGTCAGCTCGGGTATATATAGGTGGGGCCACCGCAGCATCGCCCTTCGAAATCTCTGGCTGTTCGCCTTACTATTCCCTGCACGGGCGCACTGTGTTCCTGCATGTGACGATCTTCTTCTCACGAGTAGGCCTAGTTTGGTGCATCTGCGTTCTTTGATCGCGCCGATTGGCGCTAAGATCAGAGAATGTTGATGCACTGAAGGATGCCTGTTTATGAGGACAAGTCTGAACTTGTTGCCGATCCAGAGCCGCGCCGGTGGTTGGAGCTTCGCCGGTCGAGGCTGTGGTGCCGCCGTGCAGACTTCGAAGTTGTGGACCCAATGCCAGAGGGCCAAGTAGTATCCCACGGCTCGAAGACAATGCTTGGGTGGTGCTGTAGGTTAGACTAGCGCTGCTTGTCTCCGCATTTGGCTTACCTCTCGTCGTGTGGCCGAGTTGGAGGTCCGGCTGGGCCCCAAAGCATAGGCAAAGGAGGTGGCGGCCCGTCTTGGGCCGTCGGAACCGAGGTGATCTGCGGGCTTGCCGGACGGGTCGATGGCGACGTAATGAAGTGCCGGGGCCGGAGTAGAAGCCAGAGTCTCTTTGCTAAAGCGGAGATTCCGGTGTAGCTGCTGTTGAAGTTGGCTGGTCCCTGTCTGGCCGTTATCGCATCGACGGCCCCGAAAACCATACCGACACGCATCGGGAGGTGCGCCACGTCCCGCAACCTGTATTTATTCCTGATGGTGTGGACGAGTGGCGGGATGCTATTGGCGCGTCGTGCGCTGCCAGGCCAGTGCACGATTGCGGTCATGCGCGACGCGCGTGGGCGGCTGTGGCGCTTCGGCTTCGTTCGTGGGGAGGTGAGCGGTTCGTCTCCCGTCGGTTATGCTCACCGGCGGTGCGGGAGACGAAGGGGCTTTAAATAGCCCCTATGGCACCATGTCTGCATTTCCTCCGCACGCCTTTTGGTCCCTCTTCTCGACTTCTGTTCTTCTTGCCTCCCGTGACGCCGCACTGCCTCTTGCCGCCGTTTGGGTCCTAGATAGCAATGGCGCCC
Source organism: Dendrocalamus latiflorus (assembly GCA_017311315.1). Taxonomy (NCBI): domain Eukaryota; kingdom Viridiplantae; phylum Streptophyta; class Magnoliopsida; order Poales; family Poaceae; genus Dendrocalamus; species Dendrocalamus latiflorus. The sequence goes on along the minus strand of CM029643.1, from coordinate 26,228,647 downwards.
GGCGGAGCACTCGTCCAGGCGGTTGGTGACAACACCGTCTCCCGGCGGTCTGCGCCGCTGGAGGTGGAGTACACGCTTGAGAGGCGTAGTTCAACAGCGGCGGACAAATGGTGGGTGGCGATGGAGAAGAAGGGCCCGTGTTCTAGCGTCTTGGGCCCCACGCTCGTCACGGATGAGACAATCTGTACACTGCTGCACGAGGGGAAGCTATCGGACCACCGGGAGGTACAGTTGCCCGCCCATGACGAGACGGAACTGCGACCCAAGGAGTCGGAGGCGATCGTTTTCGTCGCCTACTTCGAAGCCGGGCTTCGCATTCCAGCCGCCATGATTGTTGGCGATGTGCTACGGACCTTCAGGCTAGAGCTGACGCAGCTGACTCTGAATGCGCTGGCCCGCCTTGCTATGTACAACTGGGCCTTGCGCATGGAGGCATGCTGGCCCAGTGCCTCGATGTTCGCGTTTCTTCACGATGCGCGATGCCAGCCGAAGGGACAGAAAAACGGGTCGTTCTCCAACTTCGGCAGCGGCAACTTCGTCCTGCGATCATCGTGCGGGAAGATCTTCCCCGCCAAATCCACCTGGGCGAAGTGGGAGCCAAACTGGATGAGGCGGTGGTTTACCACCGGGTGGCGAGCGGCAATGGCCTTGAGTGCTCGGGCCAGCCAATGGCATTTAACACCACGCCCGGCGTGCCGATCAACACCGAAGATAGGCGAAGAAAGCGAAGGCTCGTGGGGATCACCGCCCGCTTCAACATGCGTGACCTCACTGAGGAGTTCGTTATGTACGGCGTGGCGCCACTCGCCCATGACTGGCGCATTGTTGCCGGGAAATCTCGGGCCGACAATGTCCGCTCGTCCGTGTCTTCGCTACCGGCGCCCTCCGGCCTTCATAAGTCTCAGCCTGTATACCGTTTCTGGCCGTTGTGCCGTGTTTAACCACGCCTCTTGTCACGTACAGGAGTTCGCCTGGAGGACGCGGAACGCGCGGTGAGCGTGTTCCTTGGGCCATATATGGCCAGGGAGCACGACCTGCGCACAGCTGCAATTGCGGAGGCGGAGTTGGGCGGATAAACTGCGTGTGCGAGGCCCTGGGCATTCGCGTGCTGGAGCGCACCCCTCCGGCCCCAAGCCAGCCTCGAGATCAGGATGACGGTGCCAAAGGGAAAAAGGCGCCGTCGCGCGGGAAGGCTCGGAGTTCTATGGCCGCGCCTGGCACGGTGGCTTCCGTCGCTCCTGTCGACGCGACCGACACTGAGTCCGATTCGGCGAAGTATGCCGATTCGGACCTGGAGACGGGCTCGGACGATGAAGGCGAGGGGTCTCTTGGTGGCGCCGGGGACCAAGAATGCGCCATGGACGACCGGGAAGGGGAAGCTTCGTCGCCCACGGTGGTCGCTGAGGTGGGGCTAGCATCCGCTGGCGACACTAGGGCGGAGTCCTCACCTGCAGCTTCATGGGGGTTCGTAGAACGGAGCTTCCGCCCACGCTGATTGCCGAGGTAGAGCTGCCCCTCGCGGAGGTTACTAGAGTGGGGTCCCCGCCCACAAGCGTTGCTGCTGTGGAGCCCCCTCCTGCGGCAGGTGCCAAGGCGGCGTCCTTGCCTTCTTCTCCTAAGGCGAAGCGGCCACGCCTACGATCCCCTCCTCACCGGACTTCGAGGGGGTTCGCCGTGGCGGCCAGTGTTGGGAGCTTATGGGACTCCGACTTCGATGCCGAAGCCCCAGGTCCAGCATCCCCCCAGCCCCTTCCCGGGCCGTGGCGGCCAGGGCGCAGGAGCTGTTGGTGTTGGACTCTGACACGGAGACTCCCCGACCTCCAGGGCCGACGTCATTCGAGGGCGCTGGCGTTCCTGTTATCCCGTCTGAGGCGGGGGGGTGACCCGGCGAAGTCCACCAGTTGCCACCGAGGGTAGGCTATCTTGGATGTAGCTTGGTATAGCTTTACATCGCTCCCGTAAGACTAACCGGTATACCACCTCTCAGCGGCACTCATCCCGGAGGACGGGTGATCTTCGGGGCGCGGGGATGTTCCTTTGAGAGGGGCGTCCGACGCTCCCGAAATTGCCTTCGCGGGCGCCACGCACCCGAGCTTAATGGACTTCGCCCCTCAACCGGAGGTGCTGGGAGCATGGCGCGGGGTTGCGAGTGACGCGGCCGCAAGTATTGATCAGCAGGCGCTGCTAACCTACGGGGTGTCAGGAGTGAGAGTAGGTATCTGACCTTGCAACTATGTGTGGCCTTTAGAGTTTGCTGACTATTTTATCGTACAGACCCTCATCCTAGCCCAGGCGTTGCAGGCGGCTCACGCCCGCGAGCGGGGGGCGCTAGAGGGGCGGTTGTGGGCCACCAAGGACGACCGCATCCGCCGCTTAGAAGCAGAGTGCGCGGAGATGATGTCGCGTGCCGAAGCACTCGTGGCAGCGGTGCGGCTGTCAGCCACAGAGGCGGCGTGACAAGAGGCTGCGGAGGAGCTCCAGCAGATCGCTGCACTGGAGAAGGAGAAGGGCCAACTCGTCGCGTCTCTTGTGGAGCAGGATCGGACTCTGGGCGATGCCTCGATGGCTGCGTGGGATGCCATGCTGTCCCTGGAAGGCACCCTTGAGGACCTTATCGCCGAAGTGCCGCCCCGTGCTTTCGGGCCCAAGGAGCTGTCGCGAACGCTTCGGCGGATCGGGGATGCAGCCAACCTTGCACGCAACGCCGTGAGGTCATTCGGCAACCATTGCTCTTATGTAACGTCGTGCCTGTTGTGGGCGCTCCTGCGGCTCCGGGGCTGCCAACACGTCGACGAGCTAGCCGACCCTCAACTGGAGATGCTGGTCGGGGCCGGAGTGATGTCCGGCGCCGTACGCGCCGTTCGCCACGCCATGCGGGTTTTCCACGAAAGGATTTGGGAGTACATTGGGGAGGCCGTAGCGAAGGTCGAGCTACGGTGGACCATGTGCAATGAGGGGAACCTCGGCCAGTGTCTGGACGAAGTCTCGCGGCGTGACGAAGGTGGAGCCGAGGCCGCAGGGGGCGACGCGAACCCACAGGTGTGACGCCAGGGTTCTCACGTGTTGGCGTGCGTTGTAATACACGTGCCCTTTTCTTATAAATAAAGTAGAAGTTGCCCCCATGTTCTGACCAGCGTGTGTCTGTGTCACGAGCAGCTACCCAACAGGGACCGGCTTCTAGATTCTGACGTTGTGACCCGACGGCGTCTTCGGCGCTGGCGAAGAGCCGAAGAGTCGCTGGATTTCTGGACGGCCCGGGGTCCTTCGGGCGAGGATTTGGCGTGAACACGGGTTAAGGAGGAGCCTACCGAATAGCGGCTGCGAGCGCCCAAGGATGCTTGTATACTTACTTTTGCTGCACTCTATTTGTAAACGTCCTGCGACGAATACCGAAAAAGTGGTTTTGGTTGAATCGTGTCGCCTGCATCCTCATCCTCTCTTGCGACCACGCTGTCCCTTAGTAGACACGTGAGGTTATACTTTGCGCCTGCCTGTACGCTAAGTGGACTCTCATGCGCCCCGCACCATTTCGAGGTGGTGTGAGTGAAGCTGGCGCCTGATCGAAGTAGACACGCGAGCGCTCCGTCCCCTACGTCTCGAAGGGGTGGCAGTGGAGCTGGCGCCCCGTCGAAGTAGACGCGCGAGCGCTCCGTCCCCTACCTCTCGAAGGGGTGGCAGCGGAGCTGGCGCCCGCCTAGCTTGTGCTCCACAAGGTGCGTGTGGGGGCAGGTCTTTGCTGGGCCTTACCAGTACCCCATGGAATGCGTGCGGATGCGTACTTCTGCGGCATTGGATGTCCGCTTCGGGGATGCATGCGGAGGCAAGCCTCTACTGCATCTTCTGTTCGCCTCGCGGGGTGCGTGCAGAGGCAAGCCTCTAGTGCGCCTTGTTTATACTCCGTAGAGTGCGTGCGGAGGCGGACCTCGATGCTACGTCTTATTTATACTCTGCAGAGTGCATGCGGAGGCGGACCTCGACGCTACGTCTTATTTATACTCCGTAGAGTGCGTGCGGAGGCGGACCTCGACGCTACGTCTTATTTATATATATACTCCGTAGAGTGCGCACAGAGGCGTCCCCCCACGCGTCTTTGTTTATACTCATACCCGTGTTTTCGTTCACAGAGAGTGCGCGCGCGGATGCGTGTCTTTGTTTATACTGATACCCGCGTTTCGGTTCACGGAGAGTGTGCGCGCGAACGCGTGTCTTTGTTTATACTCATACCCGCGTTTTTGTTCACAGAGAGTGCGCGCGCGAACGCGTGTCTTTGTTTATACTCATACCCGCGTTTTTGTTAACGAAGAGTGCGCATGCGAACGCGTGTCTTTGTTTATACTCATACCCGCATTTTTGTTCACAGAGAGTGCGCGCGCGAACGCGTGTCTTTGTTTATACTCATACCCGCATTTTTGTTCACGGAGAGTGTCGCGCGAACGCGTGTGTTTGCGGGAAACAAGACAAGTTTTGCAAACGATGAATTTTATTGAATTCCCGTTTGCGCGGGTGAGCGATTACAAAAGGCGAGGTACTGACCGCTGACCACTCAAGGGCGGAAACGACCGCGTCTGTCGTTGCCTAGGCAACGAGGCGGTGCACGGTAGGAGCCTCTATTGCTGGGGCAACCCGCGTGTGGGCTTGGCGAAGTGCTTCTTGAAGCCGCCGAGGACCCTCGCGCTTGTATGCCCGGCCTAGGTGTTCCGTTGGGCGTCGTGGTGCGGACCTCTGGCCGAGCTCTATGCGACGAGCCATGTCCTGGTCGCCGTGGACGATGATGATGGCCCGCGGTCCGGGGAGCTTCATACATAACAAGCCGTGGTGTGGGACTGCCCCGAAAGAGTTTAGGGCTGGCCGCCCCAATATGGCGTTGTAACGGTACGAGATATCGACGATGTTGAAGGTGACGTCCTCGCTCCTCACGTTGTCATCTCGGCCATAGGAGACCTGTAGGCATGTCTAGCCCAACACCCGCAGGGGCTGACCTCCGAAGCCCTGCAGTGGGATTCCCGAGGGGCCCAACCGACTTCGGGGGATCCCCATCTGGTCAAAGGCCATCGCGAACAAGATGTTCGTGAAGCTTCCTCCATCAATCGGGATGCGCCTTACGTCGCATCCTGCGATGACGACCTGGACGACCAGGGGGTCTTGGTGGGGGAACTCCACACCCTCGGCATCGGCAAACGTGAAGGTGATTTCATGCTGCGCCCAGTCCAGCGGTGCCTGCGCCGGGTATGCCGCCACGTGGTGTAGCCTCCTGGCATAGGCCTTCCGCTGTCGCGCCGAGCCGAACTCCAGCGAAGAGCCCCAGGAGATGACGTTTATGACCCTGCGCTGGGCTCCCTCCGGAGCTTGTAGCTGTCGGAGGCCCTCCCGAGGTTGCTGTACGTGAGCCTGAATCCGCAGGAGGCCTTCCTCGGTCTGCATCCCTTGATCCTGGATCTGTATGGGGCCTTCCAGGGGCTGCTAGATGTGGGCCACGACAGGTGGGCGCGCCTCAAGGTTTCTGTCCCTGGCGACGCTTTGCCGAAGTGCTGCAATGGTGGTGCACGCACGCGTATCATGGCTGCCACGACCATGGAGCTCGCACCACTGCCCGTGGTGTTGGTCGTCGTACTCTCCGTGGGCTTTATCATTGCGGCCTCGACCGCGTCCGCGCCCCTGGCCCCGGCGTCCCTTGTCGTCGGGCCAGCGGAGGTGTTATCTTCGAAGTCGCCCTCGATGTCAAAGACATAATGGCTTCTCCGAGACTTCTGTTGGCCACACTTGGACCTGTCGCCCGACGAGTCCCTGTGGGGGGCGTCTTGTGCTTAGAGGCGTCCTTCGCTGGCTCCTACTGGCGCTTACCTTTCGAGTAGCCTTCCCTCGCGAGCCTTTGTTCTTCGTCGCGCCCTCCGCCTGATTAGTATCGGAGTCGTTACCCTGTCACCGCCGCGCGTCCTCCTCCGCTCTGGTGTACTCTTCCATTTTGTCGAAGAGCTTCGCCACCGTCTTGATTGGCTTCCGCGCGTTGTATTTGGCCAGCGGCCCCGGGCAAAGACCATGTACTGCTGCATTGATGATGGTTGTCTCATTGACATCTTTGACCTGGCAGCGTACCTTCACGAAGCGCTTGAAGTAGTCCCGAAGCTTCTCCGAGGGTTTTTGTTTGACCGCGAAGAGCTGATCCGCGTCGACGCGCTCGACGTAGTTTCCTTGGAAGTTGTTATAGTGCCGGTTGCGGATCTGCTCCCACGCGTAGATGGAGTTTGGCTCGATGGTGAAAAACCAAGATAGCGCCACTCCCTGTAACGCGAGGGGGAGCCCCTTTGCCTTCGTGGTGTCGTCTCCGCCAGCAGCTTCGATGGCAGTCTCGTACACACGCACAAACTCCCATGGGTCCGAGTCACGTTTGTACGGCTCTATGGCGCTCGGGAACTTGAAGTCCTCCGGCCATGCCGCCTACTGTAGGCCTGCTGAGAGTGGGGACTCTGGATCTACGCATCGCAGCGGGACGCGGCTGGATGTGGGGGCATCGCGGCTATCTACCCGCTCCGGCGTGGGCTCCGACACGACCACCGGCAGGGTCTGCTGACTCCGAGCCTCTTGCATATCCTTCACGGCTCCGCAGAGATCCACTAACTCCCGCTGGAACGCGCTGAGGGCCGCCAGCAGGGCATTCTCCATCGTAGGTGTGGCCGGGGCAACTGGTGCACCTGGTTGCATAGCCAGAACAGCGGTGACCACGGCCTGCACTCCTGTTGCACCGGCGTGATGAACTGTGGAGTCGATGACGAGGTCTACGTTGCTGCCGGGACCGCTCGCCGCTTCCACGCCGGGTAGGGAGACGGCAGCCGCACCAACGTGGGTGCCGGCGTTACCGCTCCCGACCACCCGGTTCGTGCTGCCGACGATTGCTGTGGTGCCCGCAGTGGGACCACCCGTCTCGCGTGGGGTGGTGCCGACCGTCGTAGCAGCGGTGGTGGGGTCGATCGTCGTGGCGGCGGTGGCGGGGCCGACCGTCGTGGCGGCGGTGGCGGGGTCAATCGTCATGTCATGGACGCCGATGTCCGTGACCATCGCGTTCGTGTCACCGTCCGCGACTGCCGACGCCGAAGCCCTGGTGTTGACGCGAGCTTCCGTCGCGCCCGCCTTCTTCTTCTTGGACGCCGACGACGAAGCTTTCTTCGGTGCCATCCTTCTTCAGATCTTAAGGCTTGCTCTTGTCCTCCCCACGGACGGCGCCAACTGTTGTGGTTACCAACCAAACAGAGAGAGAGAATATGGTAGTGGAGAGTTAGGTGAGCTAGTGCTTAGGGTTTCCCCCATGTACATTTGAGTATCCCTCTCAGGGGCACTTATGTCATTATACATGCCCCCTTCTGGGCCTTACAGCCTTCTAACAGTCCGGCTGGGCTTAGGTGGGGGTCATCCCTACAACAGAGATGTTATTGTTGTCTTTATCGGTGATTCCAAAACTACCAATGAATGGATTTTTTATTTAGCTTGTACTTTCTACATGAATATGAACCATGATTGGTTCGTTAACTATGAAACAACCCTAAGTGGATCTATGTTGATGGAGATAATACTTCATGCAAGATTGCAAGTATTGGTTCTATTCAGATCAACATATTTGATTACACCATTAGAACCATGTTGGAAGTCCGACATATTCCAATTTTAAAAAGAAGTCTTATCTCATTGAGTACTCATGTCAGAGGGTACAAGTTTTCAAGTAGAGGTGGAGTCCTCAAGGCCTCCAAGGGTTATCTTATTGGGATGAAAGGTGATATGAAGGCAGCAAACTTATATCACATTCAAGGCACTATTCTGCTCAGAACTACTGATACTTCTTAGACCAGATATTTCAATACCGATCAAACTAGTCTATGACACATGCATTTAGAACACATGAGTGAAGCTGGCATGAAGGGAGTTGTGCAAATGAAGTTTGCTTGATGGTCCAAGCATCGAATAGTTAAAATTCTATGAACACTGTGTCTTTGGCAAACAGAGGAGGGTAAGTTCCAACACGGCTTCTCACTCTTTAAAAGGCATATTTAATTATACTCACTCCAATTTGTGGGGAGAATCTTGTGTTCCATCCCTTAGAGGTGCAAACTACATGCTGATCATCATTGATGACTACTCGAGAAGAGTTTGGGAATAATTCATCAAGCACAAGTTAGATGTGTTCAAGACATTTAAAAAGTGAAAGATTATGATAGAAAACAAATTGGCAAGCATGTTAAGAAATTCCAAATATATAATGGCTTGGAGTTTTGCTTGAGAGAATTTAAAGCGTTGTGCCGATCGGAAGGCATCGTAAGGCTCTATATTGTTCCGGGTATACCGCAGCGGAATGGTGTGGCCGAGCGCATGAATAGAAGCATCATAGAAAAGATGCACTGCATGATGTTGACATCAGGTCCATCAAGTAGTTTTTGGACTGAAGCCGCTTCCACTACATGTCATTTGATCAACCAATCACCAAACACTACCGTAGACAGAAAAACTCGTATTGAGAAGTGGTTGATTTATCCCACCGACTACTCAAATTTGAGGATTTTTGGTTGTCCTGCTTATGCCTATGTTAATAAGGTGAATTTGGAGCCAAGAGGTATTAAGTGCATTTCCTAGGTTATAGATCTGGTGTGAAAGATTATAAATTATGAAATCCTAAAACTAAAAAGGTGGTCATGAACAAAAGTTTTATATTTGATGAATCTACTCTAATGAAAAATGATATGATCAGCGTTACTCCTGAGAAACAATAGAAGACCAGTGTGCAGGTGGAGCATGTTATTGATTCAGGATTTGCACCAGATGCCAAAAAGAAAATTCATAGGAAATCCCTGTTCAAGCTCCAACCAGTAGTCATCCAACAAGAACTAGTCAGAACCAATAATCCATTATAGCTGATTAGGTGAGGAGGACTATTCAGCCTCCAAGACGGTTAATTGAAGAAGCAATGTTGTGGCTTATTGTTTAAATATGATAGAAGACATTGAAGAAACTGTTGAAACTTCAACTTATTTAGAAGCCATCTGTTTTTATGATTCAGAGAGGTGGATAGCTGCCATGCATGAGGAAATGGAATCTCTCATGAAGAACTCCACTTGGGAGCTCGAAGAAACCCATATGGTGCAAATGGATTTATAAGAAGGAAGGCATATCACCGACTGGCCATGTTAGGTATAAGACAATGCTTGTTGCAAAGGGATATAGCCAAATCTCAGGTATTGATTTTACAGATATTTTTTCTCGATCGTAAAGCATAGTTGTATTTGGATCTTACTTAGTATTGTAGCCATGCATGATTATGACCTTGAGCAGCTAGATGTAAAGACCGCACTCTTACATGGGGAATTGAAAGAAGACATCTATATTGAGCAGCCAGAGGGTTTTGTCATTCTGGGAAAGGAGGTTTTTGCTTGCAAATTAAAAAAGTCTCTTTATGGATTGAAGCAATCACTCAGACAATGGTACAAGAGATTTAACTCCTTTATGATCTCTCAAGGGTTTAAGATATCTGATTATGATAGTTGTATTTACTTGAAGATCGTCAATGATTCAGCTATTTTTGTGCTCCTATATATTGATGATATGCTGATTGCTGTAAAAGACAAGTTTAAAATTTTAAAGGTGAAGATACAATTGAGTTGGGAATTTGAGATGAAAGATCTTGGTACAACAAAGAAGATTCTTGGTATGAAAATTAGTAGAGGTCGATGGTTTGGGAAACTATACCTATGTCAGAAAAGGTATATTAAAAAGTTCTTCGTCACTTCAACGTGCACAAGGACAAACCAACTAGTACACCGCTAGCTGCACACTTTAAACTCTCTTGACTCTTTAGCATCAAGTCCATAAACAATTGAAAAAGTTCCGTACATATTAAGTGTTCCATATATAAGTGCAACCAGATCACTTATGTACGCCATGGTCTGTGTCTTCTCGACCTATCTCTTGATTTAAGTGTTGTTAGCAGATATATGGCCAATCATGGCAAAGACCACTTGAGAGTTGTTCAATGAATCTTTAGGTATTTAAGGGGAACTTTTGACGCTTGTTTACATTTTGGACAGACTAGTGCTGGACTGGTTAGATATGTTGACTTAGACTTGGTAGGAGATATGGATAGGCGAATAGCTCTTACTAGTTATGTTTTCATAGTCGAAGATTGTACTGTGAGTTGGAAAGCCAGTTTACAAACTACTGTTGCTCTCTCGACCACTGAAGTCGAGTATATGGCTATTTTAGAAGCATGCAAAGAAGTTGTCTAGCTAAGGGGGTTTTACACTAAGCTTTGTGAAGTACATCTTGCACTAACATTTCTTATGATAGTCAGAGTGTTATTTGTCTTACAAGAAGTATTCTACAATTTCATCGATAAGTTCTTTAGTACTTTTTGCTACAGGAGAAATTCAGCTCAAGGTGGAGATTGTTATATTTTGTGATTCGAATCTAGTCAGGTCCAACTACTTCTAGTTGGGTCTAACTACTGCTAGTTGTTCTGATTGCTTGAAAAATTCGATCAAGTAAGTAATACAAACTGATCAGAGGTTATGATTGGGATCATCTTCGAGTTCATAATAAACTCTACACCGACCCGCATCAATGTGGTGCTTTAGGGTGCATACGTCGATTGGAGTTAGACGTGGCTACTCGAGGCACATCTGACTACAACGCTTCACCAATAGCTTCTGAGACTCTCCGAGCGGGGTGCTATTCCCACCTATAAGAAGATTATTGTTTCAGTTTTCAAGTAGGTATTTGTTTCATTGTCGATTAGGACTTTGTTGCTTCCTTGTCTGAGACTCTTGTTTCAAGGCTTTTTATACCTCCTATAAGCCTCTGATAATGCAGAGAGAGAGATAGTAAAATCTCATATACGCTAAGAGCATTTTGTAACTTCTTCTCATATATTAATTTCACCGAATGTGCATTTGTGGTTTTTTCGACAAGGGTTTTCACGTTAAATATCTATCTCTTGTACTTAATTTTTGTTCATTGGTTTCGTGCTTTGTCTTGTCAATTTCATAATAGGTGGCATATCTGATCCTAACAGTTAACATTGTCCATCATGTCATCGTTGCTGCTTCCATGAACTGCACACTCGTCCTCTCCAACAAACCGAAAGAAGTCACTGAGAACGTCCCCCTCCATCCACTTAACACCGGCAAGCCGCAGTGGCATGGCTTCCTCGAGAAATCGCTTGTACCCGACGAGGATGTCCCCCTCCAACCACGCCATGACAAGTGGGGCTGTCTTGCACTGGCCATGTCCTACACCCGTCAGCTATAAGTTCAAGCTCCATTAAGTTGGTTTTGGTGATAATGACAAATGCAATTATGAGACAAATATGTTTATTAGTTATGATATTGCCTAGTTTCATTTGGGTGTGATAAATAACAACTGCAATTGTGATATTAACATGTTTATTGATTATGATATTACTTAATCTCGTTTGGATGAAAAGGTGAAAATCACAGAGGTATGCATTAGACATCACATTCTTATAACTTAGCGCATTCCTTGGATCCAAAATATAGATTAAACTCCATAAATAGTCAAACTTGAATATGTACATATGTTTCTATTATACAATCTTGTATGCACACATTTAGGTTGAATTCATTCTATATTTTGAGATTTCATAAGTATTGATCTATATTCCTTTTTCACATATTAAGGATCTTTACTTTGAAACATATCTTTTGAGTATATATAGCTTGTGTAGTTTATATATACTCATGATTGATTTAATTAAATAAATTAAAATCGGGTTGTTATCTAGTTCCTCCATTATGTATTAATGGTTAGATGATTAATGACAATAGGATGTGTAAGCTTTGCTAGTACTTAATCTGAAAGATAAATACTTCCATTCAAATGAGTTAATTACTTTGAAGGCTCATTTCTGTTCAAATGAATTAATTACTTTGTAAGCTTATTCTAGAGTATACAATTGTTGTGTACATATTATTTACTCACATATCAATCATTTATCTCATGATTTGCTGAGATTGTTATGAATTACCAAAAAAGAAAGATTGTCAAATCTAGTCCCTCCATTATAAGTTAATAGTGAAGTTTTGGTAATCAATGACAATTGATTTGTGGACAAACATTTTCCATGAGTTGGACGAATAGGTTAGGTTCCACAAATGAGTATGACTTGGGATGACTTTATGTGTTGAAGATTATCAAGTCAAGATACAGGATGGAAGATGGCATCATGAGTTGAAGGCCATGAAGAAGAGAATGCATCATGAGTTGATGTATGTCCAAGAGGGAGATTACCATAAGTTGATCATCAAGTCAAGTGAATACCTATCATCAAGACAATGCCCAATGGTAGTGCTATAAGGTAGCGAGACCCATAGGTCAATGGCTGGCTAGGGTGGTGAAGACAACTATGGCAGATCAAATGATGGGTTGTAGTAGAGGGTGGAGATATAGAGCAATGGTGAGGCGATGATGCACGGCAGTGGTGTAATTTGGAGTAGGGAGGTGGTGGTAGATGCGGATGGCGATAGCAAGGCGGTGGGTAGTAGCACAGGAGATGGTGGTAAGGATGGCGACAGGGAAGGGCAAGACATCTTAAAGTGATCTAAATTTGATTTGACTATTTTGTAAAGTTCGTTTGACTGATGGCTAGAGAGTTTGTTTTCAAAATTCTTTCATCGTCTCAATCATCTGCATGGACGCATTTTAATGGAGACGATACATCCTTTTTCTTAAGGAGTACTAAGTATGCACTCCATGTAGGGGTGCAAAAGGCACATCAGGTGATAGGTGTCACCTCCCACACCTTGGGAGCTCTACAGGGATGGGTGTGGGTGACAGTAAGGCGGGCCCAGGGCGCTTCCAAGTACCCACAACTCGGTAGCTACCTGCTGAGCCTGCCTAGCTCGGTAGCGCTCTACCAAGCAGTGAGAGCTCGATAGGTGGCATGGCACCGGCTTGGTAGCGCCACATGGTCAATTTGGTTTTTTTGTGATTAGATGAATACCCATGCAAACTAGATAAATACTCGTACGTTTATACGCATTAAAAATCATATTATCTAGACACTGTTTTGTTCATGTCAGCGTATGAATTTTAGGAAGGTTCAAGGGTTTGGAGGGGTAGATGAACCACCATTACCAACTCCTTGTGTTAAGTAGTAGAGATATGTTATTGCAAATAATTATCATAATGGATCATGTGTAGCCCAACATAACACTTCGCAATGATGATTTGAATTACATAGCTTGTAGGGTTTGGTGTGTGTGTTTGCCTCACTACTCGTACGATACAAATGGCAACATGCGTGAACCATTAACCTCAACTACAGATAAGATACATGTGTGCCTTTTGGAAGTCATGCTTGTAGTCATCCATCGTATACATTTGGGTCCATCAGTGCCTTTCTCTTCTCTCCTTTGCGGCCGTAAGCACTCGTTACTTGCACCCAGTACTTGACTTCCACAACTTACGTACGTTTGTCCTAGTCAGAAATAACCTTGTGTTCAGCGGGGGCATTAGGGACGATTGGCATCTTACCCTTGTCCTCCACCATTCTGGCCATTCCGTTGTCATCTGGGGTGTAAGGTTTAAAATGGGTGAATATCTTCAGCACCACCAGGTAGTTAAGCATGCATTTCTACTCGATGAATGCCCTATCATACATCTTCGAGTTATCGATCCATTAGAAGTAGCAATGCTCCATTGTCTGCCAGCATACATGGAGTAGGTTACAGATATGTGAAATGAAACATGTAATATGAATTGTCAATACTTGCTTACAAGAACTTTGTCGCACGTGTAGTGCACCCGGGCGGTGGTTGTGGGGTGTGTGGACTGAATGATATGTGTTGAATTGCTGTAGTCATACTACGACTGTATAAACTCTAGTGGCATAGGTGTATCCTTGCAAGAATTATCACGGTAGGATCCCTTCTTCTTGGCCACCGACTTCCACTTGCGAAGCATCTCTCTGTAGTTCGACATCCTTAACAGCGGTGCAGTGGCATCCTATACCTATGCTCTCTTCTCCCTCTCCTCCACTATTTTGGAGATCAGTTTGAGTGGAGTCTTAGATCCGGTCGTGGGGGCTGGGCGGATGTTATAGGAGGTCATTGTGCTTTGTTCGGGAGTAAAACTCGTACGTGTAGTCATTTCACTACGGAAAGCTGGTGCTTGATGTCTGATTAATGAGAAAAGTTGATGCATGTTGTCTATTTAGTCAGAAAATCTGATACATGTTGTTAAATCACTGGAAAAAACTAGCACGTGCTATGAGCTCACTGAGAAAAGCTGGTACGTGTTATCAATTCACTAGGGAAAGTTGGTGTGTGTTGTGAACTTATTGAGAAAAGCTGGTCCGTGCAGTAAAATCACCAAGAGGACCCGGGCATTGTAGAATTGCACTACACTCATCAACAAATTCCATATTAGACTGCTACAATAGGAACAAAGTATTAACAAGTACATAATTAAGTTCGACACTTGGGGCGTAAATGCAGGGTTAATAGAATAGATTTTCGACTTGCTTGGACTAAAGAGTTGACACCAAATGTAATACTGGGTCAAGGGTTGTCTGCTGTCCACTTTCCCTGGCGGCAAAGCTGGTCTTGAGGAAAAGTTAGCCTAGCCAAAGTGTCATTTATCGTGCAAGTTGTATTGCTGTGGTGGCCGAGTGGGAATCGATGCACGGGACAATTGACTAGGCCCAATCTTTTGAGTGTTGAACATCTGTTGCACCTAGTCCTTTGCGTAATTGCTAGCACCCTGTGGAGAAAAACATGTTCTGTTAGGTTGGCGGTAGGTAGAACTGCAATGAAACTCATAATTCTAAGCATTGGTGTCAAGTGTTGTGTAGACGGTGCACCTTTGGGTACTCCGGTCCATGGTAGCCCACTTCAGCAAAGCCCGATGCCGCGTAGTCCATGCCGTACTGGTAGACCATATAGCTGTCATATGTCTGATCATACCACTCATCACGCTGTTGGAGATGTGGGTGGTCTGCGACTGCGTATGTGATGTAATGCACCTCGTAGTCTCGGACAGGTGAGTCAATGTCGCTGCCTAGGGTGTCATGTGTGTCAGGCTATCTCCGTGACAAGGACAGACATGCTGTGGTCCATCGACCCTTCCCCCCGACGAGGGAGGTCTGGGGTCGGGCTGCCTATGAGACGAGGATGAAAGTAGAGTAGTATCAGCGTGAACATCCTGCACGAAGACGACATATATGAAGAACAACAAAAAAGGTATCATACATATTGTAGCAAAACATGAAATTGTCAAACCTGAGCAGTGCGCTGAGCGGATTGGTAACAACTAAGCAGACTAGAAACAATCGAGGCTAGGGCGGTACACCAACGAGCTAGGACATGTGGAAGAAGCTACCAACGGACGATGTTGCGGCTTGTTGCCCCCAGGATAAATACGTCTCTAGGAAGGCTGCAACTGATGGTCCCCTGTGTGTGTTTGGTTTCCTCATACATGTTACAAATGGACCCAGTAGCCATTCTATCATGCTTGAGCATCCGCGGTACAGTATGACTCCACCCTTGGACATGATGTAGCGTAGCCGGTTGGCCTGCAACAATGGATGAAACAGGTTAGTCGTGTATGCATGAATAGTAAGATACAAATACAAACTCTAAATATTTTACCGTTTTGTCATGCCGTGCTGCATGGTATTGGTCTGGGTCGAGTGCTAGCCTGTCAGCGTGCATGGCCTACATCGAGGGTTGCGCGGGGAGACTCGTTAGTCTGCAATGGGTTCGTGCCATGTACCACTTCAAGTACATGGGGTACGTGTCTAGGTCATACTGCAATCCTCCTGCTCGATCTCCATCATCGTCAATTGCTCCTAGGCCGTGTTCCACGATGCCTGTGTCATCCTCCAATTGTCGCTCCACTGCTACAGACAGCCCTATCACAGACGGTTCGGAACCGTCATCACAGACGGTTCTTGAACCATCAGTGTTTAGGTGTCAGTGATAGTTGGTGGTTATCACAGACGGTTCCCGAGCCGTCTGTGATAACTCACATTACAGACGGTCTTGATTACTAACTGTCTGTGATAGACGAGTATCACAGACGGTTGTTTATAAAAAACCGTCTATGATAGTCTCGTATCACAGACGGTTGTTTATAAAAAACCGTCTGTGATAGTCTCGTATCACAGACGGTTTTTGTCAAAAATTGGGATCATATGCCAGCAAGAATTGGGAGATGATTGCACGAATTTCGACGAGATTGTCAAGATCATATGCACTTTCGTCGAAGTTCACCCGCTGTCGCTAGGGGCAATGTTAAGTCATTAATTAGCATGTGTGTGTAATATAAATACATATATATAATCAGAAAATAATAATTATTGGAAGGACTTGACAAACCTCTGGATCATTGATCTTAGTACCCATGATTTCCTTCATATGGCGGCAAACGTAGAATCCACATATGTTGCCCTGTAGCTGCTGGTGGCACTGCAAAAATAGAATTACATACATCGGTATTGTCAATTCTAGAGGCATTATAACAAAGTGTGATATAGGATTGTTGTGTTGTAGCGGGTACCGGAAATTGCGTGTTGTGTCGTAGCGTGTCACTGGATTTTTTGTCGTGTGTTCCTCCTTGGGCAACATAATCGGCAAACGCCCTACGTGATTCAAAAAACTTAGCCTCGGCCGTGGCAAACAAAAGAAATATTACAATAGAGTTATGTATGGAGGAAATGAGTTTACCTGTTAAGTACTTCTTGCACACGACTGAAGTCGTGGTTGCTCCTAAGGAGGGAATCAAGGTATATTACCTTGCTCCACTTTGGTACAATCACAATCAAAATCCAGTGATTCCTAGTCATGTGTGTCGCCATAGTGATTAATCCTAAGTTCATGCTGCATGTAAAGTACAAATGAAACATATGTGTGGCAACTAGTGAAGCACTTACCCTTGGTTGAAGGGTACCATGACGTACTCCTTGTCGCTGTGAGCAATCAATCCCCTCGTTATGTAACCTTGCACGAAGGATGCATCTTCGTTGATAGATTGCTCGGAGACCAAGTGAGGGTCGAGGAAACCCACCGATCGTCGCGATCGCTAGACTTCTTGGATCATGTATCTATACATAAAGAAAGAGTAATGACATTTATCTGTATAACGTGAATGTAGAACTTCATTGTACAGTACACTTACAGTGTCCAGCATCGTAGAAGTGAGGCGTCGAGTTCGTCGAGATTGAATAGTAAGAATAAATCTTCGAATGTCACGACGATGTAGCCCGAGTCATGGAGGAAATGCGTCTCGTTATATTTCAGAGTGAATGCACTCTGCCGGTGTGGCTTCATGTTGGACTTCTCCATGTACCAGGCATGCAATCTATTGCAAATCATACCAAGCTGGCGTAATTGTGACTCGGGCACCAACGACACTCCTAGAATAAACTTCCATGGCACGGGACGCGGCTTAGTTTTCTTCGCATGAGCCTTGGAGGCCTTGGAGTCTTGCTTATGATATGTTCTCGGTGGCGTCTCGGCAGGAGCCGATGCAACAGACTTTACTGGATTTGGAGGTGGAGGTGGAGCCATCGGAGCCGATGTGCCAGGTCCAGGGCGACGTCCCTCTTGGGCCACTGGATGTGAAGATTGTGTCACGGACATGTCGAGGACGATGTCCTTCTTGGGCCACTGAATGAATCTGTGGACGGCATCCCCTAATGTCTTATTCTCTTTGTTTGGGGGCTTCTCAAGAGGGACGGACTTAAAAATATCATTAATCATGTCCACCTGGACCTTTATGAAACCGGTGTCTACTTGTACACCGTGCACCAGCGTCCCTGGCAGCAATGGATGCACCATGCCGCGTCCAGCGTCAACGGGAATAGAGCCAACAAGCCTGACTTTGAGGCTGCAAGGCATGGGCTCCTACATAACGATACAAGAGATGAGTTAAGGCGTCCACCAGAGAGATCTATGTACCATTCTAAAGAGGTACATTACCTGAATGTCATCAATAGGTAAGTGGGTGTCGCTATGTTCAGAAATTGGTGTGGACACGCAGCTACTGCGACGTTGAGGGGGACTGGATACCGCAGTACTAGGAGTGGGTTGCGATTGGTTGCGGACTTGTCTCAGTTCTTCCCGCAACGAATCTATCTCTCCTCGAAGTGAGGCAGTCTGCTCTTGAAGTGAGGCAGATAGTTGTTCCTCAAGTTGAGCACGAAGCTCCTGTTTTATTTGTTCGTTGCAGTACGCCTTGGATCTCTTCCTACTCCTATATGTCTCGGAGTAATCTGGAAATCCGTACCTCCAAGGTACATAAACCCCCATGCCTCGTGTGCGACCTGGGTGTTCCTTGTTTCCTAAGGCCTGTGATAGTAAATCTATCTCCCTATATTCTTCAAAGGAGCCACGAGAAGATTCGGTAGTCAATGATTGCTGCAAGAGGCAATTAATCATGTTATTTTTGAACCCATGAAGTTCAAGAGGTGTTAACAACTATGTTGTTTAACATATCTTACCAGGTGTTGGGACACTTCCTCATCTGCGGGGTTTTTGAAAGGGACACCCGAAGATGTGGTTGATGACCTCGCTCTTAACCAGTTTCGAGCGCG
The DNA here is from genome assembly GCA_017311315.1 of Dendrocalamus latiflorus. Lineage (NCBI taxonomy): Eukaryota > Viridiplantae > Streptophyta > Magnoliopsida > Poales > Poaceae > Dendrocalamus > Dendrocalamus latiflorus. The sequence goes on along the minus strand of CM029643.1, from coordinate 26,210,061 downwards.
CTTGTTTGCGATCCCGGCAAATGGCGCAGAGGCCTCCGATCGGATTGCACCTCATCCGGCATCCTCCATTGCGGGATTTTACCCGCGTACCCAGCAGTGCCGAGTCTATGAGGGTGCGTGTTTTGTGACTGGAGATCCTTGTGCGCCGCACTTTGTTGTTCAAATTCGGTCGTCATCTTCATCTGCACAAAGGCCTCCCATGTTTCCGGCGACACGAAAGGATACTTCGTGAAGGGCGTGACATCCTCGGCCACGTACTTCCACACAAGAGTGCTCTTAAAATTCTTCCATGCTTTTCCCATCGAGAGGAGCGCCTGCCGTTGCACGAGTCCCTGTACTTCTGCTGGGATCTCGAACGAATTTGTAATTTCCTCCCATAGCTGATTTTTGTGATCCTTTGTCAAATCTTTCCAGCTTGCTATGGTGATGGGGACCCGTTGCCTTCCAATTATCCCGCAGGTAGTTCGAAATGATGACGCTGCTTTCGTCGGTTCCAGAGGGATCCCATTCGGAGAGACCACCGTGATGGACATTCGACCCTCTGGCCTTTTCGATACTCCTCGGCCACGTTTAGTTTTCGCAATCTTGGGAGCGTGAGACCCAGATGACGACGACGAAGACTGTGTGGACGCCATCTCTCTTCTAAGAAAAAACTAACTACAGTGAGCTATGGACCCAGCTTGTCAAAGTTCTATGAATCAAGTGACACAAACCAGTGCATCAAGTTCATTGAACAAGATACACTGGAGTGTGTCACTTGCTTTATGCCCTTTGACAAAGTTCTAACGATTAACTAATTACAGTGAGCTATGGGCCTTCCAAATAGACCTTGCAGCTAAAAAGTGCAGCATATATTATTGCTACAAGGTTCTATTAAGTGACTACAGTGAGCTAAACAACTGCAGCATATATTATATACTACATAAAATACATGTGAAGCAAATAACATATGAAGCATATAACATGTGAAGCATATAACATATGAATCATATAACATGTGAAGCATATAACATTGAAGCACATAACATAAAATACATGTGAAGCTCGGAGGGACCGGCGTCGGGAGGGACCGGCGGCGTCGGAAGGGAGTGGCGTCGGGAGGGAGGAAGCGGCGGTGGGAGGGACCAAAACCTAGCTAGCAGGGGCGCTGCAGAGTGGAGACAAGAGACTGCGCGAGAGCGGACTCTGCAGACCTAGCTGCGGGTATTTAAAGATGAGCTATCACAGACGGTTCCTTAAACGAACCGTCTGTGATAGAAGTATCACAGACGGTTCTATCGATATAACTGTCTGTGATATGCACATTATCACAGACGGTTCTATATATATAACCGTCTGTGATATCCATATTATCACAGACGGTTCTATATATATAACCGTCTGTGATATCCATATTATCACAGACGGTTTCTTTTGATAAACCGCCTGTGATAGTTCACTATAAATACCCGCAGCTAGCTAGGTTCCTATGTCATTTTACAATTACAATATGGAACATAGATACATTTATGAAAAACGCAAGCATAACCATAAATATAACTATTTCTTAGTTCCTTAGTCATTTTACAATTACAATGGAACATACATACATTTATGAAAAACACAAGCATAACCAATATCATTTATTACACTTTGGCTATATCATTTTAAATAAAGCCCTTCACGATGATCGACACGCATATAGCTTACTTCATCGCCTTGTTCTTCCTCGAGCCTGATGCCGTCTCAGAATGGAGGCAAATCATCAAATTGATTGTACTGTTCCTCATCCACAACATTCTCAACCCCGACAATCCTTCTTTTTCCCTGAAGAACTACATGTCGCTTCTTATTTGCCGGGTCGGTTACATAAAATACTTGAACAACTTGCCTCGCGAGTACGAATGGTTCGTCTTTGTATCCTACACATTTGAGGTCCACGGTAGTGACGCCGTACTTGTCAACCTTTACACCCCGTGGGAGTTGGACCCAACGGCACCGAAATAGAGGAATTTTGAAAATTACGTAGTCAAGCTCCCAAATCTCCTCTACATGCCCGTAGTACGAGCTTGGGCCAGCGGTACTGCTGTGCGCATCATAGGCATCTATGCGGACACCTAAGTTCTGCACTGTGCTCTTTCTATATTGATCTGTTGTATAAAATGTGTAGCCATTAATGTCGTATCCTTGCCATGTCACAATTGTAAATTTTGGCCCTTTTGCCAACCATTGTAGTGTTTCACTTGACGACCTCCTAGTCAATTGCGCCTTGAACCATTCATTGAACTGACGGTTGTGTTGTCTCGTGATCCAAACTTCTGACTGGCCTGCATTCTCCTGATGTAGCATGTCCTTGTGCTCTTTAATATATGGGGTCACTTCAGTCATGTGTTGTAAAACCATGAAATGGGCTTGAGCATACGTATTTTGATCCGGAGTTATTGCTTTCCTCCCGATAGTCCCGATACCCTCTAGCCTCCCCTCGTGATGAGATAGAGGTACACCTATCGGCTCTACCTGAGCCATGTAGCCGATGCAGAATTCAATGACCTCTTCTGTTGTATAACCTTCGATGCTGCTACCCTCCGATCGAGATTGATTGCGTACATAAGACTACAGAATTCCCATGTACCTCTCGAAAGGGTACATATGACGTAGAAATACGGGGCCACATATTTTTATCTCTTTCACAAGGTGGACAACGAGATGGACCATGATATCAAAAAATGATGGAGGGAAATACATTTCTAGATGACATAGAGTTGTCACCACCTCGGTTTGCAGAGCATCTAGTCCATCCGGATCAATGACCTTCTGAGCAATTGCGTTGAAAAAATAACATAGCCTTATGATTGTCACTCGAACCTTGTTCGGCAAAATACTTCTAATTGCAACAGGTAGCATTTGAGTCATTAGCACATGACAGTCGTGAGACTTCATGCCAATTAATTTCAAATGTTCCATGGAAGCAAGTTTCTTCATGCTTGTGGAGTGATAGGATGGAACTTTCACACCATTTAAGGATTGGCACAATTCAGTTCTCTCGGACTTAGATAGAGTGTAACATGCTGGGGGAAGGTACGCCCGGCCTATATCGGTCTCTATCGGTGCTAACTCGGTCCTGATGTTCATAGCGACTAAGTCACGCCTTGCGTTAACACCATCCTTTGTTTTATCAGGAATGTTCAGTTAGAGACCAATCAAACTATCACATACATTCTTCTCTACGTGCATGACATCGATGCAATTGCGAACTTCTAAGTGCTCCCAATAAGGCAAGTCCCAAAATATTGACCTCTTTTTCCACATGTTCTTCCTCAATTTACGTCCCTTTCCAAACACAACATTTATATCCTTGACCATATCATACACCTCTTTCCCGCTAAAAGGTCTTGGTACTGAGTCATCCTCTTTTTTTCCGTCAAATTGTTTCTTCATCTTGCGGTATGGATGATACTTTGGAAGGAACCTACGGTGACGCATGTACACAGTTTTTCGCGAGTTGTTCAGCCACACACTCTCGGTATAACCTAAGCAGTGCGGACACGCTTTGTCTCCTTTTACACTCAACCCTGACAGGTTACCAAGGGCAGGAAAATCATTAATGGTGCAGAACAACATGGCGCGTAGAGTGAAGTTCTCTCGTTTGTCCGCATCCCATACATGTACCCCTTCATTCCACAGTATTGCAAGATCTTCCACCAATGGGGCTAGGAACACATCAATATCGTTGCCAGGTTGTTTCGGCCCTTGGATAAGTAGTGACATCAAAATATATTTCCGCTTCATACACAGCCAAGGAGGAAGGTTGTACATGCACAGAGTCACGGGCCAGGTGCTATGTCGGCTGCTCATGTTACCAAAAGGATTCATTCCATCTGTACTCAACCCAAACCTTATATTTCTCGGTTCCACACCGAAATCTACAAACATCCTATCGATGTTCCTCCACTGGGCAGAATTAGCAACATGTCTTATCATTCCGTCTTTCTTACGCTGCTCACAGTGCCAACGCATCAATCTTGCATCCTTGCGGTTTGCAAATAAACGCTTCAAACGGGGGATTACAGGAAGATACCACATCACCTTAGCAGGAGGTCCTTGCTTCACCTCGATGCCCTTCCCATCATCAGAGTCGTTTTTACGCTTGTATCGGGATGCTTTGCACACCGGACAAACATGTAAGCTAGCATACTCTTTACGGTACAGGATACAATCATTCCGACATGTATGTATTCTTTCTACTTCCATTCCTAATGGACAAAGAATCTTCTTGGCTTGGCAGGTGGTTCTCGGCAACACATTTCCCGTTGGAAGCATGTCCACTAGGAGACCTAATAATGACGTGAAAATCTTGTCGGACCAACCATTGCTTGCCTTCAATTTTAGCAGTTCTAGAACCGATGACAACCTCGTGTATTGCGGCTTGCAACCCGGGAACAAAGGTTTCTCCGAGTCCTCCATCAAGCCCTCGAATTTACCAAACTCTCTCTCACTATAGTTCCCTTCTGCATCACGTAACATCTGATTCAGATTGTCATCCTGCGACCTATCCTCATGATCGAAAGAACAGTCCACAACTGGCATATCGTTGTCTCCCTCGACTATGTCATAACTACCTTCTTGTGTACTCTTCTCTTCACCGTGACTGGTCCAACATTTGTACCCTTTTCTGAAACCCCTTCGAATCAAGTGAGCTTCAATCTGCGCTGAGTTGCTAAACATCTTGAGATTATCACAATCAATACATGGGCAATACATATATTTCATCCCCTTCTTCAACATATCCAGCTCGGCCGCCCTTCTAAAAGCATACACGCCAGTAATGTACTCTTCACTCACACGGTTCTCAATATACATCGAGCTTCGGTCCATCTACGCTACACAAGTGACAAATGGGTGTCAAAAATGATTATTACCCCTACTACTAACCTCTGATCAGATCACTAAGAATGTTAAGTAATTGAGTACTAATCCCTGATCAGATCACTAAGAATGTTAAGTAATTGAGTATACTAACCTCTGATCAGATCACTAAGAAGACGGTGATATTTTTTCACCCCCAACTCCCTAAAGCAGGCCGCCTTGCTCCACCGATGCAGCACAATGAAGACAGATCTAACTAAATCATCGCTACTGGCGTACGTGATCCAGAGACCAGAGATGAAGAAAAGAAGTGGGAAGAAGCAGATGGATAGTCGCTCAGCGAAGAAGTCGGCTATGTCGGCTGCTCACCGAAGAATCTGGGAATGTCTTTTTTTGAACTTTTGTAATAAAATTGCCTTGAATTTTGCAGGAAAAAGAAGGATTGTTGGAGTGGACATCACATCTCGGCAGTAGTCGACATCGTCGAGGAACATGGAAATACAGAGGCAAGCACGACAACACATTTAGATCTATTACAGGAGAACAAGCTAGTGAACTCTTCATGGAACGACGGTGCCGGGTGAAAAAGACACACTTACCACACTTACAGCTATACATGCTCACAGTGGATGAACTCACGCGTGACTAGTACCGGTGGAAAGATAGATGGGGCGTTATTTATAAGGGCCGAGCAGAGGGAGGAACTGCTGCCTGCCATTCGATGTGGAGAGAATGGACGGGTGAGATCGAAATCCTAGGTATACGCCAATTATTGGTGTCACGTGATTATCACACGGCAATTATTGGTGATATGTGATTATCACAGACGGTTATTAACGCGAACCGTCTGTGATATTGATATCACAGACGGTTCTTAATACGAGCCGTCTGTGATGTTTCAGTTATCACAGACGGTTCGTATTACTAACCGTTTGTGAAAGTTCATAGACGGTTATTAACACGAACCGTCTGTGATCTCTAAAATTATCAGAGACGGTTCTAAGTTTAAAAATTGTCTGTGATAATCTTATCACAGACGGTTTTTTTATAAAAAACCGTCTGTCATACGCTTTATGTCAGAACGCTTTGTGTTTCGATCGTCTAATTAACGTCTCTCGATCGTTATACGAAGCGTCTATATCATTAATGTTTGGGTATACGAACCGTCTGTGCTAAAGGTTAAATATGCGCGCCTAATCCAGGTCTCTTCTACGTACGTACAATATGGCTTCTACTATTCTTGTGATCATCTCCTTCCTCTCATCTGTTCATCAAGAATTGTTCGGCCGGAACCTTACACAGGCGACCAGCAATTTGCATCTCGAGCAGCTTCTCCGCACACGCCCTGCTCTCCTTCCCCGACTTTCTTGCGTCCGTCAGCTCGACCTGATCATCCGCCGTCGACGGAGGCGTCTCGCTGCCGCTCAAGAAACGGAAACAACCCTTACCTTGGTTCTTCTCCACAATGTGCGCAAAGCGGAAGAAGCTCTACACGCATTAGAGAGACTGATGGATAGCCTTGTCGATCAAGCAGAAACGGCAGATTCTGAGGAATCTTTTGATGCTATCCTCTACGACATTATGGGCTATGCTACTGATTATTTGCCCAGGCTGGAGGAGGAAGTGCTGAGGATAAGGACAATCTTAACGGCGTTCGAGAAGTCAGTGGCTGATCCTCCAAGTCCCAAAGTCGAAGAAGAAGCGTACGAAGCCCAAAAGATTACAATCTGGGAAACTCTTTACTTGTGCGACTTTTGTAATAAATTTGCCTCTAAATGAAATTAATAAATTTGGTTTTAATTTGTGGTCTCTTGTCTCAATAGTTCTGTAGTAAAGTTATTAGAAGCAATGTGTACTTATATATTAACCTCTGATCATGAACAGAATATGACAGACAAAGGGACATCACAGACGGTTCTTGTCAAAAACCGTCTGTGAACATTCACAGACGGTTTCTTAAGAAGAACCGTCTGTGATAGTCTACACAACACAGACGATTTTTAATGAAAAACCGTCTGTGATAATTCCATATTATCACATACGGTTTTTAATAAAAACCGTCTGTGATACTAAAGTATCACAGACGGTTCATCAGTAAGGACCGTCTGTGATACTCGATCACTAAGACAGACGGTGTCCAAATTAAAACCGTCTGTGTTAGTGTCAATCACAGACGGTTTTGTCAAACCGTCTGTGATGTAGCCGTCCAGTATAGCCTCTTTTGTAGTAGTGCTCTTTTGTCCCTTCTCTGTTTGCCTCCGAAAAAAGTGGGGGTACGCAATTGTTATTTCAGTGGGGAAATAAAGAAGAGACGAATGGTATGCAACGGACTATACGAAATGAGGTAATAAATAAATTTACTTACAGGTGAATGTGGCTAGGTAGTGGTTGACCCCATGCTGGTGGCACCTGTTGGTGAAGTCCGAACTGCCTCATGACTCGTTGGGGGCATAGGGCTGAACTATATGGGAGAAGACAAGGTGGCAGGTCGTCAACCAGTACTCTCTATCCTATATCACATTGTGCCTTCAACTGGTACAGGTGCACTTGACCTTAAAAAGTAAGACTGACTAATAAAAAATGCTTTCATGACCACAACTGCAACAAGATATAGCAGATGGCGAGGTTTGGCTCGCCAGTATCACACTACGAGCTGTTGTACAAACCCCTATAGGTCACACACAGAACAGTCGAGCCCCAGCTGTATAGCAGTACGTCATTAGGCTCGGCGTCGACCAGGGACTTAGCGATGTGGATGTAGCTAGAGTACATCCAATCTCCCTAAGTCCTAAGAAATATGACCCACCTGAACATGAAGAGCAAGTAGGCAACTAGGTGGGACCTCAAAACCTACACATGCGTGTTTGCTTGGTATTGTCTGTATCGTCGTAGCCATGAATATGGCACTCCATGGATCTTGTCTGGAATGGGATGACCAAACCGGTGCAGCAAGCATGCCTTCCAGTCGGCTGATCTGGGGGGTGGAACCGCGGGACGACCCTCTAGCAGAAGGCTGGTAAGGTATGCAACATCCTACAGGGTGATGGTCATATCCCCTACCCGAAAGTGCAACGTGTGGGTCTCCGGCTTCCACCAGTCAATAAGTGCCGACAAAAGTGGCAAGTCCAACATGAACGACCGCCCAATGTGCACCATTCTTGCTATGGGCAGCAACCTAGCCCACCGTAGAACTGGAACATACTGATTGTCGAGAGGCCAATCCTTTCTGAGCACCCCTGTGAACAAAGGGGGCGATCCGTCACCACTGGACCATGCCCGACAACAATGTTGTCCATTCCAAGATGGGTCCAGCAACGTACCATGCTGTGACCATTATCAGCAACCATTTCCTATAATACAAAAAATATGTGTTGGTGTCCAATGACAATGTGCTAAATACAACCTCTCATAACCAAGAATAATCATGCATACGTAGATAGTCAAGTCACCAATTATACCAAGTGCTATGTGCTTATATGTATGCATACAGCTACACACCTATATGCATCATTTCCTACACTTTTTCTAGCGCACATGTAGTATATACGTGTAGACTTACATACATATTTTCTAAATTGCGCATGTACTGAAAACACTCAAAATAATGAACTGTTCACACAAATGGCACTGTAGCCACTTTTTTCAAATTTGACCCTTGGACACCCAATTTTGCAAATCTAGTCCACTTCGTGAACCTACCGAGCTATTAGAGCTTGGTAGGTCGCCTGCCAAGCCACACTGCGCTAGGTCACCAGTCGGTGTTTTGTAAGCTTAATTAGCACTTTAAATAGTTGAGAGACCATGTGGAGGTCATCCCATGTGTGTGATGAGTAATTGACATCGGTTTAGGAAAGTCGAGGTTGATTTGGTTGGTTCGGACCTTGACGTTGCGTGGTGCAATCGGGCTCGGTCGGACTTGGTCAAACCTGGTCAAAGTGGTTAGGATGCATATTATGTTGACTTGTCGGGTTTGGGCTATTTCATGCTTAATGTGGTTTCATTAATGTATTTATGCTTACATGTATCGAGCGGTGCTATTCAATGTGTTTCTTGTTTGTGATGGCTGCAGGACGTCGAGGCGGAGTCGTGGCAAGACACGAGGTGACCGGACTAGACGCAGGTGGCATTGAGGTCAGAATGGTCGGATGTGTCAAAGACGGCGAGAACTCGAGGTGGTTGCGAGTCGTGGACGACAAGGAATGCGGAAGCTTCCCGGAAGGTGCAGGAGGGGCGTTTCGGTAAAAACGCAAAGCTGCACGAGTGGAGGCCGGTTCCGTTCGGATTTAGCGGGCGTAACGGGGTGGAGACCCGTTAGCCAAAGGCTATAAATAGGTGGGAGTGGCTGCATGCACTCCATGGCTTTGGGAGAGAGTTAGGGTTTGCTAGAGTCAAAAGAAGCTTTGAGAGTTTGTTTGGCTTTAGGCTTTAGTTGTTGGAGAGTAGTTGAGGGCAGCAGGAAGTGTCTCCTTCGTTCATCCCCTCTCTGTGTGTGTTCCTCCCAAGCAAGCACGTAGTGTGTGTTCTTGAGGCTTTGGAGAGGGAGAGGATGAGTTGAAAGCCTTGTAATCATTCCTCTTGTTCTAATGTCCATGCATATGGGGACTGTCGGGACCCCAGATTTCCGAACCCGGACCCTCTATGTATTACAGCACTAGTCCCAGATCAAAGCTAGTGCACACAGTCAAACAGAAATGATTACATCACCAAGTACGCTTTATTACAATAATAGAGTACTGACCGAAAGGTCATATTATTACAAATGAGGTTTCAAGACCTCGCACACACGAAACACAGCGGAAGCAGAAGATAAATCCGGCGAAGACCCATCAATACGCCACAGGCAATTGACTGGGGAAGCGCGACCTAGTACTCCGGGAATCCTTCGTCGAATCCACCTGCGAAGTAGTCGCAGTCTCCCTCTTGAGCTTCGTATTCCTCTGAGTATTATTTTTGAGTGTAGCATGTGAGTACATAAAGTACTCCGCAAGTCTTGGGGAAAATGCAATAGATGCAGGGCTTAACAAAGGAAGGCTATATGGTTCTTTTGCACAAAGCAATGTTTTGTTTTAAATAACAGTAAATATTTTCGAAGGCATTAATTTAACAAAGTAAATTGATTAACTGAAATTAATAAGCATTTTATAGTGAAGGTTCTATCCACCAACACTAGTTAACAATTCTAACCGATCAAGTTTAAAACTGCGGGTTACATCCACCCATACTGGCTCCATCCGCCAGGACACCCTTCCGAGAGTTCCCTCCACTCTCAGAATACCAAAACTTTTGTTTTTAAAATGAAAACCAAAGATCTACCATGTGAATGCATTCCTTGCCCGCCCTTGACCGTGGGCATGGCTATTCGAATAGTTTTACACTCTGCAGAGGTTGTACAACTTTACCCCTAAGAGATAAATTATCTTAACAGTCACCACGCTTCCTTTGGCATGAGACACAGATAAAATATCACAAAGCCTTTACCTCACTCTAGACTAGCTAGACACCACCTGCTGAGGTTTCACCGCAGAAGGGTTAAATCCGCCCAGTCCGAAGCCCCCTCTTGCGCCATATGAGTACAGTAAATCCCTGTCCCTCACTGTGAGTAACTATTAAATCCCTGGCACCCACTTTCCACTCGTGGCACCTAAACTAGACTATCATGAGTTAATCAGCTAGGTCGTGCCCATATAGACTTAGGGTTGTACGGTAGTGCTCAGTCTGGACAATCACAAGCGTCGGTCCTTAATCGACTAGGGTGGAATATACACTTTACAAGATCTCGTGCTTTATTCCGCACCAATCCCAACCAACCATCCACCCCAGTCTAAACCAACTTTCACATTTTATTTTATTTTTAAAACAAAGTGGCTACACCAGTCACCACTTATTTCTAAATACAATTACCAGTTGAATGACATATGAGTTCCCATTTCAAGATTACAAAAGAATTAAAATAGCATGACTAAGCATTAAACTACCGTCTAATATTACCAAAGGTTTATGTAATTCTCATTATTGAGACAAAGGTAATACTAGGGTTACAAGGGTACATGGCAATCAACTTCAATTGAGGGCATAACAAAGTTGGAGTAACTAATACCTAAAGATTAGAACTAATGTTTTAAGTAAATAGCAATGCACATAATTTAAAATAATTAAAACATTTCAAAATCATAGGTTCAAGATGATCAAAGGAGACTTGCCTTCCTGTGCACTGTTTGGTTCCTCTTGCTGCGGCTCGACAAACTCTTCGGCAACGTCGGATTTTACGCGCAAAAGACAAACAACCAAACAAAAATCAAATGAACTCCAAAAACAGCAAAACTAGAACCAAAAGATAGAGCTCAATTTTAAATGAATTTAGGAAAAAGAATCGGATCAATTGGAGTTCGAACGAAGGAGAACGAGCGATCTAAAATTTGCTAGGGCGAGAAAATGCTGGAAATTAGCAAAAGTTACTGTTTATCCGAGAGCAGCACTTTTGGAGAGAAGGCTAGCGCCAGCGAGAGGAGGCATGGGAGGTGAATCTAACTAGCAAAATGGGTTCCTAGGGACCCAAGGCACACATAAGAAGCGACGGCACGCCAAACGGAGAACGATGACGACACGAACGGCTACAATGACATGGTTAGGAGAGAAGAATAAAACCCGGGCATGAAACATGGAGAAGTAGGGTGAGCACGGGGTAGAACGCGGCTTGGAAAAGCTAGGAAAATTGTCGACTCAGACAGAAACCCACCGGAGACGACGCAAACGACGTTTGAACGACGTCGGGAAGGAAAAAGCAAAATCTTGATATCTTCGTGCTCGGTGAACGAAATCTAAAACTATTTGGAGGGTAGCTACCTGGGATGGTTTGGCACAATGTGACGTGAACGGATTGAGAAAAACACCACCGGATAGTTGGGGACACGAGATGCCATTGGCGGCTATGGCAAGGTTCGGAGGCAAAAAATTGTGGAGGCTTTTCGGGGAAAAGGAAGTGAGCTTGGCGTAGAATGCGATGAGGCAAATCTAAGAAAAATTATGGCAAGGGCTAAAGCTTACCGGAGGCGACGAATCGACGTCGAGAAGCGCTCTTGACCTAGATTGGGGAAAACTCGATTCCGGGAGATTGGCTGCACCAAAACCAAATTAACTTGGCAAGAAGGTAGATGGCACATGATGGCACAATGTGACGTGAAAAGATCACGGAAAAACTCACCGGATAGCTCGAGACGCGACGAGCAAATTCGGGACCGAAGGGCCTCGATGCCGACGGCGTCCTGAGTTTTGAGGGGACTTGCCACGGCTTGGGATGGGTTTAGAAGGGTCAAGGGGTCGTATTTATAGGCTTGGAAGAGGTAGAAACTGGCTCCAATTTGCAGATTTCGGTTTAGAGTCCGTTTTAGAAAATAGGAGATAAATGGTAAACTGATGAATGAAACGGAAAGAGGCCAATTGGGATGGATTCCTTGCATGATTTGGCACAACTTTCCTTTTGGGAGGATATTGAAATAAGGTCCGAATCAGATAAAATCTCAAGAACCCATCTTTGATTCCAGTTTTTGTGTTGTGAACTCCTCTGTTCTTGTTTTGCCTTCTAGGGTTTTGGTGCTGTTCTTGATTACCTTCATGAGATGACATGAAACTTGATGTCTAGAGTCCAGAGGCTATTAATTAGCTTTCCTCAAAGTTTCATTGCCAAAGGATCAAAGGTTGAGGAGTAATTTGGTTTTTGGCTCAGCTCTTGCAAGTTTTCGGATTTTTGCCATAATCTGAAATTCTTGATCTTTAGTTTGATTTCTTTATTTCCTAGAGCCTCCTTGCTATTTAGTTTATAGTAGTGTTGCTTTGGGGCAAAAAGAATGAAGAAATCCATCGTTTTATCAGTTTTCCCCAAGTCTGAATATTTCCAGTTTCATTTTGCTTCGGGCTCCAGCTTCTGTTTCTGGTTTCAGAGCAATCGGTCAAACCGGTGGAGGCAGAGCGGTCAGACCGGGGTCGGGCGGTCAGACCGACCTGCAGCCGGCGGTCTGACCGGGCTTGGCTTGGTGGTCTGACCGGCCAGGGTGGTCTGACCGGCCATGACCCACCGGTCTGACCGGCCCTGCCTGGCAGCCTGTGTTGCTTGGTAGTTTTTAGTGATTTTTGACTCCTTGGTTTCTTTGTTCTCTGTGCTCATTTCCTCTGTGTTGTGAATTTTCCAGTGAACCATTTTACCAACTTCATAGCTCCTCATAGCTATTGGAGAGGGTTTTCTTTTAGGTACTTGTGGGGGACAAGTTTTTGAAGGCGACATTCACCCCCTCTGTCGTCATTTCGGTCAGACAATAGTGCTCATTGCATTTAAATTAGTACTAATTATAATTAATTAGCACTAATCATGAACTTAGTTAAGAGCTAATCGTACAGATTGATTGCTGCCGCGCATGGGGGGCTCGGCAGGTCACCTGCTAAGCTCTCCTAGCTTGGCAGGTACTTGTCGAGCTCGGCAGGCCTACGGAGGAGGCTAGATTTGAAAAATTGAGCGTTTAGTGGCCAAATTTAAAAAGAAGAGGCTATAGTGCCATTTACATGAACATTTCTAAAATAAACGACGCTTATTTCTTCAGCTATTTACAAAAAGGTCAATATGCCTAAATACGTATGCATTTATGTACACAATTTTGTTAGTCGCACACAAGCAATTAGTATATATGTGCATACTTACATTCATATTTCCTTAATTGCGCATGCATATATCAGGAACACTAAAAATAATGATGCGCATTTCTTTAGCTATTCACAAAAAGGTCAATATATCTACCCTGATCAACTCGGCTTCGGCTTCTGGCTTATTTTTCACTATTCATAAGTTTCGTCTTTTTCTGAACTTTTGGCTTTTTGTTGAGCTTTTTTGCCGGTTCTTTTTTCCCCGTATTTGTTTGTATTATACATAATGTGCTAACATATTTTTTTTATTTTTAAATTTTTTTAAATTTAATTATGCTAAATAAGCCTCTGTCAGCTACAGTGCTTTTTTCAGCCAGCTACAGTGTTTTCAGCCATAAGCCACGAGCTTTTCAGCCGAACCGATCACCACCCTAAATGCATATATACCTTTATGTATACGTATATGCATACATATGTACACACAGATACTACAACTAACAGTGTGTACAAAACCATTATTTTCTACAACTTTCTTTAATCGCACAAGAGCAATAAGTATATATGTGACGACTTACATACAAATTTTAGCTATTTTTCAGCATGTATTTCTTAGCTGTTTACAATAAATAACCATTCTCACCACTAATATGTCCTAAACATGGCTAATTACAAAAACACATCCGTTAACTAAACATGGTTACCAAGCATATTCCATAGTACCTAACCACCATCACGTTAATGAAATGCTAACGATATATTAAGCGTATTGCTCACATGTAAATGAAGCATACTTTTTCCTGAACGTCTTCATCCGCTCTATAATCCTTCTAACTATGCAAGATCATAAATCAAAGCTAAATCACCTCAAAAATATATTTCAAACTCGTCTTTCAATCTCTCTTTCCTTCCCCTCTCTCGCTTGGCAGGAAAGAAATTGAGCGTGGCTCCGAATGAGAGGGTAGACCGCGAGGCCTCCCCTTTTATGCGCTTGGAAAGGTGTTTGCGATGACATTCCCACGTGGGAGTGAACAGTAGCGGAATCTCTGGGTGAATAAAATAGTAATCACATGTCACGTTGTGTCACCGCATCGTAACAGTCGACCACACGAGACAACCGACCCCCCACACATCTACGCGCGCCAGCCCACCTGTTGAGTTGCCAGTGCTCGACAAGCACCTACCAAGCCTACCTAGCTCAGTAGGCAGGTACCGAGCAACGGCAGCTCCGCAGGCCGTGGGCCCTATCAGCTGCCACGCGTGCTAGCTACCGCACCAGCCCATCCTGCTATACTCATCCATTCCTGCCGAGCTCCCCAAGAGCGGTAGGTAACACGAGTCATTTGACGCACCTTTCGAGCTTGGAGTAAGAGTTACTTTTATAAAAATAAGTGTTTAGAAGCTAATTTTTTTTAAAAAATAGGCACAGTATAAAAAATCTGAGAAGTTTCGGTTTATAGAGGGAGGATGTGAGGCGGCGCGCGGTAATTTAAGAGTCCGCGTCGGATGACGATTCATTAGTCTGCGGGTACGTAACCGATTGCACAAGTACTTGAGCTGTACGTGGCATCACAATCCGATTTTGGTATTAGAAATGTTTTCTGGAAAGGGTGTAAATGGAAGGAAAAATAACAGTGCAATTTATGTTTTTTATAAGGTACAGCTTCAAACTCCTCTCCCCAAACAAATTGGGGACTTTTCTACAAATTCTGCAGCTTCCAGTTTTCTACCTGCAACTTATTAGCAGTCTCAAGCTGCCACCCTCCAGCCTTGTTTAGGCATTGACCGGTTAATCTGGAGCTAAATTTGAAGTATCTTGCTTAGACTGGAAACATTTTCGTTCATCTCTAACAAACCTATAGGCTACAATACATTATATGTTATTCTAGATTTATGCTACTTTATTACTAAGCGCGAAGCAAACTTCACAAGAATACCAAAATTTCAGTGCTAGTTAGATCTGCCAGCTCAGAAAAAAGGAGAGATTTGCACTACTAAAAAGGTATATGAAAAATGTTATCAGTGATTTTTTTAGAACTCCCAACAATAAGTACAACCAATAACACATGGAAAGATCATTTTTACTACTTAAAAAAGAGAAGTTGGTGAGTGATGGTACATCGTCTCTCCTCCCATCTGCCTTTTCATCTCTCTAAAAATCTAACAAAGAAAACAAAAATAAGCACTGCCTGAATAAACAAATTCACAACCCTAAAAAATCTCTAAAAAACAGAAAAACCATCTCCCAATAAATGAAGTAACTTCAATACAAATGAAGTTCAACTAGGCGCGGCGGCCGAGCCGAGGGCACAACGTAGGCCGAGCACGTCAGCAAAGGCACAACACCAACTTGGTTGGAGCTCGCAGAGTGTGGAGGTGGAGCCTACGGTGAGCAATCCGATCCCTTTGATATCAACGTGTTGGGTCATATATTTTTTATTCATAGCAAAGCTTGGTCATTTAGCTAGTAGTAATAATATATAAAGCTCCTCTGGTTCTAGTATGATGCTTGATAATTAATCAGATGACTTGGATAAAAAAAATCAGCTATGGGCCTAGAATTTATAATTTGTTGGGGTCAATGATGGAATTGAAAGATAAAATTGTAAGTTTACGTGGGTTGATCTTTTGAAATTTTGTGGACTCCTCTGCAAATTTTAATGATAATTGGACTAATTTGTAAAGAAAATTAGACGAACTATTTTGTAAAAATCTAGAGGTTTAACATTTGCATAAGTCAGCAACCCATGAAGAAAGTAATATTGTATGGATATAACCCATGTGTTGCTGTGAGGAATTTTCTTCTTAGTAACAACCACTGGGATTTATTTATGGCAATATTTGTTTTTTATCATGGATAGTATTTTTTAGATAAATCATGGATAATAATTGAAGATACGCTAAGTAACTTTTAGAAATGATCTAAAACTCACACAGTTTAGCATTTCCTCTAAACGACACAGATACGAATTCAGACAAAGCAATAGATGAGATATGACGGTTTGGAATCGGGATGTGCTATTTTAATCCTGTATCTTTGTTTGGTATGTATACTGGGTTTGGTTTTTCAAACTTTGCATTGGCTGGTATAATTTAGCGAATTTGCAATTTTATAGAGGGACGTGAGTTCTCCTTCTCATGGGCGCCCACATCCACTCTCCATTCCACACGAGGAAGAGTCCCGCCCATTAGAAGACGAGGGACAACGCATGGTGGATTGGTGGCTGCCGTAACTTCATTCCCCTTTTCCTCTCGTCGTCCGAATCCCTAACGAGCTGTTTTCTTTCCCTGAATCATTTGATTTTTTTAGCGAAAATTTTCTCGATTGATTTTTTCCATTTGAATTTTTTATTCAATTTTTTGGATCAAAATTTTCCGATTGAGATTTTTTCGAATCAATTTTTATCAACTGAATTTATTTTTTCGGATTCATTTTTTCATAATTACAAAATCAAATCATTTTTATTATTTTTTCTCAGCTGTTTTTTCGAATCTTAATTGATTTTTTTCGTAAAACGGACACCCTCAAGATAGACGAACTCGTAATTTAGATAACCAAAATACCCCTCCACAAAAAGAAAGGAAATTGTGCAAGCGCTTTGCTATGTGGAGCACGTAACGGGCGAAATACGCTTTTAGAAATAACTTTTACTCTTCAGAAGATTCCAAGAGTATATAAAGCTCCCACTGCCCCTTCCCCTAAAACCCCCACCTGAAACCTAAACCCTCCCCCGTTCGCCGCCGCCGCCGCCACCGCCAAATTCACAGCCGCCGCCTCGAACTCCGGAATTCTAGGTCTAACTCTACCCCCGTCACCTCCCGGCGCTCGCCGCCATGGCGCCGCGTGGCGATAGGAAGAAGGGGAAGGGCCCGGGCAAGCCCGACCTGCGCCCTAACCGCAAGCAATTCAAAAAGCACCGAAAGGAGGGGGTGGATGAGGGAGAGAAGCAGCAGCAGCCGGCGCCTGATTCCGCGGCACTCCTCGCCGCCGCCGACGACGCCGACTTCCCGAGAGGTAAGTAACTGCTGCGAAACCCGAGCCCCCTCCTTTCGGTGCGGCTTGGCTTGCCTTTGTGTGCCAAATTTCTTTTAATGCGGCGATGCGTGATGGGTGAGCAGGAGGACGCAGCCTTCTGAGCAGGGATGAGGTGGCGGAGGCACGAGCTGAGGCCGAGGCGGACTTCGAGAAGGAGGATAGGAGGGCCAAGAGGAAGGGAAAGGCCAACGCCTCATTTGGAGCTTACGGTGATGATGACTTGGGGACCCTCTTCGGCGGAGCCACCACCGGGAAGCTCCCGCGCTTCGCGAATCGCGTCACCTTGAAGGTTTTGGCGCTCTGAAACTCTGTTACCGTGTGGGATTTATTTTGCAATGCTCGAAAGATGTGGATAGGTTACCTGTTACAAGCAGTGTTTGTCAGGTTGTAGCAGAACCTTTTATGAGCGCATGGAATCCTGATAAATTTAATGTTGTGATATGTAATTTGCACCCACTAGTTCAACTGCCAAACATTATTGGAGCTATTTGGTCCAATTACGATTTCCACATATGCCTAACAGCTTTGAGCCTTTGACACCACATGCCACAGTGTGCTCCCAAAGTATGTCATGTAAATGGTAGTTCCCAGAGGTGAATGTAAGTTTTCACATATACACATTTTAAAATCTCAAAGGTACCTCACAATAATGAATTACAATACATTGATACTTGGCATGTAACTTGGCATGGTAGCATGAGACGGTGGGTGCTCTGTGAGATGCAACCTCAAGTTGATTTGAGGCCAAAGTTTCCCTCTGTTCTCATGCGACCAATCTTCTAAGCTTCCCTGTGATACAATTTATTAAGTTTAAGAGGATCGACAAGAAAGTGAATTGCACAATTCTTAAGATCAGAAATACTTGAAGGAACACTGTAGGTTAGATGTGGCTACCTTGGTATTGGATTATATTAGTATGACTCTATGATCATTTTGAACGAGTGAACTGAAGGAAACTTCTACATAAAGAAAGCATGCCAACATGATTACAATAGAAGTACTGGTTAGTTATGGGGTCTGTTGTTCTCATGGTGAAAGTTTTGGATGATGTACTGCTTGTTTGATGAAATGGCCATGACAAACATTCTTTTTTCTGTTGTCAGAATATTTCACCAAATATGAAGCTTTGGGGTGTTGTTGTCGAAGTTAACCAAAAAGACATTGTAGTAAGTCTACCTGGTGGAACGAGGGGGTTTGTTCGGTCAGAGGAAGTGTCTGACATAGCTTTGCAGGAAAATCGTAAGGTATTGAATATTTCGAAACTCTTGTTCCTTCAAGCATTGTGCAATTAATATTTTTTTGTCTGTGAATTGCTATCTAGTAAATACAACTGACATTGATATTTATTTTAGTTATGCTATTTCACTGTGAACAAGTTGATCTTTTTGCAGGATAGTGAGAGCAGTATATGCGCTGAAGTTGTTCATGTTGGTCAGCTTGTTCCCTGTATAGTCCTACGAGTTGACGATGATAAGAAAGAAGGAAAAGTAAACAAACGAGTTTGGCTGTCACTGCGATTGAGCCTGATGTACAAGGGCCTTTCTCTGGATGCTATCCAGGACGGAATGGTATTTCTTTTTACCCTAGAACTGTATGAATTATGGACATTTTCCTTATCCATCTTAGTTGTAGATATGTACGATATCATAATTCACAACCATATTGGTCTTTCGTTGCAGATTGACTACTCTAGCATAATGATAATTGAGCAAAACTTTGTATTTTTTTGCAAATGTTTATTTTTGGGGAAAAATCTACACACATAAAACAACTAACACTCAACACAGGTGAGAGCATGCACCCAATCATGCAAATACATGTGAGGGCATACACCTAAGCATTTGCACTTCCACCCAGTCAAAATGAAAGGGGAATGGGAACATTCAGTGAAACCACTAATAGCATCATAGAAAACCTCCTGCTCCTCCCTGTTTTCATCTTTTGAAGTGGTCAACATTTTGGTCAGGAAAATGGTAACCCATTGCCACTCCTCACCCCCAGCCACCCACACCCATCTCCCTTTCTACCTCTCTCTCTCTCTCTCTCAAGAAGGATAGTTTGTTAGACTTATGTTGTGTATAATTAAAGGGCTCTTTGGCTGATAGCCAAATTGGTCACTACAACTATGGCAAAGTTTGGCCAAGACCTGAGTTTTTTACTGGTGAGGCACAGGGCTGAGAAAGTTCGGCGCACCACAACTGTAGCAATGAACAAAACAACAGGCACAAAGAGTTGAGCTTACCTAACATGGGTGTGCTAAAATATGACAGTGAACTAAGCAGCCTTGCAACTGCATGTAAAATAATGAGAACCTTAATGGAACTCAGGTTGGTAATTAATATTAAGTTGCTTCACTCATCCAGTAGCTTCTACTGTATATAGTCTGCTCAATGGACTGCTCCTTATGTACGTACCCCTTTTTATAGTTCTCATATTAGATGGATTAGATTCTGAGTTATCTCTTGCATGTTTAATGGATGTGTATGCACATTTTTCTTAGGTACTCACTGCCCAAGTGAAAAGCGTTGAGGACCATGGTTACATTCTTCATTTCGGGGTATCCACCTTTAGTGGATTTATGCCAAAGGCTGACAAAGGTAGACATAAGCAGTAGCTTAATCAGATCACAATTACAATTTGTTTGTTCATATATTAGACATACTTAGATAACTGTGCACTTTATGCTACTTAGTGTTCTATTAGCACTTTAGCAGCTGCTTAGTTCTTTTATGTGCCTTTATAAGCATTATCTTAGCAACATGCATGGTTGTCATGGTGTCGCGAAGTCGTCACCTTGGTGATGCCTAGGCGTCGTGGCGGTCCAGGGCAACGCCATGGAGCTTCGCTGTGAGCGCCCCTGTCTTCCTCGGCTTTGGCCGGCGGGAATGGTCGGATCCAGGATCCAGTTGGATTTGGCGGAGACAGGGCGGGAAGCGGCAGTGAGGGGAGGCACCGGGCAGGGGGGGGGGGGGGGGAGGCGCCGGCGGGGAGGAGGCAGCGGGCGGGGGTAGGCGGCCGCGGGGGGAGGAGGCCGCGGGGAGGGGAGGCGGCGGGGGAGGAGGCGCTGTGGGGAGGCCGCGGTTGAAGAGAGTAATCGTGAGAGAGAGGAGTCGGCAGAGGTATATGTATGCCCGCCGAGTTACGAGGGAACCGACCGACACTTGTATCCATGTATATGTATGCATCATGTACCGTATGCCTGGCCAGGCGTTTTGCCATGTCGTCGCCATGGCGTCCAGGCGCCTCTTAGACACTGTGGTCGCCAGTTACGACTTGACAACCATGGCAACAGGTCTAGCACTGTGCTATTCCTAAAGCTGCTTAGTAGCTTATAGGCTTATAGTGGTATAGTTGCTTATAATGTCAATAATCCAACTTGTAGCAGTTGCATTTTGCGGGGAAACACCACTGAATTGCACCTTTTCTCCTGTTGTTATTTGGTGTACTTATAGGTAAAATTTATATTGCTCGGGGGTTTCTTTTTGTTGTTTTAAACTTTTAATGTATGTAGTGCTTACACTTTTGTGCAAGGCATAGTGTACACAAAATATAGTTAAATGTGGGGCGATATATGTGGGGACTCAAATTCAGTGAATTTCAAGCTTTGCTAATGTCATGGCCATGCGCTATGCAGGGTGCACAGGAAGGCAACCAGCACCATATAATCTTCCGGATTCTCTTATCTCTAGTATCCCTTTTGTTAGGATCAGTTTCCTTTTGTTAGGCTTTTATTCGGAAAGTTATCCTTTAGTTATTATGGAGATTTGTTAGTTGATTAGTTGTTGTTATGCTCGGCAGGACTATATAACCTGGCCAATTATCTCATTGAAGGCCAAGCAAGAATTCATCAAAGTTCTTCACGTCTCTTCTCTATTTCCCCCTGCCGAAGGGCTCTATTTTCCTCTTGTCTGCTTGCTGCCTCCCCACCAATCTATTGCTATTCTCCAATTCTTACCCCAGCTAACCTCTCCTAAAATCAGCCATAACAGCTCATCTATTGATTTAGTATATTTGACATACCACTATAAATATAAGTGTGTTTTTTAATACATTACTGAAAACACAAGCCACGTACCACAATACCACATAAACACCGAGCGATTGGGGTTTACTGCTTACCACTTTTAGAAACAATGGTACTGTTGTACTTGTCTGTATATACTTGAAACAATTCTCGTTGATCTTTCTCCATCATCGTCAAATGCTGATTATGATGTTCCTTTTGGGGTGGTACTCAAGAGTTGATCAACTGTTCTCCTTTTACAGAAAATGTGAAGATTGAGAGCAGACAACTCATACAATGTGTTGTGAAGGCAATCGATAAAACTCGAGCTATTATTCACTTGAGTTCTGATGAAGACTTGCTTTCTAAATCCATTGTATGGTGATAAAACTCGAGCTATTATTAGTTAGCAGCCCTTGAATTTCTTCTGTATTTTGTTTGTGATACTATTGCCAATTTATAATGCTGTTTTTAATATCTAGATTAAGGATCTGAAAGGCCTTTCCATTGACCATTTAATTCCTGGCATGATGATCAATGCACATGTTCATTCAGTCCTTGAAAATGGAGTTATGTTATCATTTCTTACGTATTTCACCGGAACCGTAAGTTTTTCTCAACACTAATATTTTCTCTTTAAACTTAGCCCATGGTTTTGGTTTTACTGGACCACTTGTTTAACATTTCACATTGTCATCTTTTCTTTGTCAGGCTGATATTTTTAATTTGTCAAACTCCTTTCCCTCTGGTAGTTGGAAAGATGATTACAGTAAGAACAAAAAGGTATTTATTAGTTTCTTCTCTGTAATATTGATAATTGTTGGGACTATGGAGTCTGAAATATTGGCATGTGTCTGGGTGTGAATGAGAGCAATGTTTGTCCCCATTTTGCGGTTATTAACTTAACAATGGCTAATTGTTTTGAATACTATTTTTTTGAACCACTAGTCTTATGCTATGTTTTGGAGGCCCGAACCAGACCCAAAACAATAGGGGCCCAGATCTGATTTCTTGCCAAAAACTGGAGATTTTTGGCATTTTTAAATTTCAGAAGTTTGTTTTTCCCAGATTTGAAGTTTGCGATATATTATTAGTTAACTTTTTAGTTCTTTATGCTGTTTTTTCTTTTATTTCTGTTCAGAAACTCTGTTTGTTGCGTACTCCTTACTGCTTAGGGTGCTCATCTGTTTGCATGGTTATTCTAATTGTCAAGAAAGCTATTTTTCCTCGAAATTAGTAACAAAAGGATTCTGTCCTGTTTGTGTGTTAAAAATCACATTTTTGTATCATTATTGAGTTAACATACCCAAAAATATCGCCTTTTCTCACAAAGGACAAAACCCTACTTTCCTGGGCATAAGTACATTTGTGCACGTCACAAGTGGTCAAGGTTACAACTATTGAACTTTAATGATTGCAACAGTACTATTAATGAATTTGACTCGCTACTGTATGTTTAAACATGTGAAATAGCTGGAGGATGTCTTGTAAGTTATTATAGTTATAATTCATTGGTTTACGCCCTTTAGGGGCTATCTGTTCATTGCCACAGTTTTCCAACAATCGATTGTGGGGTGCCACATCTCCTAGCCTTAAAAGTTTTGTTTAGCTGGCCCACTTGTCAGCCTCATAACTGGGGGCTGAAAAATGAAAAAAAAGCATGGCAACTATAGTGGTTGCTTTGTTTGCTACATTTGTCTTTATGGATTCTGGCTGCAAACCAACTTTTGCAGCTAGGAGATGTGGCACCCCACAGTTTGCCAACAATCAACTCTGGGGTGCTACATTTCCTAGCTGCAGAAGTTTTTTAGCTGGCCCACTTGGCGGCCTCATAAATGCGGGCTAAAATTTGAGAAAAGCATGACAACTATAGTGATTGCTTTGTTTGCTACATTTGTCTTTATGGATTCTGGCTGCAAACCAGCTTTTGCAGCTAGGAGATGTGGCATCCCACAGTTTGTCAACAATCAACTGTGGGGTGCCACATTTCCTAGCTGCAGAAGTTTTTTAGTTGGCCCACTTGTTGGCCTCATAAATGCGGGCTAAAATTTGACAAAAGCATGACAACTGTAGTGATTGCTTTGTTTGCTACATTTGTCTTATGGATTCTGGCTGCAAACCAACCAGGCACTTGGTCCACACATGCAAAGGGACATGCTTCCTGGTAGTTTAATTGTCCAAGTCTACATGATGATCCCCCCTCTTTCTTTTGTTTGGATTTGTCCAGTTTTCAATCGATGGTCCTGTTATTGAAACATATTTTCCAGATAAATCATCAGGTTGTCAACTGCTTGGTTATGTTCTTGAACATTTTGATTGATTTTTCATTCCCCTTTGTGGAATAATTTACAGGTAAATGCCCGGATCTTATTCGTTGATCCGTCAACAAGAGCGGTTGGGCTTACATTGAACAAACATTTACTTCGTCTTAAAGTACCCCCTATTGTAAGTTTTATGGTTTTGCATGACCATTTTCATTTATATATTCTTGGACGTTTCCATTTAACTTCAGTCAAATATCGTTAAAGCGAGGCTCTCCTATCCTAGTCTTATTCTTTTGTCATTGGTGATTTTTTGCACATTTGCAGAATGTTAAAGTTGGAGAAATCTACGACAAATCACGGGTGCTGAGGATGGATAAAGGGGCTGGTCTTTTTCTTGAAATACCTTCTCCAACTACATCGCCGGGATTTGTTAGTGTATGTTTAACTTTGGTGATTATTCTGTTGTTTGTTGTCATTGAAGGGCCCATTCTAGTTTTTAAAAAGATACATTTTAACTGTTAAACTTTGGTGAATGTTCTGTAGTTTGTCATCATTGAAGGGCTCATTCTAGTTTTCATAAAAACCCATCTTAATATTTCGATATTACAATTTGATCTTCAGATACATGATGTATCAGACAAGGATGTGAAGAACATTGATAAGAAGTTTAAGGAAGGCAGCGTTTCACGTGTCCGAATACTTGGAGTGCGACATCTTGAAGGAGTTGCAATTTGCACCCTAAAAGTAATTACATCTGGTCACTTAGTTTTCTTAGTGGTGGTATTTCTGAAAATGAAAACTGGAGGCATGATAACATTATTTATTATTATATGTCTTGATTTACTTGTGAATATTCAAATACTTCACCTTTTGATGCTCAGCATACCTCATTGGTATTTGATACTCCACAGCTTGTGTTACATCCTCTTTTTTTTTGGCACCCAATTGGTTCATTCGGCCTTTTGATCTTTCTTATCATCCTATGTCTCTAACAATTCTATTCCATACAAGTTGATTAAGCTGTGAATGGGAGTTCATATGGTTATAAAGGATCAATACATTGATGTTTTGTTTAATTCCATGTGGTATATACTTGATCCGTGGAATTATATAGATGGTAAGATAGCTGGATTATATTTCGTTGAAGTGAACTTTGTTACAAAACTGAGGTGAATGAATCATGGGTGGTGATTTGATTGAAATAGTTCTATTAGTTTCTGTAGTGCTGTTCAGTGTTCCTGTTCCTTACAAGTTGCTCCTTTTCTTAATTATTTTTCTACTTTGACTCACTTTGTCTCAAATTGTTTGTGTTAGTAGTAAATTTATATGACTACAACTTATCTTCATTCTCATTCTTTGAGCATGTGGCTAATTCTGTTCATTTTCCTTTTTTAATAAAGGCATTAAATTGGTGATTTTTGTAGTGTCACTGAGCAAATATCCCCATGAATTTTTTGTTGCACCTGGAAAATCATTTCCCTGCCAGCTGATGCATAAGCTTATTATCAAAGCATGCCAGCTAACACATCATGCAGTCTAGTTAACAGGCTTGTAGTTCACTTACAGATAATTTTTTTTTTATCTCAATATTGCTATCTGTTTGCAGGACAGTGCTTTTGAGGGGTCTGTTTTCACTCATGCTGATGTCAAACCAGGAATGTTAGTGAGAGCTAAGGTTGTTACTGTTGAGCCTTTCGGTGCAATTGTGCAGTTTTCCAGTGGTGTGAAAGCACTTTGCCCACTTCCGCATATGTCTGAGTTAGAACATGTTGTAAAGCCACCGAAGAAATTTAAGGTGCTATTGTGTTCTTTTGTTGCCCTCTTTTAATTTCCATTGCTCATGAAACTGCTATATGATTAAGATGCATAATATGTTCAAAACTGACACTTCATTTTTTTTTGTTTCTTTTATGTAGGTTGGAGCTGAACTACATTGCCGTGTATTGGGTTGTAAATCCAAGAGAATAACAGTGACATACAAGAAGTCTCTGGTACATTTATTGTGCTCTTGGCCTCTTGCCCTGGAAATTTCTATTTATCCTATGATTTATTGTATATTGTATCGAGCGTGATGGAATATTGTTCTTCACATTGTTCCTAATTACTGTATAATAAGATTCCAAAAGAGAAATCATATTCTTTTTTGTAGCAATTCTTTGGTTGCCTGAGTGGGCATCCAATAATAACATTATGGATTACTTTCAGGTCAAATCAAAACTTGATGTGTTGACCTCATATGCTGATGCCAAGATTGGTTTAGTGACGCATGGATGGCTTACTAGAATTGAAAAGCATGGTTGCTTTGTGAAATTTTACAACGGCGTTCAGGGTTATGTTAGCAGGTTGATCTCGCAATTTCCTACTTGCAAAATTCATCAGCTAGATGTTTTAACTGCACAAGATTTTCTCCATACTCCTTACATCTTAATAGTGAAAAGTACTCCTTACATCTTAATAGTGAAAACATGCTCTTTTTACTTTGAAGTGTGTGTTTATGTTGAGTTTAGTGAATTTAAATTTAGTTCCATAGTAAGTGTGAGGGTGATTTGTCTTGTACTGTTCTTGAAAGCTACTATTATTTTATTGAATATGGTTCTGATATGTTTCCTTTCTCAATTCCTGGTGAATTTGTACTAGATCTGAGCTTGGACTAGAGCCAGGTACTGAAGCTGAAAGTGTTTATCATGTTGGACAAGTGGTCAAATGTAGAATTGTCAGTGTGGTCCCTGCTTCAAGGAAAATAAATGTTAGTTTTGTCATATCTCCTAATAGGTAAGTGCCATCTCTTGTTCTTTTATTATTGTTTTGCTGCTCTCTTCCTCATATGTATATATGGTAAGATGATAAGGACGTATGGTGGTGTGCAGTTAATGACATACGGGCTTTTGAAATATTAGTCCTTGCCAAACAAAGTAATGTGATTGGTTTTTTAGTTTTTGGCCTTCTTCTTTTCGGCTTTTAAAAGCCTTTTATTTTACAGTTTAGTGTTTTTCTACGTTAACTAGCTTTCAAACGTAATATCTTTTCAAGTCGGGGTGTACAAATCGATTGTAGTATACACTGCAGCGACTTCATTTATATCGGCTAAAATCACACACGAGTGTCGATCTCTCCTTACTCTCTCTCGTGAGCAGTCAAAAGCCATAAGTTGCAACTCAAAATAATAGGCTGTTTGCTGCATCTGTAAAAACTAGGACATGTTGGAGTGGAGGAAAAACAAATTACTTTTGTAGAATTTGAAATATGTTTCTTTCTTTTGTGGGCTACAAGCAGTTAGGGAGGCAATGGCGGACTCAAGAATTTAGGATGGGTGTTCTGAGTTGACAAAATATTGTTCAACAGACAAAAGTAAATTAAAGGTCCACAATAGCTGTGCCCCCTCCTCGGCTCTCAGGTGACCGCTGTTGCCCTTTGTAGCTTGCTCCTTGCCACCTAGGCCAAGTTAGAGGTTAGAGCCGCTAAGTCGCTTGATGGCCGATTGCCCCTCGGTCTCGTGCGTCAGAGCCAGCCCTGGGCGTTCGGTATTACCGAACCGATCGGTTCGGTTCCTCGGTACCCATACAAATTCGGTTCCTACGAATCTCGGTACCGTTCGGTTCCTGAAAAAACTCGGTACCGAAGAAATTCGGTATCGGTTCTTTCGGTTCGGTTCCGGTATTTACCGAAATTACCGAACAGGGTACATCAACATGTAACATCAAGTTCAATAGCCAATTTTGACATAAATGTAACATGATTTCATATAGAATAAGTGCAAATCATACAGAGAAAAAGCCACAAATACATAATATTTTGGTAGTTCGGTATTTCGGTAAACCGAGGCACCGAACCGAATTTCCTCGGTAAATTCGGTTCCTCAGAACCTGGAACCGAACATGGAACCGAAATTTTCGGTTTCGGTACTTTCGGTTCGGTTCTCGGTAAATTCGGTTCGGTATTCGGTTTTCGGTTTTTTGTGCCCACCCCCAGTCAGAGCCGCCAGGTTTGGCGATTTTTTGTTTGGAGCAATGGAGCCTAAGTGAGAACAGAGAGAGAGAGAGAGAGGGAGGGGGACGAGGGAGGGATATGTTAGGGTTTGAGGAGGGCGGTTGCCGGTTGGGCTGTGCTACTTGAGGCGTATTGGGGAGAGGAAGGTGTGGGAGTTGGCTGATATTGTTAGACAGGTGTCATGTACAGGTGTTGGATAGGCATGTGTATGGCTGTTGTGCCCATGTGCCTCTAGTCTTTTTCTGTTAGGGCAACCAGGCTTTCTGTTAGGGTCTCTAGCTTGATCCCTCAGTTTGTTAGACCTAACCCCAGTCTTCCTTGCCCTTATATACACCATGTACCCACTGCTGGTCGTTATCAATCAATACACTCTGTTCACCCACATGGTATCAGATACTCCCTTCCGCTCTTAAACTTCTTTCCCCTGTCTCCCCGCCGCCATGTCCGCGGACCTCCCGCCGCCAGCTCCCTCATTCCCGGCGGCCGCTATCCTCTCCTCCGATGCCGACACCCGAGCAGCGGAGACCGCCGCCAGAGCTGACGTCGCCCCCGTCCACCCCGTCGTGCGCCCCGCCGCCGCCGCCGACTCCTGTGCCGCTGCTCTCGCGCGGGCGGAGGACCTAACCCCAGTCTTCCTTGCCCTTATATACACCATGTACCCACTGCTGGTCGTTATCAATCAATACACTCTGTTCACCCACATGGTATCAGATACTCCCTTCCGCTCTTAAACTTCTTTCCCCTGTCTCCCCGCCGCCATGTCCGCGGACCTCCCGCCGCCAGCTCCCTCATTCCCGGCGGCCGCTATCCTCTCCTCCGATGCCGACACCCGAGCAGCGGAGACCGCCGCCAGAGCTGACGTCGCCCCCGTCCACCCCGTCGTGCGCCCCGCCGCCGCCGCCGACTCCTGTGCCGCTGCTCTCGCGCGGGCGGAGGCGGCCGAGCGCGAGGCTGCTGTTGCCGCCCAAGCACGCGGAGCGGCTGCTGCACGCGAGCGCGCTGCCCTAGCGCGCGCCGCTCGCGAACGCGCCGCCGCTGCTGAAGACGCCGACTCCGAGTCTGTGGACGACGCTCCCTCTCCTCTCCACGACGCCCTCCTCCACGAAGCTGCTGCCATCGCCAACATTCATGCCCAGGCCGTCGGCGTGCAGAGCATCCGCGCTCTGGTTCCTCTCACCCTTGACCTGAACTCCGGCTTCTACACCTGCTGGTGCGAGCTCTTCCTTCTCGCCCTCGGGAAGTACACCCTCGAAGACCATGTCCTCACCAACGACTCCCACCCCGCCCTCCCCGACTGGGTCCGAATGGACTGCGTCGTCAAGTCGTGGCTTCTCGGCACTCTCTCCTCCGACCTCGCCGAAGTCGTGCTGGAACGCTGCGCCACCGCTCGCGTCACCTGGCTCGCCGTCGAGACGCAGTTCCTCGGCAACAAAGAGTCGCACGCCCTCTACCTCGACGCCGAGTTCCGGCACTTCGCCCAAGGGGACCTCTCCATCACCGACTACTGTCGTCGTCTCAAATCCATGGCCGATGCTCTTGCCGATCTCGGTGAAGTCGTCGCCGACCGCACTCTCGTCCTCAACCTCATCCGCGGCCTCAACGAAAACTTCACCGCCATCGGCCTTCACCTCCAACGGAGTCGGCCGTTTCCCTCCTTCCTCGAGGCGCGCACAGATCTACTCCTGGAGGAGCTCAACATGGCAAACCGTAAGTCTTCACCCGCCACTGCCCTCCTCACGTCCGGCGGCCACCTTGCTGCAACATCCGCCGACCGCGCCCCTCCGTCTTCGACTCACAGCAGTCTCGGCGGCGGCACCGGCGGTACCAACAGAGGCGGCGGCGGAGGCGGAGGTGGTGGCACCTCCCACTCCCGTGGACGGCGCGGCAAGCGCGGTGGTCGAGCTGGCCAGCACTCCCAGGGCTCCGGCTCCGGCGCAGGCGGCGTCCCTCCAACCGGCGGCTGGCCAAGTCTGTACAACCTGTGGACCGGCACCATCCAAATGTGGCCCGGTCCCCGGCCTCCCCTTGCCCCTCTTCCGCAGGGCCGCTTCGCCGGCCTGACTCCACCGCCTCCAGCGCCGCCGCAACATCAAGCACTTCTGGCTGCTGCCCAGCCCGTGTGGCCCTTCTCTGCCCCTCACGGTCAGGCCACGAGCTTCCACCCGCAGGCTCTTGCTGGACCACCCGCTGGACTCTTCACTGCCCCAGCTGGACCGGCGGTCGGCCACTTCGCTGCTCCTGCCGGTCTGCCCGCCTGGGACCAGAACAGCCTCGCCAGTGGTTTCTCCACCATGACATTGACTCCACCTCCCCAGCCAGAGTGGTACTTCGACTCGGGGGCTACTTCTCACATGACCTCCGACCCCGGTATTCTCTCTCACTCCTCCCCTTCCCAGTATCCTGTTCCTTCATCCATTGTCGTAGGTGACGGCTCCCTTCTACCCGTCACCACCACTGGTACAGCTGCTGTTCATGGTTCTCTCCGTCTCAACAATGTCCTTGTCTCCCCAAAACTTATTAAGAATCTCATTTCTGTGCGCAAGTTTACTTCCGACAATAACTGTTCTGTTGAGTTTGACCCCACTGGCTGCTCTGTGAAGGATCTTCGGTCTCGGAACGTGATCATCAGGTGCGATAGCTCCGGGCCGCTCTACCCTCTACATCCTCCCGTCGCCGAGTCCTTCCTTGCAGCATCCTCCGCTCCTCTTTGGCATCGCCGGCTTGGTCATCCCGGTCATGACGTTTTGTCCAAGTTAGCAAGTTCAGCAGTCCTACCTTCATGTAATAAAATCATTAGTTCTCATATGTGTCATGCATGCCAATTGGGTCGACATGTTCGTCTTCTTTTCCCTATGTCAACCTCCCGTGCTTCTCACAGTTTTGATCTTATACATTGTGACCTCTGGACTTCACCGTTTGAAAGTGTTTCTGGCTATAAATATTACTTGCTCATTCTCGATGATTGCTCACATCATCTATGGACATTTCCCCTTCGGCTTAAATCGGACACATTCATGACTCTTACTAACTTCTTCTCCTTTGTTTCCACTCAGTTCCACACCACCATCAAGGCAGTCCAGTGCGACAACGGCCGCGAGTTTGACAACTCTAGCGCCCGCACGTTCTTTCTCACTCATGGTGTTCACCTCCGCATGTCCTGCCCCTACACCTCCCAACAGAATGGTAAAGCTGAGCGCATCATTCGTTCTATCAACAATGTCATTCGCTCACTTTTGTTTCAGGCGTCTATGCCACCATCCTATTGGGTTGAGGCTCTGACCACTGCCACTTACCTCCTCAACATACTACCCACCAAGACGCTGAACTTCTCCACGCCACATCATGCTCTTTTTGGGTATCCTCCATCCTATGAGCATCTTCGCGTCTTTGGGTGCAAGTGCTACCCAAATCTCACTGCCACAGCCCCTCACAAACTTGCTCCTCGTTCCGCCTTGTGTACCTTCCTTGGCTACTCTACCCACCATAAGGGATATCGATGTCTCGACATGACCTCCAATCGGATCTACCTCTCTCGTCATGTCACTTTTGATGAAACATCGTTTCCTTTTGCCGATCTCCCTTCCACCCCCTCCTCGACTGAGTTTCACTTTCTGGATGACTACACTATCCCGGTGCCGGCGCCCATAGGCCCGTCATCCACCTCTTTACCTGCAGGTCTCCCCGCGCGACAGAGTCTCGCCCGTGCAGACGTCCCCACGTCCAGGCCATGCGCGGCCCTGGACACTGCCGTGCCTGCCACAGCCGAGGACATCGCAACACCGACTCTGTCCCGCACGCCAATGCGGGTCGATGTGTTCCCTTCAGCTCCGCCGCCCGCACAGCCACGTGCGGCTACCGCCTCCTCTACACCACCCTGTGAGGCCCCGACCTGTGACCGCCGTTTTCGCCATGTCTACACCCGGCGACCGCAGCCGGTGCCCCCGAGCGCTCCACCGACATGTCCTTCCCCGGGCGCGCCACCCTCCCCGGCACAAGGCGCGGTGCCCCCCTGGTGCAGCTTCCCCCGGGTGCCGTGCCAGTCTCTCACGTACGGAATCAGCACCTGATGACAACGCGCGCCAAGTCCGGATTTCGGCTTCCTGCCCTCTACCATGCCTCGCAACTATCGCCTGTGCCTCGGACGTATCGCACCGCCCTCATCGACCCCAATTGGCGGGTAGCGATGGAGGACGAGTACGCTGCCCTCTTGCAGAACCACACATGGGATTTGGTTCCACGCCCAGCCAAGGCAAATGTTGTTTCTGGCAAATGGATCTTCAAGCATAAGCTCAAGGCAGATGGCTCTCTCGAGCGATACAAAGCTCGTTGGGTACTACGTGGCTTTACGCAGCGCCCAGGAGTGGATTTTGCCGAGACGTTCAGCCCAGTTGTGAAGCCAGCAACAGTTCGGACAGTGCTTGCTCTCGCTCTCTCCAGGTAGTGGCCGATTCACCAACTTGATGTGAAGAACGCCTTCCTTCATGGGACCCTCTCTGAGACTGTTTATTGCTCACAGCCATCCGGATTTGAGGATCCTGCTCACCCGAAGTTTGTCTGCCGCCTCAACAAATCACTCTATGGTCTCAAGCAGGCTCCTCGTGCATGGTATAGCCGGTTTGCCTCCTTTCTGCTATCCCTTGGTTTTCTTGAAGCCAAGTCTGACACTTCACTGTTCGTTTATCACCGAGGCCCGGAGATTGTCTACCTGCTCCTTTATGTTGATGATATCGTTCTCACCGCCTCATCTGCCGGGCTTCTCCGTCGCATCATCACGGCCTTACAGCACGAGTTCGCTATGAAGGACCTTGGTGAGCTTCATCACTTCTTAGGGATGCATGTCCAGAAGTGCAGTAGTGGCCTTCTCCTCTCCCAGCGCCAGTATATGACGGACATCCTGGAGCGCGCTGGCATGGTTGAGTGCAAACCCTGTGCCACTCCTGTCGACACAAATCCAAAGGTGTCAGCCTCAGATGGTGTTCCCGTCACTAATCCCAGCGATTACCGCAGTTTAGCCGGGGCCCTACAGTACCTCACCTTCACCAGGCCGGACATCTCCTATGCAGTTCAGCAGGTGTGCCTTCATATGCACGATCCTCGAGAGCCTCATCTTGCTGCTCTCAAGAGAATTCTTCGATACATACGTGGCACTCTCCACTTGGGCCTCTTTCTTCAGCCGTCGTCGCAGTCTAATCTTGTGGTCTACTCTGACGCTGACTGGGCAGGTTGTCCGGACACACGCAAGTCCACCTCCGGCTATGCCGTGTTTCTTGGAGATAACCTGGTTTCCTGGTCCTCCAAGCGTCAGAACACAGTTTCACGCTCCAGCGCAGAGGCCGAGTATCGCGGTGTGGCCAATGCAGTTGCCGAGGCCTCCTGGCTACGCCAACTTCTGGTAGAGCTGCATACTCCACCTCAACAGACTACTTTGGTGTATTGCGACAACGTCAGCTCAGTCTACATGTCCTCCAACCCCGTCCAGCATCAGCGCACCAAGCACATTGAGATTGACCTTCACTTCGTTCGCGAGAAAGTGGCACTTGGTGATATTCGTGTTCTGCATGTTCCCACCACTTCGCAGTATGCCGACATCTTCACCAAGGGCCTTCCTTCTTCCGTGTTCTGTGAATTTCGATCCAGTCTAAACGTCCGAGGTGCGGACGCTACGACTGCGGGGGGGTGTTAGACAGGTGTCATGTACAGGTGTTGGATAGGCATGTGTATGGCTGTTGTGCGGCATGTGTATGGCTGTTGTGCCCATGTGCCTCTAGTCTTTTTCTGTTAGGGCAACCAGGCTTTCCGTTAGGGTCTCCAGCTTGATCCCTCAGTTTGTTAGACCTAACCCCAGTCTTCCTTGCCCTTATATACACCATGTACCCACTGCTGGTCGTTATCAATCAATACACTCTGTTCACCCACAGATATCAACTGAGTGTACAAATATGAAATATTTTGGCCAATTATCAGTATATATGTCTAATGTACCTTCCAAATACTAGGTATCACTCGGAAAATTTTGGGTGTTCAACTGAACACCCTCGAACCAAGGATCAAAAAACCGTTACCAGGGAGAATCCCGGCCGCCGGGCGGTACCGGTAACCGGTAATCCCGGTATAAAACCGGATGAAATTTAGCAAACGATTTTTTTTGTCGGGGCGGGAGGCGGCCGGTAACCGGTCCGGTTACCGGTTTTACCGGTGAGAAAACCGGAAAAACCGGTGGAGAATACTTTCTTCATCCAATGTTCTCACTGCTGCTGCTCTCCCCTCACATGCAGAGAATACTTTCTTCATGTAATCATGTTCATGGGCCCCTCACATGCTGCAGCATCCAATAATGCAAATGATGCAATAGACAAAAGTTTCATGCAATCATGCCCATGGGCCTAACATGTTCCTAAACATATGCTTAACAATCAAATATAGCTACAATGCCCCCTGGAACCCATTCAAACATCAACAAATTCAAAAATTTCAAATTTGCATCTCGGCCGGTTTTCTAATTCCCGCTCACCGCCGGGAATTCCGGTTACCGGCCGGTAACCGCCGGTAATCCGAACCCTGCCTCGAACCACTTTGCGTCCGCCCATGTAGGGAGGAATCATCATTTGTCCACTTTTTGTGAGGGAATGTTTGATTCACTCAAAAATATCCCTAGGTTTTGTGTCCATGGGCCATGGCACCATATCACATCCTCTTCGAAGTCTCACGCCACACCTCTTTATTTCATCTATTGCACAAAACAAAGACAACTAGCATCCTTCTCTCCCAAAACCAAGAAAATGACATACCGTTCTTGGAAGTCTTATCATTGGACTACACTGCAAGCAGTAGTAGAACAATCAGATGCTATTAAATATTTTACTGTAGTCATTTGTTTATTTGAAACCTGTGAGGTTCCATTTGGTTTGATAGCTCATTGCTGAAGCTTTTTAGCATATATGCGTTTTTTTATGGTGTATTGCAGGCAAGGTTCTAAAAACCGGAACCGGAAAAAATCCCGGTCGGCGGCCGGTAACGGTAACCGGGCGGTTACCGGCCGGTTACCGGAAAAACCGGTAAAAAACCGGTCACAATTTGAAAATCAAAATTTGAATTTTGAGATATTTTGAAACCGGTAACCGGAAAAACCGGCCGGTAACCGGAAAACCGGAAAAAAACCGGCCAAAATTCGAAAAATCAAAAAATCATACCGGCCGGTTTTTTAGTTACCGGTCTCTACCGGTAAAACCGGTAACCGGCGGTTACCGGCCGGTAACCGCCGGGATTTTGAACCATGATTGCAGGCATATTCTTAAATGTTCGACAACTGTACACCTCTACCACATGAGGCAAACATTTTTCCTTGTTTCATTTCGTTTTTACTACAGCTGTCTTTTTCTTTCTTTGTCTTTAGCTTAGGTTGTTTCCGATACTTCCAATCCCTTTTTGGCTAACACACACACCTGGGAACCATCAAATTTCTAGCTTTTAGCGAGAAAAAGATCCTGGTCAGTTCCTGCTGGGTTTGTGAACTTCCTGGTCGGTTCCTGCTGGGTTTGTGAACTTGTACATGGGTTTCTGCCTGGGCAATTTTGAATTTTCCTACTGTGTAGCTTGACAACAACAACAACAAAAAAAAACCACCATTCTGTGACCATTCTGTGCATTCATTTTTCTCATGTAGGGTTATTCAAGCTGACACCGCAAAGCTGGGTAGCATTGTATCTGGTGTTGTGGAGCGACTTACTCCTTCAACTGTTGTTGTCAGTGTAAATGGCTTCTCCAAGGGAATAATACTTAATGAACATTTGGCAGATCATCATGGTATATCCTCATCTTTTGTATTCTCTGACACAACACACACTTTTTCTTCTTCTGGTTTATCTGTACATCCTTGCTGTTTTGTTAATCGTGGCCATTTACTCTTTTCTTAATTAGGTCAAGCTGCTCAGTTGAAGAATTTGTTGAAGCCTGGCCATGAGTTCAACCAGCTTTTAGTTCTCGGTAAAGTCATCAATGTTCTAGCTCTTTCGCTAGTGAATTCATATCAACTAAGGGACAAACTTCCACCTGCTGTTCAGTTTCTGGGAGTATAGTGTATTAATATTTATACTTGTATATCAATAATTTGAGCAGAATTTTACCTTGGCACTTGACAGTAAGTTGGCTACACACTGTTATGCATGGTGCACTAGTATGTTTGTAGCATGTCTCAGTCTGTATATAGTGTATTCCCCTTATAATTATGAACAGTTTGTTGTTTACAAATCCTTTCTGACGTACTTTTGGTGGTTTTCTTCATATGGATATTACTTCATATGACTAATTATTGCTTTTCCCTTTACGAATTTCATGCTCCGCAGATATCGAAGGCCAAAATTTGATTCTTTCAGCTAAGCACTCCCTTATCAGCAGCGCAAATGAAATCCCGTCAGAGATATCGCAAATGCATGCGGGAGCTGTAGTTCATGTATAGTTCTTAATTTAATTTCACTTTTAATGAGCAAGTCAGTTGACATTTCTTTTCACTTTAGGGTTATATTTGCAACATCATAGAAGCTGGTTGTTTTGTTCGCTTTCTTGGACATCTGACTGGTTTCTCACCCAAGGATAAAGTAAGCATTTCTCAGCTTTGTCGTTCTCATGTTTTTTATTTGAAAAGAAAGCTAATCTTTCTTCTTTCCTGAAGGCACTTGATAGGCAGATAGAAAAACCTTCCGATGCGTTCTATGTTGGCCAATCAGTTCGGAGTCTTATCCTCAACGTATGTAGAACACTTTCTTGTTGGTACTTCAGTGTTTGCATCCTTTGTTGTTTGCATGCATCTGAATGGTTGAAGTTTTTTATAGGTAAATATGGAATCTGCTAGAGTGAAGCTTTCACTTCAACAGTTCATGTGTTCTTCCCCAGATTGTTCATTTATTCAAGGATATTTTCTTTTGGATCAGAAGGTCATAATCCACTACTATTTACATCTTGCTCCTAGTTGAAGAAAATTCTTATCTGAATGCTTTCTGGTAGCATGTAGCAATATGGGATATTGGGGGGAAAGGAATCAATAAACGCTGTAGATGAGAGCAACGATGGGTGAGCATGTGAGGTGTAGGTCAAACATGCAAGTGAAATAACTGTTTCCTTGTGGACACCTGTTTAGCAAAAGTTAAAAAGCTAAACTGTTGACTTTATTTGTATATTAACGTGTTATATTGTAAATAGTCAAATCAAATGTTTATGCCTTTATATTTTTATATTGTATGACCGGGTATCTATTAACTTACATACAAATCTAAGAGAAAAGGGGCACATGTTGAAATACTGTGAGGGCATATTTGAAAGAAATTCTAGTTTCTCACAATAATAAATGTTACATGATTTTTACTATTTATGTGCTAGAAACAATATGGAAGCACAGACTAAATGTTGGTCCACAGATTTTGGATCGGGTACTTGGTAGGATCATAACAATATCGTGATCCTAAAGATCTAGGGATTGGCAATGTGTCATGTGCAAACTCAGTGATGTTTGAATGGATCATGTTCGACAGATCTGATCATGGGATGCTTATAGCTTCCCTGGGTACACTAAAATGCTAACTTTGCATGATCGAATGGATCATGTTCGCTAGATCTGATCATAGGATGCCTATAGCTTCCCTGGGTACGCTGAAATGCTAACTTCGCACGATTGAATGGACCATAATCTTCCCTTGTCGGTTCATGGTGGTGTTTGCGTGTTTACACAGAGGGGTTTTGGGCATTATAAATCTCATCATTTGATCTCTTCCCTATTTTGTACAATTCTTTGAAGCTGCTGAACCATTTGTCTCACTTCTATACACGCTATAAGCCAGACAAGCCAAAGTGTTGTCAGCCTTTTCTCTGTTCTGTATGCTTATGTGCTTTTGCAGATGCTAGGACTCAGGAGTGCCTTTTGTTATGCGTGTACACGTCAAGTTGCTCATGCATCGTCCATATGTGTTAGCTGTAGCCTGTAGGTCTCCAAGTCATACAAGATAGTTTATGACATAAGGGTGTTTTTGTTGTGGCTCTTCATGTCACCCAGTGCCAGAATAATTTGGACTTATGCAGCCTGTTGATCATGCCGGATTACGTCCAATCTGGTTTTCTAAATTTAGGTTTGGTTTGATCGAAATAACACCACCAGGATCTAGTTAACATCAGATGAAGGTTGAAGATATTGCATTATTTGAGATTTTTGGACTTGTTAACTAATTTACTAGTTGTCTTGCAGCTTTATGTTTCTGATGCATATTAATCTCATTCTATAAGGGTGTTTTGGTATGTACACTTACAATTGCTGGTTACCTTGTTCATCTAGATTGCGGCATTGAAGTATTCAGGTCCTAGTAGTTCTTTTCATGATTGGGTGATGGCTTTTGGCATTGGTAGCTTGGTTGAGGGGGAGGTGGGAGCAATAAAAGAATATGGTGTTATCCTTAACTTCAAAGACCATCCGGATGTTGTTGGTCTAATTGAACATCATCAACGTAAGTGGCTCATTTCCTCTTTTTATGGCATAGTAACTGTAACTGATTATGATCATTCCAAAATTGCTATTTTTCTTTTTTGCAGTCGGTGGCAGTACTGTAAAAGTCGGTTCTTCTGTGAAGGGTCTCGTTGTGGATTTATCTGATGGAGTTGTAAATTTATCCCTTAAACCAGAACTAGTTAGCAGTGTCAGCAATGATGGAATAAAGAAGGTAATGATAGTGTATGCCTTATGATGTGAAATTCCACTGTTCTCCTAGGCGGCCACCTAGCCTGCCTAGGCAGCGCCCTCCCGCCTTGCCGATTTGATCTGCCTAAGTGCTAGGCGCCGGTCTGCCGCCCACCTAGCGCCTAGGGTAACATTGAAATTCTCATTATACCAGTCTCTCTTGTTAAGAATTGCCTCTACCAACCTTTTGGTCAAGTTAGTTGCTCGTATCCGCGGTGCTGGTTGCAAACTGCGCACGTTGACCTAAACTTTGAGCACTGTAGCTTAACTCTGGAACATGTCATCACCGTTCTTTTCCAAATCTCAATTTACATGGTCTTTTGCTTTTAGTTCACCAAATAAAACATCTGCATGGTTACTCTTCTAATGGTATGAATTTCAATTGCTTTGATGCCAACTTTTGATATCTCGGACTCATTTGCATGTTATACAAACTGTAAGTTAAATTTCTTGGTTGCACTTCAGAAACGTCACAGAGCTGCAGTGGAGGACTTGGAGCTTCATGAGGAAGTGAATGCAATTGTGGAGATAGTCAAAGAGAGCTATGTGGTGTGCAAATTACTCTCATCCTCTGACCAATTTTTTTAGTTGAATAAAAGATTGATTGCAGTTTATTATTTCATTGTTTTCTTCAATCCCAGGTTCTTTCCGTCCCTGAGTATAATTATGCAATAGGTTTTGCACCACTGATGGATTACAACTCACAACTGCTGCTTCACCATCCCTATGATAATGGACAACGGTAATCTTGTGAATTTACTTTAGTTTATTGCTTTGATTATTTACTACTTGTTAGATTGGTTGGAAACTGAATAGTCTCGGGTTTCTCCATTCTTGCTTGTATTTTTTTAGTTTATGGCATTTTTAGATAGCTAATGGAATCTAAAGTACCCCTACTGGACATCAAGCTTTGAGATACCGCTGAGGAAACTTCTTGAGCATTTTTGTTTGTACTGTTTGATAGAACATGCTATAATTTTTCTCTTGCTGTCGATTCATTGATACATGTTACCTTTTTGAACATACTATGTCAGTAATCTGTTGGTGGTACATTTGAGACATCTCGGGTTGTAAATGACCCGAGATTGAGTAAACCTAGCTGCACTCGGCTTGAGCTCAACATTGTCATGGTTTATCTCTGAAGCTCAGCTCAAGCTCAAATAAGCTCAAGCCCAGCTTGATTAAGCTCGGCAACAGGTTAAAAATACAACAAAAAATTGATTATTTGTGCTCAAGACAAGCTTGAACCTGGCTTGAATTAAGCTCGATGGTGTTAGATGTGTATTATATAACTGTGTATTTACCCCATTGTATAAGGGGTTTCTTGCATATATGCCACCTGTACATGTATATATATTGGCCCTTTGGCCACATGATGAATACATGCGCTATTCACAACATGGTATTAGAGCCTAGGGTTTCGTGATACCTAGGATCCGCGCCTGTCTCTCACGGCTCCGGTTGTCAAGGCGCTGCTGGTTCT
This sequence comes from Dendrocalamus latiflorus, assembly GCA_017311315.1. Lineage (NCBI taxonomy): Eukaryota > Viridiplantae > Streptophyta > Magnoliopsida > Poales > Poaceae > Dendrocalamus > Dendrocalamus latiflorus. Next base: position 26,170,098 of record CM029643.1, on the reverse strand, counting down.
TTTTCCAGCCGCTGCCGAACTTTGCTGGTGCCCGCCGCCCTCTGCCGACCGGTGCTTGGAGACCGCTCGGGTCTCTTTTCATCAGCCGTTGCCGATTTGGATCTGGATCGCCGACCGTGGTGAGGTGGGCTTCTGCCGCCGGTTTTCAACGTTCAAGACCGTCGGCCGCTGTCCTGCCCGAGATCGCCGTCGCTGACTCCGCCGTCTCTGTCGCCGACTCCGCTGTCGCCGGTGCTCGGATCTGCAGTCGGCGCCGTCGCCGGCGCTCGGATCTGCAGCCGGCGCCGGACCGGCCGCCGCTCCACTGCCTCGTCGCCCGCCGCCCGCTCCTCGTCTGGTTGCTGACGCTGGGTCGCCGCTCGCATCTGCCCCTGGCGTCGGACTGGCCGCCGCCCTGCCGCCCGCTGGTCGCCGATCCCGCTGTCGCCTTCACCTTCGTCGCGCGCGCTGGGCGGCCGGCGCCCCCTTCGCTTTCTTCTGTGCCGCCGCCTCCTTTTTGGTCTTTGACCGAGTCGGCCATCTCATGGAGTTGGTCTTTTGACCGAACAAAGGAGGTGGAGTTGGTCTTTTGACCGAACAGAGGAGGTGTCAAAAAAAGAAAAAAGAAATAAAAACAGAGGAAAAAAATGTCTTCTTTTACAGGCACCGTTTCTGTTCCCCGTTGCCCGGTGATCTTCGATGGTCTCAATTTTCGGGATTGGTTTGAGCACATGCGCATCCACATGCGTGGTCAGCGCCTTTGGGACTTTCTTACTGGCGAGTTGCCTTGCTCGTCTCGTCCTACTCCACCTGTTGAGCCTGTAATTTCGAGGGATGCTTCCGAAAATGCTCGTACAAAGGCTTCTGAGGTTTTTGAGGATGCTATGGAGATTTTTCAGACTCAGTATGCAGCTTACAAGACATGGATTGATGAAGATGCTCGTGCCTCCGCTATTTTGGTTGCTAGCATGGAGGTGCATCTCACTGGTGATGTTGTTGGATTGGCTTCCGCACATGCGATGTGGACTTATCTACGCAGCCGCTACGAGCCATTTGGTGATTCCTTATACTTTGCTGTTGTGCGACAGGAGCAGTCGCTGCAGCAGGGAGATGCCACTGTGGATGAGTTCTATGCTCAGTTGTCTGCGATATGGCGCCAGATCGACTCTTTGGGGCCAGATGTTTGCCGTACCTGTCAGTGTTGTCAGTGTAAGCAGTCTCACATGGAGCTTCGCCGCATCTACGATTTTTTGACACGTCTCCGGTCTGAGTTTGAGCAGACTCGTGCTCAGTTGCTGGCTCGTCATCCTTGTGTGACTTTGTTGGAGGCCCTTGCAGCTGTTCGTACTGAGGAGATTCGACTTCGTGGAGCGGGTCTGCTATCATCATCATCACTTCCTTCGGTTTTGGTGGCTTCTCCGGCTTCTACACCCGCTGTGCCTTTGCCTCCACCAGTTGTGCCTCCACCAGTGACAGCTGCTGTTGGTAAGGGCCTTCACTGCACCTATTGCAACAAGGATGGACATGTGGGACAGTTTTGCTACAAGAAGGATCTTCGTCGTGGTGCTCGTCCTCCGAGGGGCACTGGAGGTTCCTCCTCACAGCAGAGTTCTGGTACCCCTGACACTCAGCAGCTTCTCACATTGCTAGGCCGTATGGTTGCTTCTGCCTCGTCTGGTTCTGCTGCTCAGTCTTCCGGTGAGAGACTTTCTTCAGCTACTTCTCCTTCCTCAGGTACTTCACCTTGGATTCTTGATTCTGGTGCTTCCTTTCATATGACATCTGATTCCACCTGTCTTACCTCCATTAGTTCTTTAGCTGCTCCTATCACTGTCCACACAGCAGATGGTACCTCCCTTTTTGTCACAGGACGAGGCACTCTTTCCAATTCCTTTTTTCATGTTCCTGCTGTTTCTCATGTTCAAAACTAACCATGCAGCTTATATCTGCTGGCCAGCTCACTGATCATGGTTGTCGTGTTATTTTCGATTCTGACTCTTGTTGTGTTCAGGATTGTCGCACGGGGACTCTGGTTGGTACTGGCCCTCGCCGCCGTGACTCCCAACGGCTCTGGGAGCTTGACTGACTTCGTCTTCCTTCCGCTGCCCCAGTCAGTCTTCTTGCCTCCACCACTGCCTCTGCAGCTGCTACAGCCTCCACTGCATCGTTTGCTCAGTGGCATCATCGCTTAGGACATATTTGTGGTTCCCTTATGTCTTCCTTACTTCGTCGAGGTCTTTTAGGATCTGTCTGGTGATGCTTCTCTAAATTGTCAGGGTTGTAAGCTTGGTAAACAGCTTCAACTCTTTTATCCTTCTAGTGAGTCAGTGTCTCAGCGTCCTTTTGATCTTGTTCATTCTGATGTATGGGGACCAGCTCCTTTTGTTTCGAAAGGTCATCGCTATTATATCATTTTTATTGATGATTTTTTTCGACATACATGGATATACTTTATGTCATCTCGTAGTGAGGTTTTATCTATCTACAAGACTTTTGCCACAATGATTCACACTCAGTTTGACTCCTATTCGTATTTTTCGTGCTGATTCCGCTGGATAGTACTTGTCGGGAGCCCTTCGTGGTTTTCTTGCTGAGCAGGGCACTCTCAGTTTTCTTGTCCAGGTGCTCATGCTCAGAATGGTGTGGCTGAACGCAAGCATCGTCATCTTCTTGAGACAGCTCGTGCTCTCATGATTGTTTCTGCTGTTCCACCACATTTCTGGGCTGAGGTTGTTTCTACTGCCACGTTCTTGATCAACATTCAGCCCTCTTCTGCTCTTCAGGGTGGGATCCCAGTTGAGCGTCTCTGTGGCCAGACTCCTGATTATTCCAGTCTTCGCCTCTTTGGGTGTTTGTGCTATGTTCTTCTTGCACCTCGTGATCGTACCAAACTGACCGCTCAGTCAGTTGAGTGCGTTTTTTCTGGGCTACAGTGCTGAGCACAAGGGATACCGTTGTTGGGATCCTGTTGGCCGACGGATGCGGATTTCTCGAGATGTTACTTTTGATGAGTCTCGTCCTTTCTATCCTCGTCCTTCTCCTTCCTCCACTTCAGCATCTGTTGTTGAGCCGCTTTCATTTCTGACTTTTCCTTCCAGTCCTATAGTCACCACCCCACCACAGCCTTTGGTCTCTCCGGTGCCTCCTTCTCAGTCAGCATCTTTCTCACCACCGGCATCCTCTCCCGAGGTTGCTTCTGATCTTGTTCCTTCTTATCCTCTCTACTATACTCGGCGTCCGCGAGTTGAGGTTCCTCTGATATGCCCTCTCCTTCTGCCGAGTCATCCCCTTCGGTCCCTCCCCGTTATACACTTCGCGATCGCCAGTCTATTCGGCCTCCTGAGCGTTTTGGTTTTGCTGCTGCTGCTCTTGCCAAACCGACTTATCGTGATGCTGTTGTTCATCAGGAGTGGCAGCATGCGATGGCGGAGGAGATCGCTGCCCTTGAGCGTACTGGCACGTGGGATCTTGTTCCTCTCCCTGCGCGTGTTACTCCTATCACGTGCAAGTGGGTCTATAAGGTTAAGACTCACTCTGATGGTTCTCTTGAGCGTTACAAGGCTCGTCTTGTAGCGCGTGGTTTTCAGAAGGAGCATGGCCGTGACTATGATGAGACTTTTGCTCCTGTCGCTCACATGACCACCGTTCGCACTCTTCTTGCTGTGGCCTCTGTTCGACAGTGATCTATCTCTCAGTTGGACGTCAAGAATGCCTTTCTCAATGGCGAGTTGCGTGAGGAGGTCTACATGCAGCCACCCCCTGGTATTCTGTTTCTGAGGGTATGGTTTGTCGTCTTCGCCGATATCTCTATGGCCTCAAGCAAGCTTCTCGTGCCTGGTTTGATCGTTTCTCCTCTGTTGTCACTGCAGCTGGTTTTTCGGCGAGTGCTCATGATCCTGCTCTTTTTATCCACACTTCATCTCGTGGTCGGACGCTTCTCCTTTTGTATGTTGATGATATGGTCATTACTGGAGATGATCCTCAGTATATCACTTTTGTCAAGGAGCGGCTTCATGAGCAGTTTCTTATGTCTGATCTAGGTCCTCTTCGCTACTTTCTTGGGATTGAGGTTATTTCTACTCCTGAGGGTTTCTATCTGCCCCAAGAATGTATATTCAGGATCTTCTTGATCGTGCCTCTCTTACTGATCAGCGGACAGCTGAGACTCCCATGGAGCTTAATGTTCATCTTCGTCCCACGGATGGTGAGCCTCTTGCTGATCCTACTCGCTATCGTCATCTTGTTGGGAGCCTTGTTTATCTTGGTGTCACTCGCCCTGACATTTCATACCCTGTGCATATCTTGAGTTAGTTCGTTTCTGCTCCCACTCAGCTCCACTATAGTCATCTTCTGCGTGTTCTACGATATCTTCGTGGAACTATCTCTCGTCGTCTCTTTTTCCCTCGCTCCAGCTCTTTACAGCTCCAGGCATATTCTGATGCCACCTGGGCTAGTGATCCCTCTGATCGCCGGTCTCTGCTTATTGCATTTTTCTTGGTGGTTCTCTCATTGCTTGGAAGACTAAGAAGCAGACAACAGTTTTTCGTTCGAGTGCTGAGGCTGAGTTGCAAGCTATGGCTTTGTTGACTGCGGAGGTTACTTGGCTACGGTGGTTACTTCAGGACTTTGGTGTTTGTGTTTCTGCACCGACTCCTCTTTTGTCTGACAGTACAGGTGCTATTAGCATTGCTAAAGATTCGGTGAAGCATGAGCTTACAAAGCATATTGGTGTTGATGCTTCCTACATGCGGTTACATGTATATATATTGGCCCTTTGGCCACATGATGAATACATGCGCTATTCACAACAGATGGCACTGTACATACTAAATGCTAAAATATGTAATTCAAGCCTAATTGAGCCAAGCTTGTGCGAGCTCAAGCTTGATAAGGTCTTCGAGCTCAAGTATTAGATTGATCTTTGCTCGAGCCAGCTCAAGCAGCTTGTTGAGCCCAAGATTCTTTTTGCACCCTTAGACATGTTCCTGGTAGAAATATTGGCGCAACCTAGTGTGCCCATCTTTTCCTGGATGTAGAATGTTCTGGATATTGTAAGTTTGCTATTGTCATCATTGTGGATCTTTTGTAAGTTGGTCCTTTTTTAAAAAATAAAATCAAAGTAATGAAGGATAATTAATCCTATAGATGCTTGTGTGGTCTGGAGTTCTGGATGTGGTTTGACAGTGCGTCACGTTGTGGAGCTCCATGTTTTGTGTTGTGATATGTTAATTCACGGAGATGAATTAGAATTATGTTCCCTTTGAAATTTCATATAATGTAGGAGCATCTGCATTGTTTACAGATGAACAAGGCAAACTCTTAGCATATTACCACTGCAGGTTTACAGTTAAGTGCAACACAACATTGTATATTGCACCAAGCACAGGCAGAATATTAGGAGATGAACCTTTCATGATTTTAGAGATTTACAGACTACCAAATCTATATCATTTGCTTAAGTAATATTGATTTTCAGTTGTTTTCTTGCAGTTGCTTGTTTTCGATGTTAGAGGTTGATAATTGTTCCTGATTGTTTTTGGTTTGCATGCAGTTACAGTTCTGAGTAATATTTTTATTTCCTTTTCTTATTTTGTCTTTGTTTTTGTTGAAGTGTTACTGTTTCTGTTGGAAGTATCCCAAGTTCTGATCCTTCCGGAAGACTTATCCTACTCCCGAAATCATCAGCCCAGAATTCTGGTGTCTCTAGTTCTAAAAGGGCTAAGAAGAAATCAGACTACAAAGTTGGTTCACTTGTTGAAGCAGAGGTTGAACTATTTTTTTTAGCAGCTGATATGATTGGTCACTCTTTACTCTATATTTGCAAACTTAATTTGTAAATCCTATTTGGTCTCAGATTATCGATATCAAGCCACTTGAGGTTATTTTGAAATTTGGTGCCAATCTTCATGGAAGGATTCATATTACTGAGGTAAATGCTGGACCTTATTTGAAGTGATTTTCTTATGTAATATTGGCTTAGTCACTGATTGCCTTGGTGATATATTTCTGATTTGTTTCAGGTCCTTGAAGACGATTCCACTGAGCATCCATTTGGTAAACTCAGAATTGGGCAAAAGGTCCATGCAAGAATTGTTGCAGAAGCTGAACATTCAGGAAAGAGTGGCAAAATTTTCAAATGGGAACTATCTATTAGACCATCTTTTCTTAAAGGTATGCTGTACTTGGAATCTCTTCTATTTGTCTGTTTCATAATACATAACCATCTCATATAGATATTACCGCTTCATCCGCTTCCCTTAAGTTTATCTATAACTAAATTTTGGTATCCGCACGTTTGTATTCTCTGTTGTATAGTGTTTATATCGTTTTGGTGTTATGTATTCTTTGCTTGACATGAGTTCCTGACCGTTGGATTTATTTTACTTGAACCATTGAACAGGAGAACTAGAAGAATTAACAGCTCCTAAAGCAGAATTAAATCATTCAATTAATGACATCGTCCATGCTTATGTCGTCAAGGTGGATAGCGAATGGGTCTGGTTAACTGTATCAAGAAATGTTATGGCTCATTTATTTATTCTTGATAGTTCAGCTGAGCCTAGCGAACTAAAAGAGTTCCGACAGTGTTATAGTGTTGGCCAAGCAGTGAAAGGACGCGTTATTGGGGTGAACAGGGAGAAAAGGTTGTTGAGGCTGAAAGCACCTGATAGCCAAGGCATGCCCGAGAATACAGATGAAACGCAAAAATCAGTCTCGCCTATTGCTGAACATACAAAGCAAGGAGATATCATTGGTGGACGCATTCAAAAGATTCTACCTGGTGTTGGTGGGCTTGTCATTCAGATTGGACCTCATCTTCATGGAAGGGTTCATTATACGGAAATTGTTGATTCGTGGGTGCCAGAACCCCTATCTGGATTCCATGAGGGTCAGTTTGTGAAGTGCAAGGTCCTGGCTGTAAGTCGCTCATCTGAAGGATCTGTCCGAGTTGAGCTATCACTTTGCTCATCAATCCTATGCACAAATTCTAACCACTCAAGAAGATTATTTGATGATACGTAAGTGCTATAGCTTGTGAAAATATTTGTTCTGATTTATAAGAAATTAATGAACAACTATCTTTTATTTGTGCTAAAGATGTTTTTTTGTTGAAAATTCATATGGTGATTGTGTATTCCAAATTCCTATAAATATTAACTCTGGCCAGTGACAACTGCCTTTTTGGATGTGGGGGCTTGGGCCAAGAGCCCAAGATTGTCTCTCTGAAAACCAAATCCCAACCCAATCCCCCACATAGAAACAGGACTGTTATAATGTTAAATGTTTTAGGCAGAATCTTATGGTGGCAATTGTCCTAAAAATATTATGTCTGAGGGTATTTAGGTCATTTTCTATTGTCTAGGTTTTGAGTCGTGTGTGTCTCATGTACTATATAAGCCCTATGGGCTATTGCAATACACTCAAGCTTCTTTCATATTAACATGGTATCATAGCCTAGGTTTCCAATCTAATCTAGCTCAGCTTAGTTTTCCACTGCTGCCCTCGGGAGGAGCTAATCCTGAGGGCGACCACCTCCCGGCCGCCTCCAGTTGAAGCCACCCTCGCCAGGCCTTCTCGTACCGCTGCATCGATTTTGGACACCACTGCCTCGAATCTGGCAAACGCCGCCTCAGATTTAGCCACCGCCGCCACAGATCCGGCCATTGCCGCCTCAGATCTGGCAACTGCTGCCACGGATCCGGCTCCCTCTTGGTTGCCCGAGCCGGCGCCCCCCATGCGCACCTGGTCGCCCGACCGCTGCCCGGCTAGATCCGACGCCTTTCTCGCCTCCTTGGGCCTCCCATCTCCTCTCGGCCGCCACCACCACTGGCTTCAGCCTCCTTGCAAACGTCGCGTCTCCCGCGCGTGCCCCTGCTCGGTGTCGCCGTCGGGCTGTCCTTCGGCCACCGCCTCCTTCCGCCTCTGGCTTCTCCGGTAGAGAGAGATGGGAGGGAGGGAGGGGGTGAAGAGAGGGGAATATGAAGGCGCTGTGCTGATATTTCTAATGCTAGTTTCTGTTGTCCTTTGAGTCTTTTCCTTTTGAGTCTTTCGTTGTATCCATCCAAATCTATAGCATCTCTCTATCAGTTCGTCAAAGCCATGCGAATCCACAATTTTTGTCAGTCAGCTGACTGCTTTGCTAGCCACGATTCATTCTCTTGAATTGAATGTGGTCCTCTCCTTCCTTTCGTATGGCCACAGCTGCCGCTCTTCTCTTTGAGCTGTTGCAGATCGTAGCCTTTATGATGCTGTCGCTTCTTTTTGAGCCGCCGCCCGAGCTTATAAGGCCGACGCGTTTGTTTTGCACCGCGCCTCTGTTATGCTTGTTGTGCATGGCGTCGCCGCTGTCTCATGCTTCGATTTGTGCCGCTATGTTTCTATCTTTCTCTTCAGCTTGATTTGACAGCTTTCTATATGTGTCACCTTCCACATTTTCTTTGTCGTTACAGTGGTCGACTTTGCTCCTGTTTACCTCTACTTTTCTAGCCCTTGCACTTTGTGCTTTGTAGGTTATTGCACGATTTTAGATGGTTGGTATTCGACACAATTTTCTAAGAGCCGCACGCTACATCTTCAAGATATGGATTTTGGATTTTCCCTATTTTAATGTTATCCTTTTTAAATGCAATGTTATTGCGTATGTCTTGCATTTGAGGGGGTGTTAAGGGTATTTAGGTCATTTCCTATTATCTAGGGTTTGGGTCCTTGTGTGTCTCATGTACTATATAAGCCCCATGGGCTATTGCAATATGCTCAAGCTTCCTTCATATTAACAATGTCTACCACTTTATGTGTGACATCTTTGCGTTGTAGGGCAACTTGTACCTCCCGGTTTGAGAAGATCAATGATCTGTGCCCCGGCACAGAGGTTAAGGTACATTCTTTTCATCATTTAGTAATTTGCTTTTGTTCGAAGAATTTGAATTTTGAAATATGAACTTGAGATAGTGTATGAATAAGACATGCAGCTTCTCATTCGGGCACTGTCTAAAAGATAGTGGATTATCCTTCCTGAAAATCCAATCATACGCTGTTACCCATCAAAAAGCTGTAAATAGTGTTGGTGGCAATCTTCATACAACACTTTGTAATAAAAACTTGGGGTGAATTCTCTATAAGATGTTATACCAGAGCACAAACGGCCTTTGTTTATGTTGTCCAAGGGATACCTGGCACCCATTGTAAATAATAATGCATAAATGGTTATAATATTTACAATTTGGTTTTACACTTAATATTGAAAAATGCCATTACATATTGTTGGCCTTAATATTTTGGGCGATGAGCATCTAACTGAGCAGAAATTGTTGCCAATGTAGTGTGCTGAAGAAATGTACTTTTCCGACTGACCTGGCTATTTGATGTTTAAAGTTGTGGTTTGTACCTATCAGTATAAACTATAAAATGTATTTTCTATACAGTGGAGTAACGTGATGCGCTTCTAACTTTGTAGGGCTATGTGAAGAATGTGAATTCCAAAGGATGTTTCATTATGCTGTCTCGAATGATTGAGGCTAGGATTATTTTATCAAATTTGTCAGATGAGTATGTTGAAAATCCTCAGAAGGATTTCCCGGTTGGAATGCTTGTACATGGAAGGTGAGATCTTGCCATTTAAGAATGCATGTAAAAACTGCAAAGATTTTCTCTCATGAATCTTATGGGAGAATCATGCAGGGTCTTGTCTGCAGAACCACTATCAGGAAAAGTTGAGGTATCACTTAAGAAAAGCACTGCTATCAAATCACAAAAGTTGGATGGCATTAGTTACAGTGATCTGCATGTTGGGGACATCATTGATGGTCAAGTTAAGCGGGTTGAATCCTATGGATTATTTGTGACAATTCAGAGCAGCGAATTGGTATGTGTTGTCTTCTCTAGACTCTGCAAGTGTTTGAACTCAGTAATAATATGTTTTGTAAATCTTCTTTTTGTAGGTGGGCTTGTGTCATGTATCAGAACTTTCTGATGAATCAGTTCTTGATATTAACTCTTGCTACAAAGCTGGCGATATGGTTAAAGCCAAAATTTTGAAGGCAAGTTTTATCTGTTGTCAGAGTGGTCTTTTACCATTGTATGAGTGTTAAAAATTCATTTTCTTATTTTTACATCCAGATTGATGAGGAACGACATCGCGTATCCCTTGGAATGAAGAAATCTTATTTTGACTCTGATCTGACTGATCGTACAAATGATGATGATAATGAAAGGGTACCTATGGACATCAGTCATATCCCTGAGATTGCCAGAGATCTGAACAGGGCCTTAGTTCTTCCTGAACCAGAATCCAGGGCTTCTGTGCTGCCACTTCAGGTCGTGTTGGATGAATCTGAATGTTCTGACCAAGAGGATGGTAATAAAGGTCATGAAATTGCTAATGGAACTGAAGCAAATGCTAAAAAGAGCGAGAAACGGTTAAAGGAGAAGACAAGGAAACAAAGGTTTCCAGACATTTTATTCTTCTTGTATCTCCTTGTACCATCAACATAGGCATCACAGACTTCTACATCCTGATATCCTGTATGTTTTTTTTTCAGGGAACTAGAAATCAGCGCCTTGGAGGAAAGGGCTTTACAAAAAGATACACCGCAGACTCCAGATGAATTTGAGAAGTTGGTCAGGAGCTCTCCAAACAGTAGCTTCGTCTGGATAAAGTATATGGAATTTTTGTTAGACCTCGCAGATGTTGAGAAAGCACGTGCAGTAGCTGAAAGGTATATCTGCAGTCCAACAATCGTTGTTTTAGATATTGTTCCAACTAATCTGTGGTGATACCAAGTCTTCCCAGTGGTTATATGATAAAGGATCATCTTGGTGATGCCGCTTTGGTTTTTAATCCATGAAAATTTCCATTTGTGTTAATCTCTTTTGCAAAAAGATGGGTTTTCCTTGCTGGAGCATTGTTTTATTCAAACTTTTTGCCCTGCGTTGCATGAATTTTCATCTTGTACAATTGTCCCTTGTGTTCATTAGGGCTTTGAGAACAATAAACATCAGAGAAGAGGATGAGAAACTCAATATTTGGGTAGCATATTTTAATCTGGAAAATGAATATGGGAGTCCACGGGAGGTAAATTGAAAATGACACCACTTTTAAGTTTTTTTATGCTGTTCCACTTGATACTGATTCACTGTTGGTATATACCAGGATGCTGTCAAGAAGATATTCCAAAGAGCCTTGCAGTATTGTGATCACAAAAAGGTGTACTTGGCTCTTCTTGCAATCTATGAGAGGACTGAACAGCACAAACTGGCAGATGAACTTCTCGATAGAATGACAAAAAGATTCAAAACTTCCTGCAAGGTTAGTTCATCACTTCCTGTCTGTATCTGGAGCAAATTTATGACTCTTGTGATGGAACTGTAGATCTGGTTACGCCGCATTCAATTTTCTCTCAAGCAACACAAGGACGTTGAATACATCAAGTCCATTGTAAACCGTGCACTTCTAAGTCTGCCGCAGAGCAAGCGTATAAAGTTCCTCTCGCAGACTGCTATCCTGGAGTTCAAGTGTGAGGTGCCTGAGGAAGGGAGATCCAGATTTGAGCTGATCTTACGGGAGTACCCAAAAAGAACAGATCTTTGGAGTGTTTACCTAGACCAAGTAATATTGCATTTGCAAACTGTCATCTGAAATTTTTGTTCTGTCGAATAAGGCAGTTTTATTGACAAACATGATCTTTTGTAGGAAATTCGCCTTGGTGACAGAGAAGTTATACAGGCATTATTTGATAGGGTGACATGCCTTAGTCTTCCTCCAAAAAAGATGAAGGTTTGGCTCGTTCTCAGTGTATTTTTAATTTTTTTACTGCTATTAAATAGTAACAGGAAGTACATGCATAAATTTCAACCATATTTATTCTTGACATGCATCCTAGTGTACTTGATTCCAAATTAGCAAACTACAGAGTACACCTTTTTTCTCAAGGATTATACATCATAGCTGAGATGGCATGGTTGGTAATTGGTTCAATTAGTACGGTTGCTTGAACTATAGCACTTCCCTTGCTGTTCTCTGTGCCCCCCCCCCCCCCCCCCACCACACACACGACGCGATTTCCTGATTTGATGTTTGGATGGATTGTTTCTTGTTTTCCTGAGGATCCTACCTGATATTTGTCCATTCAGAATTTTGTGGTTCTTGATATTGGTACTTCCTAAATAATTCCTCAATGTTTAGCGTCTAGATAGGTTATTTTTATGTCAACTTTTTCAACAAAAGCTTTACTAGCATTCCTTGTATTAATCTTAGTTTCTTCGTACTACGCTCAACTTTTGCAGTTCTTATTCAAGAAATACCTGGAATACGAGAAGTCTCAGGGCGATGAGGAAAGAATTGAGCACGTGAAGCAGAAGGCACTAGAGTACGTTCAGAGTTCACTAGCCTGATGTTTAAACCCCCCCTGAACTTACGGAGCAGCTACTGCTTCTGCTGCTGCAATGCGCAAGAGTAGCTGCTGGACTAGCCGCTTCTGAGACGCGGATTTGATCCGCACCTGGAGGTGATCGCCCTTGATGTGCTGCTGAGAGGATTGGTATAATCCACTGAGGGTCCAAGTCCACACATTTTAGGTAATGATGGGGTCAGGCAGAAACTATGGAGAATGCCAGTCGTAGATGAGATGTATCTGATTTCCTGCAGCTTGTATGCAGTTGGCATGCCTCCGCTGATTTTTGTGTGTTAATACACTTGGGTGATATATGTATTATCGAGCAGATGTGAACACGAACGTTGTTAACGAAAAGTGCAGGCCATTCAGTTTGTTGGAAAAGAGACTTCCAGTTTATAAGAAATACAAAACTTTTGATCATAAGCATTATATAGTCTATTTTCAAATAAATGAGTGTATGATGAGGGGTTCAGGTGGCTAAGAAATTGTGGCATGTCACGATCGTGGCTTCGAACCAAACATTAGCCTTGTTTGGTCATACTTGGCCTGTGGCAACGTTTGGCTCTAGACCAAACTGGAAGC